>OX940981.1:3498357-4698357 GCA_954871275.1 Leptopterna dolabrata | reverse complement strand
ACACCCCCCCCCCCCCCCTCTTCACCGCTCTATGTTCGTGCCGTTCTTCCCGTCGTCCCTTGCCGTTCACATCGTTCTTCCCTTCCCCGCTCACCGATCCTTCATTTTCACAACTCCTCCGTTCAGCCGTTCTTCCGCCTCACGCGTTCCTAACTCCTCGCTTTCCCCTCCCAACTCCCACCAGTTCATCGACCACTCGTTCCTGACCGTGATTGAGGCTTCTTACTATTAGATGCCAGCGACATTGTGATTTTGTATGAAAATGTATACCTATTATTAAACTACCAAACCCCCACCACTATCATCATTGTATATTACTATTATCAAACCTATCAAAACCCCGTTTTCGTGATTTTTAGGTCGAGATAATTAGAATTTGGATTAGGGACTCGGTTGAAATGGTGAACAGGTCCCAAAGAACGCAAACGGGTGAACGTGTCCCAAAGAACGCATCTCAGAACTGAGTGAACTGGTGGGAGTTAACTCCTGGAACTGAACTCATCTTACACATCTCTATTTTGTGACAGAGAAGTGTTTACTGTGGCAATGACGATGATTTGGTGTTGCTTACATGAAGAATTAAATGGTCGCTTCACACTAGATCGGCCTGAGATTCCAGAGGCAGAGGTCACTGACGGTGCGTGATTCCTACAGAATTTCATCCGTCGAAGAACAGTGCAAAGCATCAGTCATTTGGAAAGTGAAACTTCGGCAATATATCCAAAGCAGTTCAGTTTCTAATCCAAGTTCATCTGAATCTTAAACGTTGAATGGAAAGGGATCCTAGATATTATATGATGATACCAACCTATACGATCTGATTAGAATGCAATTTGAAGCTGATGATCAGAACCATAAATGATGGACAAAATGGTTCATTCAGCTAGTTAGGTAGGTGTCTAACTGTATAAAAATAATTGTGTCGTACATTATCTGGTGCGTCGATCTGCCTCGAGCTTCTCAAACGCAGAGTCCGCATCCACAAGGTTGATCCTTTCGAACAGTGTTGCCAGCTAACTTCACTTATCTTCTTTTTGCCATATAAATACCACCGTTGAATGTCCCTGCAGCCGGTCTTGAAGGGCCGAAAACGATTGTTTCCAACCTTAGCGGTTCCACAGTTTTTTAAACCGATTTTGAAGAATTTATCAATTTTTTCAATTTTCTATCGATAAGAAATATTTTTTATTGATATAGACGCAAGGATAATTGTAATTTATATCGAAAACATTAGATGATGCTCATATTTATATGTACCTACCTCTATAAATTTTTGTAAAAGAATTTAATGTAGGTGCCATTTGAGTAAACATAGTATATACTTTTTATTGAAACGATTGATTTTATTGAAAATTTATGTACAGGCATTTAAAAAAAAATTATTGGAGGAATATAAATAATAATCAATTATGTATGTAACCGTCTCGAACGATTTCTTTTCCTTCTGGGGCGTTTCTGAGTGTTGACGATGTGAACTGTGAATTCCGCGGTGCTTTCGATCTCTTCTTCTACATCGTAGACAATAGCGAAAACTTTAACGCTGTGAATAGTGAACATGAAAAACACGAAATCAACATCGGCTATCCTTTATAACGCAGGTAATATTATATATCAAAATTATATGCAGCGTGTTCACACAAGACTGAGAACCCAATGATTTCCAACAAAATATTCCTCCTTGCTTCTACATATATGTAGATCGTAGACCATCCGTACCTTAGTACCCAACGCTCTACTCGTTACCAGGTATCTAACCTAATTACTTGTTAAAAAGTGCTTAGAACACCGCGCTACAGCGCCAACCTGGCCGAGGGACCGGTGATGCGCTCTCTCAACTCAGTTTGATGCCTGCATACACCTGCTCTTTACGGCAGATTTTATGGTAACATCATAGAATGCTCCGGATGATCTCAAAACTATTTAAAAATGCGAAAACCCACACCTGAAAATAAAATTTTCCGAGGTAGGGATAATCCAGATATTTGTCCTATTTGTCTTTCACCCCTTAGAGTCGAGTGACAGTAACGCCGAGCTTCGAGGTCCAACTAGAGCCCAAACGGAACCCATATACCAAATTTCGTGAATTTTGGTTGATGGGAACTAAGGGAAAAGCCGCGGACGGACGAAAATATTTTTATTCTGTATTCGTATTCTACATCCCTTGCAACGTAAACCATGAAATTTTGAGGTTAAAAAAAAATGTTTTTTTCATGGTAGATTCCAGAGGTTCATTATTGAAAATAATAAACCAAAATAAGGACACCGTTGGAAGAACATTAAATTTCCTATCAGAATGTGGACATTTTGGGGAACATTCAGCAGGCGAAAAATAGAACAAAAAGAAACATTTTTACGGTTGGGGAGGTTCGGAAGCGTCACCATTCGAATTCAGCATGGAAAATGGCGGAGAAAACGACAGCAAACCCCTCTAGTCATGAAAAATTACCACATTGTTGGAAAGCTGAGATCCTGAGGAAGTTTTTCCCTTCAGTGCACTTTCAGTCATGTGAGACAATTGTGATCATGAAAATAAGATACAATTTTCTTTTCAGTTCAATTTTTCGCCCGCTAATTGTATTCCAAAATGTATGGTAGGGCCTCATTCTGATAGGAAATATCACCAACCTCACCAGTCTCTTTCCAACGGCTACTTATTTTAATTTTACAATGTAATTTCAGGTAGTTATGGCCATTTTAGTGGTATAAGGTCGAAAAAACTTAAAAGTTAAAAAAAACTCATGAAAACGAGGGGCTTAAACAAAATTGCAAGGAGGAACTTTTAGTGAGAAATTAGTTGTAGAATCGATTCCTGGAGGGGTGAACACGCTGTATAATACGGTGCGTAATACATGAGCTCAGCTTCAAAGGGCTGACCTAAAAAATGCACTAGGTACTTACGAAAGATTCTCTGGAACAATCGATTCAGTCGTGGAATACAAAATATCATAATCCGCCTCGTGCCGAATTCGAAATGCGAGATCTGGAGAAAAGAACGTTTGGAAGAAGTTCATCCCGTAATTTTACATGAAATACTGGTTATTTGTATCGTAATTATTTAGAACTATGTACAATGAGGTAAGTGATTGGACCTTTGCTGCTTGATTTGACTGTGAATATCGTGTTGGAGTCTTCGCTCTTGACTGGCATCACAAGTCTGGCGATTTCCCTGTAAGGCTCGACGACCTTACGTTGGACGTAAATGGTTTTGGAGACCTCGGAGACGGCGGCTCCAGATTCACAAGCAAACGATCCATTGCACCAAGTGAGGCAGGTCCTGCAACGGTGCCAAAAACAAACAACGGTTCAGCAATAAAATTGAAACTGCGCTTGGAAACGGAGGAAAATACCCGAGATGGAGGCATCTTAACCTTTGTCCCTCATGGGTGGTCATCACGCGGTTTTTCAACATGTCATGTTTGCCTATACAAATATTTTTTAAATGTTCTGAAAATGTGACCCATTGCAGCAGCTTCATTTTCTTTGAAAATTCGCTAATAAGGCGCTACATTACAAAGAAAGCTAAATTTAAATTAAATGTAGCAAAGCACTAAATGTTTCAGTTAAGATGAACTGATGAAATGAAACATTTATTTGGCAACAATGTTCGCGGATTTTCAAGATGAATGAAGCTGTTGCAATAGGTCCACAATTTTCAGAGCATAAGTTTTTGAAATTATGTTATAGACAAATCCGTTTCAGAAAATCCTGATTCCATCCCTAGATTTGAACAAAATTGTATACCTCTATTTATATATATTTATTTATGCGTCACTCTAGACTATAGAGAGTTGTCGCAACCATTTTCCGAAAAACGCAACTCCAAAACGTAACTCTGTTCTAGGGTGACAAATTCGGATGCTAACTATCTAACATACGTTCCATGAGAAAGACTCCGGACATATTTGAAGTGACGTTAACGTAATAATTTGTCAATGATATATAATTTGTCTGTCAGGTTAACCTCTTTATTCTCAAACTAGCTCGTAACATAATTATTCAGTAATAGTTTCTATGAGTATTGAACAATTTCTAGAAGAGCAATCTTGCCCTTTTACTGTAAAACCGTACTCACGGCACTGTGAGACCTTGGGGTCCTTCGTATAATTTTACATACCCGCAATGCTTGCTAATTACAAGGCACTCACCGTGCTCATGGCTTTCGGATGGCAATGCTCAAGATGGATAGGTACACGAACCACATGAAGTTCAAGCTTCCAAATACACCTAAAGAGAACCCAAAATAAAGACAACGCAAATGGCGGAAAACCTTCCCGAGGCCAGCTCCTCCTGTCTTTCTATAAAATTCGAGGTAACGCGATAGGGTAGCCATGGAAATCGAATTTGGTTATCCGCGAAGAAGTTTACTTAATAGAGAGTTCCTAAGAGTTCATTAGGGAACGGCCATATCTTTTGGCCACATCTAAGGCGAGCAGCTATGATGCTAACTTTGGATGCTAACCAATAAGTCGGGTTTGGCAGAAGTGGTGGGGGTAGGAGTGAATTAAAAAGTAACGTCACTTAACTTAGCACAACGCGAAATCCATTCAGCTTCAGTAGGTATACTAGTATCCGTAGGTATACTCACTTTTTTATCCTAAGTTGATATCGCAACAATCTAGCAAATTCTTTGAAAGACGCTTGGAGTAACTTTGAAAGACGCTGGCGATGGCAAGGACCGACGACACATGACGCGTTAAAAAAAAACGACAAAACGCGGCAAAAAGCTGTGCACTGTTACCCCTGAGTAAGGTTAAAGACGATTCCTAAAGTTTGTGCCCTGGGAGATAACGCGCCTTATGTATAAGGCCGAATAAGTCGAACTTGAGGAAATAAGTTTGAACTTGGGGGACGCGCATGCGCAGTTGAGATAAATCCGAACACATCTTCCCGACTTTAGTCTTTAGGAACTCTCTAATAAGTTACGTAGTACGTAGCTTTGAGATGCGTGACTAGCATCTTTCCAATAGTTACGTGGTGCTGGGCAACGCAAGTCTTGAAAACGCCAAAACTTACGTCTCGAACGTAGCACTTGCGTTTACGTTCTCTCTCCCGATCGTCAATTTTTGGTTGCGACAACTCTCTTATATCTGACCTTGGGTACTTGATAAAAATTCAAAATTTCTCCAGAATGTTCTTATTGCCAAACAAAAGGATGAGCAATTCAAAAATTCGAAGGGAGTCAAATTTGAGTTTTTATGCGGTCAAAAATTTCAAACATTTTTATTAAAAAGAGTGGGTCAAATTTTCGGGACAGATCGTTTGTAATCAAATAAACGTAATATTATTTAACTGTTTATTCATGTTTGATTTACCGTTTAACCTGTTATTGTTGTAATTGTTACTTTTGTGATTGTTATCATTCGTAAGATTTAATTTTAATTTGTTATAAAAGTTTTCGAGCCAATGGGGGGGGGGGGGGTATGACCCCCCCCCCCCCCCCCCCCCCCGGCTACATCACTGTGACGTGATACCATAGTTTGTTTATATCCCGCGATTTCATGTACAAATCGTACCCAGTTTTCGGGAGCTCCATATTATTGCAATAACTGAATGATTGAGGTGCTAAATTTGCTCCACATAGACGAAGTGATGATACGAAGAGGAACAAAAAATCCTCTAAATCTTCCATATTTTATTTTTTCGAATGAGTTCAAGTTGTATTGTTTTCGACATCAGTTGTGTCAAAAACTATCGCCATCAGAAGGACGTCGGTATAAACATGGTGAAGAGCCAATCATTAGAATCATAAATTTCCTTAGGTTTCCTTATCCTTCCGGTAGGGTGTCAAAGATATAATTACAGAGAAACCCCTCTTAGTGGACACCCCTGTATAGTGGATACCCCTCTTAATGGATAGTTTGGCCATGGTCCCGGTGTAGAGATAGGAGATTCAATGTATTTGAACCCCTATGAACCCCTCATTTCGTCATCCTGAATTCCTCGCAGTGGACAGTAGACCTGTTTAGATGTAGAAAAGTTTACATTTTTCTTATCTGACAGCTATGTTTGATATGACAGAGTTGATTTCCTGTTTGTTTACGAGTACATCTGCCTTCGTTGGAATTCGTGTGTTTGTTTGTTTACATCGGCCATCAATTGGGTTCATCTGACCCTGACCCCCTGTCACTCTCCTGCTGTATGGAAAGCACTTGTGTACGTCCTTTCCGTCGCCAATCACATGTTTTCACTCGCGAGAAGTGTGAGTGCATCAAGAAAGGAAAGTGACCGAATCAAACATTTAAAAACAGTCTTTATCCTCATATTTTTTCAGAATCAAAATCATAACATTTTACTTATTCGTGAATTTATCCATTATTCTTGTATTCCTGACCTAACAATACCTTAATTGTTGACATTTTTATGCATAGTATGTCTGTAGTACCTATTTTTGACAAATTTTACGATTTTTTTGCGTTTACACACTAAATAATAACACAATATTTGAAAAAAAAAGTTGGAATTTTTTGACACCCTTTCCTAGTGGACACTTTTCTCGGTCAGCCGCGTGTGCACTATAGAGGGGCATCCATGGTGGACACCCATCTATAGTGGACACGTATTTTGGTCCCGTGGGCGTCCACTATACAGGTATTTCACTGTATAAGGACTCACCTCGTAATAATGATAGTTCTGGTAGTAATGGTGGTTCTCATACTAACCCATCAATGAGACGGATTGCTGCTGTATGGTAGCAAGGTGATGGAGTACACTGGTAAGAGCCCTCTGTATTCGTGCACAACTCTCCGAGCGGACAAGGTGGGATTGGAGCGTCACACTCGTTCACATCTGCAAACAATAATTTTCACCTTCATATACTGATTATACTCAGTAAACACTGTATCGCGTTCTATAGCAAGTATTAGTAAATACCTTGGCAATGTATGCCAATCCTTTCAAACCCAGGAGCGCAGGAGAGCGCTGAGGCGGGTGCCGTCAGCGGCGCTGGCACTGCGCTGCCTGAAACTGCGATCAAGTAGGTGGAAATGTAGAAGAATCGATAAAGTATTTCTTAAAGTCAATAACGGTTCAATTAAATCCACCTCATTAGGTAGGTTCCTACTCTCTGTTTGGGATTGCAAGAATACAAGATTAATGGAACCCATTGGTCTTATTGTAAGCTCAAAGTCAATTACACTTCTCCTGGAGTTCACTCCAAACTCCAAGGACAAATCTGACTGAAATAATAAATCTAAAGCAATCAGTGGCTGTATTTAAATGCCTGATTCAAATGAATTATAGAGAAGATTTCAAATGGTAAAGTTGACTGTATTTGTCCTTGGATATATACTTAGTGACAGCATGCAACACCTTCATGATAATGATTCAGCACACAGCTGACCTTGGCACATGTTGATGGCGGAGTCCCAAGCGAGACCGGCCGGACAGTGGCACTCGAAGGATCCCACGGTATTCTCACAGACTTGAGTGTAAAGACACTGATGTCCTTCCTTGCATTCATCTACATCTGGAACGTAAAACGGAACTCAGTCTTCTTCTTCTTCCCTGGGGCGGGAGTGAGCTGGGGCCCAAGAGCGAGGGGCCAAAGATCAGACATCTTAAATGTGTATGTAAACTCGACCCCCCCAATGACAGCAGTGTGTTGCAAGAACTTGAAATCTGGGCCCTGCAGTCAGTCTGGATCAGTGAACAGGTGCAACGTCACAGTGAAATAGCCCGTGTGGTTGCGTGCTTTTGGAAATCGAACGATTTAAATTTAAGAAACATTGGTAGGTACTTGTTGACTGGAGAAACCAGTTGACGGTAAATTAACCTTGATGATTCGTATTAGTGAGGATGATTCAGAACTCTTGGAAAAATAGTAGTTTGAAACCCGTTTTCAAAAATACGCCTTGTTTTTTAAATGAGGATGATGAAAATTAAAAATGCGGCAAAAAAATGAAGTATGAGGTCTATTGACAAATTGACCCAAGGAGGCGGAGGGAAGCCTCGGAGGCGAAGGTTCTCAATGCTGCCAACAACCCAACATTAAAAATGGCACACCTCCAAGAAACTTTGTGACGATTCAGAACTCTTGGAAAAAAGATAGTTTGAAGCCGGTTTCCAAAAATAAGAGTTATTTTTTAAATGAGGGTGATTACAAGCAAAAATGCGGCAAAAAATGATGTTGAGGTCTATTGATATCTCATTGGCTGCTGGCCCAAGACAGAGCGAAGCCTTGAAGGGGAAGGTTCTCAATGCTGCCTACAACCCAACATGAGAAATGGCAACCTTAACAAAACTCTGCCATAACCTTTTCTTCGGTTTGATTCTGAGGACTTGTTTTTTAAATTTATCTATAAATGTGTGGTTCCACCCACCGCAGTTCTCTACATCGTCTAAAGTGATGCACTAGCGCTCTAAGCGGGATCTGAGTTGAACTACTCGGCAATTTACCTGCTACGTCATTTCTAGTGGGAACTCAGAAATTCAAATTTCACACTGGTTTTCTGCCTGGACTTTCTGACAAACACCTCATTATGTGGTCAGTAAGTGTTAACTCCCATTATTGAACCAAATCTGGCAAAATAAAAATTAAAAAAAAAAAAGGATTTGTAACCCACAAAAATTGCCCATTGTCAACCTGGATGATCATGGCCACGTACATCAATGGCTACTTCAATGATAATTAAACAGGTAGGTAGGACCCATTGATATTATGTTCACTGAAAATTAAGGAGGGACATATGAGTTATTTTTACCGACCACAATCATTACCAATCTGGATGTAGCGTTACAGAATGATTGTCGAGCCGCATGGCATTTTGTACGCTTTTTGTTGTAGATGTAATGTGTGCCAATATTGGTGGAGAAAAATACAGGATGTGGAACTCTCCTCTGACTACAAAGACCACAATGTCACGGTAAAGTGGCTGACGTTTTTTTTGGGCTACTGTTCTAAAAACCGGATCATGTTGAGCCCAGTTTTAATGAAATTGTGAGTGAAAAGCAATTATAAAGAATGTCAGTTTGAATTCAATGAACAGTTGCCCAGCCCTTACCCAAATATTTTCTCTTTCAGTCAAGTATTGGAATACCACAAAGAAGTTTCATCAAAATCAATAGCTGCTCAGAAGCATCGGCAACCAGAAATGTACTCAAAAGGCAAGCATTTATTGCTTTTGACCTTCAAAAATACCAGGCAGCCTTATGGCCGTTGTACCTTATGGCCTGGTTGTATGGGTCCAGCTTAAAGGTGTGGCGACACTGCCACCGGACTTGACATGACCTCACTTGCGTGCCTGTCTGAACCCATCGTTTGCATTTCAAAGGGGAGTGGCGAGACTGTGACCGGACCTGACTTGAGCCGCCAACCGGACTCCGTTCTGGATGGTTGGAGACCTACCTCCAGTCTCCCCTCTACCACGATTTTCAACCCCTCGTACCCCGAACCATCCACCGTCTCCCCCAGTTCAGAATTCTCTCAGGCTGAAACTATTTTTTGTGCTTAGGCTAGGGACACACATCGCGATTCCGACATCGCGATTTCACGGGCGTCCTTCCAAGAACTCCGCCCACCTCACGCCTGGAACCTGACAGCTGTGCAGTCAATTGGAACAGGACACGCATCGGCGTGGAGCGAAGCAGAGCGGATTTTTCACCCGTTGGCAGGTTTTTCACGCGCCCGCTCCGCGCCGGATTCCCGTCGGAAGCAGGAAAAAAACGCGGTGGAATTTCACGCTCAAGTTTGAAGGGTGATAGCCAACCTCCATCCCCTCCATGTCCCTGCTACGAGCGACGGCAGGATAAAAACGCTGTTGTGTGTCACCTAGTCGCGTGAGTGCGACGGTTTTTTCTCTGCGCGCGTTGCTCTTGGAAGTCCGTCGGCGCGGAAAATAAAAGCTATTTGTGTCCCCAGCCTTAGTGGTGGATTTTACTTAGGTACATCTGTTAGTTTTACTTAGGTACCTGTGAACGACGGATCGTAAAGAGATGCTTATCCAGCTTATGATGTTTTGCAGAAAGATGGTCCTTTATTTACCTCAAGCACACAGCCAGTTTTCCAACTGTTCCAATTGCATTTCTGAAGTTTGTGTCCTGTTTGGTGATGAATTTGCAAATTCCATCATGGATATAAACAAATTGCTCTCTTTTCATCCTAAAATAATGTTGAAATTCAACATCGTTCAATTTGGCGAATAGGCTGTGAAATTCACCATATTGTGCTTGTTCGGCAACATAATTATGGTGACATCCACGAATTATTCAAATAACGTGAACTTGTCAAGTTCTATTTCTTCATCAGAATCGGATTCTGATCTAAATCGCAAAGGATAGCTTTCATTTCAGAGGACATACTCTTGCGGCGTCTAAGAACAAACAGGACTGGTTGGAGTCGGGTGACTCCGGTCAGGTCAAGCCCGGTGGCAGTGTCGCACCCCCCTCTAGTCAGTCACCAGTCAGGTGGCTCGGGTCACCAGTCCGGTGGCTTGGGTCACCAGTCCGGTGGCAGTGTCGCACCCCCCTCCAGTCAGTCACCAGTCAGGTGGCTCGGGTCACCAGTCCGGTGGCTCGGGTCACCAGTCCGGTGGCAGTGTCGCACCCCCCTCCAGTCAGTCACCAGTCCGGTGACTCCAGTCCAGTTGCAATGCAGCCGCAGCTTAAAACGCCACTTCCCAAACCTTCTCAACTCAAATTAATATAAAATATCAACAGTTATGTTTATATAACCTACCGATCATGATGGCAGGGATCACAGGAGTTCGTACTCAAATGGCCCTGCTTGCAATTTAATTCCAGCCGAAGCACTTGCAAAAACATAACCCTCGAAAAGCCTACAGCTAATGAAACTATGGTCCAATCAACAGATTACTATACAATGATCAGAATGCAGTTAGCCCTCTCACAGTCATCCGTAACTTGATTTCAGTAGGATAATATTGAGGATACTACAAGAAAGCTACAATTTTGATATCCATAGAAATAACCATAGTTATAATGCTATCGTAGTTATAACTACCTTTGCAGTGGTCTCCAGTGGAGTCCGGGGCAAATCCCTCAGGACATTCGTTGTCGCCTAATTTGTACGAAATCGTGGATGAGGAGGAATACTGAATCGAGTCAGTTTCACTGTCGTAACTCACGATTATATTGTCCGTTTTCAAGTGTTCTACCGGATATCTGTAATAGGAAACTGAATGTCTACAGACGAAAAAGCTACAATTATTATGAAGATTATTCAAAAGCCTAAAGTAGGTCAAAAAAATAGAAAAACGTAAATGATATTTATTTGGGGTGCAGTCACTCACGTAATTCCTTTTTTTGGCTGCTTGAAAATGTCTATAGTGCTGTTCCAGGTGTACTCGATGGGGGTTCCATTCAGTAAGATCTCGCCGTTAGAACCCGAATTGAGTACGTCATCGCCCCTCTGTACAAGATGGTCTATGGGAACAAATAAATACTTACACTGGAATGAGCTGGTAGATAGGGAAGCTAGGATTCAGTACACCGCAGTATGGAAAATTTTCTGGTAAAATAGGTAAAATATTAATTTCTAAAGGGTTCAAAGTAGGATATAAAACTAAAAATAATCTCAGCTCTTCATCAAGCTCAGTTGAAGATAAAATTATATTCAAGATATAAGTGGTGTTTATAAATTATAGTGTTCCTGTGGACTTGACTATTGTGGTCAAACTGGTAGGAAGTTTCGAGAAAGAATAAAGGAACATGAAAAAGATTTCAGGGATAATAAGGGTGATCCGGCCTTTGCACGTCACTTGAATGAATCCAGTCATAGCTTCAATTTAGATCTTACAGACAGAGAGTTTGTTGAATATCTTCATTTCTGCCCAAAAGGGAGCATGTTGGATGTACTTGAAAAATTCGAAATTATTAAGAGTGATAGGTTGGGTAAATCTTTGAATTATGTATTTCCTCCAAGTTTTTCTCCATTATTGCGTTCATTTCTGTAACAGCTTGGTTCCTCCCTCCCCCCCCCCCCCCCATTCCACCCTACCGTCCTCTCACTCAGGGCTGTTGAGCAGACTGTATCAGAATTCCTTATTCAGATTCTTGCATCAAATTTCTTTATTTTCTATAACCAAGACCACAATCCACAACAACATTTAAGGGCCCATTACACAAGCAATTTTTCTCGGCAATAATTGCGTGCGAGAAAAGTTGCTCAAAACGCCGAACAGTTGTATGCAACACAATGCAGCTATCATTGAAAAGTTGTAGGCAATAATTGCCGGTTGTTGCGCAACATTTTGAGCCCCTGAAAAGTATTGCATTGTGTTGCAAGTCAAGACCAAGGGGTTTGGAAAATTAACTGCAATTTTCGGACTTCGGTGCACCTTGGCCGACCCGCAACACTCGGGCGTGTCTCGAGCTTATCTGTAGACGGCTCGCCCACATCGACTTCGATTTATTCAGAAAATCGAGTGTTCCCTTGGTGATTCACAGAGCGTACTTTGATATACTCCTTCAGTCCCTCGATAAGAGCCTGAAGGACCTCTGGCACAGTTAGGCTAATTGTGGAGGAGTGAACCCGAAATAAATACATCAGGCTGCTGAAGGAATCGCCAGTTGCCAGAAAGCGCAGTACAATGGCCAACTGCGTTGTCACTGGGACGCTCAATCTCATGTTCGTGTCTTTTTTCATGACTCGGGGTCCCACTATGCCAACCAAAAATTCGAAGTCCGTTTTGGTCATACGGGCAAAATTCAAAAACAGATCACTGTCGAACAAGATTTCTGAGGTAAGTGCCAAGGAACAGTCTCTCTTGCTGAGGATCTGGCGTTGCCATGTTTTCCTCCTGTGGCAGGTGCTTGTGGCGACGACGACCACAGCAGCAGCAATGACTTCCACATCAGTCACGTTGACGAACTGGTGTTGCCCATGTAAACGAAAAAATTGAGCAATTTCTGTTGCTCAACTTTTAATTGTTGTTTTAATAACGCAATTATTCCTTGCAACATGTTGACACAAAACGAGGCAACTTTTATTGCCCTGTGTTGCGTGCAACTTTTATTGCCCTGTGTTGCGTACAACTTTTCTAGTGCAATCTTTAGAATAATAGAATAAAATACTAAATACTAGGGAGGTTCAGCTGGTGACGATCTCTACCCGAACCTCTTCTAGTGACAAGCCAATCCATCAACTAACTGCCTTATCAGGTGGAATAAACGGGTTCCCTTGAGATCATCAAAGTACAGGTACCTCGAGCGTGGTTAATACTTGGATGGGTGACAACCATGACACGTGGTGACACGTCCAGGTATGACATGTTTAGCTGCTGGGCGAACCCCTCACCACCCATGGGGGTGAGGCAAAGAGTAGCCAAGTAAAGAGCGAAATCATTAGAACGAATTCTGATCCTCTCATTGGAGGACAGCTGATCACGTCCGCGATGCTGGCAAGGCAGTTGGACGAAAAGCCCCAGCCTGGAGAGGCCTGGAATAGCCAGTGTTCTGATCATCATTCCAGTACAGTACAGAAATAAGGCGGACGAGAAACTGACCATGCACTGCCTTCTGGATTCCCACTCAAACCCTTCTCAGAGGGTCATCAAGATGGTATTGGATGATGGATAGTGGTGGGCGTTATTGCTATTTTCAGAAAACGACAACAGGCTTTTGGTTGCCTAAGAATAACTGTTGTAAATAACTGTCTGCTGTTGATAACACCTTCGTTTTGGACGCTTTCAGAAAATTTTCGTTTTAATTGTTACATGGTCGAACAACTACCTACTGTGCAAGATCAAAAAAAAAAAAAACAAGAGTTGTTTCGTCAGAAAGGGGGGGATAAAATGAGCGTTTTAACGGGGAATTCCTGTGTGATATGTGTAGGGGGGGGGGGGGGATTCCTGTGTACCGCAGGAGCTCACGCAGTTTGCCTTTGGTACCGTGTAACAGGCCACTAGATCGGTCAGTCCGTTTCTGTTGCTTCTTTGGACAATAAACGAAGATATTCACACACACCGAAATGTCCGTTATTTCCACAGAATCATTCTTTATAATCCCATGGTTATTAAGAACTGGAAAAACTAGGTAATACCAAACTAACAGTTCTCTGACAACAGTTCTACATCTGTTACGAGTGCTGAGTTTTGTCATGCCGCTGCGAAAGTAAGCCATTGCAAACAAACCTGATGTATCAACATCCTGACTTGCAATAAGAAAGTTTTTAAGATGGAAAAAAGAGTATGTAGTCTCAGCTGTCACCACCCGCACGCAGCTGAACACCTTACGTTATATCAACTCACCGTCATACGGACTGATGGTGACTCCTTCGTTCAACGAAACTTCCGGAACTGAGCCCGAGACTTTGACGGAAATGCTTAGTTTCCGACTGCGCCCAAAGTCCATTCCGTTGCCTATGCTTTCCACCTTCAAGCTTTCACCTGTTGATAAGCATGTGAATTTTTCTTTACAAAAATAACAAGTGTCTAGTGCATTTAAGGGTTATTTCCACTAGTCTAGTATTAGAAGTAAAATTAATTATTATTTATCCTACTTCCCGACAGAATTCGTCGTCACCAGCCGGTTGTTGTGGTTTGCCTCCAGTACTCAACCAGCTAGTGGTGTCCGATCTCAAGTTCAATTTTTCGCAGGACCAGAAACATTAAACTGAAGACGCTGCATTATCTTTTTTTTAAAGTCAACTCAATACCTAGCAATGCCCATGGCCTAATACTAATGTGGTATTCCAGTAAATGATTTTTGGAATATTTTAGTTGGAAGTAACTGTGAAAAGGACGTGTAGTGCGGGAGAAGGGGATAATTGTTGTGTAAATATAAAGGAAATGCCGTAATAAAGATATCGGATGTTGAAAAGCGTGGATCCTACGTCACGGCCGGGCTGTGTGTGTGTGTGTGTGTGTGTGTGCGTGCGTATGCGTAAAGGTGGTAATGCATTATATTATCCCTAGGGATCTCGGCGATCAAGGTCTCTTATCATTCTCTATAAAGCTAGATACTTTGTCATTCAAAAGTTACGTAGAGGAAACTTCAGATATAATAGAGAGTTGTCGCAACCAAAAATTGACGATTGGGAAAGAGAACGTAAAAGCAAGTGTTACGTTCGAGACGTAAGTTTTAGCGTTTTCAAGACTTGCGTTGTCCAGCTCCACGTAACAATTGGAAAGATGCGTGTCGCGAGTCTCGGTGATACGTACTACGTATCTTGATAAGTAAACTTCTTCGTGGATAACCAAATTCTATCTCCATGGCTACGCTAATGCGTCACCCCGAATTTTGTTGAAAGACGGGAGGAGCCGGCCTCGGGAAGGTTTTCCGCCGTTTGCGTTCTCTTTAGGTATATTTGGAAGCTTGAACTTGATGTGGTTCGTGTACCTATCCATCTTGAGCATTGCCATCCGAAAGCCATGAGCACGGTAAGTGAGTGTCTTGTAATTAGCAATTATTGCGGGTATGTAAAATTATACAAAGGACCCAAGGTCTCACCGTGCGGTGCGTATGGTTTTAAAGTAAAAGGGCAAGATTGCTCTTTTAGAAATGGTTCAAAACTCATACAAAACCATCAAAATGGGATAATTACTATTACTGAATAATTTTGTTACGAGCTAGCATGAGAATAAAGAGGTTAACTTGACAGACAAATTATATATCATTCACAAATTATTACGTTAATGTCACTTCAAAATATGTCCGGAGTTACGTGAACACATAACTTTCTCATGGAACTTACACTGGATAGTTAGCATCTCAATTTGTCACCCTAGAACAGAGTTACGTTCTTTGGGAAATGGTTGCAACAACTCTCTATTATTTCCATATCGGTCTTGTTTATTCAATTTTAATTTGTCCCCAGTAACCTATGTGTTTTTGTGAACCTTGAGGAGGCAGTGAATTATCTTTGTCACGGCCCGCGTTTTTTTCCAACTCCCAATTTCTGTTACTGCTTCTCTAATTTCATGTTAACGTTTTCTTGACGAGCAGACCCTATTTTAGTTAACCCCAAGCAATTTACTTTTGAAAAAAATTATTTAAAAAAATGGCTGGAATACCCCATTAGCAGGTATACCTAATTAATTCTTTAGTCAGACCTGTTGAAAAGGAATAACGAGTGACGTGTTTGAATTTCCCCTGACTGAGGGAGTAGCCGTTGGTGGAGTCTCCAACCTCCTCGGCAATGTTCCATATGACAGGCGGCAGCAGGAAGTTTATGTACGGAAACCAAGCATCCTGAAAGTCGGAAGATAAGTAGACGATAATATGGAAAAACCAGTTTGGAACAAATCTCAACTGAACGAAGGATATGGAAAAATGCTACAGCTACATACATGAACCAAGACTGTGGGTCTGAACATGATTGGTTAATTTGATTCAAATGAGTGGACTTACTTTATTTTTGAGGGGGTTCGTTGAATTCAGAGCAGCAATGGTACCGTTTTGATGATTGAAAACAAATACTTTGTGGTCGACGATGAGCTGCCCGTTCAGAAGCCCATTCACCAGAAGTTCGACAGACCTCGGACGCCTCATCCGCCAAGCCCTCGCGCACGCAGGCACGTCTTGCCCTACAACGCACTGCTTACGCTGAAATTGACAGATTACCGACAGTCATGCCAAACGGTGTAGGCTATAACACTATACACATTATAACAACTGGGTGGTTGCTCATTAAAAATAAATTTATGGAATAATCGGGGTCTATTAGGATTAGGATCATGGTATACTGGGGAGTTTTTGCAAAGGTTTGGCTACTAGCCTGTTGACGGGCTAAGGCCTACGTACGAAGGAAAGTGCGAACTGCGCATGCGCACGTTTGGGTGGGAACAACCTAACTTAGCTCGTCAACGTTGGATGCCACCGGTCTACGTAAACGACTTACTTTATTTTTTGGGGGGTTCGTTGAATTCAGAGCAGTAATGGTACCGTTTTGATGATAGACAACAAATACTTTGTGGTCGACGATGAGCTGCCCGTTCAGAAGCCCATTCACCAGAAGTTAGACAGACCTCGGACGCCTCATCCGCCAAGCCCTCGCGCACGCAGGCAAGTATGGGCCGTTTCCCGTACTAACCTTCCACCAAGAAAACTTCATCGCATGGATTGCCTTCTTCTATGGCATTTGGGATTATTTGTTTGTGTTGTTCATGTGCACCTGATAGCGTGTGTCTTTCTTCTCTCGATTTTGGTTCTTCTGCTGTATAAACCTACATTTCTATATTTTGTTGAAAACAGTATTAGGAAATATTTCTGTGATCCTTGAAGACTGGAAAATGTCAATAAATTGTACCTGGCTAATTTCTCCATGTCTATGGACAACCTTACAGTTTTTTTGCTAATAATGTCTACCTATTAGCCACATTTTTGCCAAATAACTTTAACTAGCCAAACCTTTAGTTTTTTAGCTAATTTGTCTCGTGTCTATGGGCAACCCTACATTATTTTCCATTTGAAAATAGTAATAGGAAATGTTTCTGTGATCCTTCAAGACTGGAAAATCTTAATTAATTGTACCTGGCTAGTCTACGAACAACCATATAATTGTACTAGTGAAGATGAAAACTAAAAACGGTTTTTTAAACTGAAATCTTCAAGTGATGAGAATATGATGAGAACAGTTCAACGTTAACGTTAGCCTCACCCATCGAATCAGCTTAGATCGTTCAACGACCAAACTTTCACGATCTAGGAGGTTAGCATCCGGTTTTTTCCCTTAGATCGTTAGCCCGGAGATCCTTAGTCCTTCAACGACCTAGTGGCCCAGCTTTTGCGAAAACTCTCTACTATTAGGTTAGGAATCACTGTGCAACATTTATGTACATGAGCAGGCTATCAACCTACCTCAGTATTCTTTTCAAAGTGGTCGCATAAGTTGTTCAAACAGATTCGGGATCTTCTTTTGAAACCGTTGGGCCCGCACGTTCTAGAACAGCCACTCCATGCGCTCCACTCACCCCAGATACCCTCGCCTGTAAACCAAATTACACAATGATCTACCAGCCAGAAAACTGGTGAACTAGCCCCGAGAATTCAAGTTTTCGGAAGAGACAGCACACCAATGTTTTCTGTTAAATATTCAAAATTGAGAAGAGTTGACATCGACCTGGAAGCTTGGTACTGGTGAAGTCATATTATTCAGATAATGGCTGAGGATATTACACTCAAACATACGGTCTAGAGTAATCCATGGACTACAAGGCTCGACCTTGGTACTATGGGTGGTACTAGTTGTCCATCTTCATAATAGGTAGATTTCGAAGTATTTCACGTTTGCGCATTAGCCGTGTCTACTAATGATCTGAATGCGGCAAAATTCATATCAGAGCAATTAGGACCTAACCCTGAACTACCTTCAAAATTTGAGCCAATTTGGACTATTGGGTTGTGAGTTATATGGGTTCGACGTATTTCACGTTGGCACATGCGTAGTGTTTACTACTGATCCGATTGCAACAAAATTCATAAGGGACCAACTAGGACATAACCCTGAACTACCGTCAAAATTTGGGCCACTGGGTTGTGAGTTATATGGGTTCGACGTATGTCATGTTGGCACATGCGACTACTGATCCGATTGCAACAAAATTCACAAGGGACCAACAAGGGCCTAGCCCTGAAATACCGTCAAAATTTGAGCAAATTTGGGCCACTGGGTTGTGAGTTATATGGGTTCGACGTATGTCATGTTGGCACATGCGACTACTGATCCGATTGCAACAAAATTCACAAGGGACCAACGAGGGCCTAGCCCTGAAATACCGTCAAAATTTGAGCCAATTTGGACCACTGGGTTGTGCGTTATATGGGTTCGACGTATTTCATGTTGGCACATGCGAATACTGATCCGATTGCAACAAAATTCATAAGGGGCCAGCGAGGGCCTAGCCCTGAAATACCGTCAAAATTTGAGCCAATTTGGGCCAATGGGTTGTGAGTTATATGGGTTCGACGTATGTCACATAGGCAAATGCGCAGTGTTTACTAACGATCCAATTGTAAAACAATTCATAAGGGACCAACTAGGGCCTAACCCAAATTATCTTCAAATTTTGAGCCAATTCAGGCCATCGGGTTGTGAGTTATGTGGGTTCGACGTATTTCACTTGGCGCGTGTGTAGTGCCCACTACTGTTCCAAATTCGACAAAATGTAAAGGGGACCAACGAAGACCTAACCCCGAACTACCTTCAAATTTTGAGCAAATTTGGACCATCGAGTCGTGAGTTATGGCGGTTCACAGAAATTCTTCCACAAACACACTGATTCTTCCACAAACTACCTGAAATTCTTCCACAAACACACAGAAATTCTTCCGCAAACTACCTGAAGGATCTGAAATTTCCTTTTCTCAATGGATTCGTGTTCAGCATTGTCAAACTGGCTAACCTGGGTTTTTCCTCTTCAAAATAGCGAAAATTATCTAAAAACTGTAAAAACGAAAACATAATGCTTCAGCCACTTCTGAGGGGTCGAGCCTAAAAACGTCAGTAAAACCAGATCACGTTCTTATGGATACAGTCGTGTTTATATTCATGTAAATATGGAGAAAAACAGGAAAACCTAGTTACCAGGACATGATGGAGTATTACAGACTTCCTCCTGCCGCCGTTCGCTTCCATCACAGTAGTTGCCGCCGTGCGAGGGTGGCGGGTTGTTGCATATTCGGTCTCTGAACTTGACGCTGTAGCCGCAAGATGCCGAACAGCCGCTCCACTCACTCCATTCGCTCCTATCACAAGGTTTGCCAGATACAAAGTAACACAGAAATTGTCCCCACTCAGTAGTTATTGGAGAGCGAAGACTTCCAAGCGATTAAGGCACTACTCTCAAGAGGCATAATGCCTACAGAAAGTGCTTCATGCTATTATTATAAAAAATAGTCGGAACTCCTAAAAAAATGGTAGTTTGAAGAAGCCCTTTTTCAAAAATAAGCGGTTTAAAAAAAATGCTGCTGTTTAAAAGTAAAAATGCGGTAAAAAAACGACACGTCAGGTCTATTGGCATCTGAGTGGCTGTTGGCCCAAGAAGGTGGAGCAAAGCCTCAGAGGCGAAGGTTCTCAATGCTGCCAACAACACAACATTGGAAATGGCAAACCTTCCTGGCAACCTTCAAGAACCTTTGCCATGACAGCCCTCAGTTTAATTTGACTACTTGTTGGTTTATTATCCTGTGAATAATACACATTTTTGGAACACCCCCCCTCAACATTTTTTAGCGAATTTTCAAAGAAAATGAAGCTATTGCAATGGCTTCGAAATTTAAATAATATAAATTTTTGGAAATTTTCTTCATAGAAATCCGTTTCAGACCATTCTAAAACGATTCCTGAAATTTAACACTTTTTTATATGTATATATATATATATATATGTGTCACTCCAGACGATAACTCTCGATAGAATTGAGATAAACAGCTCAAATTTGCACAAAAAATCTATCTTGGCAATCGGAAGGCTAAGTTCGAAGATGGGCGAAATTGGCCTACTCTAAGGAGGGTTTTGGCGCATTTAAAGTGCGCAAAAATTACCCAAAAATCCCCAAAATGTTATTTTCCAACAAGTGACCCCTCATTTTAAAGGTTTTTGCACGCTGAACACGATGGTGGAATCGGATTTTAGATATCTTGATCCGTTCTCAAATTAGAGCATTTAAAGTGCGCAAAAATTACCCAAAAATCCCCAAAATGTTATTTTCTAACAAGTGACCCCTCATTTTAAAGGTTTTTGCACGCTGAACACGATGGTGAAATCGGATTTTAGATATCTAAATCCGTTCTTAAATTAGAGCATTTAAAGTGCGCAAAAATTACCCAAAACTAGGATAATCTTTAAACTCTTACCCCCCCCCCCCACCCCCTTAGAGTGGTCAGATTGAAAAATGTGAGAAGTATTAATTGAAGACGAGAGTTCGAAGCAAAAAAGGGGGAGGCAAACGATTAGTACAACTCCTTGAATTTCCCATTTGACATATAATTGTTATGATACCTTCATAGATAGACAAGTACCGGCCCACGTATTACTAGAAGGAAGAAGAAAGAAAAAATCTATTTCAAATTATTCAATTTAGGTACTAACAGTAGGAGGAAGAAGGTTAGGTAGGTATCTTATCAATTTATTATCAGTATCATACGAATATTTGATATTCAAAGGTAGGTAGGTACTTGACATGATAAAAATAATATCAATGAAGAAGGAAGGATCTACCTACCTAGTAGAGCAAATCTTGAACTGGTTTTAGATACCAGGCCTGAAATCGTAGTCAAGAGGAAAGGCCATTCAGAAGGAACAAGGAATCTACTCATAACAAACGGTAGAATCAGGATGGACAAAACGTACAAATTAAAATAAATACGAAGAGAATATACATAGAAAACCAAATTTTAGACCGAAGTTTTCCTTTATTCAAAACCATAGCCATTAATTCGAATATTTCTTTGAAAATTCGCTCATTAAGTCATGCTGCATGACTGGTTTTTTTTCTTTTACGTTTCAAGGTGCATAGATTCAAAAATGCAATGTCCATCAGCCATATCATCCATATCTAGTAGTATCAACAGGTGAATCAAGACAATTAAATCGCACTACCAGTGATCAATAATTGGTCCAAAACAGGAGGTCAAAAATAGCCTTTTCAATTATTGCATATGAATGAAACAATAAATGAACAGCCAACATTTCTGTAGGTATGTCCAATAGAATAATAAATCCATGTTGTGACAAGGACTTTGCAGCGTTCTTTTAAATTTATTTATATATTTTATATTTGTGGTTCCATCCATTGTCACTTTGCACAATGTTTAAAGTGATGCACTAGCAATCTAAGCGGGATTTGAGTTGAACTAATAATAATTCTTTATTGGGACTTATTAAAATTAAGCCTCTTGGCCCTCTCAGAATGTACCATTACAAATTTTAAAAAATAAAAAAATTAATTATTATGGACGCTGAAGTACAAAAAGAAGATTGAAGTATACAAAACAAGGATATAATAATAAAAAAATTATATAGTAGAAGAAATATGGGGGGGGGGGGGGGGTCAAGGCAAAATAAATGAGACCAAATCAACTTGGATGCAGAAGTGTCGCTCTATCAGGTCCCGAAAGGGGGCAAAATCTGCTGCTGAACGACACCGCAGAGGGAGCATGTTCCAAATACGTGGGCCTGCAGCTGGAAGAGAGTTACCTAGAGTTGGTGCCATGGGGCGCCACATTCAAGGCATGAAGCTGCACCGAACGCCCAAAGGTAAACAAGCCTTAGAGGTATTCGGGGCTAGGTGTGTCCCCATGGACCAATTTGAATATGAAAAGGCATATCCTTGTTTTAAAATGGCCACTCATCGAACAACCGACCAGCCGTCTACTCTGCAATTTACATGATACCTCATTTCTAGAGGGAACTCAGAAATTCAAATTTTACACCTCATTATGTGGTCAATAAGTGTTAATATCTGTTGTTGAACAGAATTGACTAAAAAAAAAAAAAAAAAAGGTGAATTTGCAGCCTATGAAAATGTCCATAGGTGGAGACGTGGCCTGATGAGGTGGCCGACCTGCGCTTTACACCAGAGACATGAATGACAGTTGTCATCAGCGCCAGACGTCCTTTAGCCCTGAGCGATCAGGCTACATACTTGGAACATCCTCAACTGGGTTTATGAGGTGAGTAGTTTGCATTGCAATGTCTTTCACTGATACCTCACATCGCAAGTTTCCAGATCACAAAACCTTATGGGGTCTAGTGAAAATAATTGCCAAGCTCTTAACACGTTCCGAGCGGAATGGATCGATCGATCCAAGGCCTGCCGTTCAATTCACCCAGCCTGGATCTATCGATCCAGCTACGGGGAGCGTTTCTACGACAATAGGCCTCTACATTCTGCTCTGAAACTGAACTATCGCGCACTCTAGTGACTGCTGAGTTTAACACCTTTATTCTAGATGATCTGACCTCCGAGAGACTGCGTTCCGTTTCGTTATTCCAAGCCGTTTGTTTACCAACATTTTCTCGCCGCGTTTGGATGATGTTTTCGGGTACAATGTTCAGTTTTGTTGTGATTATTGCGTTCCTTTTTTCCTCGAGGAATCTGTTTCAGTTCCCCTTTGGCATCCAACCACGGTAAGTCGTTATTCATGAGTCTGAGCCTCAAAAGACCGCCGATTGTATTGCGGGTTGCCTATTCCATCGTACGCTACCGCCGAAGTGGATCGATAGATCCAATGTCTATAAATAAATGATTTTCATCCAATTTTGGTTCCACATTGTAGTTTTCGTTCATAACTAATCATGATAAGCAGTTATCAACAAATAACTCGAAAAAACGGGTGCCGTCACAGGGAGTCTCCACCAAAATCGGCCCCGCTCGGAACGTGTTAAAGTGCCTGAAAAAGCGAAAATCTAGACTTCGGAATAAGACGGATTCATACAGACCATTTGACTCTTGCTGTTTTAGTGTTAAAATATGCTAATGAGATTCCACTGTATTACTACTTATCCAATCCTACAGAACAATCTTTTAACATCGAACCTTGTCAGTGGAATATTCGAGCTTACCATCCTCCGTGTACTGGGCAGGGTTGGACACTGCATTCCTTCTCGTCAACCAACGGCTCCGTACAAGGGCGTCCTCCTTCCGATGGCAGAGGCTCGTCGCACCGCCTGTACCGTCTTTGAACTCCTTCCCCGCAACTAGCGGAACATTCGTCCCAGGATGACCATTCGCTTAGTCCACCATCCACCTGAGAAACGTCACCCAACGTACTTACACTTTAGACAGACTCACCTATACTTTGGATTTTGACACTCTGACTCGATAGCTTATAATATTATGAAAATATCACATGCATTCATTACCGGGCAAGGTGAGTTTTCACAGCGCCTGCGCTCTTTCGCGAGGCCGACGCAGCTGTCGTTATGAACTCTAACAAATTGTTTGGAGCTCGCCGAGAGCAGTGCGGGTGGAGGAATGCAGGACCTCGAGCGGCTCTGCTCTCCAAATCCACACGTATGGCTACAAGCCGTCCATCCCGTCCAATTACTCCATTGAAAAGGCACTTGAGACCAACAGACAACAGTTGTTAGTCCAAACAATATCAATACCTGCTCTATACTTACCATAAAAATATCCTATAGATGAAGGCACAGTATGTCGAGGCATATGAAAACTAGACTTTTGTCAATCACAGGTCCGGCGTTTCAGGTTGAAGTACATAGTGCACCTGGTGTTCTTTAATATACATTCAACACGCTGCCTACCAAACCTTCAAGTTCCATTAGACGATGGCTGAACACGTGGATCTTTCTATCGTGCAGTCAATAATTTATTGGATATCAAAACTGAGCTGATTATAATTATGATGATTTAATAAAGCTGACATTCAAGACTCAAGGAATGCATTTTTGTATTTTTCATTTGATACCAAAAGTGGTACTATTGGTGGATGAGCAACTAACAGTGTTCAAAGATTTCTAGTTCTCTGAACAAGCTCTGAAACTAAAAACAACCCACCGATGGCACTGGAACATCATACCTGCAATGTAAAGTGCATTTTGATTTACGACTTTCTTGAGAGCTAAAAGATACGAGGTTTGTTCGCAGTGACCATCTGGCGGTCAGAAAAGCGTTGGGCCGTTCGCAGTGATTCTTGGACTCTTTTCTGACTGTATATTATCCATGACCAGCTGTACACAGTCCAAAGTCTGTTTTCTGATTGTCATTTCTGTCCACAGAAAATAGGGAGGACGAGAACTGGCGTTCTCCATTCCCAACCATTATCAAACTCAAACCCTTCTCAAACACTTATCAAGACGGTGTTGGATCAAGGATGGATTCTTACGGTTTTCTAAGAGTCAGTTAAAGTCGGAATAAGCCAGTGCGCACAAACCTGTGGTATCGGGGAAAGCACGACTGGGGTCATGGGCGAAAGGGGATGGTCTGGGAACGCAACACAACTGGGCAAACAATTTACATATGACACAACAGGGCTATTCACTAAAAGAGGTAGTGAAAAGATATTATCTATTTTGAAAATCTCCTGGGAGAGATAGTCCCCCTCGAGAGACAGACTCTTCCAGTGTCACCCAGGTTCGTCTATTTTACTGAATAGCTCTCAACCCGTACGCACTTAGAAGTTTTTACTCATGAATCGATAATATGTATATATTTTTAATGAACAATCGACTTACCTTTAACAGATTAAAAAACATACATCAAAATGACCGATATGGTAGGGAATGAACGAAGGATGATCACTATCAAACAAACGAGAAATAAGAAAGGGACTGTCTCTTTCGAGGAAATACACCTAATTAGGTGTCTGTCAAAAAGTGATCGAAAATTCCAAGATGGCCGCCAACTCTCTCTTTTAGAAGTTACTGAATAACCCTGTCATGGATACTATAAAAATCTTTTCTGCCAAAAGAGAGTCGGACCAAAAAGAGATGTCTCTTTGGCTTAGTGAATAGGCTCACTTAGTGAATAGGGTTCGTTATTTGCTGTTGTTGTCGTTAACGATACTGAATGAGAAACGAACTATGATGTTTTTCCATGTTCTGGTTATCTTGGTACAATTCGTTATTTTCTGTTGTCATTATTGATACTGAATGCGTGAGTGGTCTGTTTTTGTGTAGTAAGTCAGTTTCCGACCAGTGTCCCAAGTGTTAAGTAATGATAGTTGTAAAAATGAACAGAGTTATTGAGTTACTAGCATAGAAGTTACTAGTTATTAGTATCGAGTTATCGAGTCAACGTGGCAATCATTGTAGTAGAGAACTATCGGTTAATTTATGTGAGTATTTCATGTGCCGAGTCGTGCTATTCATGAGCAGGGGATTTTTCCTAGATAGGTGCCCTCTTTTCCCTCATTTGTGCCGTATTTCGCACCACTTCCCCCAGTCTTGTTAGGCTCGTGGTACCTGCTCTCCCCAGAAAAAGTTGTATTCATGCAGTACCTACTTGATTGTAATTATTACAGTAGTAAATATAATAATAATTTTTTCTGAAGTTTCTATTAGGACTAAAATTGGCTGAATGAAAATCAACATACCAATCACAACAACGGAAAATGTGAATACTTTAACAGGAAAATCTCCTTCTATTCGGCAGCTGTACACGCCACCATCTTCTGGTGCAGCGTGGGAGATGTTGATGGTAATTAAATCCTGCTTGATTTGGATATTTGAAAATGAATGTCCATGCAATCGAACATTGTTCTGAAAAATTCCAAGTATTGAAATCAGTTGTTAAGAACGATTTTATTCATAGGATGGATTCATCTGCCATATGAATCAGGCTTTAATGCTGTGGATAGTGCCAGAATCAGCATATTATAATCGTCTCTCACCTTATACCAGGAAACATCGTTGGTGAAGACAGACAGTGGACACGCCAGATCTAAAGAATGGTTGAACTGAACGCTTGCGTCTGAGTAAGTTCCGTTCGGGAAATGGTCCTCTTGTGTAGCTGAATTGAAGAATAAAATTAGTTTGAGAATTTCACATCTCGGAATTGAACACGGAATAAATGGGAGAAAATGCGTTCTTACCGTAAACCAGGACGTAATAGTACCGTTCGGCTGGAGGGGAAACTCTGCTGATAGCGAAACAAGAGTAGCCACCAGTATCGTCTTCCGTCACATTTTCTTTTACCTTCGCACGTTACCATACAGACAAAAATCTATTGAGGGTTTTCGGAAATTACAATAGTTAAAGCAGAGTGCACACGGTGCGACTGTTTTTGGGACGAAGGTTGCAAAAGTTGAGCTCGCAACTGTTCTGTGACCTCGGAAGCAGCGCATATCTGTGGTGATCTGCACTAGAGGCGATCGGAATCAAATTGGTTTGCAATGAGTTTTAGATCGGTTGTATGCGACTGTTTTCCGCGGTCACAGTTTTAACTTGTACCTAACTACAAGGTGTTCGCCATGTGTATATTCTGTTTTTGTCAACATGAGTGACCAAGAACTAAACTCGAAGAGGTGGAGAAGCACAAAGAACTGAGTGCCTATTCACTAAAAGAGATAGTGAAAAGATATTATCTCTTTCCAGATAATAAGATATTATCTCCTGGGAGAGATAGCCTCCCTTGGGAGACAGTCTCTTCCAGACGTCCCCCAGGTTCGTCTATTTTACTGAATATTCGATTTACCTTTATGAGGCCTAAAAAGATACACGATCAAAATGAACGACGAATGATCAATATGACCGATGTGGTATCTGATGAACGAAGGATGATTCACAATATAATTTTAAAACAAACGAGAAATGAGAAAGAAAGACTATCTCTTTCAAGAAAAGGCACCCAATTAGGTGTCTCTTTGGAAAGAGATAGAAAATGCCAAGATGGCCACCGATTATCTCTTATAGAAGGTACTGAATAACCCTGTGATGGATACTACAAAAATCTCTTGCCAAATGAGATAGTTGGATGGAAAAGAGATACCTCTTTTGCTTAGTGAATAGGCATAGGTATAACTAAACGTTTTGGGTATTCAAGGAAAGAACTAACTGAGGCAAGAGGTCCCAAGTGAATGTCGGGCATGTCAGGTGCAGAAAATTATTATCCTACTATTATTTTTGTTACTTTCATGTTCCTAATATAAAGAAATGGGAGTATGGTGATACCTTCAAAAACAGGTGTTCGAAAAACTATGGAATCTTGTTCAGAAATGCACAAAACGAGTTTCTACACGGTTTTCCGCTTGATGTACTCACATAATATTATGTTGTAACTTTAAATGGTTATAACCTCCTCAAAACATGGTATTTGTCGGATTTTCTTTTTGGGTTTTGTTCAGCTCGTTGAACTCTATCATTTAAGATGAGAAGGAGCTTTCTAAGTGGAACAATAAGGGGGTTATGTTACGACAGGTTTTCTAATTTTTCGGTTTTCTATAACTGCCATAAAAAGGACAAAATTGGACCGTTGAGATGTCCAACATCATGTCTATTGATTATTTGATCGCATTTGGTTTGGATAACTGACAGCAAAAAATATGTAAATGGGTCCAACATTTTCTTGATTTACTAGTTAATGACGTTGGTTGGGCTGTCAGGCCAAATGAGCAGCCAGTCGGGCCACAATGGTCGGCCTGTCCGGCCAAACCGCCCCTGCCACCGCACTTGTATCCATACTATTATGAATAACGTGGAAGTATTGTGTGGCAATCTGCACACGGAACTTAAATTGTATTATAAGGTTATAGGTTATTTTAACGTTTTTGCTAAATGTGAGCTAGTAATACTGAGTCTGGTCATGATGGGCATTTAAAAATTAAAAGTTAATACCTACCTAGTAAAAAAACTAGATTTGGGGTAGGGTAATGGGGGGCAAAGGTTTGCAGTTTCGAGTTTTGGATTTTTCACGGGCCTCTATTACATTGTATCACCCCAAAAAGTACCTGGCGTAGTAGGTGGGTATCTCCCTTACCTTCAATAAAAAAAATGAAATTTACCCAGCTAAAACACAAGAAGAACACCATAGCGGTTTTCGGCTTAGTGTGATGCTCAAAACTATTCAAAAGTTGCGAAAAATTGCATCAAAAATGACAAAAATAAACTTACCGCATTTTCTCAGCTTCTGGTCGTTGTTACTCCATCACGTTTCTTGTGCCAACTGAATGGAAGTATGCAAACCCACTGCCTACCTGATCCTCTCCAAAACTCTTCCCGGTTATTTTTAAAATTAGATGCGAACCTTTGCCCCGTGCAAACCTTTGCCCCCCATTATCCTAACGTTTTAACACAGAATGTGTTTTAGCGATGGGACCCCCCGCCGAAAAACGACAGGAAAAAGTGAGACCAAATAGTGACAGTAAATTGTGAGACCAAATAGTGAGACCAAATTGTGAGACAAAAGTAGCGTGTATTTTATAAAGTGGCTCCTAAAGCTAATTTATATGCTATTCACTCTACGAAGCTGAAATTTGGTATGTGGGCTCTTTAGGACTTTAACTTGACATTACCCAGGCCCCGGATCAGCTGAGTGGCTCCTAAAGCTAATTTATATGCTATTCACTCTACGAAGCTGAAATTTGGTATGTGGGCACCTTAGGACTTCAACTTGACACTGCCCAGGCCCCGATCAGCTGAGTGGCTCCTAAAGCTAATTTCTATGCTATTGACTCTACGAAGCTGTAATTTGGTATGTGGGCTCCTTAGGACTTTAACTTGACACTGCCCAGGCCTCGGATCAGCTGAGTGGCTCCTAAAGCTAATTTCTATGCTATTCACTCTACGAAGCTGTAATTTGGTATGTGGGCTCCTTAGGACTTTAACTTGACACTGCCCAGGCCTCGGATCAGCTGAGTGGCTCCTAAAGCTAATTTCTATGCTATTCACTCTACGAAGCTGTAATTTGGTATGTGGGCTCCTTAGGACTTTAACTTGACACTGCCCAGGCCCGGGATCAGCTGAGTGGCTCCTAAAGCTAATTTCTATGCTATTCACTCTACGAAGCTGTAATTTGGTATGTGGGCTCCTTAGGACTTTAACTTGACACTGCCCAGGCCTCGGATCAGCTGAGTTGCGGTTTATGTGAAACGGGTGAGCTAAAACACATTCTGTGTTTCTATAATTTCGTCCGAAGTATGTAAATAGAGGTAACCGGGGGTCCAGGGGGCTTGCCCCCTGGCGAGGCGCGGAGCGCCGAGTTTTCTATAAAAATTATTAAAGAATTGTAGTATGTATGTATAATGATAATACAAAGCTAAATAAACTGCGAAGTTAAAATTAATGGTTGTTGGAGAAATAGGCTGGATTACAGTGAATTGTTCCGTATTCCCTCCAAGTACTGTGAATGTCCACTGCCATGGTACCAGTTTCAGTTCGATGGGGTAGACATGCACGAATAGTCTGGTAATAATGCGGCATGGTAATGGTAATACTGATGATAATCATTTATGTTTTCCTCATTTGAAATTGACATAGCGAAAACAAGAAAACCAACTGCGATGCTCGAATAGATAATGCCTATCAACTGATCCACAATCAGTCTTGTCCATGTGCGGACAGAAGTTTTTGTACTGGTAAAATGGTTGTAGAGTGAAACTGGTTTGCAACCTTCGTTCCCAAACAGTCGCACCGTGTGCACTTGGCCTAAGAGTAAGCTGCTATAATCCCGAATGATATCGGTGTTGTGAAACATAGCCGCATTTTTGTGTTGGGAAACTATCGATGGCCCTATCGATAGTATCGATAGTTTAAACAAAAATAAAGATCTTACTACTATTCACCTAATAGGTTCAGCCAGCTTGGAATAAGTTAAACCATGCACTGTAACTTCAATACTTTTAATTTAAATATAGTTCAATAACACAAGTTTAAGTTATACATAATACGATTATTATGTATACAATAAAATTATGTAGTAAACAAACGACAAAATAACACAATAACTTAAGAACTTACTATGAAACTTGGACTAGTAGAAAACTAGAGCTGGGTGTTTTCTTTTCATTAGTCTTTCAAATTAGAGGTGTTGCCAGAGGTTCTATACTCCGCTTTACACAACCGGCACTTGGCAACTTTTTTGGACCGACATCCTTATCAAAGTACATCCACACGTAAGATTTTCGTTTCCGATTCATTTCAAGGAGAAGACAAGAGCTAAGCCTTTTAACACTCAAATTACCGAAAAGAAACCCGAAACAGAATGGCGAACACGAAAACAAAAGACCGCAATGGAAGTTGTTCCTTTTCAACGTCAGGGTTACCACTAGCCAGTGCCAACGAAATCAAACTAACAACTATCGACAGTATCGATAGTTTTCCACGATACTATCACAACTATCGATAGCACTAACTATCGATAGTTTCCCATCACATTTATCTACGATGAAATTTTACAACGTACCATAGCATTATGGCACGAATTTCGTGAGCACTGCCGTCGTTTTGGGCTGGTAATGGTTGAGCTAATTATAATTTAGGAATCAGTCCTCAGATTTCCTGATACATCACGAAATTATGAGTGCAAATTATGATCTAGCCACTGAAGGTGGTTTCGAAAACTGATAGTAGCGCTGACTCACCAGTTTACTACCGTCAGCAGACACCCAGAAGTTGTCTGAAGTTCCATTGATGAGATTCCTCCCACTCACGGACCAGGAGAGGGTCGGCTGAGGGTCGCCTTCAGCATCGCAGCTTAGTTCCAGCCTGTCTCCAGCTTTCAGGGTAAGATCTGGTCCGGACGGGGAACTTGGGTCGATTATTTTGGGCGGAACTGCAAAAATACCGTCGGTATAATGTGATAACAAAGGTGCCATACGTCTATATAGGAATAACAACTATGAGATTCCTGTATGAGCCGCTGCAACGTCGAATAAAACGTGAATGTCATAGGTAAGTGCATAATATTATGATGTACGTGTTCCAAGAGGAATATACCGACCGGGACGGAGGTGACGGGGCTGAGAGTTACCCCTCCTTCAAGACAGTTGAGTTGTGCGGGTCATTGCATACTCCAACAGTGGTTTCATCTGTTTAGCGTGGCAAACCTCAAGCCACCTAACCCAAGGTTGACCTCCAAAGAAAAGGAAGATGCTGATGACGGCAGCAGAAGGAGTTGTGTTATACGGAGCAGAGGTGTGGGCTGAAGCCCTTCAAGTCAATAAATACCGAGATCACTTGCGATCAGTGCGGAGGAGGGGAGCCTTGCAGATAGCAAGTGCTTACCGTACGGTCTGCCTACCTACTGGCGATGGAGAGGAGGAGGATGTACCTCCGACGCTGCTGAGGCACTGACACCAAAAATTAGAAAGAGGAAACACTGAAGCAGTGTCATCTTGAGTGGGAATATGATAGCAGGGGAGCGTGGACCCACGTGCTAATCCCGGGCGGTGGAAGATTCGGCCCAAGTCCGAAGAGATAATTACTCCTCGGATTATCGCAGGTAAACAACTTCCCCTCTCTCGAGTCGGGCGATAAGCCGTACGGAAAACTCGGCCCATGATTCTCAGTAGCAATGGAGCAGTTGTCTGTCACACCAGTGATAAGTGAAAGGGGAAGTGTGACGTTAGAGATCGTCGATGTCTCCGACCCGAAAAAAATATTCAAGTTTAAGAAGCGTCGCGATTTGGCGAGTGGAGAACTTGGACTTAACCTTGTGATATTCTAGTATTAAGAAAACTTGACTGTGACAATTATATATGTTCCTGTGACGATCTCTAAATATACGTATAAACAGTAACAGTTCCTTTGGGCCGAATTTTCCACTCCCCAATACCTAAACCTCAGGTAATATTTTGTTTGGGCCGAATTTTCCACTGACCGGAGGGTCTCTAATCCGCTTGGGCCGAATCTTCTACAGGTATTAGGGGTCTGGGCCGAATCTTCCATCGCCCCTAATCCCGGCAGTGCGGCCTTGGCTGGACAGGAGGCACGGAGTGATGGATTTCTACATTACAATCTTCCCTTCAGGCCATGGATACTTTAGGGCTCACCTTCACGAGCCAGGAAACTTGGGATAGGATTGCGCCCTACATTGTCCAAATCAGATTATGATTACCTACCAGTTATGTGATAAATATTGTTCTGCCAAAGTTCCCGATACCCACAGCACCTACTGATAGTACTGATCTATTATTTGTGGTATAATCTTTTTTGCATTATTTGTTGTAATATCATCTATTTCGTATTATTTTTCATAATACCATCTGTTTTTGTATTATTTGTCATATATCATCTGTTTTTGTATTATTTTTCATTAATATCATATTTTTTGTATAATTTTTCATATTATCCTCTGTTTTCGTAGGTATTAATTTTTATAATATCACCTGGTTTTGTATTATTTTTCGCAATATCATCTATTTTTGTATTATTTTTCATTAATATCATCTTTTTAAATCATTTTTCATGTTATCTTCTGTTTTCGTATTATTTTTCATAATATCACCTGGTTTTGTATTATTTTTCGTAATATCATCTGTTTTTGTATTATTTGCGATATTATCACCTGTTTTTTGTATCATTATTTCTCATAATATCCTCTGTTTTTGCATTACTTTTCGTATCATCTGTTTTTGTACTATTTTTCATCAATATAATATTTTTTGTATCATTTTAGCGAATTTTCGAAGAAAAGGAAGCTATTGTTCTCGGTCCAAAATTTTTAAAACTCGAATTTCCGAAAGATTTTTATACCAAAATCCGTTTCAGACCATCCTGAATTCACTGCCGAAAGACACCAAAAATTATATGTATATATATATATATTTATATATATATTTATATATATATTTATATATTTATATATTTATATATTTATATATGTATGTGTCATTCCAGACGATAACTCTCGATAGAATTGAGATAAAAAGTTCAAATTTGCACGAAAAATCTGTCTTGGCAATCGACAGGCTAAGTTCGAAGATGGGCAGAATCGGGTCACTCTAAGGGGGAGTTTTGGGGAATTTTAGGGGGGGAAAATTACCCATAAATTCCCAAAATGAAAAAGTCTGACAAGTGACACCTCATTTTAAAGGTTTTTGTACGCTGAACACGATGGTGAAATCAGAATTGCGATATCTCATTCCATTCTCAAACTGGAGCACTTTGAAGATGAAGGAACGTGGTTATTTCTTGAGATGTTCTTCCTGGTTCGTCTGCTCTAATCTGATAACGGAATGGGATATCGCAATTCTGACTTCACCATCGTGTTCAGCGTTGGAAAATCTACAAACCGAGGTGTTACTCGGCAAAAAATGGAACAAAAAATTGTTACGTATCCAATACCTACTCTTCTGATATTCAAAACATTTTTGATTTCCCCCTCCCCCTCCTTCCACCCCAAATTTTACTTTGCGTAAAACTACTCCTGTTTTAATTTTGTATGGTATCAAGTTGGGAAAACATTGGCCGAAAATTAATTTTCAGAAAATTTTAGGCGGAGGAGGAAGATGCCGAAAACTTCGAAAATTCGCTCTTATAGCCATGCTGCATGACTGTGGTTTTTTCATATTATCGTCTGTTTTTGTATTATTTTTCAGCTATCACCTGTTTTGTACTATTTTTCATAATGCCTGTTCTGTATTCGTTTATTATTTTCAATAATGAACCATTGGAATCGAGCAAGAAAAAAAAATTCTAACCCCCCTCAAAATTTGATGGTTTACGTTTCAAGGTATGTAGAATCCGAAAATGCAATAAAAATATTTCTGTCTGTCCGCCGTACTCCGTACGCCGTACAGGCCACTTTTCTTAGTTACCATGAATATACTCGATTCCAATGGTTCATTAATGAAAATAATAAACCCAAATTGATTAAATTCGGGTTATAGGTTCCGTTCGGGGTCTAGTTGGTCCTCGAAGCTCGATGTTACTGTCAGTCATCTCTAAGGGGTTCAAAATAGGGGTTGAAATTTTCAGAACGCCGTAGCTAGAAAACTTTCGATTGAAGGGTATTGTTTTTTTAACGTTATTAAATTTGTCTTGAGCTAAAGAAAATTTTGAGGCCACCCGGAGCATTGTACGTCCAGCCGTTCGTGTGCACCAAAAAGCTTCGTCAACATGATCGTGAATCAAACGGTATAAATCCGGCCCGGATATCATCGCTAGGTAGCAACTGATTATAATCAAGGATGGCTGTATGAGGTCGAGTTGGTTGTTCTGCGATATTATTTCATTTGATAAGTGATGGACTATTGGATTTTGTTGGTAGGTACTTGTGAAACTTGAACAAACGTTGAAGTATTATTAATGGGTAAATTATTACACAATGGTAAATTATTACACAACGGCAAATTATTACACAACGGTAAATTATTACATACCTAACGGTAAATTATTACACAACGGCAAATTATTACACAACGGTTCTTCTACCAAAAAGGGGCTGGATTTTGTTGATCGTTACTTTTGCAACTTGAACAACCGTTGAAGTTATTATTGGTGGGCAAGTTATTACACAACGGTTCATTATAGGTATTGACCACAGAAAACTGTGATCTACGCAGAAGGGGCATCTATTTCACGCCACATCAACAATTTTCCTTTAGAACTTCATTATTTGCGTTTCTTTTGCCGTTTTAGTTACTGTTTGTCATCGACAGAATTATTTTAGCAAAATTTAACTCGTGATTTAGGTAGGCACCTAGTAACGAGTACGGGGTTAGGTACGAACCTACGGAGGATCTGCGATCCACATAATATGTACAGAGTAGTACCTATTGTATTATATAGACGGGTTATCTATACAGAGAGCTGTGATCTGTAACAGAAGGGTATTCTGTACAAAATAATAAACCGTTGTGCAGGGATTTGCAGCGTTTTTTTTTCATAATATCATCTGGTTTTGTATGAATTTTCATAAGGTTTTTCGCAGTGACTATCTGACGGATATCTGACTGTCAGAAAGGTGTTACCTGGCGGTTCGCAGTGATTCTCAGACTCTATTTTTGGTCTGTACAGTATCCATGACCGGCTGTCCGCTGCTTTCCTGACTATCCAACGCCCGTTTTTTAATCGTCATTCGAGTAATAGAAGACAGGGCGGACGAGAAACTGACCATGCCACTGCCTTCTCGATTCCCAACCGCTTCAGGACGGTATTGGATCATTGATTGATCAGTTTTCGTGGAGTCAGAGGGTCTGTTCGGAGAACCGTCCGGGACTGCCCAGGATTGCCCCCTCCCCACTTTTGGCCGTTCGGAGAAGACAAGGGAAGATCCCGGACGAGTTGCCCGCTGTTCGGAGAGAGCGGGGATTGTGAATTCGGGCAGCCCGGGATCGTCCGGGGCTACTCCAGCTCTGGCGTGGAGTAGAAAGTCCGGAGCATGCGCATCGGTCTATTTTGACCCCTCCCCTCTAACTTGCTCACTTCGATGTTTTCCTTTCCCGCGAAGCACAACTCAAACCCACACACGCCAAACCCGTATTTTTTTTTTAACGTATGCTTTACAGTTGTTTACAGTGTAAGCGTTACAGTTTTTTGTTGTGTGTAATAATTTCCAGTTACGGATTAAGTTAGATAATAATTATGCTGTCTGATACGGATTATTCCGACGATGATAATGAGGGTGACATCAATTTTTCGGACGGCGATGAAGAAGAAATGATATTAAGGGAGGTTTTTTTCCCGAATTTGAGACCAAAAAATCAAAATTATATTGAGCGAGTGGTGTCTGATTTGTGTCAAGTGATGTTGTCTGAGTGGTGGTGATTTGGATTCTAGGTACCTTCTGAATAAATAAAGTTCTTATAACAATGACAGCCTTTTATTTTATTACTAACCACATAACTGAGAATGACTTTATAAAGGTCATCAGGTTGAGACAGGTAAGAACATCAGTCTCAAGAAAAAAACCTATGCGACACTTAGAGGCGCTAATTGGAAGGACAAAGTGACTTTAGGACAAAGAAGTTACTTTTTGGTTTATTATTTTCAATAATGAACCATTGGAATCGAGCATGAAAAAAAAAATTCTTACCCCCCCCTCAAAATTTGATGGTTTACGTTTCAAGGTATGTAGAATCCAAAACTGCAATAAAAATATTTCTGTCTGTCCGCCGTACGCCGTACGCCGTACGGGCCACTTTTCTTAGTTACCATGAAAAAAAATTGATGAAATTCGGGTTATAGGTTCCGTTCGGCGTCTAGTTGGTCCTCGAAGCTCGACGTTACTGTGAGTCATCTCTAAGGGGTTCAAAATAGGGGTTGAAATTTTCAAAACGCCTATACCATTTTTTTACGTAAATATTTTTACGGTTTTAAATAGTTCTTGAACTTGTGAGTTTTTTAAGACCATCCGGAGCATCGTACGTCCAGCCGTTCGTTCACAGTAAGGCCCCGAAGTTTGCACCGACAGGCATTTTCGACTCCAGTGTGAATGAAATTGTATACAATTCAAACCAAATCTCGTAACCAGAGACGCGCCCACAATAGGAATTTGTGAATACGGCCAATCATTGGTAGGGATCACCTGATTATATTGGCGGAGTATGAAGTCGAGTTGGTTGTTCTGTGATATTATTTAATTTGAAAAATGATGGCTCTTTTGGAGTTTGTTGGTAGGTAGTGAAACTTGGACAAACGTTGAAGTATTATTGATGGGTAAATTATTACTACGGTAAATTATTACTCAACGGTAAATTATTACACAACGGTTCATTATACCATCTACGTAGAAGGGGCTGGAGTTTGTTGGTAGGTACTTTTGCAACTTTTTTCACTCCTCATCAACAATTTCTTTTCAGAACTTCATTATGTGTGTTTCTTTTTGTTAGGTACTGTTTGTCATCGGCAGAATTATTTTAGCAACATTTAACTCGTGATTTAGGTAGGTACCTAGTAACGAGTACGGGGTTAGGTACTAACCTACGGAGGGTTTGCGATCTACATAATATGTATATAATAGAATAGTACATATCATATTATATAGACGGGTTATCTATACAGAGAGCTGTGATCTGTAACAGAAGGGTATTCTGTACAAAATAATAAACCGTTGTGCAGGGATTTGCAGCGTTTTTTTTCTCCATTGTTGAAAAAGTTGAAAACGTTTTAGTTTTTAATGATGTAGTAGTAAATGTAGTTTTAGTTTAAATCGATGAGAACGCACGACAGCTTGTAAACAATGGTGGGAGGTTCTAGTTCTAATACGGCTTCCAGTCCTGGACAAAGAAAAAGCGTTCGGACAAGGCACGAAACCGGGACGATCCGGAATTACTCTGGTGACGTCACGAGTCCAGGATTGTTAGAGCTCTGGATAGTCCAGGACTGCTTCTCCGAACGAACCTAGAAGAAGCAGTGCGAACAAAGTTATCGCCTGTTTCTGTATAATTTTGCTTGGCCAAAAAAAAGTGATACTGGTATTTTCAGGGTTCAGCCACACAGGGAAAACATCATGTTTTTTTTTTTCATTTTATACTCGTATAAAAAAATAAATATATATATTATATAAAAATATAAAATGAAAGAAATGTGAGGTTTTTCAAATTCTTTCCCTGTCTGGCTGAACCCAGACGATGCCAGTATCACTTATATGCATCTATGCAGCCGACTATTTCCACCTCTATTTTTTTTCCATGCTCGATTCAAATGTTTATTATTGAAAATAATAAACCAAAAAGATAGTTTTATCCATTTTTCCCCGAAAGTTTTGACAGTACCTAGGTAACCAAGATATATAATATTCGTATTTTATTTGATCAATTGCATTATTATATAAGTATTTGTCCTAAATGCGAATAAATACAAAAATTAAGAACTGGAGAGTGTTAAACGTCCAAATAACGAAAAAAGCAGTACGTAACTATAACACGTCCTTGTTGGAAACGTCCCTCTGAGGGGCCTGGTTATTCTAATGGGCTAGAGTTATTTTCCGATTTATCGGTGTGTTATAACACATTCTTTGTAAGTTTCTTAACGTAATGCTTCTAGGAATCAAATCGGCTGTTCTAATAATCATTAGACGAGCAGCGAGCTCATTCATTACATATTATCACGTAGAGAGAAAGTGTGAGTGCTGGTACATGTAGAGGATTTTTTGAGCTTTTTCAACCTAAAACTGTTTTACAGTTCCCTAAAAAGGATTCATTACAAAGCTACGAATCACTCAGCGGAGATACCATTGGATTGTTCATTTACTTTAATACCTACAATAGGACCCTGCACTTGATGGTAGGTGAAGTTAAAGATGATAAGGTATGTAGGTCCACACTTGAATATTTAGGAGGCATACATGTTAATGGTAAATATAAATAATATATATAAAAGTAAATATAATATAATAAATATTAAAGTAAAGTATTAAGTAAAGTAAGTATTAAGTAAAAGTAAATATAATAAATATAAAAGTAAATATAAATACTTGGTTAACGACATAAATAAAGGCGAGTAATAGCTATTAACTAATATTAATTTGCTTCGCATAACTGGCAGAGATAGTGGAAAATGTCAGTCACGGCGAATTCGTCTATAGCAAGATTGACTTCTCCTGGCAGCTGGCATAAAGGCCGATTACATTATAGTAAAACGTTCTATTGTACATACGGCTTTTAGCCCTTCACAGTGTACATCATTTATGCTAATGAACAGGTAAAAACCAAAACAAAGACAACGTAAAGTATAAATTCAAAAAATGTAAGGTAAGAGTATTTGGTCGGTGAAAAGGAGGAGACGACTAGATCCCGAGCTTGGACGGGGGATCAGGATATTGGTGACGGTGACGGCGAGGGCGACGAGAAATTGTGTGTTCACATAATCTGTTGATGATACGCCATCAATTTGTGGAAAAAGGAGACGTCAGCCAAGTATCGCCAGTTGGAAAGACTTTGCAAATTGCACCGTTTGCTCAGGGCATCATAATCCACCGCCTCTGGTGGCACACGGAGCTTGTAGGCTGTATCTCATGACGGTGGTGAACTCTTTCAAGTTGGTTTAGATAGCAGTTATAGAACGGGCTCTTGACCACCGATGCATATTCCAGGACCGGAAGAACTAGCGCCTTAATTATCGTACAATTTAGCGGGTAAATATTCTTCTTCTTACGACACCGTCTCCGAGCGAAGGTTGGTGATTTTGATGGCCAAAGACTCTCTGGATGCAGCAACACGAAAAGGTCGAGCGAAGAACAGCCGAACCAGTGCGAAGATCCTCCAACCACGAATTTTGGCGTCTTCCTATTGACCGCCTGCCCTCTATCTTCCCCTCGATGATGAGCCGTAGCACCTCATAATTTTCTCCTCGCATGATATGGCCAAGATACACAGCCTTTCATCCTTCATAGTAAGATGTTCTTTCACTTTTCCCATTTTTTGTAACACTTCGTTACTAGTCACCTTATCGACCTAAGAAATCCTGAGGATACAAACGTACAAATGCATCTAACCGGCCCTCCAAATACGAGCTCAAGGTTCAAGACTCACAGCTGTAGAGGAAAATGGAGAAGACATAAAACCTCAACATGCGTAACCTCAGCTCAAGGCTTCAGTTCTCACCTGACAAAGAAATTTTTCATGTTGGTGAATGCTGCCTTGGCCCGAGCTATTCGGGACACTATTTCTGCCTTTTGTTTTGCACTGCTCATTCACTACAGTACCCAAATACTCGTGTGTGATTCATACTGGAGCAGCTTCAGGGCCTTAGAGAAAACCATGGCTTTGGTCTTTGAAACGTTAATACGTAGCCCAAAGTCAGCACTGGATTTTATCACATTATCAGGAGCTGCAGCTCGCCCTGTAGTTACCCTATACACGATGATTCCCACACTGGCTTCACTTAAGGCCTCACGGAATATACACACACTGAACCCTACTGCACTCCCTTTCTAATGCATACTGAATCCGTGTAGATGTGCTGGCCACTGCTTGTCACCCGTACAGTAGCGGTTTGCTGCCAGTACAATTTGGCGATAATTCTAATATCCCACTGATCGATCCCTGCAACTTTCAGGATCTCAATCATCCTTTAATGCCGGACACAATCGAACGCCTTCTGATAATCCACGTAGGTGTAGTTAAAATCCCTCGTATTTTGCTTCACTGAAAGCCAAGATGCCCAATGAATGGTTCGAAATGGCAGAAATATGCACAGAGAGGGAGAGTTGGCAATCCAAGAGGACACCAAGATCACGGACCGAAGTAACCTGCCTCAAAGGTATGTTCCCAATCCTATTCTACTGAAATGGCGTAATGGAACGGTGGAAAAGTTATTGTCGAGCATTTCTTCGGGTTAAGAGTAAGGGCTAGACCATTTAGCGAACACCACTTCAACAGGTATCAAAACCCTGCAGAATCTTATAGCCCGAAGGGGACTCAATCGTTAGAAATATTTTCTAGTCGTCTTCGAAAACTCTGGCTACACTTGACTATATTATGAAGCCAACAAAACCACTCCCAGAACAATATTTTTGAGAGAAACGGTCATAATTCATACTAATAACGTCAGTGATGCAGAAATACACAAGTACTTATAAAAGCTCACTGCTTTGCTATGAATCTACTTAATAAAAGTCATAGTAATAGCAGCTATCTACTGAAATTAAGAAATTCAGAAAGGTACAACAAAATCCCATAATTTAGTCCTACCTTACAACAAATGGCCTTGGAATTTATAATCCTTACCTAAAATTTTCACTTGTATCTTAGCAGATAGGGATCCTCCTGAGTTGGTGACGGTACACGAGTATTCTCCACCGTCGTTCAACGTCGTCGACTCAATGAAGACCTCGTCATCTTGGATCTGATCTTCCCCTAGCGGCTGCCCGTCTTTCGTCCACGCGACTTCCTTCTCTGAATCACTCGTTATAGAACAGTTCAACGTTAGGGGCCTGCCTAACTCAACTTCGACATTACTGCTAGTGGAGATGGCTTGAGGAGGAACTAGAACAAAAAACGAAAATCCGAATCAAAATATTTATTTACAGTTTTGCAAAAGACACTCTTCACCATATTTACACAAGTAAGTAGATTCTCACAGGTTTAGATAAACTTGTAGACAGTCACGACATTGCGATTTCGAATTTCGCAAATAAAATTATGAAATGTTGCCAACTTCAGGTTGGTCCCCATCCCTTTGAAACGACGGCAATTAATATGATGATGCTATTAACAACTCATAACTACGAACTCAATTATTTAAACAAAGACTTCGAATTTTTATATCGATTTAAGGTGATACACAGATCCATGATGTTATTATTGAACAGTCTGCGGTTGACATATTATATTGCTTGGATGCAATGCCCTGTTACTCTTATAATCGCTTGCTAATTTATATTTCTCACTAAAACACTCCCTTACCGATCCCCCCTGGATTAGTCACTAAAATAACCTACCGATGACTCTAACAATAAACACTTGTTGCTTTTCTCCAGCGATGTTGGACACGATGCACTTGTAGGTGCCAGAGTCGGCTCTGGAGGCGTTGGCGAGTCTCAGGTTGTGCGTTGTTGTCCCGTTCGGGTTTCTGATGGATTTTACGGCTATCCGATCCGATTTGATGAGGAAAACGCCGTCTTTCATCCAGTAGACTTCTTCATCTGAGCCTCGTGATGTACAGTTCAACTCGATTTCTTCGAAGGTTTTGTACGTCAACGACGTGGTGCTAGTTCTGGCCAACTCGGGTGGTTCTGTAACTCGAAATCAAGTACGATTACTTCACTGTGACATTTCGAAGAGTCTGGGACTGGTTAAAATAAGTATTAAATCAATTTTGTTCTCTCGTTGACAGATATTTTGCGTTTATTGTGATGAAACCACGTTTGCGTATATGAAAGACACATTCGAAACGACCTTTCTTTTTAAAATGAAATCCATATAAGATAAGCCTTTGGAATAGAGAATGGAAAAAATTAAACAATAAGTAACCCCCCTCAAAATTTGATGATTTGGATTTCAAGATAGGTACATAATTTATGTAGAATCCAAAAATGGAATAACAAAATTTCTGTTCACCCGCCGTACTTTGCCCTTTCCTTAGTTACCATGAACCAAGATTACTGAAGAATGTTTGTGGACGTCCTATTTGGGGTATAGTTGGTCCGTGAGGCTCAGAATTACTGTGAGTCATCTCTAAGGGGTGAAAATTAGTTGACTGGTCCCTTTGTAAGAACCCCAGTTTAGCAACAGAGATCCTTCACCGAAGGACAACAAGAAAAATAAAGAAGGCGAGGGAGAGGAAAGCTTTATTTTATTTTTTTAAACAGCAGCTACTGAAGCAAATGGGCTAATGGTTAACTTAAAGCAGAGCTGTGCTGATGGACTAGGAGCATTCGCCAGCCGCCTTCCTCAACGCCACCCGAGACATAACTTCCGAGAGATCTACCTGGGATCTTCCTCTTGTCACCTGAAGGTAAATCCCGGGGGGGAGGTGTAAGAAGATGAGAGAAAGATCCCAGGTAGATCTCTCGGAAGGTACATCTCCGGTGGGTCCCGAGCTGGATCAGCATGGGGAAGGCGGCTGGCGAACGCTCCTAGTCCACCAGCACAGCTCTGCAGAAACTCGACGGCCCAGTTCCTTCGGCCGCTTCTGGTTTTATAAAATTTTCCTCTTGCCTTCTTTTATTTTTCTTGTTGTCGTGATCCGTTTAACGATCCCTGTTGCAAAATTGGGTCTTACACCCTCAACAAAATTGTTTGAAGTAAACATTGTACTCCCTGGTACACTTCAACAAATACTTCACCTATAACTTGGACGTCAAACGTTTGGATTTCGGATCCCGCTCTGTTCGATGCTCTGCAAGTGTACTGGCCGCCTCGCTCCGACGTCACTTGATCTATAAGTAGCCTCCTTTCATTGTGGTGCAGGATTTCAGGAATTCTGAAAATTACCACGAAGTTTCTGTATAAATATACCTAGTAGGTTCCTAGTGTATTTCGTTGCTCCATAATCTTGGTTTGTTCTGGTAAATGAATTTAATTCTAAACTTGATTCTGCTTCAACTATAACTGTCATCAACAGGTTAACAGCCCCTCCTAAACAACAACAACGGACTCCTTTTCTTCATTTCATGTCTGGCACCTACTATAGCCTCGATCCACTACAGCCATCTCGCACCTCCTCTCAAGCTTCTGATGACTGTGAGAATGAAGGTTCATTTTCGACTCGGAGTTAAAAGGCCCACTAAACACTAGGAGCCCCCCCCCCCCCCCAAAGGGTGATCAAACATGTACTGAACTCTTGGTACCACGGGGTTGTCCTGGCAAACAATTTCTCCCCTACCTCACACATTGAACTAGGCCTGACAGAGCCCTGGTGTCCTACAGGAAGACGGAATTGTCGAGGGCAACGTGGGAGGTGAGATAGCACTCCAGGATAGCCATGTACTGCTTACTACGAGAGTCTGTGCTACTACACGCTTACCCAGCATGGACAATGCAGATGAAACAGCAGGACCGCAACGGGGTCCTGCGCAGCGTCTTGATTTTGGCCACAAAGGAGTATAGGAGGTCTCCACGGACTTGCTCCAAGTAGTGGCGGGTCAATTACTAGCCGAACTCCGAGTACGCACTGTGGTGGCCATATGGTACCTAAACCACCACAGAATGAGCGGTATCACAGGCCTAGAGAGCTGCGCAGACATCGAAGGATGGTGGCCAGATACCTGGCAGCAGAGGTGGACTACCTCAGACAAGGGTTTTCTCACACATACCTGCTGGCCCGAGGTGTGGCAGCCACTTGCCTCCCCATTCATTAGTGTGCTGCATTATGTTGGTCAGCACCTCACGGGCCGGGGTGATTTTGCCGCCAAGCTTCACAGCTTTAGAACGGTCGAGTCCCCACTGTGTACTTGCGGGGTGGACGAGACTGCCCAGCATGTCTTCCTCAACTGCCAGAACTTTCAGGCGATCGAGAGATTTGTTCCATACGTGAAAGAAGTTTCTTAATCGTCCCCCGAATGGTTCGATGCAAAATTGATTGCTATGACGAAGCAGAAGAGGCTTGTACACTGCGATACAAGGAGTTCGGCTTTTCAGGGGATTATGAGTTGTTTTCTATTACATACGGAATGTAGAGAAAGAGCTCGTTTTTGTTACATGGTTTACATTGACTTGTTACAGAAATACATGATGATATTTCTAAAAGCTTTTTGAAAACCATGTTAATTACAGAAACGGGTCATCCTCCGTTCCAAATTCGATGACTTTGGGAGACAGGAAGGTGACGAATCATTCTGCTGCAGCTGAGCTATTTGCTAACCATTTTTCCTCAGTTTTTGATGTCTTTGTTTATTGGTGTAGTTGTTGTTATCTTGCGCAATTGTCTGTTGTTTGTTTTTGTTGCCTCTCAGATCTCAAGTTTTTACTACCCGATTCATAGTGTATTTTGTTGTCTTCCTATCTCTAATCTCAATGTCGTACCTAATGACAATCCAATACTTGTACCTTTATATTTTTATAATTATTTACAATGTTCGTAATTGCGCTTTGCCTGTTTGTATCTAAATAAATAAATAAGTAAGACCACCATATACGTCTTTTGTAAAGAACATAAATATAATTTACCGAGTAAAATCAATCGTAAGAGTTCATCCTCACTTTTTTTCTGGGCCACCACTTGGCAAGAACTGCCAGGAGTAGAAGATGTCGGTGGCTCCTTGCATTTCACAATTCAACTCCAACGGTTGGTCAACTGCGATCTTCTTTAAGATGTTCGGTTCACCTTCAAGCTGAGGAGGGCCTGTAACATTAATTGGAATTTTTGAACGGAAATATAACGAACGAGATTAGAACTGAGAGTGTGTAGGTACCTATTTGCATTCCTCGAACTCATTCAAAAATTCATATTATCCAAAGCTATGGACGGAAATTCAAGCATCATACAATCTATAACCCGAAAACCAACTTATCCGCTGACTTGAGCTTATGCCGATTGATTACGAAACTCAACTCTTGCACAAAGTCCCTGGCACTGCTTGTGAATGAAATGTAGGTCAACTACAGTTTTCCTTGAACCTATCCTTCGATAAAGCTGTTGTATTTAGTTTTACCTAAACCAAGTGTTTATTATTTTTATCGATGTGTGGTGGTGTCGTGCACATAAGACATGAACGGCCGATTGTTTCGTGAAGTTCGGACTCGGGAGTGCAGAGGGGAGGGACATGATACGGATACAGATCGACGGCTCACGAGCTCAACAGTTATCGACGAAAGGCTTCGACGTTCCACACCTAATTAGCGAAAACCTACTTAGGCAGCGTTGCAGTCTACAAAATCCCTACATCGATTTCCCGACCTCGTCTTTTCTGAAAATTCCAATATACCTACATCACCAATACGTAAGTTGCCACCGTAATACATCTTCGGCTTCCCCCGGACTGCTGGTCGGAGAATATAAAATTCACAGCTAATAACCCCCTTTTTTGCAGATCCAGGGTCCCCCGAAGAAGCTTTTTCAAACACCACACATACCTACATTTCCCTCTCTGCTGCCGCCCGACCATCAGCCACCGTCGACCCCAACCAACGGAATCAACGGCGACATCGGGTTGCTGGGCGCTGTCTTCCGGCCTTGCGAAATTCGTGGCATAAAAATTGGAATCCCAAACGTCCAGCCTCCACACTCGGCACGTGGTTCGTCGCCACCACCGCCCCTCACCAATCGCTCTACGAATTTCTCCGTCAGAACGTTTCTTTTGTTTTTCTTGTTTGGGTAGTACCTCCTAAGTACCAAGATACTATTTTATTTTGCAATATTTTCTCTCCGACTGTGTTTTGCTAGGAGGAGCTCCTTAGGGTCGATTCCGTCGTTGCAGTTGCTCTAAATAAATTTTAAGAATTCTCCAATTTTGCCTCATTTTCTATTAATTGGGAATCTGCACCTGCTAACCCACTACTGTCATTCAGAGACGAAGATTCCTATCCATTTGTCGGCTTCTATTTGGTTCTCTATCGATTTATGCTGCTTATGAGTATCTATTTCCCGCTATCTTGGACATACAGCGTGAATCGGACATTACAATAGCTGCTTAAGTTGGGTGGCTCATCTAAGAATATAACAAAATAGGCAATTTCATTATCACCCAGCTAGTCGCATGCCGTATCTCCTGCACCTAAATTACCAATGTACTGTTCTGAAAGTTAGATCCTCGAATGAAACACACCAAGCTGTTAGCATTAGAACAAAAGATTTTATGAAAAGTTCATGGACAGTTAAATTTGAGATTTGAGGTGGGTATTGATTAAACCTTCTTTACTAGCAGTGTATATATTATGGTTGATATTTGAATTTGACTCGAACGTTCGATCTATTGATCGATGTATCGATCATAAGTCGCATTGATGTAAAGTATCGATGGCATCAAAGGGTTATTAAACCGTCGCGAGGATACAGTAACCTCCCTGGCGTGATGTGAATTGTTTCTCGTGATTTTGCTCTCAATTTATCCCTTTGAAAGTGTGAGTTCCTATTAATAGTGAATGGGCTTCATTAAACAGTATAATTATTATCTTTAGTAGGAACCAATTATGCGCAACCAAAAACTTGGAGGGAACAGAACTCAATCTATTCATATGAAATTATGTAGTCAAGGGGAAATTCATTATGAAAAAACAATAACGAATGAAATAATATTGTAGTTGCCTCCACAAACCCCTCTCCTCCTCAGTAAAGGAAACGGTCGGACAAACGGAATGGAAGCCGCACTTCTCGCCCACATCTGGTTTTTGGGATGCGATATCCAGGGTACTGTGATCCTGAGAGGAGGGATGAAGGGAGGAGGAGCTTTTTCAGTGGGAGCCTCAAGATTCCCACACAGTATGCGGGAACAAGAAAGGAAACGCCGTTGGACGCGGCATGCTGACTGGCTGCCACTTTCCCGTCCTGCGCCTATACGCACACTAGGCAGGACACTCTTTCTCCCACCGATCGCCATGCTCCCCTCATTTCAAGCTCTCCTCTTCTGAAAAAACAGTTTCGACTCTGTGGGTGTGCGGGAGGGAGAACGTCCCATGCCAGGAACTGCTGTTTTTCACTCTGAGAGCGATGACTGTGGATCCCGCCCTGTGCCTGCCCCGTGCCGTCACTGCCGCTCCCCACCAAGTGTGCTCATATCCATTCAAACACACAGAAGCAAAACAATACGATCCGTGTCCTGCGGCTGTATCCTGTCCTGTTCCCGCATAGTGTGCAAGAAGCTTTAGGATCCCTACAACCAACTAGTAACATATAACAAACTAACGAATCACATACATTTCATGGTACAGAATGACCGTTATTTGTCAGCTATCTGACAAACACAAAAATCAAGACTGAAAGAGGAAAATTTCCACGTATGGAACAGATTTCTTGAATATGTTTTGCTTTTTAAAAAATTATAGGAGCTGGGTTTCACAAAAATATTTTAGCTAATAAATCAAGTTCAAAGATCTATGGCATTCAAAGTGTACTGATTACCAGTATGTACGACATTATGGTTTCACGAACACAAAGTTCAATGACTAGAAACTGGAGTATTAAAAAGAAGAAGTCTTTATTAGAAAATGGTATTAACTGTGCGCTGATTTAACCGTGGATCATGGAAGAATTGATGTGTCTGAATAGGTGGGATTTAAATGGAACTCAAAATCAATAAATTATAAATCAAGAGAATAGTTCGGTTTGAAAGTAGCCTTCTTCCTTATTTCTTCGGATATTTTGAAGTATGAAGAGCAAACGTTTTCTTTACACATTGTGTGACGTCGTTTATTCCTACGGACGGGCGTCACGACAAATTCAGGGCAGCCTTTCTTGGTTTCTTGGACGGCGAACCCTATGGCATTTGAGGGCATCAGATTATCTGAGTCAACATCCCGGACGATCTTGAGAGCTTTCAAGAACCAAAGTGAATAAAATTAGTGAGCTTTGGCTTGTTGGCCAGGGAAACTGGGATACAGCGCATGCCGCTCGTTGAAGAACTATGGTGCTAACTCGTCTATTCATGCAAACATCCAACTATCCATTCAGGGAGTGAATATGGCATCATCCATAAGTATCGTCTGCTACAAACGTCATCAAGATATAGCATCAACTCAATAGTGGAGTCTTGCATATTGCAGAACTTGATTTATTGGCTGTAACATGCATATCCACGTCTTTAGGATCTATAGAAGCCCCACAGAATAGTTGGATGTCGTCGAAAGCGTGAACACCTAGGATGAACAGTTCTGGTAGCTGGAAAATACCAATTTGAACTTTGAGTTTCGATTTTCAGTTTCCAGTCCACCAAATTGGATTGCATTACTACCTACTAAATTAGCAGACGCAGGGTCTTGAGCTCATCCTGAACTATTCTATGAATTTACAGGAGATTATCATGAAGAGGGTAATTTTAAGGAAAGCTCGTCCATGCATGTGAATCAAAAGCACCATAATTATTGAGACTGAGGCTGGTCGTCCACTGAAAGTGATGCCGAGTGACCAAGCGATTGATCCCATTGTGCTAGAGAACCCCATTCCCTCGTCCCTTCACCACCACCACAACTCCACGGAACTGCACTGCTGGACTTTGCGTGTTTAGTCGCCTCTACCGGAGGACACCAGTCGCCTTGTGTTGCTTCCTCGAAGTCGCCTCTCATCGCCTGATCACTTGGTCACTCGGTACCCGTACCAGTGGAGGACCCACCTAAGGACTGTCTTCCCTCTCTACCTATCGTAAGTCTTGTATCAAAAGGGGCAGCAAGCTGTGATGTCAGCACACAAATTTCAGGGATCTCAAGTACATATATTTACACACTCTCAACTCATCTCACCTTGGAGTGGACCCATCGCAGGGGAGGCAATATCCAAAGATTCGAACTTCTTCTCCAATTCTTCAACCTGCGTCGCAAAACCGCCCCCTTTATTTTCCGCCAGCCACTGGTAGGAGGCCGTGTTCCGGAGTAGTGCAAGGCATTCCCAGTATAGAGGCTCGCAAGTTACGTCCTTATAGCAGGATTTGATGGCCATAAGCCATTCCTCGCTGTCCCTGGCTGGGAAACCGATTGTGATAAGGTTCCTCAAATCTTCCAAAGCCCCTGCCAGCAGCTCTCCTTTGCTCATCGGGGGTGGAACGTTTTCTTTTGACTCCGCCTCGTCCTGATCATGACTGTCTGGCATCGACAACATCTGAGTGTACTCGTTCCGTTTGGGGCTCATCTCTGGGAGTGTGAATGACGCTGTCGCCTCCTTCAGATTTGTACAAATCAGCGGTTTCCCCCTCTTCGTAAGCCACGCTTCCAAACCACTTACCATTTTTTCTGTCGAGGAGTCAACACAAGCGTAATTTCGAATGTATTTCGGTGTCACTGCACATACAGGAGTTATTTTACAAGCCCTGGAACACTTCGTTTGACAGTTAGGTGTGTTCACAGGTGTTTTCCCATTCCACTGCACCCCTAACCGGTTACCAGACTTACTCACTACAGAACTGACTAGTACAAAAGTTTTGCTCTTCTCTCTCCCAGTATCTTTCCTCCCGAGCTTGTGTGCCAACAAATTTCTTGCTGGAGTCGTGCATAGTTTAGGGTTTGCTGCGAGTTTCTTGCGCTGTAACGAAGTTCTCGTGTCCCTTGGCACTATTTTGGGTTTCTTAGCAAGAAACAAGTTCACCTTGTTACCCATCCGTCTTGGCGCGCAGCAAATTCCTCCGTCGTGATGATTATTAGTTTGATTTGAACCCAAAAAGTGGGCGCAACCAACAACTGGTTTCCTTCCTGACACATTGACATTCCCTCTCTGATTTATTCTCGACATCTTTCCAACAGGATTTTGCAATTGAAAATATTCGAAGATTTATGACAATATTATCAACAACAATTATTCTCCTGACAAACATCTAAGTGTTTCAATGAAGTCAAGCCAACAACAAAATCGCCAACCAGTTGTTTATTTCCCAGCATTGACTATCTTTCATAATATTATGGAAAGTATCATCATCCTAATTATTAGTTTAATTATGATTACTTACCAGACCATATGATGGAGAAGACCCGGCCATCTTTCCCCTGATTGTTGTGAGTCATGCACCTGTACGTGCCGTTGTGTATCAATCTCGCTTCAGGAATCGAAAGAATTTCATTTTGCTCGCCTTCAAAATGGATGCCGTCGATTGTGTAGTTGGTGAATGGTATCCATCCGAATGTGGGATCCATCCTGTGCCATGACACCTGTTGGTATAGCACAATACAATATGTCCTACACAGGGATCACGTGAATATATGTATCAAGCACAATGGGGTATGCGCATGGGTCACAAAAATTGTTTATATAATTTTTAATGAAACTAGAATTCTGAGAACTTCGATATCAACCGCAATGTCCTACAATAAGTAGTTCTTTTTCTATTATTTTTCACATTTTTAACCAATTATGACGGCACAATGGGCAGGGAGTCCCGCCCAGGCGAGAGGGGTGCAGTGAAGTCAGAACTGGTTGAAACTTTGAAAAATCGTAGAAAAAGAACTAGTTACCATAGGGCAGTTGGTTGCTGTCAAAATTCTCAGGCTAGAACCAACTTCCATTAAAAAAATAAAATAAAATAATTATGTGCGCATACCCCATTTCAGTTATGTAGACTTACCCTGGGCTCGGGGTATCCCTTGGCACTACAGTTGACGACCACAGGATTCCCATTGCCAACCAGATATTCTTCATCTCCGAGAGGCTGAATGTGAATGTAGATTGGTATCAACGAAAGTATAGGTGAATGAATAGTCCAATTGATCTAGAATATCTGCCAAGCAGACTGTCACAAACCTGATAGAGCGCTGGTCTGGAGAGGACTTTAACGTTAAAATCGTATCGAGAGCCGTCAAGTGCTTCGCAGCTGAAAACTGCAAAGTCGGAGTCACTGGCATCACTGATGAGCAGAACTTTGCTGCCTTCCTTCAACGAGTAGTGAGGATCGTCGCCTCTGGGGTTGCTTGTGTCCACCGGCTTACCATTCTGATAATCAAAGAGAAGATCGAAGAAGATGAATGGATATCGAATGGGGGATATGCCAAGGGTATAGGCGGAAGGGAGGGTGGGAGTGTGACAGAGGGGGGGAAGGGCGCCAGAGGGGAAGGGTGTCGGAGGGGGATAGTGAGGTGGTGGGGAGTGGTGTGGAGGGAAAGCTTTTTCAACACAACCAACCAGTTCGCTAGGTATAATTGAAGAATATACCAGCTGGCTTACCTTAAGCCACACTCCGTTCTCGTAAGGACACGAAAGACGTTTTGATGCCCGCTCTTGTACTGTGGCTACTTCAATTGATGGATCCACATCTGTTGGAACTGCGAGAAACAACGAAAAATCAAAACACAGCTATTTAACAGAGCTCAAAAACATACTCTTGTTCAAAACTTTTAAAAATCATTTTAAATGGATCAGTCTTTTGACTATCATAACATCACGAACTCACCAATCACTTTTATTTCATGAGATTTACTGTTTTGCCCTTCGACATTCTCAGCGGAACATACGTATTTGCCAACGTCTTCCACGGTCACGTTCTTGATTAACAATGTGCCATCGTTACGAATGATGAATTTCTCTGGAAAATGTAATAGTAACAGACTAGAATGAGATAATAAATTGTATGAAGGCAACTACTTAATTACTAATTACTATAAGACTATTATATAAGATGCATGAATAAATAATAAAGGGATATTGGGTGTAAGAACAAAAGTGAAGGAACGACAAATATAGAACATCAAACATCGCAGCCCGATACCGCTCCAATCGGGATCGTAGGAAGCACAAGGCCAAACATTCCATGGACTTACAGCTCGTACACAATCCCACTGGGCCCACAACGTCTTCTGCTACTCAACCTCGGATTTAAACATTGTAACTACATCTACCAGGGGTGGATACTGGCCAGGGCACAGGAGCACGAGCACCCCCATGGAAATAGGAGGGAGGGAGAGTTGCAGTTTAAACGTCCAGCTCTACAAAACGCTCAAGACTGATTAGGCAGGTATATCGTCATTAAAATTAGCCCGGGAAGAGCTGGCTGTGATTGGGAAGGGAGAAGGTGGAGGAGCACAGCAGATCTGTGCTCCCGATTTAAAGTCTCTTGAGGGCCACTGTGAATGGACAACAGGGATTGGCGACATGAAACGGATTTCTGTTAGTTGAAGAGCACGCTATGTCTGCTCCCAGCATTCTGCTATGAGTAAAACCATGGATTTAAGTAAATAACATCCATGGATACTTTCTCGCTTGAGATTTTTTTCTCTTTATAATTCCACCACAAGATCACAACACACATTTATGACAAGTGAACCAGCTCTCGTGCTCTTCTATTGTTGCACATTTTACAGTTTTCGGTTTTGACACTGACTTTAGGCTTTCTTTATGTTTCGCCATCCCCATCTCGACCCTCGCTTTTGACTCGGCTTTCGTTTGCAGTCGTGTCGTCATGATTGATAATTAGGTAATTTTATATAAACAAAAAAACCATATGCGATTGTGTTAGAAAAAGTGAAGATCCGTGACTCAACCCGGCCTCAACCCCCATTGTGCGAACTCAAATAAACTGTCAAAAAAAGTAAGATAGCTGCGCGGCCTCCCGTCAGAAGTTTAAAATGTTGAACAGTATGCCAAAACGGAGTGGCTGTGTGGATGCCCAGTAAGTAGCAAGTTGAGAGTTTTGCATGCTTATGCTCAAACGGTCGTAACGATGCATGGGTGATGGGTGGTAGGTATTGTACATTCCGCCCATTTACCTGTCAAAATAAAGAAGCATGACTCTTCCATTGTTTACATTTACTCTTTTATGTTTTTATTGTACAACTTTATGTAATCCATGAAATAATTTTATTACCATTTCAGTTACTTACCAATTTAGTTATCATTTTTTAGTCTTATACACCTACACCACACACATACTACACCTTAATTAAATACATACTTTTCGCATTAGCAGCTCTGGTACACAATGTTCCTACAATTACTTGACGCCCAACACACCCAACATTCCCTTTGTGCACACCCTCTGGTTAGAGCTACGAACCGCCACTGACACGTACCATCGTCACTTCGTGATCCAGGATCGTACTGCTTGCCCATTATGTTCCAGAATATCCTCGGAGTTGGTTTCCCATCGGCCTTGCACGGGAGGGCGTAATCATCGAACTGGTACAAGTCGATGTTTTCCGGAACAGTAGTTGTGATGATGGGAATGGCTGGAAAAATAAGAACACTTGTGCAGATAGTTACTGTCCAACTTCAGAAATACCCTGAGTATACCTACTATCTATATCTGTACTATAAATATAACTACTTATTACGATCCATTATGTCCATCTACAACTTATGTAATGTACAGCCCTGTGATGGCGAAGGCACTAAGTGCTGTTCTTATAAATAAATCATTAATAAATAATAGTGATTGAACAGTGATCTCAAAGAAACCGTTTTACATAACGCTCCAACGTTAGCTTTGCACCAGCTACCTAATTATGTGAAATGAGACCATAACAACCACTTGCGATTTAGAACAAAAACCATTATTTAATATTTGAGAGGTACCTACTTTCCATTATTTTATGGGGTTTATCGATAATAACCTCCGCTTAAAGGTTCTCACACACTATGCGGGAACAGGACGGCAAACAGCCACGGGTAGGACGCGGGATGCCGGCCGGCTGCCGCTGTCCCGTCCTGCGCCTATACCCACACCAGGCAGGACCTTCGCCTACACTCTTTCCCCCACCGCTCGCCATACTCCCCTCGTTTCAAGCTCTCCTGGTCCTCAAACAACAGTTTTGTGTACGACCTAGTTCCCATTTGCTTCTCAGTGTGAGAGAGGTTTCATTTTATTGTGTTCGTCTGTCAGTTCAATTCATGAGTGGTTCATTATCATCGTAATACAAACTTGTCAGGCATTCTCTTTGATCTTCATATCGTAATATAAACGGTGTGACAGCACTCTGTATTTTTCTACCTCTACAATGAGGGTTTCTTCAGTAAATTCCATTCTCAACCAAACAACCTAATCTGAGAGAATAAATGAGAGAGAATAAAGATGTCGGGGGAGGGCGTCAGAAAGAAAGGCACTGGTGTGAGGGTGAACGTGGGGAAGGCGAGCGTGGGGAAGGCTAGCGTGAACGTGGAGAAAAATTGGATGGTGGAGGGAGAACGTCCCATGCCAGGAAACGCCGTTTTTCGCTTTGAGAGCAATCGTGGCGAAACCCGTCCTGTTCCTACCGCATGCCGTGACCGCCGGGTCCCACCTAGTGTGCTTATCTCCATTGAAATACGCAGAAGCGAAAAAATACGACCCGTGTCCCGCGGCTGTTTCCCGTCCTGTTCCCGCCTAGTGTGTGAGAACCTTATGAGGTCTCCCTCAACCCCGTCGAGGTGAACCTCTATGAGTGGGTTTCTATCGTTAACTTACAATTCACGGTTACTCTAAAAAGTTTTTCTTCGACTCCAAGGTAGTTGCTGGCTGTGCAGGTGAAAGTTCCTTCCATGCTGGTGGTCAAGTTAGATATCACCAGTTTGTCCTCATCAACCCTGTGAAATCAACGAAAATTAGGCCAACATGGAGTGAAAGACGAATACACTATAGTCTGGCAGATTTTTCTTTGTGCATGGGTGAAAGTGGGCTTTTCTTCAGTTTTTCTTCATTTTATTGTTATTTTCAATTATATTATAATAATGTATGTAATATTACGCTGTTAGTTTGATTATTTACCAGAAACTTTCTTGTTTCATTTTTAAATATTGCAAGTGTTTTAGCACTTTTAACTGCCAAGGACTTAGTTCCTTAAACAGTGATGGCGCCAGCCAGGGCAACTGTCTCGTGTAGAAATCATTGGATGGCCATTGTTTTTCCAAGATAGCTGTTGATCGATCAGCCCTCGTATTCCTAGTATTCATGTTTTTGAAATATACCGATACCTAGTTTTATAGACATAGATCATCAGTCGATATAAACATGCTTTTCTTGGGGGTCATTACATCATAATTAGTGTACAGGTTGCTCACAGGCTGAGTCTACGAGATTTCGTTGGTATTCGCAAAACCGCATTGACAGCTAAATCAGCACAATGGAAATTGCTGGAATAGGCCCCTCCCCAGACTACTATACCATAGATGGTACTATGGTACTATACTGTGCACATACACATAGCAGATCATTCTAAAATTTCCCCGGGGCATCCATTGTCTTAGGAAAATAAAAAAGAAAATATTTTCTTATCCTCATCAGATCTTGTATAATATGTTATTTCCATTTTAATTGTTGGTCTAGCTTAGGACCAAGGTATTTGATGTCTCGACTTTTCCCAAACTTCCCCAAGAACAAAAAATATGACACGAATTACAACTGTCTCGATGCGCCACCTATCTCGATATTGCAGGCTGCCCAGATTTGCTTAATGAAAAGTAACGATGAGGAACAATAAAGGGCCCGGTACAGATCCTTGTGGAACACAATAGTTTATGACCTCTTGGGTTCCTTTAACACTTAAAATTTGTACTACCGTCTTCGTACGTCTGTTTAAAAGATACGATCTGAACCATCTTTGCGCCACTAGATCCAAGCCCAGCATATCCAGCTTAAGAAGCAGTCCTGAGGTCTCAATGGAATCAAATGCCTTAGTTAGGTCTATGAAGATTCCCATGATTTTTTCATTTTTATTAACCCCATTGGAAATCTCTGAAACCGCCATCCCTGATGTCCACTAAGGCATCTTGGGTGCTCGTTTTTCGTAAACACATATTGTGAGCTTGCTAGATTATTTGCTCCCAGGTATTCAATGAGGTGTGTTATTTTCTCAAAAATGTTGGCAAAGTTTGGCAAAAGAGGACTTATTGCTATATAACCAATCAGTTACTGGCCCGCAGTTGGAAGTTCGAATTTCAAATTAGAACCAACCACTGTTCACAAAATACGTTATTTGGAAAACAACTTATAACTCACCTGTAGTCGGGGAAAACTTTCAATGCCGTCCCGTCCTTCAGCCAAGCCAAAGTTGGGTAAGGGTTTCCGTGGGCAACGCATTCAAGCTCCAAACTCCGACCCTCGAGTTCAGTTACGAATTGGTCTTCAGAGCGGTCGATTGAAGGCTTAGCTTGGAAAAATATATAACGCAGTTAACTATAAGACGTTAAATGGATAGGAAGTAGAGTGTTCAGTCAGGTGGGATTCGACAATAAAAGTCCAATTCCTACCTATCGATAGGAAATAAATCAGTTGCATCTTGTCACTTATCAATTTAGAGTTGACAATTACACCCAGAGGGCTGTAGAAACCTCCTCATTAAAGTATTTCAAATCGAAATTAGAACTTTATTATCGAATCCCACCTGATTGTAAAAAGAAAAGACCGAGAAAAGAAGAATTTGTCGTGTTTAGCAAAGTACAGGCCAGTATGCAATGACCTGGCAGTTTTCTCCTTTATTTCTTGTTTCACCTAGAAGATTATGTTAATGATAGTGACCACCGAATGATGTGATTATTTTAGCATAACAGTTGAAACAAGTGATGAATACAACATATACAAAATACGAGCAATGAACAATAAAGAAACGCACATAAACAGACGTACGTACTAACTAAAATGAAAATTGAACAAAGGTTTCCATATAACAGGTGGGTACCTACCTAACTGTAGGCGAACCATTAGGCATTCTTAGTAATAACACTAGTTGTTAGGCGTTGTAGGTTTTGTGACGGGAACTGAGTGTTTGTTAGGAGGTGAAATTTGTGAGGCTTTGGTGAGGTGTAGAGTAGGCCTATGATAACGAGTCGTCGTCTTGAGGATTATCGTGTCCAAGGGTCCATTGCTGCAGCTTGCCAAACCTGCCCTCCAGGCCTAAAAGTGGATGCCGAATCCTGTCGGCCCCCACTTGCCTTCTCTGCCAGTCGGCTGGCCTGCTGCCGAAAAGGCTTCAGTAACGATCTGGAGCTCGAGCGATTCGCATACAAAATTAATAGCCTATTTCGCCACGTCTGGAAAGGCAGAAGGTCGCATGTATCCTTCGCCATTTGCCGAGTGTTTGAGATCGATTGCAAGCAGCAATTCTCCAGCAAAGTGGTCGTCTCGATAGTTGTCCTGCATTGAGTAACGCTATTCAGGAACTGGGATTTGTAGAGTCGATCATTAAATATCTCACAGGACTGGATTTTTCCGAAATAAACGACGGGTAGAGATTGCGCAGCTGAACACCTGCAGGGACTTCGTCGACGGAACCCGCCTCCAGCACCACCCCTTCTCACTGTCTTCTCCGTTCACATCGCTACAAGCCAACAAGGTCAGATCTGCCCTAAGTAAATAGATATAAGCGAACACCTATCTCATGAACATTTGGGGACAAGTGATTTTGTTGGCTCTGTAGCTGTACTTTGATGGGTACATCAATCATCTTACGTGAAACTTATATCTAAAATACCTAGCTTTTATTCTAAAAAGGGTAAAACCTTACTTGTCACATTGACGTAAACAGACGACGTCTCTTGACCAACGGAATTGAGAGCTGTGCAAGCGTAGAGTCCTGTACTCTGCGAAGTCGCAACTAACCTGTAACACTGGCTCAGTTGTTAACAATCCGTATTAACATCAACAAAACGTTCACCGCGTTCATACACCTTAGTAGATTCACCTTTCAAAATCTCAGAATCGGTTATATTTGTAAAAAATGCACAATGTAATTCTCATAATGAGGACCATCTTTGAAAACATAAAACCTAAAGCGCTCAGATGTATTTCTATGTAAAATTATAAATAAATAAACTATGAAACTATGTAATTATTCTGCACATGTATTTGCTGTACTTCGTATTTCATGCGTATTATGAAGCCATCTCTCTATTTTGTACTGTAACTGAGTAATTCTGACAGGTTCACTCTTTAACGGTTGGACGGATTTTAGTGGTTTTTTGCAAAATTACTGTAGCTGCCCACTAAAGTTTTATGGCTATTCGTTTCACCTCCTGAATTCCTCCTTATTCGTCAAACAAGCCATAGCTAGCGACGTCCGCGTAAATTTTTTTATGGTGTGAAGTGTTTACGTTGTTAGCAAGCTCTTAATATTGTTAGCAACGTTCAGAATTTTGTTTTGCGGTTGTGTAAACTGAAGGCCCCCCCCCCAAATTAATTTAATTTCGCTAGCTTTCCCCGCTCCAAGAGAGGGTAACTTTGCTAGTACGTGATGAATAAATTTTAAATTAATTAGGACATGATGTCTTCTATATGAATATGTTGACTGCATTACTGATTAACAACCATTTGAAGTGTATAAGATTCAATACAGTACATACTTCAGTTTATTGGGGCTTCGTATAAAATTGGATTCGGTGATCGGGAAGCCGTCTTTGGTCCAAGTGACACCAGGCGTTGGTTTTCCGCTTACGTCACAAATCAGCGTAAGTTCTCTCCCCTCTTTTATCACACCGTCCTTTAAATCCCATGATATAACTTGCGCCGTCGGCCGATCTTAAATGGAATCACAAGTCAGCTTTATGGGTCAAACAATCGAAATAATTATGTTTTATTATAGATCAAGTCGGTACACAGGATATCCAGTGTAATTGAGCAATCATTTGAAGAAAGGAAAGTCTGCTCTGCCATCTTCCTTGACGTCACTCAGGTATTTGACAACGTCTGGCATGAAGGAATCAACTGCAAGCTGAGAAAAGCACTGCCTTCCCAATATGCCGATCTGCTGGACTAGTATCTTATGGATTGGTAATTCCGCATTAAACAGGATGAGGCTTAGTTCGAAACTAAACCCAATGGCGCTGGTGTACCACAGGGCAGTGACTTGGCCAACTCCTGTACCTACTCTATACCAGCGGTCTCTACACCGGAAATTGAAGGGAACACAACAGCCACCTTCACAGACGATACTGCAGTACCAGTAGTCAGGGAAAATATCAGCAAACTTAATCGGTCCATCTCCCAATTACAAAAATGGACAGGCAAGTGGAGATTGAAATTAAACGAAGCAAAGCCGGTGCATACAGATGTCACGAATCTCAAAATTGACAGCCTGCCCACCTACCTCATCAACAATAATATAATTCCCTACACCAAAGGGGTAAAGTATCTAGGAATGACATTAGATGCGAGAAAGCCCATGTTCTATGGTATCTACCTATCAAGAGGTATTTGGGCGACACCTCTATCGAACTTGAGGAGCGACAGAGCTACTATTATCCTATTACCACATACTCGGTTTGATTCTTGTTTTGGGCATTGATCTATGGTTTGGCGCATCCTGATGGGGAGAAAGGCGAGAGATCTATCTCCCTGCTGTGTACTAGGTAGGTACTCGTAAGCTCTACAGGGAGAAATAATACCAGATACGAAATTGGGGGCATTAGAGGAGCGAGAAGGATGGCAAACACCAAGTTCCTGAAGATCTAAAGGATTATACGGATCAAGGCCAGTACGACATGGGATAGGCAGGCGAAGCAAGCAGAGCCTCCACCAATATCTTCCGGCAACACCTTTACTGCCCATAAACCTGCCAACCACCCAATCGTACGCAGAACCACAATCTTTCTGTATGAAGTGTTGCAAGATCTGTTTGATCTGCAAAGTGTTTGCAGTGCCTTCTCCTGCAGTACATCGAAACCTAGGGACCTCAAACGGCTATACTAAGTTCAGTTGAATAATGCACCTAGCTACTAGATTGATAAACAGATGTTATTACTAACTTAATACATTGAGATGTACAGTGTGGGAACTGTAGCCTACTCTGTTCTTGGCGGTACAAGTGTACGCTCCGTCATCGTTGAGTTCCACGTTCAGAATCACTAGTTCGCCTGAGGTTGGGTTGAAAACCCTGCAATAATACACAAAAAGTAGAATGATAGTACAATCATACGTACATCGCTCAGATAACTCACAAGGCGGGTCCTCCACTGGAAGCAGTACCGAGTAGGGATGGGGAAAAAAAAAAAACTTGGAGCTGTTTCGAAGAACCTGTTTCTTGAAAAGAAACGATGAAACAGTTTCTCAAAACTTGAAACAACTGTTTCAAAAGAGCGGCCACAGACGAAACGAGTCTTGATTCGATTTCGGGTCCCAAGGTTGCCAATAATCCAATAGGCCAGTTGTCATGGTCTATTCCAAAGGTTCATTAGTGAAAATAATAAAACAAAAAACAAAAGTTCTGTGGTAGGAAAAAAAGGGTGTTTAAACAGTTTCCATTGGAGACAGTTTGGCAGCAGGAAAATCGAAGAAACAGTTTCGCGTTTCTGTTGTTTTGGCCGAGAGCCAAAATTTCTTGAAGCGTTGTTGCTGCCGAAGTTGATATTTTGAAACAGCTTTCCCGAAACTGTTTCATACAGTAAACGAACTGTTTCGTTTCGTTTCTGAAAAAGAACAGAAACGCCCATCCCTAGTACCGAGCGGCCAGGCGATCAGGTGATGAGAGGTGACTTCGAGGAAGCGATGCAAGGCGACTGGGGTCCTCCATTAGAGGCGACTAAACACGCGGAGTCAAGTAGTGCAGTTCCGTGGAAATGCACTACTGCGGGTGTGGTGAACGGACGAGGGTATGGGGAGCTGAGGTCGCCGACCAATCCCATCGGAACGGGATCCGTTGCACGTCACTTGGTATCGCCCAAAATCCATTGCTCAAATGCACATGCAGTGGAGGCCCTATTAATGTACTTTACCGCAATGGGATCAGTCATTCCTGTATGGACGAATAGAGTAGTCCCTTGGCCGCTTGGTATCACTTCCAGTGCAGGACCAGCCCAAGTTGTATATAAGGTCGGAAGTATGTTAAATAGGTACGTACAATTTGTTGGGCAGAATAGGATAGTTGTACTGATCCCATGTGATGTCGGGTTTAGGGTCACCCTGGGCAGCGCAAGGTAGAGTGACGTTCAATCCAACCAGTGACTCGATAGACGTTGATGCTGATGAAAATGATGGTGGCTCTAAAAGCACACAGTTTTATTAGTGAACACACAAGTTATGTAAAATTAGTGTATTATAAAGTTTAGTGTTAAACATATGAAGCGGTATGCAGCTGTACTCAAGAATGGTAAGGAAAATGTATTTTCCTTATATTACCTTATAATATAAAACATTAAGATACATAAAAAAAGAAAATGTTGGTAGGTAGGTGCATGGGTATCGTTCGTAATTCACTGACGGGGTATTTGGGGTTAAGTTTCCACTACCAACGTTAAAACTGACAGGAAATAATTATTTAAATAAAAAACTTATTTAAAAACCCACGTTTCTAAAAATGACTGGAAAGTGTAAATAATAATTTCTCGTAGCCGTAAAATAATTTCAGCATAAAAAAAAGCCATAAATAGAAAAACATGGGGCGCATGCAAATAGACAGGTACCTAACAGTAAGGAGTGCGGTGCTATTCTCTATTATCTGTTGCCTGTTTCCCTTGTTTTTCTATTCATGGCTTTTCTATTTAGTACTCCTTGTGAAGGCTGAAATTATTTTATGGCTACGAGACATTAGGTACTTTATAATTTTTGTTCCGTTTTAAAAACGTTGCTTTCAAAAAATTTTTATCATTTAATAATGATTAACAGGACGAACAGGACGTTCTCCGTCACGGTGTTGTTATATTACTAGAGAGTTTTTGCAACACACTCACGACGAAACGAACAAAACGCATTTAAGACACCGAAAAGTGCTGCACATGCGCATTTAAGACACCGAAAAGTTTGACGAACCGTGACGACGAAAAATACCGGGATCTCACAGTGTCAGCTTTTGTCGTGTTGAGATGACGAAACGTAATTTAACCTTACATCTGTATAACGCTACCTACCTTCATCTGCTTTCCTTGGAAAATAAAAATGTCGAGCGTCGTAATCACAGCTGCTTCTTGGCGTCTTGGCATACTTGACGCCAAGTGTGGACATAGATTTGTATTAACCATGGAGTAAAATGGATGAAAGAGAGGTTGACATAACGTTAGCGTGACTCCACCAGCCGGTAGATGCCAAAGCTGAACGAAAACTGAACCGAAAAAGGTTAGCATCTGACTTCGGTCGCCCTATCCGCCATTTCCGTTTCGTTGTCGTTTTCCGTTTCGTTTCAGTGCGAGGGTGTTGCAAAAACTCTCTACTATGTACATGTGCAACCAACATAATGTTACTATGTTGGTTGCGAGCGTCACGTGACTATGGTGGTCCGCTGAAAATTATAGGAATAATAGGCTCCTGAAGCTAATTTCTATGCTATTCACTGTATGAAGCTGTAATTTGGTAGGTAGCGTTCTTAGGAATAAATTACACTTTAAGCAGCGTAGGGCCGGGATCAGCTGAGTGGCTCCTAAAGCTAATTTCTATCCTATTCACGCTATGAAGCTGTAATTTGGTATGTAGTCTCCTTAGGACTTTAACTTGACACTGCCCAGGCCCCGGATCAGCTGAGTGGCTCCTAAAGCTAATTTCTATGCTAATCACTCTAGGAAGCTGTAATTTGGTATGTGGGCACCTTAGGACTTCAACTGACACTGCCCAGGCCCCGGATCAGCTGAGTTGCTCCTACAGCTAATTTCTATGCTATTCACTCTATGAAGCTGTAATTTGGTATGTGGGCACCTTAGGACTTTAACTTGAGACTCCCCAGGCCCCGGATCAGCTGAGTGGCTCCTAAAGCTAATTTCTATCCTATTCACGCTATGAAGCTGTAATTTGGTATGTAGTCTCCTTAGGACTTTAGGCTGGCGCCACACTGGGTGGAAATCAGCGGGAATTTCCGCGTCGGAAATTTCCGCTCGCACTAGTTTGCATTGATACACGTAGACAGCGACAGACTGGGCGGAACTTCCGACGGGAAATTTCCGTCGACTTTTCTCCGCCGAACACCAGCGAAAGTTCCGTCCGACGGAAATTTCCGACGAGTTCCGTCCTAATAACGTAAAGTAGTGGGGATTGAGTCTGGTGCGCCACATGGGTCGGAAATTTCCATCGAGCTTCGAGCGCTCTTCTGCAACAGTCTTCTTCGCGTTGTGTACCTGCCAAGATGGACGACGATCATTTTATTGTGGAGGTACAACACCGGGAGTGCCTCTGGAATTTAAAGGAAAAGATATACAGCAACAGAGATGCTAGGAAGAAAGCTTGGGAGGAAATCGCTGTGATTCTTACGTTCAGTGGATGTACCCAATGTTCCCTCTGTTTTTTTCGCGATTTCATCAAGGCATGATGAATGCCCAATATAAAAAGAGGTTTCATCTCTCTGAAAAACACAACTAACAACGCACAACAACAAACTAAACTAACAACGCACTAGCACTGAAGACGCACTCAACAGACGGATGATGATATCAAACTGAATGACTATCCAAGTAGTTTCATCCGCTCTATTCCGCTACTAATGTGTCACCCCAATAGGCGGAAGTTTTGCGTCGGAAATTTCCGACGTGGAAATTCCCGCTGATTTCCGCCCAGTGTGGCGCCAGCCTTAACTTGACACTGCCCAGGCCCCGGATCAGCTGAGTGGCTCCTAAAGCTAATTTCTATGCTATCCACTCTATGAAGCTGTAATTTGGTATGTGGGCACCTTACGACTTTAACTTGAAACTCCCCAGGCCCCGGATCAGCTGAGTTGCTCCTACAGCTAATTTCTATGCTATTCACTCTACGAAGCTGTAGTTTGGTATGTAGGCTCCTTAGGACTTTAACATGACGCTGCCCAGGCCCCGGATCAGCTGATTTCTATGCTATTCACTCTATGAAGCTGTAATTTGGTAAGTAGCCTCCTTAGGAATTTTGGCGAAACAAACGTTAATATGTATTAAATGATCTAACTGTAGAACCGTAGGTCTACCGTCCGTTTTTTAAAATTTAAATAACTATTTTCTGTTTTTGGTTTATTATTTTCAATAGTGAACCTTCGGAATCGAGCAATGAAAAAATCCCCCCCCCCCCCCTCAAAATTTGATGGTTTCCGTTTCAACGTACGTAGGATATGAAAACGGAATAAAAAACTTTGTCAATCTGCCGTACTACCTACTTCGCACTTTCTTAGTTACCATGAACCAAAATTACCTGGTTGGGTCTAGTTTAGAGGTGGGTAGTTCCTGACTGAACTACTCTCGAAGAACTAAATCCACCAACTGAACTACTCCTCGACTTAGTTCACTTCACTAAACGTTTGTTCACTAGGACCACAGAGTAAAAGAACCAAGGACCCCGTGTCTAGGTATGGATGTAGGAAAGAGGAACTAAGAACTATCGTTCTGTGCATTATGAACTAAGAATTAGTAACTCAAAAGGCGATAGAGTTAGTTCTTGCAGTTCAGATGAATGGTGGATACTACATGAGGAGTTGATAGTATCCACTGAATGACAGTTGCTTTAGTTATTACGAGTCATTCAGGTGGGGTGAATTAATACCAATTAGGAGTTTCCTTATACTTTATGAGGAGTTTATATTCCTTTACTACAATCATGGGTTGCTAGTATCCATTGAACGATAGTTACTTTAGTTCATTAGTTGCTCTTGTGTGAATTGAAACGAAAAGGAACTGGAATGAACTACTTAGCTAACTCAAAAGAACTACTCCCTCAAATGATCTGCTCTTACCCACCACTAGTCTAGCTGGTCCATGAAGCTTCGTGTTACTGTCAGTCATCTCTAAGGGGTGAAAAATAGGGGTTGATATTTTCAGAACGAAAACTTTCAATAGAAGGGTAGGTATGGATTTCTTTACGCTTATAAATAGATCTCAAACTAAAACATTTTGAGACCACCCGCAGCATTGTACGTCCAGCCGCTTGTTTGCACCGAAAAGTTTCGTCAACATGATCATGAATGAAACAGTATACATCCGGCCCAGATATCACAGCTAGGGAACACCTGATTTTAATCGTGGATGGCTGTCTGAAATCGAGCTGGTTGTTCCGTGTTATTATTTCATTTGAAGAATGATGGTTATTTTGGATTCTGTAGGTAGGTACTTTTGCAACTTGATCAAACGTTATGCTTCATGAATAACAACAAATAATTAATGATTGAATCCCGCGCATTTGTATAAAACTGTAATTCCCCGACCGGCTACAGTACTCGATTTAGTGCTTCCCTGGGGGGGAGCACGAGAGTACGTATTGGACCACAGAAAACAGTGATCTACGCGGAAGGGTCTATCCAGATAAATAATAAACCGTTGTGTAATAAATTGCATCGTTTTAGTCTTGTATATGCATTTTTAAATGATTAATCAACACGTTTTTTATGATTGATTCATATATTGTCGTCAAAGATAAATGAGTGTGAAAATTTTCAGCTCAACAGGACATCAAGAAGTGGGCAAAAAATCTATTGTAAGATTTTTGTACCAGACAAACAAAAAAGAGTTAATAAAAACGTTAATAAAATGTTGTTTTAGGTGGAAACTTCAGCACCCTCCTACCCTACAGTAATCCATCTACTTGTAAATTACGAAGGTACATACATACAATACCTACCTACAATGAACACCTTCAGGAAAGACTTACTTAAGACGACGAGATTGACAATTTCTTCGGTAGAACCAGCTCTGTTTACAGCCACCATTTTCAGCGGTCCAGAATCTTCGGGTTGAGCAATGAACCTAAAAATATCATCATTGGTTATGTACACAAGGGCGTATGAAACGAGTATGTACTTGTGTGTATTGGAGAAATTGTTGTGCGTACCAATCTGTTCTTTTTCAATTAGTCGCATTCAAAATAGAATAAGTTTATTCAGAAACAATTCAGTTACAATCAGGCAGCTGTGACATCACTGTCATAAGCAAATAACGGATGTTAGGTTTTAATAACAATTCAGCTGTACTGTGTCACTGATGTATATTAGGAACAATAAAGGTCCCAAAGTGTTACCTTGAGTAACGCCAAATCAATATTCAGCTCACTCATTGCTCATGCACCTTTGGAACTACCTGTCTACGCTTTGTGAAATAGCTCTAAAACCATGCAATTGGGACTCATCCATGACACACACCATCTGCATTATATTGAATAGCTGCTCTGAATGTATGGCATTAAACGCTTTGGCAATATAAAACATAATCCTTTCTTTTAGCGAATTTTCAAAGAAAATAATGCTATTGCAACGGCCCCAAAATTTTCAGAATATGAATTTTTATCAATTCATCCCTAGGTTGTAACTAAAAATTATATATATACTTATAAATACTCGGCCCTTCGGGCCTCGCCAGGGGGCAAGCCCCCTGGACCCCCAAAGGGGGCTCCGCCCCCTCGGAACGGCTTCGCCGTTCCTCACCCCCGAAGGATGTGTTCTTATACTTCGTATAACAAAGGAGAATTTGCTATGCAATTGGCCAATACGGGGCCAATTTCCATAGAAACACATTAAAAAATGCCAAGCGGCGCCCGTTACCATGAAATGTAGGTAACTAGTTATTCATAGGTAACAAAGATAACGTTGGTAATTCTTTATCACATTCCTCTTTGTGCTCATCTTTATCACGTTCCTCTTTGTGCTCATCTTTATCACATTCCTCTTTGTGCTCATCTTTATCACATTCCTCTTTGTGCTCATCTTCATCACATTCCTCTTTGCGTGACGCGTTTTTGTGACAGGATATTGTGACAGGACATTTTTTTCACATGACCCCCGGCGTTAAAATTGCATAGCAATTAATATATATATGGTTTATGTGCCACATGCGTTGGTAATGTGTTTATGTGTTCGTAATGTGACCTTGGGTACATGATACAATTTTCAAATTTCGCCAAAATGTTCGTATTGTGAAACAAAACAATGAGTTCGAAGATGAGCTGTTTTCGAAAATTCTAAGGGGGTCAAATTTGAGTTTTTATGGGACAAAAATAGGTAAAAACTGCTAAAATCGCTAATAATTCATATAAAATCACTGAAAGGGGCATGGAATGGTGAGTAAAGACAGAAAATTACCAATTCAGTTGTTTTTCATACAGAATAGGGGTAAAATTTAGATTTTTGAGGTAAAACATTTAATTCACCTGACAATTTGTGGGACGGTGATTCACGACAGAAAGAGGGACTATTTCGTTGACAAAAATATTTTTCTAAAAAAAAGTGGGTAAATTCTACTTTATAAGGGTCAAATATCGGTAAAAATTACGTAAAAATTATATAATTTTACGAAAAGTGGTATAGTTTCTTGCTATATAATCTTTTTACACAATCGTATGAATATTTCTTTGAAAATTCGCACTTACAGCCATGCTGCATGACTGGAACTTTTTGATGTCTAAGGTCACAGAGATCTGAGGTTAGGGCATGAACTGCTTCCTCCACTCCTGCGTTGTTCCTGAACCCGCATTGTCTAGAGTTGGGTACCCGTGAAGTATGCGATCTCAGCCCGGCCAGCGCGGCACTCTAGAGGATGCCATATGGTGCAATAAAGGTGAGATCGCATATTGATCTCTGTAAGTGAGCTAAGATCGCATACTACACGTGTACCTAGAGTTGAGCACCTTATTACGTCACAAAAATCTATATAAAAATGGTCTTTAACATGTTTCTCTAGTATTTTTGATAGAAATAACCATTGATATAGGACGGTACTAGTTATCCTCGCCATTCATGTCACTTCCTTTGTATAAACGGGCGACTTCTGCCGATTTGAAACATTCAGGGAACACAGACATAGAAATACTTAGACTGAAAACACGAAATATTTGGTATGTCAAGATTTGATTTCTTTTTTAATACACTAAGTTGAATTCCGTCTAGAGCAGGAGGGGAACCCCCTTTCATAATTTTCATTTCTTTTCTCCTGATCCAAGTCAGACATCAAAGGGACCACAAATTTGGTGGCGTTTGATTGGACTGTCTGGCTTTGGTTCCACTGGATTTTTTAAAACATGTTTTAAATCACTGTTGAGCCAACATGAGTGAAGAAAGTGCTGAGCGAATCACAAGCAGTTTTTGTGCTATTATTGTTTCAAGTTTATTCTTACTATTAATCAAAATCCCTACTGGTAGACACCCTGATTCAATGCTGGTTTTCCTGAAATAGCGGAACATTCCGAGTTTTTTTATTCCCTTCCGTACTTTCTATTTCATTCGAAAAAATTTGTCTTAGCTTTCCTTAACTAGGTTCCTATAATTATTTCACGGATACCTCTGATCTGTACTTACTCCAAAGTACCGTCTTCCTTGACAAATCCGAATCTGTGACCTTCTTTGTACCATATGACAGAAGCTGGAGGGTTGGCAGCCACGTCACAACGGATTTCTGCTTTTTCGTTGGGCACAACACGGTAAACAACGTCTGCACACTTCGCTTTTGGCGGTTCTGGAAAATAGGTATATCCAACTCGGATTTTATTGGCACTCAGGTACTACTTAGTACGAGTTATAGTAAATGGGTTCAAACTTTGTCATGTACTCGTAAATAAGAGCAACAAATATAAATTATTATCTTTCTAGAATATACAATAATAAAATTGAATAACATTACCTAATTTTCAAATCAAATTTATTTTGTTGTTGTTGATGATAGCTGGACAGTAACAGGGGCTAGGGGCTGAGACAGCCCTGAAACTAGTGTCGCCAGGACCCGAGTCAGAAGCATTTAGGTGATGAAGCAGCTTCCTAAAAAGTGCGCATGTGCCAGGACATTACGATATTTCTCTCAACTTCTTAGTTCGTTCCAGCCATGCTGAGTTCATGAACTCGGATTCGGATGAGTTCACCGACCGAGTTCGATGGGGTTGAAGTGGGTCCTGAGTTCATGAACCCAAAGGCTGGAACGCCCAAGTGTGTTTCTCTTGAGCCCTCCTCTAGATGGCGTTTTCTCTAAAATTTGAACTTCATGGCCGTGGCCAGGACAACACAGGAACGAAGAAGAAGAAGAAAGAAATTGAGGACTGCCATATCCCACCTTCTGTTTTTTGTTTGTTTTTTTTTTCGTTGTGTTTTTCAACTTATTATTTCTGTTTATAAATAATACATAGGTAAGGACGACTCGAGTAACGGCGGAAGCCAATTCATAACCCCAAACTCTGAACAGACACCGAAAGGACACACGGAAGAAGAGAACCCGCCAAATACTGCCCAAATGCCTGTCAGGCGGTCTGAAAAAAATGAAGCAGGTTATGATCTCAGGAGGGTTATGCTGAGGTTACCTGGAGGTGAACTCACTTCTCGTCGGGTTCAGTTGTGTTCATGAACTTGCCATACTCGAGTTCATGAATTCAAAACGGTTAGAACGCGTCACCTTGACCATCTGCCCTGCGCGTGGTTTCTGCGCCAAATTTCTTAATGAACTCGGCACGGCTGGAACAAACCTCTGGCTTGCTCCTAACAGTCCTACCCTTAGATCAGCTTGCTCACGTATCTTTCAAACCAGGGCTTGGATTCAGCGCTTTCTAGCTATCACTTTGATTACTATTTTATCCTGACCCTTGCGCAACGGCCTTATCAGGTGGAATAAACCGGTTCCCGTGAGATCAACGAAGTTAAGAAACCTCGAGCGTGGTTAGCACTTGGATGGGTGACCGCCGTGACACGTGGTGAAACGTCCAAGTATGACCCATGTAGCTGTTCGGCAAACCCCTTTCCACACCCCTTTCCACTCAAGGGGGCGAGGCAATGAGTAGCCAAGTAATGAGTGAAATGATCAGGTCGAATTCTGATCGTCTCATTGGAGGACAGCTGATCACGCCCGTGACACTGGCAGGGCAGCCAGTGGAAAAGCCCCAGCCTGAAATGGCTCTTTACTTTACTTACTTTACTTAATATTCTATCCTGACCCCAGTATTGCCAACCACGAAGTTCAGCTCTACCTATGAACCTACAAACTTCTTTTCTCAATCTACGAACTTTTTGATAAATTTAATTGGTAGAATTAAATGCATTGTTCTTCTCAACACATAGCCATGATACAAACAATCCACAGGTGACCCTTCTACCATAACTATAACACTTGTGTCCGACATCCCTGACCTATGGGTTAGAAAAAGAAAACTGTGTAACGGACGATTCCATAATGGTCCAAAGAAATACTAAAATTACGAACGGAAAAAGGAAAGCGTGTAGAAACGTATGAAAAAGGAAAGAGTGTAGAAATTTATCTAATTCGGAATGTTGGGAAAGAAAACGGTGAAATTCAATAATCTGATTTGATAGTGACATCTTGTTGATAATGACGAGTGCATTGAGGGCACATTGGTTACTGCTGATCTATGGGTAGTACTTCTGGTTAGAAGCTAACCAGAAGTGGAAAGGAAAATTGGCGCATGCACGCTCGTTAGGAGGTGGCATCGCCGCCTAAATGCTCCGGACCCTCCTGCCCGGACCCCACCGCCTCGACTTGACTTAGGGATAAACGAAAAAATACTCACGCAACACTCTGAGTGAGGTATTTCGGCGATCAAAGCCAACAGAGCTGTTAGCCACACAAAAGTAGGTTCCAGCATCCAATTCCGACACGTGCTGGATGTGCAGGATTGCGGTATCATTTCTGTTTAAAAAACAATCTCAGTTCAAAGAAAGGTGAAACTCAACGTTTCTTGCTGAAAACACGAAATCGCAGTGGGAGTTATTAGCAGAAATTCATAACATGGTGATCGTGAGGGTATCAAACTGCATTATTCCCTGACACCCACAAGGGACCATGTGGGACCAGAACTGTGCGTACTAGGGATGTGTAAGATGCTTCAATATTAGGAGTTCACTCCCACAAGTTCACTTCTGGGATGCATTCTTTGGGACGCGTTCACCCATTCATCAGTTCAACCGAGTCCCTCTAAGTAATTACCCTGCTCTAAAACCACGAAAACGGAGTCAACAGGTTTGATTCAATAATAATTTACCGAATAGTGTTCATACCAGCACAGTCATACTTAGCTGAATATACTTTTTTTTTCATTTTGGAACTTATTTAGGTAGGTGGCTGTAACACACATCATACTTTGCAGATTCTGCTCTGGGGACTAGAACAAAAATAAGAAAAATTTTGAAATAAATACCTATCTACAATTAGAAAAAATTCAGAGACCAGACTGGGTAGGTATACAAAGCAACATCATTACCTATGCACTGGAAAATTACTACCTACCTACCTACATAAAGTTTTACAGGCCTTGGAGGTTTTAATGCTAATTTAAACTCCACAATATCAGTATTTTTCTGTGGGTCCTCCATCTACAACATTTTTGTTGGAATAGAACAAGGTGCAGGGTGAACGCACTTCGTAGAAAGCTAGAAAGGTGAACTATGTAGTAGGTAGTACGTAATATGTAAACTAACCTGCGAGCGGAGAAGGGAAGAGCGATGGGAACGGTAAGGGGGGACGGGAAGAACGATACGATCGTAGAGGGGCGAAGGGAAAGGGTTGATGAACTTATGAACTGGTGGGACTGAGGAGTTGTGAAAACGGAGCGAGGTTAGGATCACCCATTCAGTGAGAACGTCAACTCTTCGGTCATCTGTTCAGTGCTGAATGCCACATCCCTAGGACCGAACCTCTCAATAATTCAGGATAATTCGCTATTTTCATTGAGTAAAACATGGTTTTTATTATATTGTCGTATAACCAGAAACGCTGCAAATTATTACATTACTGTAATCATGATTGATCTACATAGATGTCCCTTCTGCATGGATCACTGTTTTCTGTGGGCAATACCTACCCTCGTGCTCCTCCCAGGGTTCGAAAGTACCTATCAGCAAACCCAAATTAACCATCATTCTCCAAAGGAAATAATATCTCTGAACAACCAACTCAATTGCATACAGCTATGGGTGATTATAATCAGGTGTTCCCTAGCAATATCTGTGCTGGATGTATACCATTTCATTCATGATCATGTTGACGAGACTTATCGGTATAAACTTCAGGGCTTTACCTGCTCGATTCCAAAGGTTAATTATTGAAAAAATAATAATCCACAACTGATCCATCTGATTTTCCAGCTAGATCCAACTGATGAGCCATTGAGTTAGCATCAATATTTTAATTATTTATGGCAAAATTATTTAGGACATTTAATGTCCATTCTGGAATAACTGAGAACCTCCTCACGACTGGTATGAAACCTACCCAACATCATGTTTGACTAGAGTTTCTCCTCGGAACTCCCAGGACAGGGACGGGTGCGGATTGCCTTTAGCAGAACACTTCAAATCCACCGATTCCCCAGCAACTACCTCGGTCACCTCTGCTATGTCCTGTATCAGAGGGGTCACTGAAAACATGGACAAAATTATAAAAATTATGAACGTAAAATGCCACAACATGAAAATCTTACAATGGGCAATTTTCGTGGGTTCCCTTTTTTTGGCCAAATTCTGTTCAATTAACACATATTTACCACATAAGGAGGTGTTTAAGTCGGAAAGTATAGGCAGAAAATGAGTGTGAGATTTGAATTTCAGAGTTCACGCTAGAAATTATGTATCACGTGAACTGCCAAGTAGTTCAACTCAAATCCCACTTAGAGTGCCAGTGCATCACTTTAAACGATGTACAGAACCGCAATGGATGGAAGGATGAAACACAAATTTATAAATAAATTTAAAAAATATGTCCTCAAAATGGAACCAAGGGGCGGTTCACGAAACGTCACGGCAAAGGTTCTTGAAGGTTGTCAAGAAGGTTTGCCGTTTCTAATGTTGGGTTCTTGGCAGCATTGAGAGCCTTCGCCTCCGAATCTTCGCTCCGCCTCCTTGGGGCCAATAGTCAATCACATGTCAATAGACATGATACGTCATTTCTTACTGCATTTTTAAATCACTCTTATTTCAATCACCCTCATTTGAAAAATACCGCTTTGTTTTGAAAATGGGCTTCAAACTACCATTTTTCCAAGAGTTCTGAATATATATATATTTTTTTTTCAAAAAAACAAAAACATTTTTGCAAAAAAATTCCCCATTGTATGTGCTTAATATTGTATCTTCATTCTGCATGTGTAGGTATATTACGTTAAATTTTCCTGTTATTTATAAAATAAATAAGGCTGTGTTTTCATTCATTCAAGTTACTATGCTGATAAATTCAATTTCAACTTTTATTCAGTTTCATAGGTCATAAGTAGCAAGAGTGAGAGTACAGAACGAACAGGTCAGGAGCCACTGTGTTTTCTGCCAATCAACTGAGGAGTAATAGAATACTGAGATGATGATACTATAATCATCCCAATCAAGATCTCCTTTTGCGTATAATAAAACTATTAGGTAAAACTATTCTGAGCGTAATCCTAGACAGAATTAAACTCGGGATTTCCAGTGTGACAGATGTTACGGCTGGTCATTATAACAACTAATCTACCAATTAAATCACTTGCATTTTAGTCGCGGAAACCCATTTCATAATAGAAAACGCTGCAAATCATTACACAACCGTTTCTCATTTACCTGTACAGCTACCTCTTCTGAGAAGATCACTGTTTTCTGTGGTCAACACCTACCCTCGTGCTTCCCCCCCAGGAAAGCTCTAAATCGAGTACTGGAGCTGGCCCGGGAATTACAGTTTTATAAATGCGCGGTGGATTCATGAGTTCTATAATTAACTACCTAGGTATTTTTTGTTATTTTTGAAGCATAACATTTGCTCAAGTTGAGAAGTACCTATCAACAAAATCCAAAATAACAATAATTTTTCATTATTGGAGAAATTATACCGGGAATAGTTGAAGAGACTTCCACTATGAACTCTACCAGGTAATATTGGTTAATTTACTTGTAACGACCATAGTTCAACTCTTCCCACTTTGAAAATCGTTCATTACTCCAGCACGAATAGCACAGAATACTAATTTTCAGCAGTCTGCGAATCTGATACAATGATCCCCAACTTTTCCCCTGAGTCATTTGCCTTATGAAAATACCAACAGTATCCAAACATCGAAATCGTTTAAATCCATTAGGTACGACCTTACCTAGCACTATGACGTTAGTATTCACTCTCGTCTCTCCCACGCCATTATGTGCGACACAGCTGTAAACGCCTGCTGATTGTATTGAGGCTTCAAATCTGGAATCACATTTGGTATATAATGAAGGAATTGATGGTGGAGATTGAGTATAGCAAGTTAACACTGCTAGATGGACCAACATGAGCGTAGATGTACCTAACTACTCGTATGATGGATAGATAGCTCATCCAACATGGAGTAAATGAAAAGTAAATAGTGTAAGGTTAACTACTGATCAAACTGGAGGCTGTAAACTGCATTTTCGTATAAAATCAAACGTTTCCTATGAGAGAAACGCAACCTTTAGCTATGAAATTTGTGACACACCACTGTAAGACCTCCCCGTGCACAAAAATATACTAAAAATGACAATAACACCAGATTTAAACGCGTTAATATGTAAGCACTTTTTCATTCTTGTGTATAATTAGATGCCTACCCAATACAAATACTGGGCGACTACTTCGTGACAATCCACATAATCCTTGAAAATACAGGGTTTCACTGTCTTCAGTACTGAGTGATCGGAAGTGTTCAACAAAAACCAGAACAATTACGCGTGAAATACTCACCCACATTCCTTCATAATACAGATCTATCAACAACACTCTAAAGATACATGTCTACTATATCAAAACAATAAGAGTCAGCTCTGGCTCCAACATGCGCTTGCGTCATACCTGTAATGTTCAATACTAATCCGTCTTATGGTTTCATTGTTCTTAAGCCATGTGATCTTGGGAGGGGGATTTCCTTGGGCGGCACAGTGGAGCCTCACGGTCTCCCCCTTGTGGACATACTTGAACTCTTCCCAACCCGTGATTTTGGGAAGCGCTGAAACATAACCAGGGACGACAAATTTCAAAGGAGAAACGCTGCAAATTAGTACACAACTGTTTTTTACGCTCCTGTAGAGATAAACCTTCTGCGTAGCTCCACGTTTTTTGTGGTCGATAACTACCCTGGTGCTCCCCCCAAAAAGCCCTCAGAAGGTCACTTTTAAAATGCTGATGGTCGCCGAAACCAAGTTTGACCTTGGACATGTATTCCCAAGTTTTCACCTAATTTCGATGATCCAAAATAACCATCTTTCCTCAAATGAAATAATATCATGGAACACTCAACTCTATTTCACAGCCATGTGTGGTTATAACAGCTGCACCCTAGCAATGATACCTTCTGGGCTCGACGTATACTGTTCTATTCACGATCATGTTGACAAAGCTTTTCGGAGTCCTCCACTGTAAGGCTGGGGACACACATAGCTTTTTCTCAGCACCTGATCAGCGTGACGGACTTCCAAGAACAACGCGCAAAGAGAAAAATCCGTCACACGCACGCGACGAGGTGACACACAACAGCGTTTTTATCCTGCCGTCCCTCGTAGCAGGGACGTGGTGGGGATGAAGGTGGGATATGAAGCTTCAAACTGCAGCATGAAATTCCTGCCGCTTGTTTTCCCTGCCTCCTACCGGAATCCGGCATGGAGCGAGCGCTTGAAAAACCTACAGAGGATTGAAAAATCCGCTCTGCTCCGTTCCACTTGGTTGCACAGCTGTCAGGTTCAGCGTGTGAGGCGGGCGCAGTTCTTGGAAGAATGCCCCTGTTCGAAACGCGACGTGTGTCCCCAGTCTAAGCGATACCAAGCGATCAGAGGCGACTTCGAGGAAGCGACGCAAGGCGACTGGGGTCCTCCATTCGAGGCGAATAAACACGTGCAGTCCAGCACTAAAGTTCGGTGGACATCAAATGCGGGGATGTGGCGGTGGAGAAGGGCTGAGGGGACGGGAAGCTGAGGACGCTTGGAAACACGACCAATCCCATCTGAACAGGATCCGTCGCTTGTCGCTTGGTATCGCCCAAGACCATCACTCAAATACGCCCTAATTTACTTTACTGCAATGGAATCAGTCGCGTACGTATGAATATACGTAGTTCCATATCACTTCCAGTAGAGGACTGGCCTTATTGTGAACGAACGGCTGGACGTACAATGCTCCGGGCAATCTCAAAAAATTCCTAAGTTCGAGGCTTAAATACGCTAAACCCCCCTCCGCCTCTTTTACTCTACGTTTTCGAGTTATGGCGTAGTGAAAATTTCAAACCCTATTTTTCACCTCCTAGAGGTGAATGCCAGTAACACCGAGCTTCGAGCTAGACCCCAAATGGGACCTACAAACCAAATTCCATCAATTCTGGACTAAGGAAAGTGCCATATGCAGCATAGGGCTGACTGGCATAATTTTTTTAAATTCCATTTTCGGATTCTACGCACCCTGCGACACAAACCATACAACTTTGAGAGGGGAAGGGGGGGTTGCATGTTCGATTCCAAATTCCAAAGGTACTTACTGAAAAGTAGGTATTCATAATAATGCACCAAAAGTATGTGATAAAAAGGGGACTACCCCATGCATAGTTACCTACTTACCTCGTTATTAGGCATTATAATTATAATACATTTTTTGTTTACAGAGATATCCCTGTATTGTGTAGGAGTAAAACACATACTCAAGATTTTCAAGTTGAAGTCTGTTTGATCGATCCCTGCCACATTTTTCGCTTTGCAAATGTACTTTCCGGCATCGGATAACTGAACTTTTTCAATGAGCAAGTCCTTTGTTTTGCTCAACAACCTGTAAAACAACCGATATTATTATCAGAATGTTCTGTCTATTCAGAATTATATGTTATATGAAGGGTGAGTTTGTCTAAAGCCAAGGTCGCTTACGGTCCTAAACACATGCACGTCGAATAGGCCGAACATGCTCTGAATGGCTGAATGAAACGTCGGAGACCTACTGCCCAATTGTCATGTATGTAGTAAGTTCGCAGCCCCGACATAATCATGATAGCAGCGCAGTGTAGTTGCTCTTGCGTCCATAAGGACACTCGGGCCACTGCCCCGGACCCAAAAACACTCCCAACCATGTGTTCAGTTGGCATTTGAATTTCCCTCCGTACACTGTACCTACCTAGCTTTTTTCACTAAGTTTAACAACAGTGACCCACTAGATTTCTCTGGCCATGGATATTCAATATTCTATCCATGGTGGTTCCCTAGACCAAGCATGTTACTGGAATAAAGCGGCAGTAATCGGTATCCTACAATCGAAATCAAAACATAGGCTTCTGAAACTGGCAGGCCCTGGGATTTAGGGCCCGTCCGCACATGCTCAGTCGAGTAAAAATGAAGTTCGCCACACCCATTTTGGGCCCTGCCCCCCAAATCTGATTTCCACCCAGAAATTGTTCCTTTTCACAGTCGATTCGATACGGGATGCTTCTGTCTTTTGATTTGTTTTTGCTGTCTCGTGAATCACATTCGCTTCATCTTTTCTCTGTTATCAGTTTTCAATTTTTTGCGTCGAATTTTGTGTGTTTGCGTTCGGTCCGGTTACTGTGACACATTTGCATTTGTGGTACCTAAGTGCGTTTTGCCCTGTTGGCTGTTTGTGATCTTGTGGATTGATGGGCGTCGTAACACAGATAATTACCTAGCTTCAAGTCAACATCTTCTCCATTCAAGTAGGTACCTACCGGCTGACGGATCAATGTTTCGCTGTATTTTAGTTTACTATATTTTTGTAACCCATGAATTCCGTGGCTAATTTGCTATAAAAATTTTCGATGTCTTCGCACTACGATAGAGTGTTGATTAAAAGTTTAGGAAGAGACAAGCCCTTGCTGAATATCACTCAATAAGTAAAAAAAAGGGTGTTGTTGCCTTGATGTATTTTGTAGAAAAGTCTGTTGGTTTTGTGTTCTGGTTTGGTGCCCCACCATTTTCCGAGCCCATGCACTGCTACTGTCAGCGCTCAACACTGAGATTTAACCCAAGATTTTGGTTCAGGCCAATTTCCATAATATTATACTAGTACATGTGCACACGTATTGTGTAAATTGTTAGTACAAATATCCAATGAATATGGGCCAGTCCAAAAGCCTTCCCTTCAGGACTCTGATATTCATTCCATGATAACTACTCGAGAATTTATATACTGGTAACAGTAATCAATTATATCAACTGCAGAAATTGGCTGATTCAACAGTCACATATGTATCACAATTCTGAGTTAGAAATGTGCCTCACCTGCCATCTTGTTTATGCCATGTTATTTCCGGTAAGGGATCACCGGAAGATTTGCAGGATATGGAGAAACGCTCACCCTCTACCACGCTCTTTGTCGAAGCAAACGCCTCAATTACTGGCACATCTGTAAAACATTGACATATTACCTACCGATCTAACTATAATTTAAAACAAAAATCAACTATATACAACTACAGCTATTATATACAACTCTATGCATAGCAGGGGTTTCCAGCTACTTGGTAGCCATGCCCTCCTTGCAGTACATTCCTTCCCCCCTCCATTTGTAGGGAGAATTTTAACAGTGAGCGAAGGGTACGAGTACGAGTAAAACATCACTTTTATCATAGGTAACTGAATTCTATATTTAATAATACTAAATTTAATCCAAATTTATTTGAAGAGTTTTTAAACAAGTTATATTTCACTCTTACTATTATGGGATCCTTGACTTCCCTTTTCACTCACCAGCTGTTGTTTGTTGGGAGGGGTAGTTGACAAGGCATACGAAAGGTCTTTTTCCACATCCAAAAGGTTACGGTTTTTAGATTTAATAATGAGCAAATTAATGTGAAAACCCTGACTCGCAATGTTAAATTGAAGAAAATTGTACAAGAATTTTCAAAGGCCCTTTTGAGACAGCTGGATATATTCGTGCGTACTTAAACCCAAAATTCTTCTAAACTTGTTGTCGAGTTCGCATCTGTTACTGTAAGATGGCCTAACTGTTACCTAATCTTACAAATGAAGCCATGTCATACTGAACGTCGGCCCCCTTCACCCCCCCCCCCCAATTGGGAGCCCCTGATGTAAAATATAACCTACTCACCATTGTAGAACCTACTCGTACATTGTAGGTATGATTTAACCCTCAAGTTCTATTCAAACTAGACCGTCTAGACTAGATCGAACCACTCCCCCCACCCTCACTCATATGGTAATTCAGTAAATTCAACGATTATGTGTTCAATTTTCAAAATTACATTGGTCCAAGAATTCAAATGATCAAAAAAACACTTTGATAAAGAGAATCAATTTCGATCGAGAATAGATTTAAAGAAGCACTCCAGTACTCGATTTAGGGCTTTCCTGGTGAGAGCTCGAGGGTAATGACCACAGAAAACAGTGATCTACGCAGAAGGGGCATCTATACAGGTAAATAATAAACCGTTGTGTAACAATTTGCAGCGTTTTTTGTTTTGTATTATTGTTAAATGTTGTTATCTACTATCCGTTTCTAGGTTTTAAAAAGTCAAGAAAAGTTGAAATAAACCAAAAAAAGAGGGGTGTTAATAACTATACTCGTAGGTCCCAAGACTGAAATGATTGTCACCACATGGCAATAACTGTAATTTGCCTTTCTCGTAGCTATTGTAACCCCTGCTGGAGCCATCCCTATTTGAAATATTTGTCTATTTGTTATGGTAAAATACCAAGCAATTTAGAAACCCACTGCATTATACCTGAGTATTTAGCAAGCTGTTTCAGTTTTCATTTCAGTTTTATTAAAATTTAAAAAAATGACTGTATTCATGTCATTAACATTTTTCTAGCGTGTTTCCAATGATTTTTACGTCCTTTTTTTCAAGTTGTATGGTTCTATGGTTATGGTGAAGTAAGTACTTCACCACCTACCTACCTCAATAACCATAGAACTTCTCTATAAGTATATCAACAGTCGATAACACTACTACAATATATATACATATATTCAAAGCAATTCCAGTTCATTTATCTTGACTACAGTACCTGAATCCTTTTGGGGAGGGCACATTCAGTTTGATGACAAAACTAAATTCTGAGCATGTTAATACATGTACATGACAATAACTGTAATAAATATGGTGTCAATATCTAAATTATACGAGACAATAACTGCACATTTGCTCTTTTTTTTCAAATTCTGTTCATTTAAAAAGGAATCCAAACTTCAGTAAGAAAAACAGGTGATCATGTAAAACCAGATTACCAGACAGGAAGATGCAAACCCCCCCCCCCCCCCCCCACAATTTAATGGCCCCTGGTTAATGTAAATATTTCCGTGTGGGGACGAGAACTGTACGCTTTCCCCTAGCATAACTAGGACCAATATGCATCAGAATATTCAAGGTTTATTAGTACCTAATTAAAAGTCATTCTGAGGGCTTGTTAAGAAAGCGGCTCACCAAATAATTTAAGAGAGATCGTTTTAGTGTCGTTGCCAACTGGATTCTCAGCAACGCAGGTGTAATTTCCAGAAAGGTCCGAGTTGAAGTTGGTGATCGTTAGCGTTCCATCTTCCTGTTGAACCATTGCAATATTCATAGTGTTGTCTATAGTTATATAAAAAATGGTGAAAAATATAATATAAAACATGTAATTAATATACGAATTGAACAAATATGATGAAAGAGACTGAATGATTATGATGTCAATATGATGCGGGTTCACAATTTCTCATAGAGGTACTGAAGTACCAACCTTAGAAACTATCATCCCAGCGAAATCTTGGACGGGCCGTTGTTTCAGATACCACTTGACCGTAGGAGGGGGTACGCTCTGTACTACCGGACACGTCAAATTCACTGTCCTAGAAGCCAGGCTCTTCACGACGTCAATCTCTCCGGTTTTCGCTATTTGAGGTCTAACTGCGCGAACAAGGAATCAATATCTTATGATCTCAACAACAAATTCTGGGTTTAAAATTAATTATTCATAATAAAGGGTAATACAGGTATGTGATAATTACCCGCGCCCAGAACCAAAAGGGCGGTGGACGACTCGGATCGTCCGAACGGGTTTTGAGCCAAACAAACGTAAGGACCGTCATCTTCAAGTTGAGAATCTGCAAATAAAATGGATGACTGTCAGAGATGCCCGTAAAAAATGATTCATAGATACTGTGTGTCGTGAGTCCCTCCCGGGAACACTCCTCTAGTAAACTTAAGTCTTCACCAATATTCTAACGCAAAACTTAGTTCCGTAAATAAACGAAACGAGTGGGGAGACAAGCCACAGAACCCAGGGTACACAACCTGGGGCCCCACCACCAACCCCTAACAGGGGGTTGGAGGGAGAGGCCTCACTTCTCTATAAAACCCTGGATCCTGCAGCTTTAGCTTCATTCGACACTTCCTCTAGCTTGCTCTCTCTCTTCCTACCTTGCTCCCTCCTTACACCTAAAAGAGCCTAGATGACGGTGGTGGTCAGCCCATAACCGCCTAGGCACACCTCCCAAAAGATTCCAGATGTCGGTGGTGATCCGCTCATAACCGCCTGGACACAACTTCCAAAAAGATCCTAGATGTCGGTGGTGATTCGCTCATAACCGCCTAGGCAAAACCTTCATCCAAAAAGATCCCAGACGTCGGTGGTGATTCGCTCATAACCGCCTGGGCACTTCCCTCACACCACCGTGATGCCAATTTTAAATTCATCACAGTGGTGAACCCGACGTTCACTCAACCTTCCTCCTCCTTCCCACCTAATGTGTCAACCCCCAGTCTCAAGTTAAGTTCGGTGTCCCCATTTCAATTTCAAATTCGGTCAGTCAGTCAGTTTAAATTTCGCAATTTTCGCCCACACTCCCTCAACCGCTCGGAGATCGCACACCTCTCACATCTCCGCTCAACCACACACACCTCCGCTCCCGATTTTTGCGAATTTCGAATTTGAAATTTAAAATTTGAATTTTTTCAAATTACAGACTCAACAATGGACCCGAACTCGACGCCGCCGCCGCTTCTCCGGCCACCCACGCTGCAGCCACCCGCCGCCACGACAACGGACGCAACGACCGCTGTCGACAACCCGTTCTCCACCCTTTCGCCACCCGGCTCCGCCTCATCACCTGCGCCCGCCGCCGCCGCCGCCGCTGCAGCCGCAGCCACCGCCGCCGCCGCCGACGTCATGACCGCCTCTGCGTCATTTCCCCTCACATTACCACCCTTTTACTCACATGACCCCGCGTTGTGGTTTTTTCAGGTTGACGCAGCGTTTTCGGCCGCAGGGATCCGCAGCCAAAAGACGCGCTACTCCCACATCATCGCCCTTCTGCCGTACGAAATCTTGCTGCAGACGTCGGATATCTCCCCCGACGCCGCAACCGCCTACAACGACCTCCGCAGCCGCCTAATCTCCCTCTACCAACCTTCTAAAATCGCAAGAATCGCCGCCCTGACGCAGCCGCTACACCTCGGCGATATGAAACCACTGGCCCCCCAATTACAGCCAAAGCCCGCCGCCTCCACCCCTTACAACTATCCCAAGCCCGCAAACACTTCGATCAGTTGATCGCGGACGGAATTATCCGCCCCTCAAAATCCCCGTGGGCTTCCCCCCTGCACATCATGCAAAAGCCCAACGGGGATATCCGCCCCTGTGGCGACTATCGCCGCCTCAACTCCAAAACAACACCCGACCTCTACAACGTTCCCCACCTCCGGGATTTTTCTTCACACTTACACAACACACACATATTCTCCACCCTAGACATATCGAGAGCCTTCCACCACATCAACATCCACCCCCCAGACATACCGAAAACCGCTATCATCACCCCCTTCGGCCTTTTCGAATACGTCAAGATGGGTTTCGGCCTTAGGAACGCTGCCCAGACGTGGCAGCGGTATATGGATAACATATTACGCGGCCTCCCGTTCGTCTTTTGCTTTTTAGACGACGTTCTGATAGCATCCCGCAACCCCGAAGAGCACCTGGACCACCTGACCCAAATTTTGAACATCTTCGCCACCGAGGGGCTACAGATCAACGTGGACAAATGTGACTAGCCCAACCCTCCGTCCGCTGTCTCGGCCACCTCGTCTCCTCCGACGGAATCAAGCCACTACCGGACAAGGTCCACGCCATTAGCGACTTCCCCCAGCCCCGTACCGTCACGGAACTTCGCCGTTTTTTGGGTATGTTGAACTTTTACCGTAGACACATAAAACACTCAGCACAACACCAACAACCCCTCATCAACGCCATCCCCCAACCCCCCAAGAAAAATGACAACCGCCCCATCTCCTGGTCCCCCGAGCTCACTACCGCCTTCCAAACTTGCAAACAGGACCTAGTAGACGCCGCTCTATTGGCCCATCCCGATCCCCATGCACCCCTTTCCATCACGACCGATGCGTCCGATTGGGCCATCGGGGCAGTGCTCCACCAGCACACCGGCGCCACCCCCCAACCCCTCGGGTTTTTCTCTAAAACCCTATCCCCCACCCAGAAAAACTACTCAACGTTCGACAGAGAGCTCCTCGCCATCCACGAAGCCATCAAACATTTTCGTGACTTCGTGGAGGGCAGGCAGTTCTCTGTCGTAACGGACCATAAGCCCCTCACCCACGCCCTCCTCCAAAGCCGCAAATCCGCCTCGCCTCGTCGCCTCCGGCAGCTCGAATTCATCGGCCAATTCACATCCGATATTCGGTATCTGCCGGGGGCTGACAACTGCGTGGCGGACGCGCTCTCCCGCCCCACCCCCGCGCCGGTGGCGGAGTTACTGCCCTTCCCCTCCCCACACACCATCAAATCCCATCAGAATCCCGAATCCGACCAAACCCTATCCAACCTCATCTCCGCCTCCAAACTCCAACAGCTGCCGCCCCTTGAGCTCTGGTGTGACGTAACGGCCGACTCACCGCGCCCTTACGTCCCACCCAACCTCAGGCGGCAGCTCTTCCTCCACTATCACTCCCTTCACCATCCCGGCATACGGGCTAGCCGGGACCTAGTAAAAACACGGTACTTCTGGCCCCATATGAACACAGATATACGTAACTGGGTTCTAGGGTGCCAGAAGTGCCAAACTTACAAGGTCTCGGCACACCCCCACGTCACTCCTCAACCCATTCCCGACTCCCTCCCGTGGGAACATGTCCACCTAGATCTGGTCGGCCCCCTTCCCCCCTCCGAGGGGAAGAAATACTGCCTCACCATGATCGACCGTGCCACAAATTGGGTAGAGTGCATCCCACTCGCCCACATCACCGCGGACACCGTCGCCGCGGCTTTCCTCAACCAATGGGTTAGCCGTTACGGTTGTCCGCGGACAATCACGGTCGATCAGGGGAGGCAGTTTGAGTCCGCCCACTTTTCAGATCTCCTCCGTTCCCTCGGGATCCAAAAAATCCGCACCACTCCCTATCATCCCCAATCCAACAGGAAAATAGAGCGGTGGCACTCGGTCCTGAAACAGGCCATATCAACTTCAGCTACATCCCCCTCTTGGACAAAAACACTCCCATACGTATTACTCAGCCTCCGAACTTCTGCACGTCCTTCAGACAACACAAGCCCCGCTCAACACGCTTTCAAAGATCCCCTCCGTTTACCAGCCGACATTTTCACCCCACAACACACACCGTCAATTAACAGGGAACCGCTACACACATCCACACCACATAACGACACAACTTATCCCAAACGATTTTACACCGCCACTCACATGTACCTGAAAGAGCCCGGCATACACAAAACATTTCAACCCCTCTACGCCGGGCCCTTTCAGGTCATCCGCTCCACACAATCCACCGCTACCCTGTTAATTGACGGGAAGCCCCACACCGTGCCATTGGCACGGTGCAAACCAGCTCCAGTCCTCCCCGACCAATCTCACCACACCACTCCCCCGCCCACCACCACACCACAAACACCACACATCGCCTTCATTTCGCCCACCGGACCCCGACGTCGCCGCCCCTCTCCGCGACGTCCCGGGTACCGGCTCCCACCGGCTCTCCCCCTTCACCCCCGCCCTGGCAGTGAAGGGGCCCCTCTATCAGTCTTCACCAACGTGAAGACTGTTAGAGGGAGTCGCCTCTCTCACCCCATCACCTCACCACCCATACACTGCCACCTCCACACACCACACATACACCCATCCACGCCCCACAACCCATCCATACCCAGGGAACGGCGGACTTCCGTGTCCCCCGCATTGTACCCCTACCCACCTACCTCGACCACTGTAAATACTCTAAACCCTATGCCTCAACCTCAACTATTGTAAATACAACCTCAACTATTGTAAATATCCTCATTGTAAATACTATTGTAAATACTATTGTAAATATCCTCATTGTAAATACTATTGTACATCACTATTTTAAATTCTCTTCATACTACTCACTACCTAAGCCTACTATCTAAGTCTACTGTCTAAGTCTCCTATTGTATACATCTTCTTCCAACTCAGTGTCTCTCATCCGCCCATCTATGTAAATACTCATGTACTACTCGTCTACACATACCTCACCTAGATTTAAGGATGACGCCCTCAGCACTCAACCTGTTGCCGTGGCCCTCAGCCGTTGTCACCTTTGGCCTTCCGCCCCCATTTATGTTTGCCTTGGCCCTCAGCCCCTGTCACCTTGCGCCTTCAGCCCTTGTCACCTTCCGCCTTCAGCCCCACGAATTTTAGTTTAGTCCTCACCCTTGGCCTTCAGCCCCACTTATGTTTGCTATGGCCCTCAGCCCCTGTCAACTTGCGCCTTCAGCTCCACGAATCTTGGTTCAAACTGGGGGGACCTCTGTCGTGAGTCCCTCCCGGGAACACTCCTCTAGTAAACTTAAGTCTTCACCAATATTCTAACGCAAAACTTAGTTCCGTAAATAAACGAAACGAGTGGGGAGACAAGCCACAGAACCCAGGGTACACAACCTGGGGCCCCACCACCAACCCCTAACAGGGGGTTGGAGGGAGAGGCCTCACTTCTCTATAAAACCCTGGATCCTGCAGCTTTAGCTTCATTCGACACTTCCTCTAGCTTGCTCTCTCTCTTCCTACCTTGCTCCCTCCTTACACCTAAAAGAGCCTAGATGACGGTGGTGGTCAGCCCATAACCGCCTAGGCACACCTCCCAAAAGATTCCAGATGTCGGTGGTGATCCGCCCATAACCGCCTGGACACAACTTCCAAAAAGATCCTAGATGTCGGTGGTGATTCGCTCATAACCGCCTAGGCAAAACCTTCATCCAAAAAGATCCCAGACGTCGGTGGTGATTCGCTCATAACCGCCTGGGCACTTCCCTCACACCACCGTGATGCCAATTTTAAATTCATCACACTGTGACTATTATATTATTATTATTATTAGTCATTATATTATTATTACACCTCCCCAAGGTAAGAAGGACACATCTAGTGGCTAGGTTTCTCTACTGGGTAACCCAATTTAAAACTTACTGTCTATCCTCAGGACTCCACCTGCGGCGTTTTCTCGGACAGGGACAGACGTGCCGTCAGGACGAACACGGAACCAGGTGATGAGCGGGTCAGGAACTCCACTGGCACCACAGTGTAGTTCAGCCGGGTGATAGATGTCCACTGTGTGTTCTGAAAATTCAAATTCGGTTGTGACACATCTTTAAATAATGTAGATCTTTAATTTGTCTTAACTTCGCCTAATTATGAGGAAAACAAGCCCTTGCCTTCTGGAGCATGACTTCTGACACGCAAGATCATAACCAAGGCAAACTAAAACTCAATAACTTCAATTCTATTCAGCTACAACCAGTACCTATAGTGAGATTTTTAGTGGCTATGAGATTCTTGAACCAACTGGTGTACTTCAATGGTCAATGACCCTCAAGATGGAGTACAATACATTGACTTCAAGTATTAGGAAAGTATAGCCGTCCCACTAGAATATTGCCTGCCGAGGACGCATTCTGCTGGATGGCTTCCGAACTAATTATCAGCTGAGGTTTCCCCTCTTTTCCCTCTTGTCCCCCCAGCATAAAATAGCACATTGGAGAATGTATTATAGGTAACATTATTGTGCAGTCAAAGTGATATTTTGAGGAAATAAACTCAAAATAATACTAAGCAATGCTAAACAAAACAGTGGTAATCAAATCTTTCTCAACAATTTCCCACCTCAAGGCTTGGCAGGGCAACCAACTTCACGACACGGATTTCCCATGGGATTCCTAACAGTGGGAATTAAGGGTGTCTCAATCCCAGAATCCGATTTTTCCCTGGTAGAGGGCACTGCGTGCCAGCAATATTCTAATGGGAGGGCTATAGGTACCTATTGGTCTACCTTGTCAGGTTCCCAATGGGTCTAATTACCGTTAACACATTCCTCAATTATTCACCTGGATGTGAGCCCAAAATCTTTTTCAACATCACAAAATGTCAGAAAAACGGAAAATCTTGGCTTTTTGAGTTGGTTACAGTTGGGTAGAATTTTACTATTTAGATAACCAATACTTATTATACCTTTACCTTTATTGAGCGTATGAATATGAGGCTTTTCACCAATTGTTACTTCAATCCAGTCCTCCTTGCTACCACCGGGGTTAGTCGCTGTGCAGATGTACATGCCTGAGTCTTGTAGGTCCACACCATCAATAACCAGATATTTTCCAGATGAATCTTTTCTATTCTAGCAAAAATACAGTATACAACACATAAAGGTATACAGTAAAAGTAGTTGTATTTATTACAGACTATACCTGCATGCCTAATCATTGTACTGTCACCCCATAACCTAAATTTCTGTTCAAATTGTCCAGGGTGCAATAACATACATTATTCCAGAGCAAATGCACGAGTAATTCAATATTTTTTTACATGACCAAATTTTTATTCTCATTGTGTTGAGAAAAAAAACTACTTAATATGCTGTTGCGACAAAACAATGCTGCTCAATACTTTTATGAATTTGTTGAAAAAATTTACAATCAGACAAGACGGAACATAGTTATCGTGGGGAGATTAACCACACCTTGAAAAATCATGAAAGGCCTCATCACATAGACATACCTTCCCGTCAGCCGTAGCGCCATTTATTTGTGTTTGAAAATACTTGATTTAAATGGCGATGACAATATGACACGACTCGCTCATCACAAAGGATTTTAACTCACGCTTTGCACCGGAGTTTGACGGGAGCCTTCAGCAGAAATCCTCGACCAAGTGATGTTCGGTGCTGGGACTCCGACGCCATTGCACTCCAGAGTCAGCCTTTCACCCTTCAGGACTTGCACGCGGGTTTCCCGAGCTTCCACTTTCGGTAACTCCACGTACTGGAGAACGGCCACTTTTGAATCTGCGTATCAAAGATACAGGTACTTTACTCTCAGCGTACATGGAAATGGGATGGAAAGGCAACTTTTGACTCGTGTGTTGCTTCTGCATTACCGAAGGCAGGGAAGCCTTGTATTTTGTTGAGTGGAAACTCAATCTAACCCACTTAGCTTGGCAAATCCAAATCGGAAGCCGAAAACTTATCTTCGAATCCCAACTTTGATGTATGGACGAGAATGTTGGAACAGATAACTGTGTATTCATGTCTAACTGCAACAGAAACTACTTGGTAACTCTAATGAATTTGTCCAAAATCCCTGGATCCATTATTCAAGAAATGAGCTAATAACTACTTACTGAAAGCATCTGGTTTATTGTAATATATGTCCTTAACAATTTTATGAGACACACTTTTAGCGAGCTCCTAACAACACTCCAACTTTGCTACTACTCGTACCATTAGGAAAATGTTTATAAAAATGTAACTGCCTATGATTCACATGAAAAAACACGTTTGTGTAATTTTTTAATACAAATTTCATGGTACCTAGCAAAATTATGATTCAAATTTAAGTAACACCTTACTTGCCTCTTCCAGCAGGGTTATCGCCCAAGCATGTGTAAGTTCCGGCATCCCTCTTATCCGCACCGTCTATGAATAATTCTAGATAGTCACCTCGCTGTTGAGAGATTCGTCTGTTTGACAACGTATCTGAGAATGGCTGAAAATTACGTGAAACCGTTGAACGGAAGGAATAAATTGAATGGATTTAATTAATTATTTTTGTTTTTAACTAAAATTAACGCATTCAAGTTTACACAATATAATTCCGCATGTTTTACGAGGAGAAACGTCAACTTCCGAAGCCAAAGGAAAGGTTATTTATTTTTTTATTCATTTTTTCATTTTTTTCATCATATCTCGATAATTTTTCGGTCCCCTCCTCTATTTAAATCAAATCAAACCCATAGAACGCATATGAATTACAAAAAAGAAGAAGAAGAAAAATAAAACCTCTTTAGGTAGGTACATCAAGAACTAAACTTGCGAGTAACAACGAGGAAAGAAATCATACAATAATAATTAGTCACACTGCGAGGTAAGCTGGAGAAAACTGTACATACCTACTGGAAAAGAGATTAGAATAATACATGGGGTAAAAGTTAAAAAAGATCCGGAGTGGAGATTGCCACACAGTACTCCCATGTTCTTAATAGTATGGATAGAAGTTGGTGGCACCGGCCGCCAATTTCAGTCAAAATCCATAAGTTTGCATAGAAATCTCACTTTCAACCACTTTCATTCAGCTGCTAAACCTAGAAAATGTTGGACCCATTGACATATATATATTTTTTTTAAATGTCAAATCATACGTGATCGAGCTCAAAAGCAATAGGCATGACCCAGACATCCTAACAAACATTTTGATGACAACCGCACCAATTTTGGTTCAATTTCACGGCAGTTATCCTTGAATAAATTAGAAAACCCGTCATAACTGGGAGGGGAAGGGCATTCCACAGCCTCGCCCCAATGACATCAAAGAAAAAGGTAAAGACTGCTCTGGTGCCGAACAATCATTAAGGCATTCGAACGGGAAGATGAAGCTCTCGAGCGTCATCATAAAGCTCGAAGCTTCACTCTCGAAGCTAACGTGTGTGTCACATGCACAAACAAGCGCATTTGGTAGGTCCAACAATTTCAAAGGGGAAACCTTTGAAATGGTTGGACTTACTGATTTGTATATTACTATTATTCTTTCAGCTTTGCGTAGCTCTTACCCTACAGCATTCATCCAGAAGCTTATTCATCTGAGAGACGAACTAAAATGCATACGTACGTGCTTACGTAGAGTGATGCACGTACGTAGAATGATGTAAGACGTGATACTAACCTCAATAGCAACGCCATAATTGTCGTACCACGACAGAGAAACTGCTGGAACACCTTTCTCGGCCCGGCAGATGAGCGATATGCTGCTACCTTTTTGAAAATATTCATCGAAAGGCTCGATCGACACGCCGGGCGGCTCTTGAATGGTGACGTACGAATGAGCTGATTTCTCACCTCCTAAACTCGAAAAATCATACCAGATACCACTAATTAGTGTTATTTACATAACCAACAGCTACTCTCTAATTACAAAATTATAACAGGACCCTAATATTACAGGAAAAATACAATGTTATTTAATTTTATCTTTTAAATTTTTTTTTTTTTTTTTTTTGCAATATGGGCAATTCAACAGGGTAAAAATTACATAAGTAATTGAATTTAAAGTGGTGGTTGGTCATTTTACAGTATACTGAGCACATAGGTACAGCATAAGGCGTTGACGAATACATAAATATTGTAGAGAACAAAATAAACTATTAAATTTAAATATAGCATCGTACCTTCATTTTTCGCAATACAAACGTACCACCCCTCATCATCTGGTCGAACAGGATCTATGACCACTTTGTCATGATCGATTCTCAAGTCTGCGCTTTCCAGTAAATTGAATGCGCCGGTTCTGTAATCTGCGAAAATGTGGAGTTCAGTCGGCATTTGTTAATATTTCAAGCGTTTACAACTGGCACGACGCGACAGGGAGAAAGAGAGAGCAATAGCAATTTTTCTTTAGTGCACTAACATCGGTCGTCATAAATATAATTTCTAAATTTGTACTCACAGTTATCACTTGGAGCATTTTTCTTCATCCAACGCACGTTGTAGTCGGTGAAACTTGTGACATCACATTTAATGACGAGCCGCTTCCCTGGGTAGCTCAAAATTTCGGGTTTGATATAAACAGTGGGAGCGTTTGCTGTAATATAAATTTAAAATTGAGGAATTTAGGAACTATTTGCACATGAGAAATCAGGAGTATGGGAAAGGAAACCATGGAACCACGGAATTACATCTATAAACCAGGACTTATTAATATCCATCTTTCATTCACAGGTTCACAATTATTTCAAAATATGTTTATGGTTACAATTTACAGAAAGAAGTCAAGATATAACTTAATGTATGATGTGAATTCACATTTATTATAACAGAATTAGGCCGGCCCTCCAGTGGAAGTGATACCGAGCAACCAAGTGATTACGCATATTTGTTCCTACACGAGCGATGATGATAATTGATCCCAACAGCTGTAAAGTAAATTAGGGGGCCTCTACTGGACGCGTATTTGAGCGATGGACTTTAGGCAATACCAAGCGACGGATCCCGTTAGGATGGGATTGGTCTGGTTTTCAAACGTTGAGACGGTGTGGCTGTTCTCGAGTCGTTTTTTCTCCCGGTGGAGACGGGGTCGTCTGGTGGAAGCCTAATCGTGGAAGTATAATACCCCTTCTTAAACGGTGATAATCTCGCTGGTCTCTGGAGGGGGACTCTCGAAGGTCCACCGTCACTCTCCTCACTCTGTCACAGCGTCCTCAGCTCCCCATCCCCTCACCCCCACCACAACCATTTCTGTGGAACTGCAGTGCGAAACTAGGCGTGCTTAGCAGCCCCAAATGGAGCACCCGAGTCGCCTTGTGTCACTTCCTCAGTCACCTTTCATCGCCTGGTATCGCTTCCAGTGGAGGACCAGCCTTAGTTGGGATTCAAAGAGACTGCACACATCAATCACTAGCCATTTAAGAAGGTGTCGCAGCACGTACATTGGGAAAACTCCTTGAAATGGGAAATTTTTTGATCAAAAAATGTATAACAGTACCTTGTACTTCGAGGTAAATGTTCTGAGTGTTGTTTCCTGCCGAGTTATTCGCTTGAATGATGTAGTAGCCTTCGTCTTTTTTCTTCAATTGATCGAAATGCAGAACGACGGTAGAAGTGTGGCTGAAATTTTGTACAAAATAAGTGTATTGTATTATGACCTGTATTGAACTCATGTTCATCAAGTTCTCATGTGTTGTACCAAGTTTCTAATTGCTCTCTGAGCGTGATCAGTATTACGAGTTCTCAACGTGAGGATTTGCGGATGAACAGGATGAAAGTACTGGCAAAACAAATGTTTGTTGTTATAAATATGACGAACATGATTGAACATAATGTTCCTGTTGGTAGCTATATAGATAAATATTACGACAGATTTCTGCAATAGCGATATCCGAGAGCTCTATTACTATAGTTGAGTGGTACCTGCTTATAATGTTATAGAGGCATTATTACGTATGAATACACCTGGATATGTTGTACCTGTAAGTAAGAGTTTGCGCGAATTCATCTCCATATTTATACATCTGAATATCCATTTGAATCAAAGATTCAACCGAACAGGTCATGTTGAAAGGGACGCCAGCAGTTGCGACCATGCGCTTCTTGCAATCGATTTCAGGCGGTCCTGGAAAATAAGACAGTCAACACACGAAATTACCTTGGAGTAGCTTGTCAACGAATCATTAAAACTATAATACTCGTCCTTCCTTCACGTCCTTACCAAACAAACAAAACTAAATCACTTTTTCTTCTTCTTCAAGTCCATGCTGGGTTCCCTGAATGTTGGCTATCACTACAGAGAGAGCTTCCTCGCCCTCAGCAACTCTGAAGAGTTCCCAGCCTGTTGAATGCCGGTCCATTCTCTCCAGTCTCTGCTTTTTCCTTCAATTTTTCCTTTCATTATGAATTGCAGTAGACGTGGACTATATGTGAACTTCCGGCGCTTGACAGACGTCAACTTTTTTTGTTGATTCAGGCCTGCACGCCTCAGGACTTCCTCATTGGTTATACGAGCCGTCCACAGGCCTCCAGGCGGGCAAGCAATCTCACTTTCAAAGTCCAGCTCTCAATTCCACACAAGACAACAAAATAGATATAGCATTTCACCATACGCTGTCGCACCTCAAGGTTGAGCTTCCAGTTGCACAATAATGCACTCATCTTCCTGAAGCTCGACTTCGATATTTCAATGTGGCATTTAATTTCGAGATCTGGGTCAAGGTCCTCAGAAAGCATACTGCCCAGGTACTTGAATGAGGAGACTCGTTCTATTTGGTTCTACTCCAAATACAGGTGGGCTTCATTATGTGGCTGCCGGTTGAACACCATGAACTTGGTTTTGCTGATATTCACATCCAGACCCAAGCGGAAGCTAACTGTGCTTACTCTTCGCAACAGTTCCTGTAACCCATCTAGGCTATCACACAGAAGCTATTGTCATCTGTGTAGCGAACTGAGCTCAGGACTATCCACCTTGACTCCCATCTCCAACCCCTCCTTAAAAATCCTGTTGGAATACAGGCTGAACAGGAGTGGGCACAGTATGCAGCCCTGTCTCACCCCTCTCACAATCTCTACATCGTCCGTCTTGGATAAAAGCTGTCTGTCCCCAGTACAAATTTTCAATCACTCCGATATTTTTGCTATCCAGCTGTCTTCCTGAGAATCTCTGTAATCTCTGTATGCTTCACTCGGTCAAACACTTTTTTGTAATCAAGGAAACACGTATACACGTATTTATGCTCATCACGACACTTTTGCAGGCTTTTGCAATTGCTCATCCCGAGTGCCAAACACATTCCTGAGTCCCACCTGCTTACCGCCAAAGTCAGATTGGCATTTCCTGTGGATGGGCACATGAATGACCCTCAGAAGCGTCTTCAGCAGATGGCTCATTAAGCTAATTAGCTGGTAATCACTGCATTTCTTTGGGTGCAGCTCCTTGGGGATACTTATGAAAACCGAACAGAGCCAGTCTCTTGGGAATAACCTGTATCATACCCACAGTTCAACAACCTCCAATGTTACCTTCCTCGACCAATTTGAGAATTTTAATGGAAATATTAGGACGTGGGGCATTCCGATTTTGAGCCACTTTGAGAGCATGTAGAACCTCGGCGTCAAGAACTGTAGAAACTAACCCACACTAAGAAACTAAATCGCAGTTGAATATACAGGATAAATATATTCTAAATGTACCTGGCATTTGGGGGATTATGGTTGCCTTGGTAAGCCTTGTTAAGGGGTAACCTTCCTTAGTGAAGGCATTGATCTGAAACACAGAAAAAATGGGACAAAATTTAGAATAAGAGGAAACATCAGAATTATAATTATAGCCTTATTACCTATTTTAGTTAACAGTCGCTAAAAAGGATCAGGCATCGATTATTGTCCAATTATTAGACGCTTGAGAAGGTAGCCAAGTATGAACTGGGGTACCCGAATTTTGAATGATTCGTTTGGAAACAGAATGGGCCCGCCGGAGTAAATCCCTCGTTCTCTGCTGACCTCAGTGGCTGGCAAAGTAGTGACCACTCGGTTACCCACGACCAACTGAACGTTGCTGATGTTGAGGAGTACAGAAGGATCTTTGGCCACAAGCAAGAGATGGTTCTTCACACCTGGAAAAGGAATTGCATAGATGGAAATCTCGGAGTTTACCCAGCAAAATTTCCGTTGTTTTACTCATGCAGTCCCCGTGCTGTGGTCGTTCGTTTGCTATTCCCCAGGTACCCTTCTAATAATTTGATCTGTAACAGATGTACCTATTCCATTTACTGAGTGTATTCACATCGGTATTGACTGGCACTATGCACCTACAATTTGACTCGAAGTAGTTCAGATGTTCGAGTTGATAATACCATAAAGTATTTATCATTTGAATTCTGCAAATAACAGGTTCATTTCTCAAAACTGCTTTCAGATTAGTGGAATTTTTCCCGTGTTTTTTGTAGGAACTGGACTCTTGCTTTCCTCATAATTTACCCACAATGCGATAATTATTACCTATTTCTCAATTTCCTGTAATTGTCAAATGCCAAGACTATCAATCTAAAATTCCCCCAATAGTATTCATATCATTCAGATTATTTACGTACCAGCCTCTCACTTCCCCCACAATTAGATCTCAATTCAACAATCATTAGCTTAGATCAATGTGGAAAATCTTTACAGAGTTTACTCTACCATGAGAAGCAACAGGCAAGAACCTCGAGCTTGCCATACAATATATTGCAAGAAAAATTGCTAGTAAATCTATATTGCAAAATCTATTGTCTTTGCTGTGGGATCTCCCGGAAGAAGTATCACTTTATAAAACGCAGCTTACCTTGCATTGGATGTTTAGACAAACGTGACGTGTCGCTGGTCGGTGTCACAGAAAACCCGTACAGAAAGTCCGTCGTGCTGATTCCAGAAGCCACGAATTTGAAAGGAGAATCAGGACTGGTAACGCTCACGGTCCATTCTCCCGGATCCGGTTTCTAAAAATAATTAGGCACGTGTAGAATTTGGAATATTCAAGGTCCCAGGAAGCACAATCATAGAATAAATAAAAATTGAAAAAAAAATCGACTTCAAAAAAGGGTTATAAAACTAAAAAGGAACACACATAATTTTTTATGCCGAACAAATGCCATTTATTCAAAGCCAATGCAACGAAATTTTTCAGGTCTGCACCAAATTCCAACTGGAATGTATGAAATAAAACAAAACACCAAGGTATAGGTACGTATACATTATTACAATTTGTCGCAGACTTCAAAAATTTTGTTGCATCGGCTTTGAATAAACTACATTTGTTCAGCATACACATTATTTGTTACTTTCTAGTTTTATAAACATTTTTTGAAGTCAGTTTACCACCCAATCCAAAATCCTGCGATCCATCTTAGACGCCCCATTTTACGTGTCAAATAGAACAATCCGCCACAAACTCTGAATTCCTTTCACCGGGGTTTTTTTCAGAAAAAAAATATACAAAATTCCATGCGTCTCTATGAAACCACCCCAATCCCCTTGTAAAAAAACTTTCCTCCATGTAAGAATGCAATTCTGGTTAGCCTCTTTAGCTAGCCGTAGGCAGACTGGAAGACCCCCCCCCCCCCCCCCGACCATCATTGTACGACCTGAACCTGTTGCGCCATTATTAGTCATCATTCCATCATGCTGTACGTGTTCTCCTCTCTTTCTTTAAATATAAAACTTACTGCGATCCGTCGTTTATCTTTCTCATAAATTAACACTCCACAACCAACTCCATTTCCTCCATCCGCCGGCTGAAACGTCGTTGGCCACGTGATTGGCTTGCCAGCAGTGACTGATATCCCATATTATAATTTTATATAATACTAGTTTTCAATTTTCTATTAACTTCACCATCATCACGCCGCTGAAGTGGTACCTTCTTCACTCCAGACGGCACGTCACAATTACCTATGCGAAGCCTATTAGCACATCTGCTTGTAGTGTAAATTGTTGCAGATCACAAATAAGAAGTTTAAAAACAAAAGAAGTCAGTTTATAAAAACATTTTTTTGGGGCTGTTCAACGATTATTTAAAGAAAATTAGTTTCGAAAAGGTTTCATAAAAAAGTAGGTAATAAACATATAGAAACCACTGCTTCAAAAAACGGACTAAAAGGTACATGTAAGGGTTAATGAATTATTTTACATGTACTTTTTAGAGCGTTTTTTGAAGAAGGGTTTTCTATATGCTTATTACCTACTTTTCTATGCCAACGCTAATCCTGACCCTGTACTGACGATACTAACCCAGTAATACAGGTACCTCATGCTGTCCAGTACTGATACAACCATTACTACCACCACTGGGGCATTCAGTCTTCTGCAGTCTGTTTTCTGTCGTCAAAGCACCAGAACTCGAAGGGTATAACTGGCCTAGTACAGGCTCAGTAGGTACCTACATTATTTACTTACAAAACTAGAATGGACCACCGCCCGACCACCTCTTTCATTTGAAATTCGAACATTCGAAATCGATACAGTAGTTTCGGAATAATCGCGGACAAACATTAAAACGTCTGCCAAGTTGGGTGGGCAGTACAGTTTCCTCACTTATTGTAACATGGACGTGCACAATCAATTGGTAAAACAATGATAAGTCAACATGATTGAATAGCAATAAACAGAGTAGTAATCAATTACCTAACATGCGTAGCAGGATCAAACATTTCAACATTTTTTCAACATTTCACGTGCGCCAGTGGAGACGAAAGTTACAGTACGATTACAATGAAATCCATACGGAACTATCAAAGTATTACTCCTGATCGACTCTCCAAGTTTTAACTCATTTCAACGACATTTAAGGTAGTTATGGGCGTTTCAAGTATTTCACGTTTGCGCATGCGCAGATGAAAGTTGCGGTACGAATTCAATGAATTTGATAAGGGATTATCTGCGATCCAACCCGCGCACACCTTCAAAATTTCAACTCTACAACTATTTTTCGCATACCTACTAGTAAACAGCGTTACAAGGAAATTGTCAACATTTCATGGTCGCGCATGTGCAGATAGTACTTTTTCAATGATTCTGGTATGGATTCATCTGTGACCCAACCCGCGTATAACCTCAAAATCTCAGCTCTCTACGACAATTTTTCGCGTAGTTAGAAGCGTTACAAGGAAATAGTCAACACTTCATGACCGCACATGCGCAGACGAATGTTACAGTACGATTACAATGAAATCCATACGGAACTATCAAAGTATTACTCCTGATCGACTCTCCAAGTTTTAACTCATTTCAACGACATTTAAGGTAGTTATGGGCGTTTCAAGTATTTCACGTTTGCGCATGCGCAGATGAAAGTTGCGGTACGAATTCAATGAATTTGATAAGAGATTATCTGCGATCCAACTCGCGCACACCTTCAAAATTTTAACTCTACAACTATTTTTCGCATACCTACTAGTAAACAGCGTTACAAGGAAATTGTCAACATTTCATGGTCGCGCATGTGCAGATGGTACTTTTTCAATGATTCTGGTATGGATTCATCTGTGACCCAACCCGCGTATAACCTCAAAATCTCAGCTCTCTACGACAATTTTTCGCGTTGTTAGAAGCGTTACAAGGAAATAGTCAACACTTCATGACCGCACATGCGCAGACGAAAGTTACAGTACAATTCCAATGAAATTCCTACTGAACTATCAAAGTACTATTCCTGATGGGCCCTCCGAGTTTGAACTCATTTCAACGATATTTGAGGTAGTTATGAGCGTTTCAAATATGACACGTCTGCGCATGCGCAGATGAAATTTACTGTACTTTTTCAATGGTTACCTCCACCTCCACTTACCCTCCAAATTTCAGCCCATTTCTACCGTTATTTCGGGTAGTTATGGGCGTTACAAGGAATTACCACAGCAGACAGACAGACACGGAACCAAAAATGTTCCTCGATGTCTGAAATGCAAAATGGTACTTAGTGGAAATTTTGGTTTTGGAGGGCTTACATTTTTTTTTACTCAATCACGAATCCCTTCCTTCGGTAGTAAGGAAGCAAAAAATAACATAGAAACAGGCTGAAATGAGAACCTCCTCCTTTTTTTAAGTCGGTTAAAAGTAAGTCTGAGGGTCGATTACATTATTAATTTACAAGGTTCTCCTAATGAAACTCACCGGGACGGAAAGTATTTGAATATTGGGCATGTCCAAGACTTTGACGATGTCCGTCGGTCGTCCCCTAGGACCCATGACGTCGATTTTCGTGTTGTGGCCGGTCGATGTCAATGACAAATTCGTCAGTCCGGGATCGACGCTGATTCTGATGTCTTCGGAATCTTGGCCTGTGGCTGTGCCTTCGTGCTCTGTGACGATCCTGCGGTTCTTTTCGAACTCCCTGGACACTGCTTCCAATACCTGAAGTTATTTGACATCTGATTAGAAACCGGTCGATTCCAGCGTTTTACACGACATACACATCCAAGAATATAATCCGTAGTCCTAGGTATTGGAAAACAGAAAGATGCAGTGGAACTTTTGAATCCCACTCATAGACGTTTCCCACTTAAAGAAAAAAAACTACAAAAATATTAAATTTAGAATATAATTTTTTTAAACGAAACTGAGAAGTCATGCCTCGTCACGTAGAGCTGAACCTTCGTTACAACTTCAATTCTTCACTATTTGCTCAAGATCAACTTAATATTCTGTCTTCTCGCCCTAAAAAACATGGAAAACGATACCTCACACAGCTCACGTTCACTACTACTTCAAAAAAACCTATCTTTACACCCATTTTCCCCCCATAACACCCCTGGGTGTATTCCGATTGGGCTGCCGAGCTTCTGAGCACAACTAGGACCCAAAAGCGTTCCCAAGTGGAGACCCAAACTATGCGGAAGAACAACGATTTTGATCATTTAACGTAAATTTAAGGCTGAAACTGTTAGAACCTCAATTTTCCACTCTTTGGTCAAAACCGACTTCATATTCGGTCTTCTCGTCCCAAAAACAAGGAATACGATGCCTCACAAACTCTTGTCACTAAAACACCAAAAAACCTATTTTTACACCCTTTTTTCACCCATAACGCCCTTGGATATATTCCGATCGGGCTGCAAAGTTTCGGGTCACAACCTCCCCCCAAATGGAGCCTGTGTGCGAAAGAACGAATTTGTTAGACCAAAAATAAAGTATACGGCGGACAGCGTATGGGGGACGGACATTGCATTTTTGGAATCTACGCACCTTGAAACGTAATAGAAAAAATTTCGAGGGGGTGTAGTAAAAATGTTTTGCTGACAGAGTGTGAGGAGAGTGACGGTGGACCCTCGCGAGTCCCCCTTCCTGACTAGCGATATTATCACCAGCTAAGAAGAGATATCGATCAGGCTTCAGCCAAAACGACCCCATCTTCACCGGAAAAACAATCGCCTCGAGAACTGCCCACCGTCACAGCGAATACACAGGTGCATTATTCACATAATAAAAATCCAAAATGTTGCCCCTTTTTCGTATTCTAGGATGATCGTAGCTCCTTTTGTTTTTGGCTGATGAAGATCCGAGATTGAAACCTGACCGCAAATTCTAATAGGTAACGGAAGTCCCTCACAGGCAGGTAGTGGTTTATTATTGCCCTATCCCCTGCAGGACTTCACCTCAGGAGAGCCATTGGTGACATTAAAACCGTGGATTTCCTCTATTTTCAACCGCCCTAAGACGACAAAAACTCGACATTGCTACTCCATCAGGTAGCTGAAAGGTTCATGTGTTTGTAAGTGCGATTGACACTCCCATTCCTTCGGGTTAAACGACAAGTTTAATATAAATCAAAATGGCAATTAGACTACCACCGATTCGTCTCTATCTGATTTCTTAAAAAGGCTGATAATGGATTGGATTGGATTAATTCTTCATTGTTACAATGTATTTCTTGAGAAATTTGCTTAAGTGAACTGTGAATGACTGATCTTGTGAGAGTCCAAAAATATCAGTTTTTTTTTCTGTACATCCAAGCCACATTATATAACAGATTTTTTACTGCCAAATATTCAAGTGTTTACACTACTTAATTTTCATAGGTAACGTACTGCATGAAGTTCCTTTTGCACTAGTTGCGTCGTCTCTTTGGTCTTGATTACCGATAATCTAGCAACAATCCCTGTACTCGCAGCGGCTATGTAGTCATATGCAAATCTCTGATAATCCCCATCAAACTTTCTGCATTCCCCCGTCAGTAGAAAATACACCTGAAAATATACCAATATAAATATACAACATAGATACATCTAATCTACTCGACTTAAGTTTTAGTGTTGATCCCTTCAGTATGGAGATCCGAATGTGATACACCCAGTATAGGTTACCTAAGACTACATTTTACCGAAAGACATGAATAGAGGGTTCCTAAGAGATAAGTTCATTAGGGAACGGCCATATCTTTTGGCCACATCTAAGGCGAGCTAACTTTGGATGCTAACCAATAAGTCCAGTTTGACAGAAGTGGTGGGGGTAGGAGTGAATTAAAAAGTAACGTCACTTAACTTAGCACAACGCGAAATCCATTCAGCTTCAGCTGCCTTTCTTTCCTGGTCGTTCCGTTTCCATTTCATTTTTAGTTTATTCTATTTTATTTCAAATTCATCATGGAAGAGCTTGAAAATCTTTTTCGCCTCTACCTCAACGGACAAGGACTGTTGTCGGATGACGATATTATAAGTGCTTTTGAGGTGTATTTTGAACATCAAAATCACTTTTTTATCCTAAGTTGATATCGCAACAATCTAGCAAATTCTTTGAAAGACGCTTGGAGTAACTTTGAAAGACGCTGGCGATGGCGAGGACCGACGACACATGACGCGTTAAAAAAAAACGACAAAACGCGGCAAAAAGCTGTGCACTGTTACCCCTGAGTAAGGTTAAAGACGATTCCTAAAGTTTGTGCCCTGGGAGATAAGGCGCCTTATGTATAAGGCCGAATAAGGAAATAAGTTTGAACTTGGGCGACGCGCATGCGCAGTTGAGATAAATCCGAACACATCTTCCCGACTTTAGTCTTTAGGAACTCTCTAATATCTCAGTGATTCCCTAACTTGAGATATACAATAATTAGTCCCTTACCCGTGGTTTCTTCTTTTGTATCAGTTTAATGATGTTAGGAAGGAGGTAGTAATCTCTAGCGAAGGCGTCGGTGAACAAGAAAATGTGGCTGTCCTTTTCAGCTAGATCGATAGCTGTTTGAAGTCCAACAAGGGAGTTTTCGGGGCAAGTCCCTCCGCCCTCCACGACGATACTCGAAATTGTTCTAGCCATTAAATTGCGATCTCGCGTCACCAGAAAATTTTCGTGCATCGGTTCTGAAAATGCAAACATGAAATTTAATCATTAATTTGTTTAGTACAAGAGCTATACACAAAAAAGTACTTATTTCATTTGCCTGGTTGTTCGTATGTATAACTTTTATCTGGGTAGTCACAACTGAACGACCTCCCCTCAGTAAGTGCAGAACACGGTACCTAGTTTTAATTCGATGTCAGAAACACCAATATTTTACAAAATATTTTCCTGGCACCAGATCCTCGATCTCTCAGTACGTAAAAATTATTAATGCAGAGGACTACAAGGGGGAGGGGGGAAGAAACAAACCCGTACAGACAGTTCGTTCGGACAGACAGTCCTGGATTGTTTGGTCAAAGCCACGCCCCTTTTTGTGCGTTTGGACGTCGCCAGAACCGGTCAGGTTATTCACAGAACAATAAACCTGAAGGAACAATTATTATGTGGGATATAATTTCTTCCCTAGTGAACTCATCATCAAGGCCTAATTACACCTACCGAGTAGCTCGGCCGAGTAGTCGGTGGAGTACTCGGCCGAGCTACTTCGATGGGGCGAGTAGGTGATTACATTTCAGCTGGGCAGAGGCGAGACGTTGCGTCGTGTAGTGTTCCGCGTCAACATGGCACAGCTAAGTAAAAAGAGAAACGCTGCAAAGCCCTTGTCACATGGGTTTATTATCCTATTGGACATACCTACAGAAAAAATTTAACGTAAATTTAAGGCTGAAACTTCGTTAGAACCTCAATTTTCCACTCTTTGGTTGAAATCGACTTCATATTCGGTATCCTACCCTAAAAAACATGGAAAACGATGCCTCACAAAGTCATTTTACTAAAACACCAAAAAATCTGTTTTTCACACATAATACCCCTGGGTATATTACTATCGAGCTGCAAAGTTTTGGGACACAACCACGGCCCAAATGGAGCATGAGTGCGACAGAACGAATTTTTTAGACCGAAAATGAAATAGATGGATGACACGGTGGGCGGACATTGCATTTTTGGAATCTACCCACCTTGAAAACGTAAAAGAAAAAATGTTGAGGGGTTGTTATAAAAATTTTTGCTGCGCGAATACATAGGTGTATTATTCACGAATAATAAACCAAAAGGCGCACTCGCCCGCCAAACCTGATTACATTAGCCGAGTGGGAGGGCGAGTAGCAACTGAGCGAGTGGATGAGTGGTGGGGGGTCCCTACTCGGCCGAGTAAATAGAACATGGTTCTATTCACTGACTCGCCCAAAATCACTCGCCCGTTACTAGGCCGAGTACTGGCTGGGCCGATTACACTGAGATTTACTCGGCCGAATGCACTGTCTCAGCCCAGCACTCGGCAGGTGTAATTGGGGCTTTAGAGATAGAGTTTATCTTTCCAGAAGTGATATGATTTTACCTTTATGATTGTACCTATGTAACCATTATTTTCAATGGGGGTTTCGTGCCTCTTAGATAGCCCATTCTTAGGCACGTCCCTTAGAAGCTTGGCAGAACCACAATACAACGGCTTGTTATAGTCAGGGGCGACCCTGTTGTTTTCTTCGGTTGGAAGAGGGCAACACTCAATGGAGAGAAAAATTAATCAACTGCAAATCCGTTTCAGACCATTCTAAAACTGAAAATCCGTCGGTGTATGTGTGTGTGTGTGTAGGTATGTGCGCAAATTTTGTATCCGATGCCCTGGACACAATTCTCAACCGATTCGAGTGGTTCTTTTAGCGAATTTCCAGACGAAATGTAACTAGTTATTTGGCTCGTTCCAAAATGACAGGGGTGCTCCCCGTGCACCGGAAAACCCTCCAAAATCCGTTGTACGCATCGGAGATCTAAATTATAGCGTTTTACTGTTTCGTATATTGGTATGTGACATTTATTTATATATTTATATATGCCTATGTTTGTCATTCCGCAAGATAAGCCCCTTGATTTCCACAGAAAAAGAAGTCACTCTTGCGTAGAAAAATCCATCTCCGCAAGAGTAATGATGAGCCCGATCGCGCTGTGCGCCGCGGACCAGATTTGCAAATGTTTGGTCCAAAAATTGAAAAAAAAGGAAGTTTCAGCCACACAGGCAAGAGGTGTTATCAGACATGTTTTTTGGGGCGCTGAATATCGACTGCGAGTAGTTTAAGTACGTTCAGATTGCATCGAGTGATCAAAATCGCACAATTTTTCGGTTCAAAACATCCAAAAAGGAATTTTCACAAAGTTTTTCTGCATGACGCGCCATTCTGGTATCAACAAGTGCCCAGTGATGCCGTAGTGAGTGCTTTAGCAGTCATGTTCATTCAGATTACATACCACACTTTGTAACGAATGAAAATTAGTTTAAATTCTTAATTTCCCAAACTATTTATTTGAAAATTTACTCCTTTAAGCCATGCTGGATTACTGGTTTTTTTTATTATCCGATTCAGTTTTGAGTTTGGCTGTGCTTTACGTCGCCCGGAATTTTGAAATTCACTTCAAGAGGAGGGGGGGGGGGGGTATTGAAACTGTCTGCTGCTGCATTTTAGGAACAAATTGCAGCAACGAAATTGAGGGACTAATTTAATCAAATGTATAGCAAGTAATTTTAGAATCAATATGTTGTATTTTAATATAATTTGAATTCGAATTACTTCCCGCTGCCGCTCTTAGTGCGACTTTCCACCGTAGCGCTAGGAGTTTAGATAGCAGAGTTTCTGAATAAAGAAGGCATTGTTTTTTTGTTCCTCCGACGTGCGAGTTCTCTCTCCTTTCCCCGTTTTCAAATAATTAGTTTTTCTAATTTAGTTCTCAATTTTGAGGATACTACACTGGCGACGAGTTTTGTACCGATCCCGCGAAGTTGTGAACGTACAAAAGACGGCGTCCGGATTCGAGGTTTTACCGTTTTGCGGCGTCGATTTTATCGACGACCCGGCCTACGCCATGCCAGGCCCTGAGACTCAACCGGCTATTACGTTGCTTCCACAACTTCCACCGCCGATAATTTTCGAGGTTGGAAAGGGTTCGTGGAAAATTTTCCACAAAAGAATGGTGAATACCTTCATCACGTATTCCGTGACGGACACTACAATCAAGAAGTCGTATTTGATTGCTTCATTGGGTGATAGCGTTTACAATCTTCTGTGCAGTTTGTGCGTTCCTTATGAGCCAGACCATGATTCTTTTTCATTTGATGCCCTAACGAAGAAACTGAGTGATCATTTCCGTCCAGTTACACCAGCTTTCGCGGCCCGGCAGTCGTTTTATAGTGCCTTACAAAATAATGATGAAGATGTGACCTCATATTCAGCTCGTGTTCGTTCGCTGGCGTCGAGTTGTTCTTTTGGAACAGAATTGGACATTGTGATTCGCGACATGTTTATCATGGGGATAAAATCAAGATCGATCAAGGACAGATTGTTTGAAGAGGACCCTTCGAAGGTGGACTTCACTCTTGCAAAAGCTATGGAAATAGCTGTTTCCAAAGAAGCTTCTCAACAACATCGTGATGCTACGGAAGTGATCGTGAAGTCAGAACCTGCTGATTTATCTTTTATGCAAGGTAAGAGTAGAAATAATAATCCAAATAATTCCCAGCAACGTGCCAATAAGTGTTGTCACTGTGGATGGAAATCACACGAATCACGGGATTGCAGATTTAAAAACGCCACTTGTAATAGGTGTTCCGCCGTTGGACACCTCGCATCTGTATGTCATAAACATAAGGGTAAAATTACTGCGCAGAAGAACAAATCCCGTAAAAATAAGGCTCATAATCATAAGTTTTTAACTCAAAAGGACCAGGAAGATAGCTCTAGTGATGACGATAGAGACATAGAACTACAAGATTCATTCTTTTGCATGCTGTCGGACCCCAAACACGGTGACGCCCCCCGACCTGATCCGTTTTTCGTCAATTTGGAGGTTGCGGGACACACAGATAAATATGAAATTGATACTGGGTCTACTCATAATGTATTCTCCTTTAGTTTTTATCAACGTCGCTTCCGGGATTTCCCGTTGTCCAAAAATGACAAAAAATTATCTGACTATGTGGGCCACAGAATCAACCCCTATGGCAAGGTGACACTACCTGTCACACATGTCAATTATTCAGGTAATATGGACTTTTATGTCATAGGTGGAGGGGGACCTCCCTTGATTGGGCGAAATGGACTCATTCTTTTGAAAGACAATACCTGGTTAAAGGGAATTTTAGCATACCAAGAGGCTGTCAAACTTCCTGATGCCCCTCCAGATATTTCGAAGATTCTTCAAGATTACCCAAAAGTTTTTTCAGAAGACAAAGGTACTTACCCCCATGAAGAAATTACCTTAAGATTGAAGAAAGGTTCCCAACCTGTGTTTTTGAAAGCGCGCACCTTACCCATAGCTCTCAAGGATAAGGTGGAAGAGGAGATTACCAGATTGGTTAAAGCTAAAATTTTAGAACCAGTCGATCACAGTGCCTGGGGAACTCCGATTGTTCCGGTGTTAAAACCCAATGATAAAATTAGAATTTGTGGGGATTTTCGCCTCACTTTGAATCCCCAGCTAGAATGTACAGGCCACAGCTTGCCACGGGTGGACCACCTGTGCGCTAATTTCGGTGGCTCAACCGTCTTTTCACGAATTGACCTGGTCGATGCGTACCAACAGTTAACTTTATCGGAGTTATCAAAAGTATTGACTACCATAAATACCCATCTGGGATTATTTAGGTATACCAGATTGTGCTTTGGTGTAGCTTCTGCACCCCACGCCTTCCAGAAAGTTATGACGTCATTATTTCGGGACGTAAAAGGCGTTGGATCATTATTGGACGACATTTATGTTACAGGCAGAACAAGAAAGGAACATAATGAGAGATTGCGTCAAGTTTTGCAGATTTTGGATGCAGCGAACCTCAGGGCCAAGAAAGAAAAGTGCGTTTTTGCCCAGCCGTCAGTTCAATACCTTGGACATCGTTTTGACAAGGATGGCTGCCACATGACAGACGAACACATCAAAAGCATCGTCGACGCTCCACCTCCCACAAACACCACGACACTCAAGTCATTCCTGGGCATGGTAACTTTTTACCTAAAGTTTGTTAAGAATGCAGCAGACGTACTTCAACCTCTCTATGCTTTATTGAAGAAGGACACCAGTTGGTGTTGGTCCAATAGCTGTCATTAAGTCATTTGAAAAGATTAAGAAAATCTTGACGTCACGACCAGTTCTTACTCATTTTGACCCACAGCGCGACCTATGTTTGACGGTGGATGCATCAAATAAAGCCGTTGGGGCAGTACTGGCTCATAAATTCAAAGACGGAGCCAAACCGATTGCCTATGCTTCGCAGATTCTTTCCGAATCTCAAAAATCATTCCCACCTATAGAGAAAGAGGCTTACGCAATATATTATGGTATCATGAAATTTAAAGATTTTTTATATGGACGTCCTTTTGAGTTAGTAACAGACCATCGCCCGTTACTATATATTTTCGGAGATAAAAAAGGGTTGCCTATTTTCGCAGCCAACAGAATACAACGTTGGGCCTATATGATTTCAAATTTTAATTACAAACTCAAATGTGTCCGTTCTGAGGAAAATTGTGCGGACTATTTGTCAAGAATTGAATGGCATTTCAAGACAACACATTCCGATCCATTTGAAAAAGTTTCCTACCTAAATTACATAAATGAATCATGCCATTTTCGATTGGATTGGCGTGGAATCCAGAAGGAAACCCGCAAGGATCCGGAACTTGCTAGACTAGTTTACCTGTGCATGAATGGTAAACCCATCCCCGATGAAACCCCGTTTCTACCATTCAAAAGGAGAGAGCATGAGTTGACTGTGGACAAAGGATGTGTCATGTGGGGATACCGCATTATCATCCCAAAAGTTTTTCGCTCATCAATCCTCAAGAAACTCCATGAAAACCACTTTGGGATTACCAAAATGAAGGCTTATGCCCGTTCGTTCTTTTGGTGGCCTTCAATGGATGCCGAGATCGAACAGTCTGCTGCTAACTGTGAGATTTGCCGGCAGTTCCGAAGCACGCCCCCAAAAGCTGTCTTGAAGCCATGGCCCACTCCAAGAACAGTGTGGACTCGACTCCATGTTGATTTTTTGGGACCAGTCAGGAACCAGTTTTACTGCTTCGTCGTGCAGGATTCCACTTCAAAATGGATTGAAAATTTTTTTGTAACCTCGACAACAGCCGTGGTTGCCATAGACAAATTACGTGAAATTTTTGCACGTTTTGGCCTACCCCGTGTCATATCTACAGACGGTGCAAAATGCTTCACGGGAACTGAATTCAGAGACTTCCTCAAATATTACGGAATAACCCACCTAACGGGACCGCCCATCCATCCTCAGTCAAATGGATGTGCGGAAAGCGCAGTAAAAATTGTGAAATCATGCATAAAAAAGTCTCTGGCTGATAAAACCCGCAAAATTTCACTTCAAGCTGCTGTAAACAATTATTTATTCCAGTACCGCAACACCATTCATGCCACTATTGGCGAAACACCGGCCAATATGCTCCTCAGGAAAAAACCATTTACGTCTTTCGACCTGCTGTTGCCGTCCACTGAAGATCTCGTCAGGACAAAGCAACTCTCAATGGTGCAGCAGGGAGGTAGTAGACAGTTGCATCTCAACCCCGAAGACGAGGTGTGGGTTAAAGATTATCGCAACGACCATCCTACTTGGGCAAGAGGAAAAGTGATAAACGTGTTGGGAGACCAAACATTCCTCATCAAGACGACTGACGAACAGCTTTGGCGCCGACATGCTGACCAGATTTGGCCTAGCACGCCCATGAGACCTCAGGACGGGAACCAAGCTCAGAAAGCCGATCATCCACCTGACAATGACGATCGGGAAGAAGATGGACGTCAAGCGGAACCGTGACTACCGCAACCCTCACCAGCCCCAACGCCTACGTCACCACCTGAAAAATCGAAGACACCCAAATCACTCAATCAACCGCCTCCGCAAGAAACTCCGAAAAGACCACGCAGAGTTATCAAGAGGCCACTGCGATTTAGAGACGAATGAAGACCTAAAATTCTAGAACTCAAGACTTCATTTATTTCCAATTGAAACCAAGTACCAGTGATGGTGGACGTTCTAATTTCTTTTCCATTTGCTAAAATTTCATAAAATGTCGATTGATTAATTTTTTTGTTGAGATATATTTTATTTTGTATTCAGATCTAAAATGTCAAATCTTGCGGTGGAGAGATGTTGTATTTTAATATAATTTGAATTCGAATTACTTCCCGCTGCCGCTCTTAGTGCGACTTTCCACCGTAGCGCTAGGAGTTTAGATAGCAGAGTTTCTGAATAAAGAAGGCATTGTTTTTTTGTTCCTCCGACGTGCGAGTTCTCTCTCCTTTCCCCGTTTTCAAATAATTAGTTTTGGTTTATTATTTTCAATAATGAACCATTGGAATCGAGCATGAAAAAAAAAATTCTTACCCCCCCTCAAAATTTGATGGTTTACGTTTCAAGGTATGTAGAATCCAAAACTGCAATAAAAATATTTCTGTCTGTCCGCCGTACGCCGTACGCCGTACGGGCCACTTTTCTTAGTTACCATGAAAAAAAATTGATGAAATTCGGGTTATAGGTTCCGTTAGGCGTCTAGTTGGTCCTCGAAGCTCGATGTTACTGTGAGTCATCTCTAAGGGGTTCAAAATAGGGGTTGAAATTTTCAAAACGCCTATACCATTTTTTTACGTAAATATTTTTACGGTTTTAAATAATTCTTGAACTTGCGAGTTTTTTAAGACCATCCGGAGCATCGTACGTCCAGCCGTTCGTTCACAGTAAGGCCCCGAAGTTTGCACCGACAGGCATTTTCGACTCCAGTGTGAATGAAATTGTATACAATTCAAACCAAATCTCGTAACCAGAGACGCGCCCACAATAGGAATTTGTGAATACGGCCAATCATTGGTAGGGATCACCTGATTATATTGGCGGAGTATGAAGTCGAGTTGGTTATTCTGTGATATTATTTAATTTGAAAAATGATGGCTCTTTTGGAGTTTGTTAGATAGTGAAACTTGAACAAACGTTGAAGTATTATTGATGGGTAAATTATTACTACGGTAAATCATTACTCAACGGTAAATTATTACACAACGGTTCATTATACCATCTACGTAGAAGGGGCTGGAGTTTGTTGGTAGGTACTTTTGCAACTTTTTTCACTCCTCATCAACAATTTCTTTTCAGAACTTCATTATGTGTGTTTCTTTTTGTTAGGTACTGTTTGTCATCGGCAGAATTATTTTAGCAACATTTAACTCGTGATTTAGGTAGGTACCTAGTAACGAGTACGGGGTTAGGTACTAACCTACGGAGGGTCTGCGATCTACATAATATGTATATAATAGAATAGTACATATCATATTATATAGAAGGGTTATCTATACATAGAGCTGTGATCTGTAACAGGAGGGTATTCTATACAAAATAATAAACCGTTGTGCAGGGATTTGCAGCGTTTTCTAATTTAGTTCTCAATTTTGAGGATACTACAAATATAATATTGATAACATTTTATAATGTGATATTGATAAACTTGTTTTAAATCAGATTGGCTAAGGGAGGGGGGGGGGGGGGGTCGATTTGTACACCTTGTTAATGAACAATAAACCACCGAATAGGGCGTCCCCTGTGATGCATGCATTACTTACTGTTTATTGCATCAATTTATGATTGTGAATGAAGCGTAATTATTTCCGTCATATAATAATAAACCAAGCTAGAAAGTAATGGGATCGCTAACAGGACCGATATCTGTACGAATTTAACGCAGTCTGTTGGTCGTATGCGCCTTTACTTCCGTGTTCCTATGCCTACAGTAATGGAAATACGGTGATAACGTCAAAAATAGGTGTGCTCGAAGTGCTCAAAACGAGTTTCTAGACGGTTTTCCGCGTGATGTCACTCCGTATGTGTATGTATGTATGCAATTTCTCTATTGGTTGCTTTTGGTTTATTATTCTGTGAATAATACACCTATGTATTCGCTCAGCAAAAAATTTTTATAATACCCCCTCAAACTTTTTTCTTTTCCGTTTCAAGGTGTGTAGATTCCAAAAATGCAATGTCCGTACGCCGTACGCCGTATCACGTGTACAGGCTTCATTTTCGGTCTAAAAAAGTCGTTCTTTCGCACACATGCTCCATTTGGGCCCTAGTTGTGTCCCGAAACTTTTCAGCGACATCGGAATATACCCAGGGGTGTTATGAGTGAAAATGTGTGTGAAAATAGGTACTTTTTGCGTTTTAACAACATGTTAGTAACATGAGCTTTTGAGGTATCTTTTTCCATGTTTTTGAGGACGAGAAGACCGAATATGAAGTCGATTTTGACCAAAGACGCGGAAATTGAGGTTTTACCAAAGGTTCAGCTCCCAAAATTGGTTTTTTATGAGTCAAAAACCTGGAAAACTGTCTGAAATCACCATCACTGTGTACAATAACATTGGAAAAAGTGTAAACAGGTGAATCAAGACCATTAAATGCCACTACCAATGATCAAAGATGATCTTAAAAAAAAAAGAAAAAAAAGCGTACCTATTTCATGTTTTGGGGGCCAAAATTGGTGGAAATCATCAGAAATAGCTATTTCAATCATTCCACATGAAAGAAACAATACATTTAACAGCCAACAAAAATCTCTAGAACTCCAATAGAATAATAAACCCATGTGACAAGGACTTTGCAGCGTTTTTTCTTTTCCGTTTCAAGGTGCGTAGATTCCAAAAATGTCCGTCCGCCGTACGCCGTATCACGTGTACAGGCTTCATTTTTGGTCTAAAAAAAAGTCGTTCTTTCGCACACATGCTCCATTTGGGCCCTAGTTGTTTCCCGAAACTTTTCAGCGACATCGGAATATACCCAGGGGTGTTATGAGTGAAAATGTGTGTTAAAAAAAAAACCAAAGTCATGCAGCATGGCTATAAGAGCGAATTTTCGAAGAAATAACTGATTTCATGTAAAATGTGATGTTTGGGATATCCCATTCAAATATGGGCAATCTTAAACTTATTGGGTGATTATAGGTATTCAAGTATGACGCCATTCGGTTAATTCGGTATGCATCAAATATGGGCATACATACCTAACAAATTTTTTGTTCCATTTTTTGCCGAGTAACACCTCGGTTTGTAGATTTTCCAACGCTGAACACGATGGTGAAGTCAGAATTGCGATATCCCATTCCGTTATCAGATTAGAGCAGACGAACCAGGAAGAACATCTCAAGAAATAACCACGTTCCTTCATCTTCAAAGTGCTCCAGTTTGAGAACGGAATGAGATATCGCAATTCTGATTTCACCATCGTGTTCAGCGTACAAAAACCTTTAAAATGAGGTGTCACTTGTCAGACTGTTTCATTTTGGGAATTTATGGGTAATTTCCCCCCCCCTAAAACTCCCCAAAACTCCCCCTTAGAGTGACCCGATTCTGCCCATCTACGAACTTAGCCTGTCGATTGCCAAGACAGATTTTTCATGCAAATTTGAACTTTTTATCTCAATTCTTTCGAGAGTTATCGTCTGGAATGACACATACATATATAAATATATAAATATATATATATATATATATACATATAATTTTTGGTGTCTTTCGGCAGTGAATTCAGGATGGTCTGAAACGGATTTTGGTATAAAAATCTTTCGGAAATTCGAGTTTTAAAAATTTTGGACCGAGAACAATAGCTTCCTTTTCTTCGAAAATTCGCTAATAGGTACTTTTTGCGTTTTAGCAACATGTTAGTAACATGAGCTTCTGAGGTATCTTTTTCCATGTTTTTGGGGACGAGAAGACCGAATATGAAGTCGATTTTGACCAAAGAGTGGAAAATTGAGTTCTACCAAATGTCCAGCTCCCAAAATTGATTTTTTATGAGTGAAAAACCTGGGAAATCGTCTGAAATCATCATCAGTTTGTATAATAACACTGGAAAAAATGTCAACACGTGAATCAAGACGATTAAATGGCACTACCAATGATCAAAGATAATTTGAAAAAAAAGAAAGGAGCGTTCCTAATTTGTGTTTTTGGGGCCAAAATTAATGGAAACCATCAGAAATAGCTATTTCGATTATTACGCATGAAAGAAACAATAAATGAACAGCCAACATTTCTGTAGGTATGTCCAATAGAATAATAAACCCATGTGACAAGGACTTTGCAGCGTTTTTTATGTGTGTATGATGCGCGAGGTGGGACCGTGTAATGTCCTATGCATCAATAAATATATTATATATTATATATGTACGTTGGAATTTCAAATGGTTATAACTTACAAGTACGGCCTTCTTCAGATTTTCTTTTTGGGTTTTGTTGAGCGCGTTATACTCTTCAATTTGATATGAGAACGAGCTTTCTAGGTGGAAAAATAAGGGGAGTTATGTTACGAAGGTTTTTATAATTTTTCGATTTTCAACAATAACTGCCGTAAAAATAGAACAAAATCGGTGCCAAAATGTCCGCTAGGATGTCTAGATCACGTCTACTCATTTTGAGCTTGATCGCATTTGATTTGGCTTACTGATAGCAAAAAATATATCAACAGGTTCGACATTTTCGTGGTTTACTATTTACTAGCTATACGACGTTGGTGTGGTGTCAAAGTGAGATTTCTATGCAAGTTTACGGATTTAAGCTGCGTTCACATGGATGCGGAAAATGGGGGGGGGGGGGGGAACTGCGGAGTGTGTTCACATGGATGCGGAAATGAGGTGCGGAAATAAGCAAGAAACAAGATCACGAAACACAACAACAATGTCCGGCGGGGGGGGGGGGGGGGGGGGGGAGAAGGTATTGCGCACTCGTGCGGTGCGGAAAATATCAAAATCTCCAGTACACGAACAGTCCGCTCCAAAAGTCGACCTGCGGAAGGAGTCCCCCCCCCCCACTCGATCCTTTGCTCCAGCCAATCAGCTGGTGTTCCGCACCACACTTTCTGCATCCATGTGAACCTAGCTTTAAGCAGGGTTCACATCCATCCGGAGCCGTCTGGAAATGCGGATAGGGGAAGCTAGTGAAAAGCAGTGGAAGGGATGGAGGGGAATCGCGGAAGTTGGGAAGGCGTTCATAACCATCCGGAATTTTGGCTGACAACTCGTTTCCCGCGCTTCCTCCCACAGCTGTTTCGGTTGCCGACGCCATTCTGTATGCGCAGTAGTGAACTGCGCAGATGCGGAGCGGAAAATATCTGAAAAATCAGATGAGTACAGTTCGCTTCAAAAGTGCTTCTCCGGAAAGAATATTCCCCCCTCCCCAGCTGATGTCCAACCAATCAGCTGCTCGTACGCACTTTCCGGATGGATGTGAACCCTGCTTTAGACCGAACTGGCCGGCCCCTGCCGCCAAACTTGTATCCATATTTTGAAGAACATGGAAGTATTGTGTGGCAATCTCCACACCGGAACTTTGCTCTCCTACCTAGCGTTTTGGACATGGAAGAAGGGATTCCCCTTCTTCCATGCCTGGACATGGAAAGGCGTTTTGGAGTTACGGTTCCCCCCCTCCCACCGTCATCCACTTATTCGTTTTGTTAAACCCAAGGAGCACTCATGACAGTATACCAGAAGGGCAGTGATCTAGGTCAAGGTCAGGGTTTCGCTCCTAGTATTTGGACTACTAAGGACCAAATATCCTAGGCCTAGATGATGTAAATGTGTACAGAAACCAATTCCCGATATCGTTATTATTGTAGTTTGGGAGAGCCAATCAAGAGTGATTCAAGATGATATTTTATTCACAGACTTACTGGGAAATTCTTCTACCAATCACTCACCCTAAATTTGGCGTGTACAATCACAATGCCAAGCGCATCCAGCTGGTGTTTGGGCAACTAGGTACTCCTACTATTATATTACATACAAACAATGATATGGCTCACTCACTTTCATCGTGGAAAGGAACAAATATGAAGTTGCCGATGTGACTTCCCCTGTTATTCAGCACCTCATCCATGATGATGGAGATGAAGCGTTTCACCTCCTCAAGCTCAGCCTTCATGGACTTCGTCGTGTCGACAACAAACGCCAAAGAGATGGGCTCCGGTTCTTCAATCGGCCGCCCTTTGGGGGCCCTTCGGTTCCTGGGTTTCTGCTCGTACGGTCCGCCCTTCCGAATATCCAGGTACAAATGATCAAAATCCGATCCCTGGGGATCACTGCGGCTGACGTAAGCGTGCTGGGAGAACGTTCCTTGCAGCGGGACTTGTATCCTGATATTGGACACACCTGGTTCAACAGACCTGTCAACAGGTGTCAAAATCGTTTGTTGACTTCTGTGGCTATCTTCGTAGGACTGAGGGTTACTACCTTGTGGAAGACGCCCATTCACTCCGACGTTTGAAACACTTGCCTCGCCACTGAAATGAGGATTCACAGGAACGAGGTGAACTGGTCTGCTTTGGTTGGATCCATTCCAGTGCAGTGCTGGGTAGTATATTCTACGGTTGTCTGTAACTGGGTGAAAACGGAATTTTTCACCACTGCTTCTGACGTGGGCATCCTGAGGAAACGAGCCTTGTTGTAGATGATGTACATTGACACCGGATACTCCCGCTTCACCAGACCGTCTATCAACTGGTACCAAGAAAGCTTCTTGATTTCTACGGTTATCCTGAGCTCGCTGAGGAAACGAGCCTTGGGGCGGAATTTGTACCCTGACGTTAGACACCACAGGTTCTATCTGTTTTTTGGCTGGTATCAGAAACGCTTGCTGAGGTCTGTAGTTGTTTTTGTTAGCCGTGTCCCCATCTGGAGATAGAAGCGGATTTACTCGCACGTTTGACACACTCGCCTCTGGTTTGTCAACAGGATTCACTGGAATCAGCATCACTGATTGTCTATTAGCTGATGAAATATCGAAATTTCCATTTGGATAATGCATCCGACGACTGTTTGCTGGAATTGAAACCACATGGCTGTAGCCTACAGGGTTCTGCCCACTTGGGCGCCTATTATTCGTTTCAGGAATGTAGGCAGTTTTGCTGCCGAATCGTGGGTCTTCCTGGTGCTGTCCAGGGTATCTACTTTGGCTATCATAACTATTTGGAGACCTGTGACCACCACTGTTTTTACCAGCCACTGGATAACCTTTGTGATCACTTTCATTGTCACGACCCTGGCCTTTAGATCGGGCAGATTGAGGTGAAGAATCGGGTCGAATTCTCGGATTAAACCTCACCACATTTCTCCCACCAGTCTGAATCGTAGGGCTTTTAACAGGATTCTGGCGGTTCCACTCTGGCCTACCAACTAATGGTACAACACGCCGAAGGTCAATGCTTCCTTGCTCATACACGTTCCTTGGATTCCATACATCGCTTCCTCCCAAGAATGACTTACGTGGCACCGAATCAGTGTCTGTAAAAATGTGTGGTTTCGATTTCAGTTCTCCACTACCAAGAGGTATTTCGAAAATTCTATCAGGAGCAAAAGTCGACGCATCTGGACCTGCTCCACCTGGCTTTTGTTTATTCGAAACCTGTGGTCTCAACAATGGCAGCTCAACCAGTGATGGAGATGGCTCTTCTGTAATCTCAAATATCAAATGAGGAGCCAGCGTTGCAATCGTTTCTGTCCTTGGTGCTTCTGTTGGATTCACATCCAAATAGAAACATTCTGATTTATTACCGGAGTTCACTCTCATAAAACAGATCCCTCCTCTTTTCGTTGTAGGACTCTCAGTTGTTATAACTGTTGTAGATGGCTTTGTTGAGGTTGTCGATGTCGGAGTGAATACTCTACGGATCGTCGTGGTCGGGTGCAGCGTCGGCTTCCTTACAGGATACATTCCCATTGGGTAGAAGCACTCATCTGAATATGTTTTATCAGGCTTCAACAATTTGAAGCAAATCGGCCCTGTATCAATCGTGTTTGAACTAGGCACCACATAAGGAGGAACCACTGGTGTTACAGGACTTGATGCTGTGGTTATTGTGGATGGCATCATTTTAGTTGGTGCAGTTACAGGGCTGGTTGTTGCTACAGGGGCAGTTACAGGGGCCGTAGTTGTTACAGGGGCTGGTTTTTTAGTTGTTGCTACTATCGCAGGTTTTTGTGTCGATGTTGGCTTTGGAGCAAAAGTCGTCTTGACGTAAGGCTTTGTTTGTGCCTTTGTTAGTCTGGTAGTTGTTTTCTTAATACTCTTCGTTGGTTTTTGAGTGGGTTTTACGATCCTTCGAGTCGGTTTTTGACTGGTTTTACGTTTGGTCTGAGTTAGTTTCTGGGTCGTTAGAGTTGGCTTCGTTGACCTGGGTGTGGCCTTAGTAGTTGATGTAACTCCCTCATTTTTTTCTGATAAATCGACCATGGATTTCTGGATAAAAGTTGTGATTTGGATTGTTGCCTCCTGAGCAGTGGAAGATACGGGTTTGGCGGATGTTGAGGGGGTGCTTGTTGTCAGCTTGGCGAATATTGAGGGAGTGCTTGTTGTCAGCAATGAGGTCTTAACAAATGTCTTTGGAGACGTTTGCAATGATTCTGTGTATAATTCTGAAGGAGAATGAGAAAATGCTGACTCAGTAGCATCACTGTTCTCAGAAACAAAGCTACTGGTAGATTCAACTTTGTCAGCATTATAACCAACTGAACTTGCTTCAGTTGTGGCCTCTGATACTGTTAAATTTTTTGTCATACCCACCGAGCTCATTTCAAATGACAGTAGAGGACTCGCCCTTGTGTACTGATCAGCCATACCTGCTGAGGTACTAAAATCAGTTGGTGAATAATTCTGACTCTTTGCGGAAGATTTTATAGATTCCTCAGTCGAAGGAAACTCGCTAACAGACGAAATGGATAAAATACTGCTTGTCACCACCTCCGGAGCAGCTGTACTCACTGGAGGTAGGTACTGGCTTTCAGTGCTTGAATCACTAGTTGACTGTTCTGTTGACGTTGTACTGGAAGAACCCGCCGTTACAAACTCTGTGGTTACATCTTCGTCAAGATTGCCGAAATTGAACTCGATGTCCTTTTCCGTCTGGAATTCGTAATCGTCGGATTTTTCAAGTAACGCGAACACATCGTCGTCACTGAGCTTGTCAAAATCTATGGATCTCTTAAACCTGGATTTCGCGTTAGTTAAAGCGCTAAAGAACAGTAAAACCCACACAGTCACTTTGCTCATTGTTTGATGCACCTCACTATGACGTATCACGCTAAAATAAATCCTCTGTAAAAAGTACGATTTCAATATAATTTAATATTTCTAGGTAGCACAAATTAGACCTCCATTATGTATATAAAATAATTCTGTCATAACATTAACTACTTATAATGTTGATTGACTGTGCGTTTAAATTGAGTTCACTTTTTAAAATAATGCTGAATAAATCATCTAACATTGGGGATCATCATAAATTATCGGGGTCACTGCTCCCTTTGAGGCATAGTAGGATGTCCCAAAAGTATCGATACTTAAAAGTATCGATAACTTTTAAAAAAAAGTATCGATACATATCGATACTTTTCCCCCTGATAAGTATCGTAGTATCGATACTTTTTTCCCAGTATCGGAGCCGATACTTTTTTCCCAGTATCGGAAAAACCGACACTTTTTTACCGATACTTTTTTTATCCCTCACATTTTATCAGTTTCAACACCTACGACGTGTGGGTACTGTTGACAGTACCTCTAACAAGATTGCTGGGAGAACAACCACTTCAACAAATTTAGTAGGAAGGGCCAACAAAATGTTAACCCAAACAAGCAACCAACCAACCTAACTCAATAGTGTTTTGGTTGGATTTTCTTTGTTCTTTCTTGTTTTCTGATGTGATTGTTCCGAATTAACGAAATAATGTCATGCCTTGTCTTGTCAATAATTTTGAAAAACAAGCGCCCAAACAACAAAAAAGTTTCAAATAAGAAAGAAGTGATTTATTGTATTGTTCATTTTATAATATTATTGTGAAATAATTCTTCGATAGGCTGACGATGGTATTTTATATATACCAATGTAGATGAAGTAAAAACGTGGGATGTGATATAATATTCACTGTCACGCTGATGGAGAGAAAACAAAAAGGCCATTTCCACCCATTTTTGAAAAAGTATCAAAAGTATCGATACTTCAAAATATCGATACTTTTTGAAAGTATCGTATCGATACTTTTCGATGTATCGATACGATATATATATCGATACTTTTGAAGTATCGGACATCCCTAAGGCATAGAATACTGATCGCGCTATGAGGTAACTTCTAACTGCTCGAAAAACTGAAAATCTTCGAGAATGACGTAGGTAACTCAAGTTTTCATCCAACATGAGGGCTCCATTGCCTTTGTTGTTGAGCGTGGATGAAAATAACTTCCCTGTGAAGGATAACTTTCCATGAGTGTTACATCTTCGTGATAATATGAGTTTTTTTTTGTAGTGACGTGAAAAAACGTTATTGCAGGAAGTCCCGGAAATTTTAATGTCACCAAGCCATCTTAAATCTTAAATCTTCTCAACAGGTGAGAAGATTTACTCGACAGAAATTACATGGAGATTCAGAATTTCATTGAGATTTTCAAATTTAACTGGTTTTTTTGGCTAGTTACGAACATGTTGGGTGGGGTAGGTAACTGCTCCCAATTGTGGTTGTGGGGTGTCTACTCCAATGTTACGGAGCAAACAAACCCCAATATTTCAGATCGAATTTACCAGACCGAACTAAATCACTTGCGAAGAAATCGTGGAAACCCATTTCAAAGAAAAACGCAGTTATTGAAAAAATAGTCTATTTCCACTAATAACGAAAAATACACACCAGTTTCGGTGATCAAACCATCGTCAGTAACAAACAATTATGTACCTGTTAGTTATTGTTTCGGTGATCAAACCATTGTCAGTAACAAACAATACCTGTTAGTTATTGTTTGTTACTGACGATAGTTTGATCACCGAAACCGGTATAACAGAGTATTTTTAGTGTACCTATAGTGGAAATATACTATTTTTCAATAACTCCGTTTTTCTTACCCAGACCGTTGTCTTTGTAACCCGTTACTGAATGTTGTCCCGTTTTTGTTTACAGAACATGCCTCGAGTGTTTCAGATTTAAGTTTTTTTTTCCAAGTGGACTTTTTTTCTGGTGGCGGTTGGTTTTAAAGTGCCCAAACAAGTAAATTTTACAGTTTAAAGTTTTTTTTTCAAATTAATAGTCTTCTAGTTCGGCTGTACCAAACAGCAAACTTTTGTCCTACAGATACCTCACCCATGTGAGGAAAATTATACCCGTTCACCTGAAGTTAGTGGGTTTTTTGTTGTTGTGGTTACCTAGTTACGGTTGTGAGTTGTAATTGAAAAGCTCTGATACTTTCTTTAAGATTTGTTGTGTACGACCTGTTTTTTTCACCTAAACTGTTAAGAACTAAAAACTTTCCTCGCATTTGATTGATGAGATTATGTTTTTGTGACTAACAAGAACGATTTAATACGAAAAAATTGTAACTTTAATTTGGAAAATTGTGTTGAATGGTCAAATTTTGACGAATGGTCAAATTTTGACGAATAAATTTTTGTTGGAATTTTCTTTGTATATAATGGCCCAAGTAATGCAATGGAAGGGGTGAAAATGCTGCTAGAGTATTTCCAGGTTTGTTTTCTGTTGCATTTCAATAGTGGAGCAGTCATGAAACCACCGGCATGCTTTGCTCCGTTTTCAACAAAAAAAACTTCTACTTTTAGCGAATTTTCGAAGAAAAGGAAGCTATTGTTCTCGGTCCAAAATTTTTAAAACTCGAATTTCCGAAAGATTTTTATACCAAAATCCGTTTCAGACCATCCTGAATTCCCTGCCGAAAGACACCAAAAATTATATGTATATATATATATATATATTTATATATGTATGTGTCATTCCAGACGATAACTCTCGACAGAATTGAGATAAAAAGTTCAAATTTGCACGAAAAATCTGTCTTGGCAATCGACAGGCTAAGTTCGTAGATGGGCAGAAGCGGGTCACTCTAAGGGGGAGTTTTAGGGGGGAAAAATTACCCATAAATTCCCAAAATGAAACAGTCTGACAAGTGACACCTCATTTTAAAGGTTTTTGTACGCTGAACACGATGGTGAAATCAGAATTGCGATATCTCATTCCGTTCTCAAACTGGAGCACTTTGAAGATGAAGGAACGTGGTTATTTCTTGAGATAAAACAGTTTTACATAAAATCAGTTATTTCTTCGAAAATTCGCTCTTATAGCCATGCTGCATGACTGTGGTTTTTAAACAGTGTATCGACATCAGATTTTGTTCATAGAAAGCCCCTACTTGACGTGCATCCAAATTTGGATTTTTTCAAGTGTGCTGAATACATGGAAAATCGTGATTTTTGAAAAAACAGCAGTGACCCCGTTTGACGCACTCTTCACGAGTTATTTGTGACTGTTCAAAAAATAATAGTAACCAATGGTAAATTCTGGTGTGGGATTTGCAGAATCATAAATCGACAAGCCGAGGAGAGATTGATTGCGTATTAAGCAGAAGGGATAAACAATTATCCTTCACAAACAATTTACGAGTACTGATGAGTAAAAACTGTAAAATTCAAAACAAAGCGAACAAAAAACCTAAAAGTTTAGAATATTCTTCTTTGAAATCGTACGTTCTGCAGAGGTCGATCCACATATCAACTCAATCCGTTTTCACCGAAAGGACTCCGCGGTTTTTAAGGTCATTGCATAAGGACGCAAGAAAGGGTAAGATCTCCACTACCGGAGTACAGAACGGACTGGACGTCAGCGGTCAACTGATAGACTAATCTCGACGAGATACCACCAGCTTCCGCTTCACACCACTGAGAGGACCCGGTGAATTTGAGGTTGAGCCTTCTGGAATCGAAACTATTCAATATGAGATTATTAGTAGGACACAGGATACGAATCAAGGATTAGTCTTTTATCGTTTATTTAAAGTTTCAGAAAATCATATATAGGTAGCAAAATATATATGTACATAGGCAGGTAGGTAATTATTTTCCGACCCATCTTGTGAGTGGTCATTGGGTACAGTCCCAATACAGGTGCAAAAACCAAGAATATCGAAGTCTCATAGTTAACGGCGATACAACTATTGTAACTAATGTAACCATGGCGATATTCCGTTTGTGTACCAATTAATTGGGATTGTACCAATTATTGCAAAACTTGTGTGACCTCAGTAAGGGATGCGATATCGATTTTTTTTAAAATCTGTTTTCAAAATCGAATGTTGTTAACCATCGATGTTGTTAATACGTCGTTTTCAAAAAACCTTGAAAATCTAATATATACCTAATTCAGATTCTTTACGGAAAAGGCATATGGTACCAGGTATAATCTTTTCCCATAATATATACTAACTAGTTGGTTGTGAGGCGCCTAAGGCACCCGTTGAAAAAGCTCCCCCCCTCACCACCACACATTACCTCCAAGCCCCCCTCACCGCCGCCAAATTTGGTACGTTTATGCAGCATGCCTGTTAGAAGGGAATAGTCTATTTTAGAACATGGAGCGCAATGCGCAACTTCTGTGTAAAATTGTGAGCAACTTCTAAATGGCTGTACTAGTCTTGATGGAAATTTGCGCACTGTGCTCTAGGAGGGGAGGGGGGGTCCTAACTGGATGGTAGGGGAGGGGGGTCGGACCCCATTGTTACCCCAGCGTTGCCCTGGAAATGACAGAAACATCCTGAACCAAAACCGAACTGGTTTAGTCGTGTCGTAGCCTCCCTTTCACCACCCATTTTAATGCCTCTTTGAAATGTCCACAAAGTGGCTGGTACCAACGGCGCAACAACGGGAAAAACGAAAAACGTCGCAAGGGCACACGGTTGACAAGTTGACACAGGTGGGTTCTTGGGAACGCCCGTTCTAGGTGGGGTGGGAATCAAGACACACACATACATACAAACATCGGTATTATATACCTTCAGACAACGGTGAACTCCCCTGGACAAGTTTTTCGTGACAGGCAAAGTTGCCTACCGATACCCACAGCCTGATTATCCCGCGGGGTTGTGCATTACCTTCTACTAAGAAATCTATTGCAATGGGACGTACACAATAAAGCATTTCAATGTATTTAAACACCTGGAGTCACGCGATCCAGCCTGACGCCCTTAGACACGCCAAAACTGCGCAAGGGTATTCCACAATGCGCAATACGAACCCACGAGACTACAAGTCAAGTGATCTTTATAAACTATGTATACCTACTTGGTTGGGGAAGTCCAGTGATCCATAAACCCACTTGGATGGGCAAGCGGACACTAATTTATAATTATAATGAATAAGCAAGGCCAATAAAAATGAAACATAGTGGGCCATTTATTACAGCAGTACAAAACTAGTATGTTATTTTCAAAAAACTACAGAGACCTAAACTAGTCTAAATATAGTAGACCCTAACCGCAGTCCGATTTGAATCCCGACCTAAGCAAACTTAGTGCATCTCGGAACTATCAAGGTACTCTACTATCGATGGGGCCGTGGTTTATATGAAATCGATCTGTACAATAAATTCACCCGGCTAATCTATGTTATTATTTTTAATTTATTTTTTATCCTGGGTAGGTATATCCCGGGGGTTCTTCATTACTTGAACGATATAATGAGACACCACCGACTCGTTATTTCAATCTTTAGTCTTCGTAAGCTTTGCATGATTTTATCAGAGATGAAGAGCTAATCGCAAGTCTGATAAGAACATGCAAGCTTTTCAAAGCTCGAACTGGTGCCCGCACGAGAGGAGAACCAGAGGCGCCGCGAACTTCTATTATCCCAAACGGAGATAAATAAAGATCGAGCGGGCAAGAGCGTCTCAACTGATCGATAAAATTAGGTAAATTAAAAGGATTGAAGGGGTATGTTTTCTTTTGGCTTGGTTCGCTGTGATCGAGATTCAAACCGGGTTGTGGAGAAGGTACCTACTGTCACAAAAACTGGAGGTTTTCTTAACATCGACATCGATGCATCCCTACCTCAGTTTCATAATTACCTACGGGATTGAATGTTAATGACAAGCAACTAAAATTTACAACGAAGTAAAATTTAGGAAAATTTCGCGATACAATAATATTGCTTCACTCAGGAACTCATTAGATGCAGACCACGTTACCAGTGGTCAATGGACTCCTCTATTTCCTTGTAATTCCTCGCGTAGATGATCTTCCTGATCCAATCGTAGTAGCAGGAGACTTGGGTGTAGACTCCAGGGAAATGGGCTCGAGCGCAGCCGACTCCCCAGCTGACGACGCCGCAAAGGTAGTACCGGCCGTCTGATCGTTTGCAAGCCAATGGCCCACCTGAGTCACCCTGCGCATCATAACACATCATCATGTATCATGTAGGCAGTAAGAGACATCACGTGCGAGGCATCACACACTACTATCCTTACCCACATTCAGGTGGCTATGGGTCGTACCCTTGAAGTGTACTGTGGTTTAGTGTGTGGTTTTTAATGAATTGTCATAAGAACGTGATTGTTTTGTAACGAATATTAGAACTCGGCATTTTTATTAAATTCACGCGAGTAACTATAATAACAGTAATTCATGGAAATTTCATCAAAAACTTACAAGGGAATAAGTTCAAACAAGTTTGTGAGGGAATAAGGTCAACAGTTTGCTAAAAACGACGATTTCCACCGCATTTTTAGCTTATTGTTTATTTTTATTAACCTAAACATTGCGTTGTAATCTAATTTCCAAATTAATAATGTAATTCTGAATTCTAAAATAATATTATTTATAACAATATTTTATTTGAAACAAATATTTGTCGAACAATTGTTACTCACACGTTTTCAAGAAAAATAAATATATAAAATATCAATGATTAGCTTAGATTATTGGTTATGTGGTGCCTATAGGTTATATCTTGCCTGCCCTCACAGGCCGCCTCTTACAGATAATATGCTATCAGATTGAGTAAACACAGATACTATTTGGGGATTCTATTTATTTATTTTTTTTTCAATTACCCTCTGGGTTGGGTAAGGAAATTAGTTTGCCAAGGTATGTAGCATTTTCACGTCTATAATAATGACAGACGTTCAAGGTTTCACAATTTTTATTGTGTGTAGGCTGCTATAAATCGCTGCATGCAACAAATCCTGGGAATCTGGCGGTCTGAAAGTTTTCCATAAAGATTACGGGAAAGACACCAGGAAAAACTGAAAGGATGGCAAACACCCTAAGAAAGTTAGGCACGGAGGCATTCAAAGGGAGACCTGGACAGACATGGTGCAGGCATAGACTTGGAAGATATTATAATTTTACAGAAGGTCTTTTAAGTCTATGAGCGCAGGTCGGTAGAGAACGAACGAGAATTTGGAAGAAAGCAAGAGCTAATGACGCAGACAGGACCAAATGGAAATCATTATTTGTAGGTAAATAATATCCTGTGCTCCAATGGAGTCATCACGGGTAAACGTAGGCTTTTGTTGCGTTGATCTCGATTACCTTTGCACTGAGCCATCTAAACCACTCTGACCTCTGAAAACCTCTGGAAAATAGAACCAGAGTTATGAGTGTAGAAAGGATTTCGTGTTTGCACATGTCATAAGGAATCCAGCGACGAGTACGGCAACATACCTGACACGAATCCTTGCCACCTCTCTCGTAGCCGCTGCACAGTTGACAGTTGTTGAGGAAGTGACCGTAGCCAGCTCGTTTGTAGAACAAATCGCATTTTGACTTGGATATGAGCGGCAGAGCGACCACTTGCAGGATGTTGGGAAGTTTCCCATTTTCTCTCAATCTCCCCCAACCAGTTACAACGCCAAATCCTGTGTTCAACAGCAATTAAGCAAATATTTTTTAAATCGAGAAGTACATATCTGATTGGATTCCATTGTCAGCTTTTTTCGTATTCTGAAAATTACCTAGTATGTCATTAGAAGACGATGAAAAGTTTACCAATTGATTCAAGTGGAACAAATTTTGGTCCAGAAGAAGTTCCCCGCTGTCAAATAAACAGCCATTTCAGGCTGGGGCTTTTGGTCCGGCTGCCCTGCCATTGTCGTGGACTTGATCGGCTGTCCTCCAACTAGAGGGTCAGAATTCGATTCCGCTCCTTACATGGCTACTCATTGCCTCACCCCCTTGAGTGGAGAGGGGTTTGCCCAAAAGTTCCATGGGTCACACTTGGACGTGTCACCATATGTAACATCGATCATCCATCCAAGTACTAACCACTATCTTAACTGGTATCTTAACTTCGGCGATCTCACGGCAACTGGTTTATTCCACCTGATAAGGCCGTTGGGTCCCCGCAGTAGATACCTATATCAATATTACTAACATGGATGTTTTTTCTCCTGGGGGTCAGACATAATTCTGCGATGACATATTGTATTGCCATGACAGTTTTTTTTAAACAACGGTTTTTGCGTACAACCACTTTATTGCTAGGTTTGAACAACTTCCTTGGTTTTGAGCTCACTCTGTATAAATCACATCCTCTGTCATAAAACACATCATAAACCTACTTACGGAGGTTTATACTGTGAAGGTGCGAAATGAAGTTGATTTTATTACCAGTGAATCGAAACTAAAGGTCTGTGATGAGCCGGAAATTGCGCTCTCTATTAGAGCTGAAGCGCCCACTCACTACTCCACTAAAAACATATACAGTACTCCCTCTGTAATCCAGCATCTCAGCTCTCCGGCACTCCCAGTAATCCGGAGTTCTGTATTCGGGTATGAGCTCAACAATTGATTTGACTTTGGACTGGTGTCTGAGTAAACAAAGCGATGACTCACGCCCCACTCACTCACTCCGTCAGTCTTAGTCACGATCGCGCTGCGTTTAGTGCTCAATCTGTTCCGCGTACACAAGCAAATATATGTACTGTATTTTGGCAGTACAATATATGTAATTAAAACTGATTATTCAATGATAACTGCGTTTTTCTCGATATTTTCCAGCAATCCGGCAGTTTCAGTAATCCGGCAGTGCTCTGGTCTGATATCTGCCGGATTACAGAGGGAGTACTGTATATGTTTTTACCCAGTAAAGGAGACACTTTTCAAATCTACTACTTGCCTAAAATTGGAATATAAATTCAGTATTGAAGCACATTTTTTTAATGGCATATTTAGCGTTTTTTGGGCAATTGCGGCCCCAAACAAACTACTTCTCATGAGAATACCAAGTACCTTCAAATCTCGTTATTTCTCATAAGAGCTGCAAGTACTTGTACCTACATGCTCCTTTCTTTCCAACTTGTTTCCAAAGGACTGACACCCACCCCACCACCACCACCACATTCAGAAGGACTTTCTCTCCACGTGGTAGTAATGTAAGGCGTAACGTCATGGCAACATAGCAACGTACGTATCAAGCAACTATCCCTCCCCCTTCCCATACATCACCACTATTTTCACCACTTTTGTAAGCCCTCATCCGCATGTGAATCGGGAGAATCCGAAGTTGGGCGTTCCGTGTCCCCTGCGGGGGAACGTTGTTTTGTGACTTTCGCCCCCTTCTATTCGAAATTGTTCGTTGATATTTTTGTTCTTTTATTGAGGATGAAACTGCAGTGTAACAAATAAAAACTATTATGCATCCAAACAGTTAACTTTATATTCCTAATGTTTATAGGTGGGTTGGAGGCATATAATACACAGGCTATATGTCTAATTATGTGGTTTCCAAATTTGATCTCTAAGCAAATGAGTAGGTAGGTATTTATAGCTCGTAGATGAGGTAAACGCAATTTCTAGCTTTTCAACATTTGGAAAGCTATAAATTGCATTTTATTTTTTAAAGACTAACTTTGACTAAGTCAAACTGGAATTTTCCAAGTCACAGTATTTTCCGAACCAATTTGATATATGGAGATTTCCCCAAACCAATTTTATAGATGTAAAATTCTCAAGTTGACTTGAAAATGCTACAGGTATTCGGAAGTTTCAAGGTGATGATGGATAAATCAAGTAGACTTGAAAAAAGTGGGAAATGTTTTGTAAACTTTCAATATGGCTTGAATTTTTTTGAATTCCCTCCACGATCATAAGGCCGGTCGTCCATTGGAAGCCATAGCAAGCGACTACGCGTACTCGTCCATACAGGAGCGACTGATCCCACTGCGATAAAGTACACCTGAGGGCCTCCACTGCACGTGCATTCGAGCGATGGATTTTGTGCGACACCAAGCAACGAGCGTCTGATGGGACTGGTCGGCGACCTGACCTCCACATCCCTCGTCCCTTCACCACACCCACAACCCCGCTTTTCATTTCCAGGGAGCTGCATTGGTAGACTACGTGTGTTTATTAGCCTGTAAAGCTGGGTTCACATCCATCCGTTGTACGTTCAAGGTCATGCGTTGGAGCATCTGATTGGCTCATACCATGAAGTGGTGGGGGGGCGATTTTTGATGGATACACATTTTTGGCGAAGACTGTCCGCATTAGAAAAATTAGATATTTCAACGGATGAACGGACGGCGCAGAAGACCTCTGCGCAGATATTTTCCACTCCGCATCTACGCAGTTCACTACTGCGCATACGGAATGGCGTTGGCAACCGAAACAGCTGTGGGAGGAAGTGCGGGAAACGAGTTCTCAGCCAAAATTCCGGATGGTTATGAACGCCTTCCCAACTTCCACGATTCCCCTCCAGCCCCTCCACTGCTTTTCACTAGCTTCCCCTATCCGTATTTCCAGACGGCTCCGGATGGATGTGAACCCTGCTTAATGGAGGACCCAGTCGCCTCTTGCTGCTTGGTCCCTCGGTATCACTTCCAGTGGAGGACCGGCCTAAGGCGCGGGTGCCCATGGACGCGTTTTCCGTCGAATATAAAATATAAAGAGTGGCTTCACCTTCAGTAAAACGATAGCTTGGCTTGGGTATGCAGAGGGGCGCCAGCCACCTGCCGTCCAGCTTGAGGGGAGGACTGACTTGCACGAGGGCAATGTCGTTGGTGAAATTATCTTTGATGAACCCTCTTGTCACTACGTTGATCACCTGAGACCTTTGTTCAGTTCCTGAAACGTAATACAAAGGTTAGATTTTCTGGTAGGTACCTTTTTGGACACTGAAGCAGTTTTTCGACATTCATCCAAGACCCGACACTGCATGTACGGAGTACGGACTCGTAAAATTTACACTTGGCATTTAGATATCAAGGAGCCAATTTTTCTGTTGATAGGCACGCTCCATTATAAAGCCAAAATGTGTAAATATTACAAAGGAAACCGAACCCAACTACACTGGGCAACCTTACCAGCAACTTTTTACGTAAGTTACGCGTCAATATTTGAGTTTGTGACTTCAAAAGTAAATAGAACCATTAAACGACAGTAAAAACTCCTTCAACACACATCTTCAACCTATATCATAGTGCTGAATTCGTACCTACAGTATTTATAAAAGTCAACAACCTGTAATATATACCTACGACAATCTATTATATAGGTGTATACAGTATACTGTACAGTGTATAGTCAACTGTTATACACAGTAAGTATTCCAGGGTTCATTTCCTTTAGACTTGAGAGGTATCTGCAGTTCGCAAAGCAACTGATCTTTTGAAGGATGTGGAGGGGTGGAATAAAGAAGTCTTTCTTGTAGACTCCCAGTCTGCAATCCGTTTCAGTGACAAACAACACATGCTCATCCCACCCCCCACCTTCTTCACGAGGCTAAATCAGCCATAAGTGGACTAATCGAGCAAGGCTGGAGGATAGGCTGGAAATGAAATGTCTGATACCCTTGCTAAGTCCGACCCTTGCCGGATGTAATACGAAACAGCCATCTCGGCCATTACCCTACAACACAACATGCTCTACGGACCAACAAAAAGTTAATGCGGCCATAAAAGAAAAGCATAAAGAATTGGTGCAACCAAAATCCTGGAACTCCCTCATTAATGAACCCATTCCTGAAAACCTTCCACGACATGTCTACACAGCCGACTTCAGGATGGCGACCTGACATGATTATTTGATGGAGCATCTAATCAGGATCGGAGTAACACAGACACCATTTTGCCCTACGTGCCCAGGCAAGGCCCTAAATGGGGCCCATTTGCACAAGTGCCCTGCAGTCGCACACATAGTGACAACAGTGGAGAGAAACCTCCACTGGTAGACTACGATTGGATTAAAATAAAAATAAATAAAACATAAAACAAAAAAAGTGGAGGTACCGATATCATTTTCACATCACAGAGAGAACTTACCTTCGGTTTTGTAAATATCGTGGTCCCCGGCGACAATAGAAAGCTGTGATGATCGGAGACCTGCGATGCAATGGGCTGCCGTAATGATCCAGTGCTTGGACAAAAGAGAGCCACCACAAACGTGGCGGTTCATGTAGCCCACTCTCAACTGGAGGGACACCTGCCACGGAAACTCACCTGGAAATATATAATTTTAACAAACTGATGAATCCAAATACACTACTCAGCTGCTCTGGTATACCTACTCGTACCATAACGTAGGCTAATATTCATGAAATTCTTTATGCTTAAATACTGCCAGAACCTTTCTTTGTGCCCCCGTGCCTTGGCCTTGTGGCTTTTACGGAGAGGGGGTTGCTGCTACCTATATTTCTAAGTCTGACAGCCTTCGCCGTCCTCCCACTAAGCTATTGTCACCCCTTGTTCAGGGGGTCCAGGATGGGCCACGTGGAGGCTCCGCAGTCCGGATGCTGGGAGGAGGCGGATGCGTGGGCCATTGCTCCTTTTTCATTATTTTGGTGGCGTTTTTCACCGTTGCCCCATAGTTCCTGGCGCTAGAAATAGATGTCTGCCATGTTGAGTCTTTTTCATTATTATCAGGAGTCGGTGTCAGAAGGCCTCTGGCCAATTGCTGTCACTCATTATTAGCTCGGCCTCAGTACTCACCGCCTCTTCTATAGCTTGCGGCTCTTCCATCATTGGCAGGCTTACTTTTCATCAAAACTACCATCACAGCTCTGTGTTTCATTGGATGTGTACCACAGTCTTTCATCATACATTAATTTTTTTCCCCACTTCGGCACACCAACATCAACGTTCATTCAATAAATTACATTATTCACTCATACTCCATTCAGCTTTCCAGACCGATAGGATGGGGAGAGCCTACCGGCCCCGGGCCCACCCTACCTAATATAGCCTCCTGGCACCCGTCTGTTAGGGCTTTCTTAGGCCAGGAAGCCGACAGCCCTAAGAAAATAAACTAAATGAAAATAATGAAATGCAGAAAATGATAAAACCAATAAAATGATACAAAGGTTGCCTGCTGCCTCCCTGAGGTCAGCAGCCCCCCCTCCCCCGACCACTCCATCGGTCCCCTCATTCGCACATACATGCTCATACGAGTCACGCAGCTAACACAAAACAATACTCACACTTACACATTCATTTCTAGCCTATTATCACACAGCATTATAAGGAGTACTTTTATAAATATACCTCCCATTGCCTAGCTTATATTCTTTACCCTAATATCACAGCGCTTCCACCTCACATCCATGTATTGACAGCTACGTCGTGGGTCTGGGCCGTGTGGGCCATTACTAAGGCTTACCGTCGTCGGTATTATGCTTCCGAATCTACCAAAGAAAATGGAATGCATGTAGTGACTTTTGGGATCATGAAATATCCAAAATCTGAATTAACTGTTATTGAGACCTCTTTGCAACAGGTCTATCTCATTATTTACCTACAGCATTAACAGAATTGACAGCTCTTTGAACTCACCATGTGAATTCATCATAATATTGATTTGTTTCTAAAGTTAACTGAGTTCTAATCTGCATAGCTGCACTTTCTAAAACTTCCTACATTTCGAACAGTATTTATTTGCCTCTGTATGTAGGGCAGTAGTAGGGTCGGACGTGGGGTTTGATAAACTGCAACTGGTGGCCCACTATCTGCTTCCTGCTCGCTTCATTTCCTCACGAACTGAAGCCAACAGTGAGTTCGTGTGAATTACTCGAGGTCGAACTAATTTTGAATGACATACTGAAATGGATCATGAAGTCTATGATGACCTAATATTGTTGATTCAACATCAGACAGATGTACAACATGTAAAGGTGGAATTCGATCCTTCGAACTCTTACTAAGAGATAGGTATAATTTTATGTTCTTGGCATTATTTATGGGTGGAGTGATGGGCATTGATAGGAAAAACAACGTGAAAACGCTGCAAATTATTACACAACGGTTTATTATTTACCTGTATAGATGCCCCTTCTGTGCAGATCACAGTATTGTGGGCCAATGCATACCCCTCTGGAGCTGGCCCGGGAATTACAGTAATAAAAATGTGCGGGATTCAGTAATTCAATTATTCATAAACCCTCGATAATTTCCTCTTCTCTGCTTCTGATTTCCTAATTTCATCATCGCACTGAACTGCATGCAACCCACTGAAAACCAATGAATTCCAACTGAATTCTAATAAATTGATTGATTGAAATCCAATTCCAATTAAAATCAAATTCCAATTGAAATATCTATCTATTGAAAACCATTGGAAACTATGAACACCCCCCCCCCCTCATTTAAACGCAATTAAATTAAATTTGCAAATTAAACCCCCATTCCCAATATTGAGTACAAGATTGTTGCGGCGTCCCTAGCAATGATATCTGGGCTGAATGTATACAATTTGATTCACCCTCCTGTTGACAAAGCCTGTCGGTGCAAACTTCGGGGCATACTGTGAACGAAGGCTGGACGTATAATGCTCCGGGTGTTCTCAAAAAACTGCCAAGTTCAACAACTATTTAAAAACGTAAAAAAATCGAGGTAACGGCATCCTGGACATTTCACCCCTTAGAGATGACTGACATTAACGCCGAGCTTCACGGACCAACTAGATCCCAAATGGGACTTACAAACCAAATTTCATCAATTTTGGTTCACGGTAACTAAGGAAAGTGCGAAGTACGGTGTACGGCGGACAGACAGAAATTTTTTTTATTGAATTTTCGGATTCTACGTACCTTGAAACGGAAACCATTAAATGTTGGGGGGGGGGGGGGGGGTTAAATTATTTTTTCAAGCTCGATTCCAAAGGTTCATTACTGAAAACAATAAACCAAAAACCAATAAAAAATATGACCGTAATTTTTGTAGCCTACCCTATGCACGGAATGTTACTGGAGATTGAGACAGTCATTTCCAATCACGAGGACCTACAGACACAAAACCTAAGAACTGGAAAACCTGAAACGCAGTGGAAAGTCGCTCGACTCGTTTTTCAAGTTGTTAACTGATGATGAGGAAATTACAATTAGTCGGGAGAAATAATAACTTATATGTACTACGGGAGAAATAATTTATGTACAACCTGGTTTCCAAAATGAACTGGGTACTGGAAAGGAGTACCTAACGTCATATTAAATTTTTCCTCCACGCCACAGTTTGTTAATGAAAACATTACTTCACATGGTTTAAAATACTTTTTCTTCATTAAAATTTATTCATTTGAAATCCTCCAAATATATTTCATAACTTCCTACCTACCTACTAACTCATTTCAATCTGTAGTCTTGGTACAACTTCATACCTAAACAGTGGTAAAAGGCTGCTTGGGCAACTCAGAAGCAATGAGGTATTCCAGTGAGCCTAAAAATATGATGATTTTTGGAATATTTTAGTTCAAACAATGAAAAGGACGTAGAATGTGGGAGAAGGTAATAATTTTGCGACATAAGGAAGGAAATGCGAAATGAAGATATCAGATGTTGAAAGAGCGCGGGTCCTACGTCTACGTCACGGCCGGGCTGTGTGCGTTTGTGCCTGTGCATAAATGTGGTAACGTACATAGCTGGGTTCACACTAACGCCTAATCGACGTAAAACGCGCATTACTCAAACACGTAACTGAATTTAATTGGCTCATCAGGTTTATGCTCTTTACGTGCGATGGATTTTGAAACAGTGAGTCCAAGATGAAAAAAAATTCAGATATTTACTCGCTTTACGGATATGCGCAGCCCGGTGGCTGGAGCACAGGCTATATCTCAACGATTACGCGTTTTACGTCCGTAAATTTGTTGTTCATGTGAAAAGTTTGACTTTTTACGCCCTTTACGCGACCCTTGCGTTTTACATCTTTACGTCTATTATGCGACAATGTGAACCCAGCTTTACTGTATCCATAAGGATCTCTGCAATCAAGGTCTCATTCTGCCTAACGTTAATTAATTGTTCAACACAGTAGTCAAGTATCGTTACAGGAAACTTCAGCTACAGCGAAATCCGGTTATTATCACGGTTAATGTAATAACCTGCTTATTGTTACTGAAACATTTCAGCCCCTATCCCCCGTCTTCTACGACTAATACACAGAGATTAGGTCGTTTATTGTTACCGACAGGTCAGTTTATGTTATGGTTATTCGAAGTCACACATGACTGGTGAAAAGGGCTCTATAACACAAAACCTAAATGCAGTGTTAGCACCTACTTGTTTTGTTGCCCTTACTGAAATATGTGTGTGGTGGTCCAATAAATTAGAAAACGACACCAGATGGATGGATAAAGTTTGTACAGTTATATTTGAAAACGATGCAGTGGTTATTATTAATTGAAATTCAAATTTAGTTGGAAAAGCAAAAGTAAGTATATGATGAATGTACAATAATGGAGGCCCTAAGTTTAGTAGTTTTAGTATAAGAAATTACAAGCTATTTGAATGTCCTCAAATTGTCTTTCAGTAATAGGTATAATAGTCCCCGTAGTTATAGTAATTTAAATTTATTTGTCGACTGCTAGGTAGGTAGGTACTGGAACGGACTGACCTCGTATCACTTTGCTCGGGGTCGTTCTGATTCGATGTCCCTCGAAGGCAGTTCCAAGAAGTGTATGGTATAGATGTGGTTTGTTGCACTGGTTCCTCCAAACCCAAAATTTGGTTCAGTCCAAATCTGCCACGAACTTATTATCCAGACAACAGCGGGATAGTGGCTGATATTACCCGGATAGTAGGTACTCTGGCCAGAGATTTTAGCTACGACGGCAGGTAATCCACTAAAAATAGCGCCGCGGATACCTGGCAGACAGAAAGTCTGAACTGCGATAGATTCGACGCAAGAAACGTGGGTTTTTGGTTGGAAGGGGCGGTATAGAGTCGGCTTTGGAATGCGATGGGATACTGAACGTGATGGTGATCGGAGACGACGAAACCAGCGGCGACGATAGTGGGGGCGGACCAGACGACGACGACGCCCGAGCCCACGACGAATCTTCACGAGCGAGGACTTAGAAAAATTTGCGCATTTAGCGTAAACATACCGCCGACCAATTTGGTGATGATCAAATTCTTGCTGGCAGATCTGCAGAATACTGGTCCTCCTTAAGTGGGAGGAGTGGTGCACACTGTGAGACATGTCGCCTGAGTATAGCACCATTTGCAGTGCGAATGGAAACAACTCTCACCAACCCGTCCTGGCCAGGATGTGTCTCAATCACTCTGGCTGCAGGCCAGTGGAGTGGAATGCAGTCATCCTTCAAGAGAACCAGATCGCCGATTTGTATATTGGTGGTCCTGCGCTGCCATTTGCTTCTGGCCTGGAGGGTTGCCAGATATTCAAGTCTCCACTTGTTCCAGAATTGGTGATGCATTCTCCTATTCAGTTGCCAGCGGTCGAGAAGGTTTAACCTGTGGTCCAACTCCGAAGGCTCTGGAGGGACGCAAAGGGGTCCGCCGACCAAGAAATGACCTGGGCTGAGAAATTCACAATCTTCAGGGCTGGAACTCACTGGACAAAGTGGTCGAGAGTTTAGTGACGCTTCGATCCGGGCAAAAAGGGTCGAGAACTCCTCAAAAGTGAGAGGGGTGTCACCTGCAATCACTCGGAGCCGCTGTTTTACAGACTTGACCCCAGCCTCCCATATACCACCCATGTGGGGTGTTTGTGGTGGGTTGAAGTGCCAGTTGACTCCGACACTTATGGCCCGATCACTGATTGCCTCTCTGGTGGATGACTCTCGTAGCCAAAGGTAGAGCTCCTTCAAGTGCCTGGCGGCTCCAACGAAATTCGATCCATTATCGGAATAAATGTCAGCTGGAAGTCCTCGTCTAGCAATAAATCTCTGAAAGGTCGCAAGGAATGCGTCGGTGGTTAGTCGAGTGACTGCCTCAAGGTGAACAGCTTTGGTCACCATACATACAAATAGGCACAGATAGATTTTGGAAGTACTAGCTTTCCTCCTAAGTGACTCGCGCATTACAAAAGGGCCAGCAAAGTCCACACCAGCTGCACAGAATGCGCGCCCACCTTCGAGGCGAAAGCGAGGTAAATTTCCCATCTGCTGAGGAGACAACTTCCCTTTAGACTTGTAGCATACCATGCACAAGAATCCCCGTTTGCGCACAAGTCTTCTTATTGATGGTATCCAATACTTCAGTTGTATTAGAGCCTGAAGCTGTGAGGGTCCTGGGTGCAAGAAGGCTCTGTGGTAGTGGTCAATTAATAACAGCGAGAAGTGAGCTTTGTTTGGAAGAAGCATGGGATGCTTACGGCATTCCGGTAGATTAGCGTTAGCAAGTCGTCCACCCACTCTCAACACATTATCACTGTCCAGATATGAAGATAAGTTCGGGAATACCTCCCACGCCCTTTCTCTAGTGGGGGGTCTGGATGCAAAAAAGTAGTGAAGCTGAATGGCTTTGATGCAGGTGAGAGTGGCTTTCTGAATTTCCGGGAGCGACAATGATCCTGTAAGCATTCGGCAGCAGCAACAGCCAACATGCTGTCTGTTGTATAGCCATCTGTTGATCCATGCAACTGCTCTCACAAGACGGTTATATGAGGAAAAGCGAGACATCCAGGTGATAAAAGGGCTGTATACTTCAGTTATTGCTAGCACAGAGGGTTCCTTGAGCTCTGGTAGCTCTTGTTCATGTGAGATGATAGGCTTCGGCCATTCCGCATGTGGATAAATCAACCAGGGAGGACCTGACCACCAAAGGCTGCTCGCCAATAGATCAGAGGGAAAACAGCCTCTAGAACCCAGGTCCGCAGGGTTTTCGTCAGACACAACATGTCTCCATTGGGAAATTGGCAGTCGCTCAGTGATGTGCACTACACGATTGCAGACAAAGGTTCTCAATAGGTAGGGGGGTGTCCTGAGCCATCCAAGCACAATAGTAGAGTCAGAGTAGAACAGCGGTTGATCAGCATTCCCAGTTAATGAGTTCAGAAATCCAGACAATGATTGATATAGATCTGCAAGTAGAAAGGCTGCACTAAGCTCCAGACGTGGGATAGATAGCGTCTTTACCGGAGCTAGCTTAGATTTAGCAGTCAAGAGGAAGACAGTGACTTCAGAACAGCATTGCAGTCTCAAGTAAATAGCTGCACTGTATGCCTTAGATGAGGCATCCGCAAATCCAATGACTTGATACCTATACTTGCCGGTGGATTTGATAAATCTAGGGATTCTGATTTTACTGATCTGGGGCAACTGTTCTACTGACTCTCTCCATGATTCCTGGAGGTTGACTGGAATGATAGTATCCCAGCCAAGTCCAAGCTTCCATAGCTCTTGGATGAAAGCCTTGAGCTTTAGTGTGATGGGAGTGAGGAAGCCCAGTGGATCAAATATACGAGCGACTGACGACAATATAGCTCGTTTTGTATAGATGATGGATGGCTGCTTAATGGTGTAGAGAAAGCAGTCCATCCTTGGGTCCCACTGTAGGCCCAAGATCTTCACAGATTGGTCTTCTTTGTCACTGAGTGACACAGGTGCATTTTCATCTTCTGTTGGGATTGCTTGAAGGACCTGCTCACAGTTGGATGCCCACTTACTAAGGCTGAAACCACCACATCCCAACATAGCCACAACCTGACTCTGGAGTGCACATACCTCCTCAATGGTATTAGCACCAGTAACCAGGTCATCAACGTAAATGCTGCTAGATAGAGCCTTTTTGGCAAGGGGGAATCGGTGACCTTCATCAGCACATAGCTGTTTGATGACTCGTAAAGCCAAGAAAGGAGCACAGCTGAGACCATAGGTAACAGTTTTTAAGGAATATACCTGGATTGCCTCAGTTGGTGATGACCTCCAATAGATATTTTGATATGGCCAGTCTCCTTCATCCACCAGGATCATCCTAAACATTTTGACTGCATCAGTCATGAACACATAGGAATGCTGACGGAAGTTGAGCAGGATGTCTCTTATGTCCTTCTGAAGCTTGGGGCCGGTGAGAAGCTGTTCATTTAATGAAGATGGTGATACCTTAACGCTTCCGTCAAAAACAACCCTGAGCTTTATGTCCGAACCAGCCTCTCTCGTGACACAGTGATGAGGGATGATGAATTTTGCTGGGGAACGAGCGACAGCCATGTGGTCCATGGCTAGGTATTCGTCCATAAATTCACGGTACTTGGACTGTACAAGTGGACTGCGCTCGAGCTTGTGTTCCAGGTTCCTGAAGCGCTAGAGAGCCACACTCGAAGAGTCACCAATGACTGGATTGTCATTTCGAAAAGGTAGGCGGACTACATATCTCCCCTGCTGCGTGCGATAGTGGGTCTGGGTGAAATGTTCTTCACAGCGCATATCCTCAGGGTTCATAGATGTGGGGACAGTTGCGGGTTCTTCAAGCTCCCAGAACCGCCTCAGCTCGTCATTCAAATCTGGTGACTCAGTTGCTGAAAACAGAACTGTCGATGAGCTTCCATCAGGAGAATGCTCATATCGTCCCATAACGATATGACCGAAGACAGATGACAGGAGCTTTGGGACTTCATCTCCAAATGACACTGCACTGCCCGTGCAGATGTCAGGGAACAAATCTGCACCTAACAGGAAGTCCACTGGGCGTGGCTTCCAAAATTCTGGATCAGCCAAGGAATATTGGTGGAAACGGGCTCTGATAGCAAAAGGCAGTGTCACACTGGGCAAATAAGACGTAATATTTGTCACAACAATAGCATCTGTGACGAACTCCGGTGATTCGCAGCTGGATGGCCGCAGCCTGATGGTGGTCTTTCCGCTGGCACCATCAAATATGGTCTGGCCTATTCCTGATATTTTCTTTGGGAATTTGGCCGCAGACAGGCCAAGTCGTTGTAGGCATCCTTTTGTGATGAAGGAGTACATACTCCCTGAGTCAACCACCATTCGGACTTGCTGGTAGCAACCTCTCACATCCTCAACCTCAGCAACCACTGTCCCTAGGAGTACATTTTCTTCAGCCACAGTGGAGCTGAGTGCAGAGCCTGCAGTACCATTGCGTGATGCATTGCTAGATGTTGGTGCATTTGACGAGGGAGAGTGTAGATGTAAGCTGGCATGATGTCTTTCTGGACAAAACCGGCAGTGCCACTTTGACTTGCAATCCTTGACTGCATGATGAGGGGAGAGGCAGTTCAAACATCCAGACCACCTCCGCAGCCAAGCAATGCGATCTGCAGGCCGAGCTTCATCATATTTCCTACAGCTGAGCAAATGATGTTTTGAACCATCATTGCAGACAAAACACGGTAGGTCCTTCTGCTTTGAGGAACTCTGGTTTCCATCTTTGGATGAAGTTGAGGAGTCATTAGTGAGTAGAGCAGTCCGCTTAGCTTGCTTGGAATTGAGCTCAGTTTTGGGTTTTTTCTGTTGAGAACCACAAGTGGACGACGACTTTGCAGTAGACGTAGCACCAGAGGCTAGTTGGAGTGCGAGACAACGGTCAGTGACAAATTTATCCAAAGTATTAAATGATGGAAATTCAACATTACCGTTGGTAATTTCAAAATGCTCGCGGGTAGTAGCATCAAGTGCCCTTGATGCCAGATGGAAGAGGATGAACTCTGCTGATTCAGGAACATTCAGGAGCTTGAAGGCGGCAATTGAGTCTGAAACTCCTGAGCGGAAGGATTGGAGGGAGTCGACAATCGTCTTACCCTGGGGAGGCTTGTAGTCAATAACTTGGTTTAGGTATGATGATGCAAGCAACCGTCGGTTATCATAGGTATCTGTCACAGCCTTCCAGGCAAGTGCGTAATTGGCGTCATCTTCAATAGAAAAACGAGTGATAACGCTAGCGGCAGTACCTTTAAGGGCTGACTTTAGGTACTGAAACTTGAGGCTGCTGGATATTGCATCATCATTATGCACTAAAGAAAGGTAGATATCCCTGAATTTTGGCCAGTGAGTGATTTCGCCAGTAAATTCAGGTACCTTTATCGATGGCAAGTTCTTTGGAAGATTAGAATTACTAAAACTGTAAGTTGTTGATAAAGGGGGAGCACTGAGCTTTTCGAAATAGGCATTCGCTTGATAGTAGTACTTTTGGGCGTTGGATTTCATGGTAGCCTCTGTTTGAGAAGGGAAACCCATTGAAATATTCGCCTCATCATACATATCAACAATTTCATCCCACGTGGATTCAAATTTAGTGAAGTACCTATCAAGGGCTCTGAACATACCCTTAAATAAATCAACTCGATTAGGGTCCAGTGCTGATGCCAGTCCCTCGTTGTAGATATTTTTCACCTCCGCAAATGAAGCTTCTAATCTCCGCTTGTAAGGCTGTACCTTCTTCAGAAACTCTGGAGGAACTCTATTAGTACCCTCCTTAGAGTGCACCTTAGATTCGGTATCATTAGGCATTTCAAATTTTATTGGACCAGAACCACGCTCTGCTACCAAAATGAAAAGGGCTCTATAACACAAAACCTAAATGCAGTGTTAGCACCTACTTGTTTTGTTGCCCTTACTGAAATATGTGTGTGGTGGTCCAATAAATTAGAAAACGACACCAGATGGATGGATAAAGTTTGTACAGTTATATTTGAAAACGATGCAGTGGTTATTATTAATTGAAATTCAAATTTAGTTGGAAAAGCAAAAGTAAGTATATGATGAATGTACAATAATGGAGGCCCTAAGTTTAGTAGTTTTAGTATAAGAAATTACAAGCTATTTGAATGTCCTCAAATTGTCTTTCAGTAATAGGTATAATAGTCCCCGTAGTTATAGTAATTTAAATTTATTTGTCGACTGCTAGGTAGGTAGGTACTGGAACGGACTGACCTCGTATCACTTTGCTCGGGGTCGTTCTGATTCGATGTCCCTCGAAGGCAGTTCCAAGAAGTGTATGGTATAGATGTGGTTTGTTGCACTGGTTCCTCCAAACCCAAAATTTGGTTCAGTCCAAATCTGCCACGAACTTATTATCCAGACAACAGCGGGATAGTGGCTGATATTACCCGGATAGTAGGTACTCTGGCCAGAGATTTTAGCTACGACGGCAGGTAATCCACTAAAAATAGCGCCGCGGATACCTGGCAGACAGAAAGTCTGAACTGCGATAGATTCGACGCAAGAAACGTGGGTTTTTGGTTGGAAGGGGCGGTATAGAGTCGGCTTTGGAATGCGATGGGATACTGAACGTGATGGTGATCGGAGACGACGAAACCAGCGGCGACGATAGTGGGGGCGGACCAGACGACGACGACGCCCGAGCCCACGACGAATCTTCACGAGCGAGGACTTAGAAAAATTTGCGCATTTAGCGTAAACAACTGGTGATAGCGGAATGTTGAGAGCACTGGCACATGTTTATTCAACATGTGCCACTGCTCTCAACATTACCACTTTCAAGGTAGGTACTGTAAGGATTACTAGGAAGGGGATGGGAGGGGAGGCAGTGGAGGGCAGGCGGGATGGAGACATGAGCGCGCCACCTTAGTTAGTTAGTTGTGTTATGCCCGTCCTGTAATATGCGTGTACCTTTGTTGAATAAAATATCAGTTGAACATTGAGTATTATTACTTCCGGAGCTCACCCTGACAAATTCAGAAGTGGGATAGTGACAAACCAATTAGTTTGGAGTTAGTTGTGAAAAGTGGTTAAGTTCTCCGTGAGAAGTGGAATTCTTTTCTTCGCGTTGACTGGTGCGTGATCCCTCGGACTAGTGCCGATAATCATGAGTACGGAAAGTTTGAACCTCACATGTGAGTTGGTTGACTCCATGAAACTTTCGGAACTAAAAAATCAGTTGAGAAAGAAAGGTTTCAAGCCCACAGGCAAGAAGGCCGAACTTGTGTCTCGATTGAAGGCCTGGCTGATGTTGGAGGAATCGAGGGTTGAGGACGGCCATGTTGGAGGAGACGAGGAGGACGAGACGGACGTTGATGAAGAGGGGGAAGGAAGACAGAGAGCCGGGTCTCGGCAAACTTCGGATACCGAGACGGAGGACCCCGAAGGTGCTACCAACCTAAAACGAAGACAAGGAAAACAAACCTCGCCGCGCCCTCACTTTGCCCTCACCTTTCGAGATATCGAAGACACAGTACCGAAATTCGATGGTTCCCATGCCCATCAAAAAATGGTTTGAGGAGATCCAAGAGCAGAAGGCGTTGTACGGTTGGAACGAAACCCAAACGCTGGTTTATGCAAAAAACCGTCACAGGGCTCCCGCGAAAATTTCTTTTGGGTGAATTTGGGTGAATTTGGGTGTTGGATGAATTTGATGATAAGCATTGTGCTGCGGACATCCATTCTGTTTTATCAAGCCATCGAATCAGAAAGGAGGAGAGCGCGTATGAGTATTTTTTGAATATGCGGGAAGTAAGTCAAGGACTGGTTGACAACAAATCGCTCATACACTATGTTGTTTGTGGGATATCCGACCCTTATGATAAGTCGATGTTATGAGGAGCTCGTGATCTTGCCGATTTTAAGGAAAGGATGCGATCCTATGATCGATTGAAAGAAAGTAAAAGGAGCGATAGGAATTCTGATGTTTATAAGTTTTCGACAACAAAGTCCTACGGTAGTACGAGTTCGTCGTTTCCTGCAATACAACGATGCTACAACTGTGGAAGTGATGTCGGACATCGAGCTGCCCAGTGTCCTAAACCCAAGCGACCACCTGATTCCTGTTATCGTTGTTCAAGTATGGAACATATGATCAAGGACTGCCCTCTCAAGAAAGAAGAATCATCTACGCGTCGGGAGACTTCAGGAGTGTCATTGGTGGAGCCTATTGTTTCTGGCCCTTACATTGTCGACGTCGAATTCTGGGTTCTTCCTATTACGAGGGTAACTGCTATCATCGATACAGGTAGCCCCTTTTCTTTAATCTGCGAACGGTTTGTTCCCGTTTCGTTGCGCAAACCTTATGATGGTAGAGTGAATTTGGTTGGTATTAATAAATCACCCTTGACTATTTTGGGAGAATTTCTGGATACCGTAAAAATCCAAAATTGCGATTTAAATTTGAATTTTCTTGTTGTTCCTGACCAAGCCATTTTACATGGATGTTTAGTGGGTCGTAACCTTTTTCAGGGCAATACTGTCACTGTTGCGATTGAAGGTGATACAATTTTTTTGCATCCAGGAACCCCTTCTACGTTTTGTCAGGAACTGCTTGATATAGACGCAGAAGTACTCGAGCCGAATAAATTAGAGACTTTTTGCAGCACCGAATCGGGTGACGATTGGGAAACCGTTTGGTACGAAAGGGTTAGTGCGCATGCTCAACGATCCGATCGGCAGGCGAACCGTCATGAGTTGAAACCGTCATCCGTTGAAAACCGGGATTGAACGGTCCGTCTTGACGGCGATTTGATGACGGGAGCTGGTGCTCCCCTCAAACGTGACCCTAACAGCCGGTTTCCTCTTATCAGACCGTTTTGGAAGTGGAGGAAGATGATAGCAATGTTAGCATCTGAATTTGCTCGCCCTATCTTGCCGGCCACGGTTTCCCAATCGTCACCCGATTCGGTGCTGCAAAAAGTCTCTATTAAGTTTAGACACTGGAAATTCCCTATCTGTTGACCGTATAAATCGTGTTTATTCGTTGATTGATAATTATATGACCTGTCCTTGGCCTAGGGAACCTGAAACCAAATACGAGATCAGTATTACGTTGAAAAAAGAGGATCCTTTCTACTTTCAACCTCGATGCTTATCAGTAAAGGAAAATGATGTTGTTCGTGATACTATAAAAAAGTTATTAGACGATGGGGTCAATCGGAGTTTTGTTCGCCAATTCTCGTGGTCCCCAAAAAACAGGGAGAATACAGAATGGTGACTGATTATAGAGCATTAAATAAACAAATTCTCATGAATGATCGTTTCCCCATTGCAATAGTACAGGATCATTTGGACTCCTTACGTGATAAAACAGTGTTTACTACTCTGGATTTGAGAAATGGGTACTACCATGTGGATATTGATCAAAAGTCTTGCAGATATACCAGTTTTGTTGTACCATTCGGACAGTATGAATTTTTAAAGTTGCATCAAGGCCTATCGATCGCGCCCTCTGCTTTTGCCAGATACATTTCCTTGATCTTTAGAGATATGATTCAGAATGGAAGGCTCAAGGTATTTTTTGAAGATATGATAATCGCAACTGTAACTTTGGAGGAGAATTTGGTAATCCTCGAGGAAGTGCTTGATAGAATGGTACGTAATAGATTAAAACTTCGTATTGATAAGTGTCAGTTTCTTAAATCTGAAATAGCTTATTTGGGCTATTCAGTCTAAAGATGGAGTCCGCCCAGGGGATGAGCATGAGAAAACTATCAAGGAATATCCGGTGCCAAGTAATTCTAGAGATGTTGAGCGCTTCATATAGGACTTCCATCCTACTTCCGCAGATTCATTCAGGACTACGCCAAAATTGCGGGTCCATTATATAATTTAATTAGTAAAGATAGTCCGTTCGTTTTTGATGAAAATGCTATGGTTGCTTTTGAGACTTTGAGAAATAGGTTAGTGGAGCAACCATTACTTGCTCTTTACTCTCAAATTTTGGAAACCCAGCTCCATTGCGATGCCAGTTCGAAAGGGTTCGGTAGCATTTTACTACAGAAACAGCCGGATGACTGCACGTTTCATCCTGTTTTCTTTTTTAGCAAACGGACTACCCCAGCAGAATCGAAATACCATAGTTATGAGTTGGAGTGCCTTTCAATCAAAACTGCCTTAGACAGATTCAGAGTGTGTATGTATGGAATTAAATTTAAAATTATTACTGATTGAAACGCTTTGAAACTTACTATGAGTAAACGCGATCTCCACCCGCGAATCGCGAGATGGTTTTTAACCTTCCAACAATTTTATTATGAAATAGAGCATAGAGATTCCAAAAGAATGGTCCACGTTGATGCCCGCATCCGTGCTATTATGATTATCGACTCAGAGTTAGACGAAGCTTTGATTGTTCGACAACAAACAGACCAAGCAATTAGTAGAATCCGTGAAGAACTGACACAGAGTAATCCGCTTTTTTTGAGCTTCGGAATGGGTTAGTGTACCGAAAATTAGGTGTCGGCGAGTCGAGACTTTATGTTCCCCTAACATTACGCAAGTCTATAATTCGTACCTAATATGATAATTACGCACATATTGGTGCTGCAAAGACTTGCGAATTAATCAAACGTATCTATTGGTTCCCCAAGATGGCCGATTCCGTTAAAAAGTACATAGCGAACTGTCTCAAGTGTGTTTATTATTCTCCGAAGTATGGTGAGGGCGAAGGGTTTTTGCACCCGATTCCCAAGGGTACCGTAAGGTGGGGCGAATCGGGTCAGTGGGGTGAATAGGGTCAATTTTCGGGAAAATTACAAAAATCGAAAAATCTCGGCAACGGACAAAGATATCGAGACGATCCAAACAGCATTCGATTCCTTAGGTATCCATGCATCAAATTATCGATTAGCCGTTTGACAGCGTCGCAGCCCCGCCTCCGCTTCAACGAGCCCCACCACGCGCGGCCCCCACCGACGCCACAGCGGCGCCCCACTCCGACGCCCGCCTCGACGGCTATCGCAGCGCCTCCCGCTACTTCGCCCCACCATCACCGATCCTTATATAAGGAAACGGACGCCGGCGCCGAGCACACTTCAAGCTGACACCTCACCGGACTGGCACCGAAGAGAAAACCGAAGATGACGGAGCAGAAACCGCAAAAGACACCCGAAGCGAGCGCTCCTTCGATTCTCAAGCTCCAGCCGTTCGACCCCGCATTCCCGCACGTCTGGTTCACCCAACTCGAGCTCATCCTCGCACACGAAGGCCTCACGACGCCACATGCGAAATTCGCCCGAGCCTTCCTCGCCCTCGAACCTCGACAAGCGGATCTATGCGCCGACATCAACCCCTCGCACACCAGTAGTTACCAGACGCTCAAAACTCGCCTTCTAGCGACACACGCGCCTTCCGATGGTTCACGGCTCACCGCCCTCCTCCAACCGCCATCCGACGACGAACGACCGTCGATCCTCGCTCGCCGACTCACCCGAGCACTTCCGGCCGACACACCCGCACCACTCGTCCGACACGTCTTTCTTCGAGCCCTCCACGAGAATTTTCGACTTCACATTGCGGCACACGAAGAACAAGACATCACCCGGCTCGCTGAACTCGCAGATCGCCTTCTCCCATTCGCACCAACTCTTCAAGCGGCAACTCTTCAACGTCTTCAACTCGCCGCAAGCACAACAGAATCACGACCGCACGCTCACGTGGACTACCGACTCACCGCGCAAATTGACCTCAACCAACGCACGTTCCGTGGCCTCACTAATTTGCAGCATCGAACCACTCCACGAGCCGCTACGATTCTACGTCTTCAACTCGCCGCAAGCACAACAGAATCACGACCGCACGCTCACGTGGACTACCGACTCACCGCGCAAATTGACCTCAACCAACGCACGTTCCGTGGCCTCACTAATTTGCAGCATCGAACCACTCCACGAGCCGCAACGATTCTCCGTCTTCAACTCACCGCAAGCACAACAGAATCACGAATGCACGCTCACGTGGACTGCCGACACGCAGATTTCAACAGCACAAAACGCTACCACGAACGATCTACCGTACGCCACTCACGATCCATCAATTCGCCGCCGCACCGCCCACGGCTCGCACCAACCCCGCAGGAAGTCCAAGCCTCGCACGCCAACGCAAAACAGCGCCCGAGCTACCGCACGAGCCACATACGGCACCGGCGGGATATCTCGCGCCCGCACCGGCACCCACGCCACTAATCGGCCTCGAACCACCGCCACCCCACGACAATGACCACAGCAGCCACCCGGACAACCCACTCGGACCCAACACACGCACCTCCCACGCCCGGCAACAGCCACAGCGACAACAAGAAAATTTAATTAAAATTGAAAATTACTTAAATTCTGGGGGGAGCAGTGTTGTGATCGGCTGCTCCTCCACAACTCAAATTGTGTCTGAACATGCTATTACTCAGAGTGGGGACCCCCCGACCCCCCTCTGACCTTGTCAAGGGGACTATAAAAGAGCCAGGGTGCCACCAATAAACTAACCATTCTCAATCAAGCGATCGACTCGTCTATCAGACTCCCAATCACTACAATATGTTTTACAGTGTTCTTTGACTTGAAATACTTACACAATAACGTATTTTCAATTACATACATTTTTTCCCTCCAAAGAAAATCCAGCATTTTTTTGTGCCTAAAATGCACTGTTATTAGTCGCTTTATCTTATTGAATCTGTCCAGTCCCAAAGCGATAATATTAAGCAGATTCCACTGTATTACATAATTATTATTATTATTATTTCCATCTCCATCTTGTTCATTCCGTTTCAATTTGTCCTTGATACTAGGAGGCAGTGACATTAATATCTCTACGTCACGGCCCGCCTTTTTTTTCGAACTCCCAATTTCTATTTGCTTCCCCGATTTTTTATTAACATTTTCTCGACAGACCCGATTTTCGTTAACCCCAAGTAATATACTTTGAAATTTTGTTCTCTTTTTTTTAATGACTGGAATCCCCCATTACCAGGATGAATAATTAATTGTAGTTCCAAATAGGCGCGCGTTTCGTTTATTTAGGAAATTTCCAGAAAATGTTACCTCGTAATGCATTGGTTCCCCCGACAATGCGATTTGAATCCTCGTCATCGTTTCCTCTCCGACCGCAAGGCACTTCGTACCCAATTTCACTGAAAATTGTAATAATCAGATTTTATAAAATTTCAATACGTTTTTATAATATTCAATATGTCGTATGCATACACAGGTTATGTAAGCATCCAATTTCTCACCCTGCAGGATTCTTCTCAAGTTCTTCGTATTCAAGAAGACCAGATTCCTGGTTGTGATCCTCTTCGAAGACAGGTGGCCCTGGGACTTGAGGGCGGGAAAATTCGGGCAGCTGAACTGGAACTTCGGGAGTTTCCAATTGCGGTTGCTGAGCTTCTGGCCACTGAGCCGGGATCGAAGGTTGGAAACTGCCACCGATCGAGGGAACATCGGGTACGGAGATGACAGGATTAAAACTTCCTCCGGGTTGGAAACTGCACACATCCATATTATATTATATAAATAAAAATATGGTGGTAGAAAGCGTGGTTCGAGCGTGCCGCTATGGAACTCCGCAACCCACCCCTACAGCTCCATATATATGATATACGGTATGAAGCCCCATCCCCCATCCATGAAGAAGGTTTCGGTTTGAAAATGCAGGTGTTGGCTTTGGAGATATGGGTGTCAAAAGAAGGACCCGTATCTGGTGGGGGGAGGGGGTCCCATTGAAAGGACTTCCTATTCAGGAACGTCCCTGTCCTAATAGAAGGTTTATGGATGTCACCAATATCCCAATGAAAACCGACTACGAAAGAGCACCACAGGGTAGACAGTTAATTCCCAAACGTTCAGGATCTTGGAAGTAAAAATGTTCATGTTCAGGATCTTAGAAAAGTGCATTGTGGTGAACAGTGTACCTACTAAGTGGTTTTTTGACAAGAAGTGTCTGAATGGCATTAGACTGATGAGTTGGAAGGTACAATCACAGAGCATTGAGCCGTTTTGATATTGGTGAGTTAGGTGAGGTGGGTTTTGGTTCCCATTCATTTCAGTTCATGGGAAAGTGATAGAAAGTGAAATAAATTTCAGTGAAAAGTCTAAAACGTAATAAATGAAAATGAATTGCTTAAGGCAGTGGTGAACAGTGTACCAAGTGGAATTTTAGTGACTTCCTGCTGCCCAGTAGGAAATTGGAAAATAAATACCGAGGAGGCCGAGGTGTCCGAGCAGGGACCGTCCGATCTTCATATCCCCATTTGGGATAAAAGTTCAAGGCCTCTCTGGTTATCGTCTCGAGCGGGCAACACTACAAGCTTTGAAAAGTTTGCATGTGCTCCGACCAGCGATCAGCTCTTCACCTCTTCACATGTGAAGCCAACAGGGGATGAAGGTTCAAATAACGAGATAAGTGTCTTAAAGCTTTAGAGTAAAAAGTTCTCCCACGCCTTGATCAGCCAATGGTGTGCTGCAACTAAATAAATGAAAAAACCCAACAACTGGCAATCTCACTCACTAGCCGTCTGGATAACTCTGTGAATTTCCTCGGCATTACGATTGACAACTGATTATCCTGGTCGAAACATGTGGAAGCCCTCGCACCCCAGCTTGCATCTTCTTCATACATGTTTTTCCGTCAGTGTAACGCTGTGCCTTATGACTCTCTCCGCTCTGTTTACGTTGCGTACGTGGAAAGTCGCCTCAGTTATGGAATCCTTCGGTGGGGATGCTCGTCCCATACTGAGACCATATTCAGGTTCCAAAAGAGGATACTGCGGGCAATTTTCGGACTCAATCCTAGTGAGTCTTGCCGCTCCTACTTCAAGAAGCTAGTGCCTTAACGGTTTAATGGTCTGTTTATATGTCAATCCTTATTTTATGTCAAGGAGAATTTGGGATCGCTCCTGACAAGGAACCAGATCCATAATTATGAAACTCGATCCAGACATAACTTGTGCCCTCCAGCTCTAAAACTGACCAAGTCCCTTACTTGTGACCCTGTTCAATTTGGTATCAGGTTCTTCAACACCCTACCACACGTCAGGAAGCTTCTTCCAACAATTTTCCGTCACAAGGTGAAGGATAATATATTGATGACCAGTGAGGAGCTATATAGTATCGAGGACTATTTTGCAATCTTTGGGTAACAATACTCTATTCTAGAAGTATGTATCTAGGTTCCTAGCTTTACTGAATGTTGTATATTTATTTTTTAAACTGTACTCTTAAATGTATTTTTTAAACTGTATGTAGTAAATTGTATTCTTGTGTGTCATGACGTTGTAATACCTTGTTAAGGTTGTGCAATAAAAACAATAATAACAATAGTAACAATAAAAAAGGGTTAAATTCACGGTCATATTTAAAATTTTAAAAACAACGAAGTGCCACACCGGGTACCTCTTTCACAGCTAGTAAGTAAATAAATAAATATGGTCATAAAAGGAAGGGACTGAAAGCATTTGAAAAATGACTGCAGGAAATAAAACAGCAAACCTAACAACGCAGTGCATGTATCTATTTATCAGAAAACGCTACAAATACGTGGTTAGTAGGTAGTTCCTATCTATGAGAGAGAATCTATCACTTAACAAATATATGATCTGAGTATCTACATTTTTATGGATGTCGCTTTTTATAATTCGATCGGTTTGAATGCTGTAATTCGGTTTTTCGGTTATAATTTGTATATCAATGTCATGATGCAGACTTAATAAGTACTTACCGGTACCAAAATATCTCACAAGCAGGAAACGTTAACGCTGCTAACAATGTAATAGGCCACAAATCGACTCAAGCAGATTAGGTATTAACTTATTGACCGTGTAACGAGCTTACAAGATTACCAAATTACGATATTTTGCTACCTACGGGTAAATAGTGTGCCTACCTATACTTACTCTGAATAAACAAAACCTCTTCTAACCATCTCAATAACTTCAATTATTGTGAGATTCGTGTATATGTTACTTGTATATGTTACTGGAACAAATAGCAGCAATGAACCTTAACATGACTCATTCAGTACCGAATTCTACTAGTTCATTTAAATTATTATAAAAATTCGTCGAAACCATATTCATAAATCACAATTAAGAATACAATTCCTACTGTCTACACTAATAATAAACTTTACTGCCAAGAGTAGCGGAGAGCAAAATGCCATGTACCTACCTAATAATATAGGTAAATAAAACAGGGAACTATCAAAATGTATAAATTGGGTATCACAGTTCGGTTGAATCGTCAAGGTAAGGTACTATTTACAAGCAAAAACGTCATTCAGGCTATAAAATGCATTGTCTATTAGGAAGGTTTTGACTGTTCATGAAAACAGGGAATGACGCTGATGGACAGCCGACGAAATTTTGCAAAAATGCTGGATGCAGTGATTGTATTATACGATGAAAACTGTTCTTAAAGAATTCGAGTTGGTGCTGTGGTACACGTAACAGGGATGCATCAAATCTGGTGTGGGGAATATGATGGCCCTTGTGATGGGTGATCAGGTGAGATCGCCCATTCAAGGATTTGATAGCTTCAAGCACAAACAGACTGGGAAGGGCGAGGAGGTGCTCCCTTCGAAAAATACCACGACAAGATGATAATGGTGGTATACCAAGACATTCTAGAGGTAACCCTGAATAATCCATGATTACCTCTAGGAACTCTGGAATCTATTAAAAAAGGTTCCACAAGAATCCTGAGAGCACGCTTTTGGAGTTTAAACATTGGTTTAAAACGTTTTCAGGTTGATAGGCCCAGGGCAGCATACCATATAGGCCATATACCTCTTGATATGGAAGTTTCATAATAGGCCACCAGTAGAGTGTCTTTGGATACAACTGGGAGCTTCTACAGACCACAGCGGAGGCTACTCAGGCGAGACAGCAGGTTTGTTGGGACAGAGTCCTGGACCATTTCGGACTGTTCTACCCAAGCCACGCCCCTTTTTGTGCGCTCGGGCAGTGCCAGAACTGGTCCTTGATCGAGAGTTGGCTCTTCGGACAAACAGTCCTGGATTTTTTCGAGGGCTGTTGATCCCGCACATGCACACTCGATGCACCTATCTACCTTCAGCTTATATGGAAGGTTACAATGCTTCAGGTTATCCATTCAGAATCATCATCACCTGTCCAGACAGACATATGGTTTGTTCGGACAGACAATCCTGGACCAGCCTAGGATGGAACTGCGTTTTGAAAAAGAGGCGATAGAACCGTCCAGGATTGAAGCTCAGAACTGTGTCTGCACAAACGTGCGCTGATGATTCCGAACAGATAACCTTCCACATAAGCTGAAGGTAGGAGCATCAAGTACGCATATGCAGGATCAGCAGCCCTAAAAAAAATCCAGGACTGATAGAACTAGTCCCGAACAGTCCTGGACTGTCTGTTCGAATAGCCAACTCTTGATCCTGGACCAGTTGTGGCGCTGTCTGAACGCACAAAAAGAGACGTGGCTTGGATAGAAAGGTCCAGGACAGTCTTTCTGAACGAACCTGTAGTTCTGGACTCAATCCTGGACGGTTCTATCCCTTCATTTTCAAATCGCTAGCGTGGGACAGAAAACTCAGGTGTTCATCGACCTGCACTCCTGAGAAGTTGCTTGGCTGGAGAAATAAGAGTTCAGCATTACCCTGCTGCAAGGTCAGTTCAGGGTTTCCACTACCCCTGGGCCTGAATAAACGCATTTGGTCTTATGAAGATTAAGTAAAAGGTACTCAAGCTCAAGGTACTTTTTTCTCACTATTATTCATGCTTCAGCTGTAATCTAATGATTTTTTTTTTATTCGTCACGAATCTTGTAAAATATCAAAAATTAAATAATATTCATTAGCCAGATATCTATGTATTACGATAAAATTCAAAATGTATTGTGCTGGGAACTCACAACGGTACCGAAGGGAATAGGGCGCTGAGATCAACGGCTGTGACGTTCGGGACCCAGAAAAATTGGAAGTTCCTTTCGTCGACCAGAGTTCTCACCTCGGGGTGTTCTATCACATCCTCCAAAGTTGATATCACATCTGGAAATCATTTGTGAGAAACTCTCGAAAATAAGAAGGCAGACAAGTAGGTATAGTGATATAGTTAGTAACGATGAGAGTTGAAGTGTGTATGGTTCATCACTACAAACCGGGTGACCCGTTTGTTGCACAGGCTCGTTTTTTACGTTTAAAACTATTTGTATTGAGCGATTTTTCAGATTTCTAGAAAAATAAGGAGGGGGTGTTAGTCAAATTAAGAGGTTGGCGCTAGAACAACGTGTTTTCGCTATCTGGTATTAATTTTGACTTTGAATTCGGTTTGTACATCATAAATTAAGGTATAATTAATTGCTATTGAAAATTATTTAAACAATTTTTTTTAACCGACTCCAGAGAAGGTAAGTTATTTTCAAGTAAGCCTACCAACATCTGGATCACCCTGTATATGGAAATTATTCACCTCTGAGAGGTAAAACTCATGGAATATCCAAGAGTTGGCAGCAATACATAACACATCAAGCAAAATATTGGCGTAGCCCAGAAGTGTTAAATCGGTAAAATGTGAAGTTCCAATTTCAAAAGTACTCAAAGCAAAAGCATCCCTAATAGATAAATTTTCAAAATTATTACGTCTTAAGCTGTAATGAGCATTAAATATTCAGAGAACCCTGAAAAATACGTGAACCAATTTTATTAATTGTAGAGTCAAGGTAGGTACCTTGTTGAAAACCAAGATCTGCCAAAGAAATAGCGAAGAACGCAGCGCACCACCATTGTATCCCAAACATTTTCTTTCGAGAGTACAAACACTACTAATAGACTGCATGAATCTTGAAAACGATGAAGAGCTAATCTCGGACGCCACCTCCAGTTTTCCAATAAGCTCATTAGAAACGGTTCAAGATGAGGGAGATATCCCGGTGGAAAAAGTAAGGTTCCTAATGGACCTCCTTCGGAATCGCCGAAAATGACTTTGTTCAGTCACCTAACGGTTCATCGAACTGTCTAACGCATCAACGTTTCCGAAAATCCGCAATCAGCAGTAGATTTAGGCGAAGATGTGAGTCCGGTAGGCACCTCTGTTCCCAATCTCACCCGTTTTCAACTGTCTGCGTTTTCAATTGTCGCTTGTAAGTATCTATAACAAAAGCAAACTGAGTCGAACGTTTTACAAATAGAACTTTTTGCACATATTGAACATAGGCCTACATTCGAACATTCGTAGATTAAGGTTTGACCTATCTAAAACGTGAACATCATAAAATCATCGAAAATTCATGTAGGTCCATACCTATATTCTCCTACTGATCGATAGTTTCGTCAAACAATGAAAAAGATAGAAAGATTTGAATGGCCTAGGAACACTTTATTTCTACAGATCTTGACAGCCGGAAGGAAAAATACACTGCCAAGGACATGGCACAGAAGCTTCCTCGTGGCCTTCACAGTAGGTATGTCACCATTAAATTTTCAGAAAACTAGAAATGACCGGTTCACCATGCTCATGACGATAGAATGCTGGGCAACCAAAAAGTTAAAAAAACCACAGTCATGCAGCATGGCTATAAGAGCGAATTTTCGAAGTTTTCGGCATCTTCCTCCTCCGCCTAAAATTTTCTGAAAATTAATTTTCGGCCAATGTTTTCTCAACTTGATACAAAATTAAAACAGGAGCAGTTTTACGCAAAGTAAGATTTGGGGTGGAAGGAGGGGGAGGGGGAAATCAAAAATGTTTTGAATACCAGAAGAGTAGGTATTGGATACGTAACAAATTTTTTGTTCCATTTTTTGCCGAGTAACACCTCGGTTTGTAGATTTTCCAACGCTGAACACGATGGTGAAGTCAGAATTGCGATATCCCATTCCGTTATCAGATTAGAGCAGACGAACCAGGAAGAACATCTCAAGAAATAACCACGTTCCTTCATCTTCAAAGTGCTCCAGTTTGAGAATGGAATGAGATATCGCAATTCTGATTTCACCATCGTGTTCAGCGTACAAAAACCTTTAAAATGAGGTGTCACTTGTCAGACTTTTTCATTTTGGGAATTTATGGGTAATTTCCCCCCCCTAAAACTCCCCAAAACTCCCCCTTAGAGTGACCCGATTCTGCCCATCTTCGAACTTAGCCTGTCGATTGCCAAGACAGATTTTTCGTGCAAATTTGAACTTTTTATCTCAATTCTTTCGAGAGTTATCGTCTGGAATGACACATACATATATATAAATATATAAATATATAAATATATATATAAATATATATATATACATATAATTTTTGGTGTCTTTCGGCAGTGAATTCAGGATGGTCTGAAACGGATTTTGGTATAAAAATCTTTCGGAAATTCGAGTTTTAAAAATTTTGGACCGAGAACAATAGCTTCCTTTTCTTCGAAAATTCGCTAAAACCGTTATTTTGGGCAATACAAAGTGTTACGAGCCAGTTCGACGGAACTGCTTTGGTCAGCTCGACCCAGTTTTCCCGAACTCCCCTCAGGACATCGCCCTCAGGTTGAGTCTGCCGTAGGACCTTGTACGCGATTCACTCTCCTTTATAACATTGTGTTATCCATCTAGTAACCCAATAAAATTAATATATCTAATGTCCTATGTGCGGGATTTATGACTTCTCAACCTGTACCTTAAATCAACGCGAGGAACAATACATTTGGCGCAGCCAGTACGGACTTTAATACGTTCCCAAGAAGGAATTCCGTGGTTAATTATCGTGTTTCAGAGTTGTGTGCTAACGCATATTGTGACATACCTAATGATATACTATTGTGACAATGCTGTTTCAGAACAACGCCGAAATTTCATGAGAGGGTGTGGGTTGTGCTATAAATTTAATACAATGGGAACACCTAGTTGAAGGCCTTTAATCCGACTTCAAGCCCCCATTCTTTAGCTTCTCACTACCGCTGCACTCTACAGAAATTAGACAGGAACTTAGATGAACTTATCCAATCCCTTCCAAGCCGGTTGGTCATTTCACAAGCGATTGAATGGGTAAAAAGTGCACTCACGTACCAATTCGACGCCCATACCCTTATCAACAAAGCCTCTGGATCAAAGACGTGCATTTCATCGAAAACACCCAACCATCACAACCTGAAACAATCGTCTTCATTGGCATCAGACATCTCAAAGTGTTACAAAAGTCAAGGACCACCAGATCGCTCATCCCGCCCGAAATATCACATCCACTTCATCCCCAGGAACACTGAATTTTGCTCGCAAAGTTTGCGGTGGACGTCATGCCCTCCGTAAATGCAAAACATTCAAAGGGATGAATGTTGAGGAGAGATGGGATGTGATTCATTCTAATGATTTGTGTGCGAACTGTTTTGCCTCGACACATAATTCAGACATGTGTACTACCCGATTTGTATGTCAATGTCACAAAGCACACAATTCGCTGTTTTGTAAAAACCCGTTCAACTTCGCTAGAATTCGCCAAGTTGATGACGTAAAACGGAACTTTGGACTGCACCTTTTCTCTCCACCTGCGTTCAAGGATCGGACAGGTTGTGAGGAATCTACTTTGAAGTAATTCGCTCAACCCTCACTTCCACCTGAGGACAGATATTCTCAAAAAGCGGATGGAGAATCAGCAACAGACAGCCTGTATTCAATGATAAAATTCTGCCAGTATTCCAGCTTCACATCTAGGCTAAATTTAATGTATACACCTGAGGACAGGTGCTCCTCATAGGGGGAGGTGATGTTACGAGCCAGTTCGACGGAACTGCTTTGGTCAGCTCGACCCAGTTTTCCCGAACTCCCCTCAGGACATCGTCCTCCGGTTGAGTCTGCCGTTGCACCTTGTACGCGATTCACTCTCCTTTATAACATTGTGTTATCCATCTAGTAACGTGAGGAGCATTACAAAAGCACGGGGGCAAAAAAGGTTTAAACGTTATTATGGAATTCCGTAGCCATAGAGATGGTGGACAGGAATGCTCGACGTTTGGAATGTACGCGGTGCCAGTGCAACGTGCCACTGCCACCGCTGATTCAAGCTAGGTTCACATGAGACGCAATTCCGGACGGTAGCCCGGCACGGCTATGCGTTCAGCAATGCTATTGGCCAACGCAAAATGGATTATTTCAACGCAGTGCCTTGGATACTATATCAAAATCTCCAGATATTTTCCGCTGTCGGATGCGTTGCCGGATCTGCGCGGAGGTTACTGCGCACACCTCTCTTGTTTGGTTGTTCAGCCATATTGAAATTCGACATTTATGTGGTTGATATTGCGGTTTCGAGTTCGAGCAATTGTTTGTTTTTTGCGATTGAATTTTGTTATGACTGCGCTGCCATGTGAACGCCTCTGCGGCAAAAATTCCGGCAAATGCGTTGCCGTGCCGGATTGCCGTCCGGAATTGCGTCTCCATGTGAACCTAGCTTTAATCATGATGACTGTCTAAGCTTAGTCCTGACAGAGACTTTTTGTTGCGCAACTGTGTTGAGAGTCTGAATCGCGGCAGAATCGGGGCAGCTCCCGAGCGCCCGAACAGCCCCGCAACATTTTTGCAGGGGTGTATTGCGGGTCAGAAACTTAAGCTAGGTTCACATGGAGACGCAATTCCGGACGGCAATCCGGCACGGCAACGCATTTGCCGGAATTTTTGCCGCAGAGGCGTTCACATGGCAGCGGAGTCATAACAAAATGCAATCGCAAAAAACAAACAATTGCTCGAACTCGAAACCGCAATATCAACCACATAAATGTCGAATTTCAATATGGCTGAACAACCAAACAAGAGAGGTGTGCGCAGTAACCTCCGCGCAGATCCGGCAACGCATCCGACAGCGGAAAATATCTGGAGATTTTGATATAGTATCCAAGGCACTGCGTTGAAATAATCCATTTTGCGTTGGCCAATAGCATTGCAGAACGCATAGCCGTGCCGGGCTACCGTCCGGAATTGCGTCTCATGTGAACCTAGCTTTAGTATTCTTGAGTCCCATCGAAAATGGGATTCATAGCAACAATGTTGTGCAACAGTTCATTGTGGACGCGTGTTCGGAACTGCGGCGCGTCACAACCTTTCTTATTAACTGTTTAATTAATTAATCTGTCAGCCCCTAAGGACGTTTCTGGACTCGACGCTTCTTATTAGTTGAATTTGTGCAACATGAGACAAATTTGATTTAGCGCTTCGTTCGGACGAAATTTCTTCTCATCTTCATTCCCTTGCAACATTTGCTACTAACACACAATAGTTTTTATTTTGCTGTAGGTAGGTATCAATAACACATTTATATACCCACTCACCGAACTGCATTAGTTTTAGAAATGTTACATATGTCAAATGAAACGTAAGGATGCCACCTTTTCCGTCGAGCGTTCGGTACAATGTTATTCCACAAACAATCATCAGGGCTTTCAAGAAAATCATGCCTTCATCAGGGCTCCAAGACCACCATACCATTTCCCACACCAATCCCCCACCATACCATTTCCCTTTCAACAGACCTGACAGCCTTGGTGCCCTGATGAAGGCAATATATTGTCGAAAGATTCGCGGAATAGCTAAGTTCTAGTTAATGTTTGAAGATAATAGAACGACTGGAATGCGTTCAAATTTGGGTAACCTACGCACTTATGGGGGTTTCGTGAGAGGCGTGCATGGCAAATTCGTTTAGACCATGCAGAGCTAGGTAGTTAGGTAATGACTTTACGGAAGTTAGCCCTAAGTGTTCAAGTTTTACCTGTCATGTTTCAGCGATGGTGAAAAAATGATGCAAATTCTTACACACATGTAGACCATTTTACGTTTCGTGTAGATCAAGGACGTGTAAGCTATAGCTTTGAAATGTACATATAGCTAACAAACATTTAACATAACGTCTTAATATTTCAACCAATAGTCATGTTTATAAGTCCATTCTAAACTTTATCCTTCCAATACAGTAACTACCTTTAGTATGAACAGACAGGCAATCAAGTATGAGTAAGATGACGAAATTTATATAAGCAAAAGGGAGCTAAACCATGAGATTGGAGCCGCGAGAATTATTTCCCGAGACATCGCGAATGAAACTGCTCCCCTAGTGTGGACACGAAACATTGTTGCGGGGCAGCTCAAAACTGTTCTGCGACATTGTATCGGGACAGTTTGGAACAGCTTCGCAACAATGTTGCGCAACAAAAAGTCTGTCTGGACTAAGCTGTACAGGACCTCAAGGGACCTTACCCGCATCACCCCTAAAAATCTGACCAAAATCCGTTCAAAATTGTTGGAGTTATGACCGTAACGAGAAAATCTCGTTAGCACCTGCACAGAGGCTGCCGTTGACTCGATCATGATGAAGCTGATAGGGGATTATCTAGTGCTAAACCCACACAATTCCTGAAAATTTGATTGAAATCGGATGAAAATTGTGGAAGCTATGGCTGTGGCAAGAAAATGTGGACGGACAGACAGACACGAAACCAAATTTGTTCAGGAAGCCCTGAAACGCAAAATGCAAGTGGAAATTTTGATTTTGGAGCACAAAAAAATTTTCATTTCGAAAGTGTAAACAAAGCTTCCGCTGCCTTGCAGACTCGGAAGCAATAAATAAAGAGCCGAAAATGGAGCCATTAAGTTTATTTTTAATGTTGAACCGGATGAACACGTGACAGAGCATTACAATGTCGAATTAAACTGGTTAAAAGCGGCGGAGCGTTTTGAGTATTCATTGGGCATTACGGTTTTCGAGATATTAAAATTTGGCGCATATGCAAACCTGGTAGACTTCGTAACGTTGGTGATCTCCACAATGTGTTGTAACCTTTATACAAGAAATGCCTACAATCATCTTCATGACAGCCTACAAAATCTCATTTTACGAGAAGTCGTTCGCTGTCCAAGGGGCTAAATTTAACAGTAACAATAGACCTCTTGGTCTGTAGATGTGTCATCAAAAGAGAAAAAAGTGAAAAATTAAAAATATGAAACATTGAAAATATTGAATTTTGTACGAAGGTATTTTTCAAAGTTGTACTGTTTCCAACTACATTCATTATTATTACATGTAATTGTTAAGCAACTACTGTGTAACAACACCAACAATTTCTGCATGCGCCCGCATAGGGGCTTTATTGCGTTTCGACGGGTACTGTTGGCATTTATCTTCCAGAACCCGTATTTTCTCATGGAATGTTGTACGTCGCTCTTTCAAGGGTTAAGCTGCGTCCACACTATGCCGGGCGGCATGGGCCGAAAGTATGGACGTATGGAAGAAGTATGGACCGCCGACCGCCGGCCCGAATCGAACCCGCCTCGTGCCGATCGGGATCAAAGGAGCCGCCGCGGCTTTAAGCCGCTCGGCATAATGTGGACGCGTGTCTCGGCTTATCGCCCGGCATTTTCATTTCAGTTTTCATCCGAAGCGGATCAAGTGCGGGTGTTCTGGTGTTATTTTTGAGAAATATGGTGAAAAAGTGGACCGATGAGGAAACTCTGTCGCTCATCCAGCTCTACAGGGACCGTCCCAACTTGTGGAACAGTTCCCACCGCGACTACCTACAAGGAGAAAAACAAACGCCACGACGGTTTCATGGAGATTGCAGTGTCGTTTGGTGTAGAAAAGGATGAGGTGGAAAGAAAAATCCGCCGTGGTCTTCTTCGGAGGCTTTGAGCTCCAGCTGCGATGATCACTGCACCCGCAGCAGCAAGAACGGCATCGTCGTCGATGACACTCATGATGAGACTGACCGTAAAAGCCGGCCCAAAGCCCAAGCCGAGCCGCGGGAGCGTCCACAATGCAGAGTACAATGTGGACGTGCCGGCCCGAACGCAACGCCGGGCGGCTTTGGCCCGGCATAGTGTGGACGCAGCTTTTGATCGAAGGATGCCGCGGCAGTCAAGATCACTCACGAGGATTCACCCGGACTTCCTGTGGCCGATGGCTGGACAAATATCGTCTTCAATGAAGTACCTACTTAATGAAGGCACGAATGACTTTAAGGATCAAAAAGAGGCAGCCGTATAAGTTTCTTCCCTTACGGAAGCCAAATTGCTGGGGATGTAATACAATAAATTGATCCAGATGATGGTTCAGGGTTGGGTAAACCTGAGGTAAATCTTCAACCCGTGTTATTATATTTTTTAACCCGGCCTTGTGGTACAACTCATGTGGTAAAATTAAATCATGTTTAATGTTTTTCCCTCGCAAGGGAGAAATTAGATATAGTTTTTTAATGTCAAGAAAAAATGAAAGCCACAATTTCACTGAACTCTACAAGTATAATGTTGCATTTACTGTACTTATTATAGAACTCGCCATCAACATATGGTTGCTACAACAGAAGGTAGTAACTGTGTAGTAACCAATGAAAAACGTAGCTATTGACTCTTGTTTCTTTCGAGTGCGATATTCTTTATGGTTGCTACAACAGAAGGTAGTAACTGTGTAGTAACCAATGAAAAACGTTGCATATTTGCGTGTCGGAATTCACAGAATGACCCCCAGCCCTAAAACATTAAACATGTTAAAAAAATATAGCAACCTAAAATACAACGAAACAAAGACCCATCGGCCAGCACCTACCTAATTGAATGGAGAAGCATTGAATAGAAGGTAGGTAGGTACTTATCTGTCTGTTGGACGCTGAACAATCCACAAACAGCAAACAGGACAAAACACACGTTGGTACAACAAATCCAAATCTATCATCGGAACCGGACCGAACACAAACCCACAAAATCTCAAAAATGGAAAAATGAGAATAAACAACATAAAAAGCGAATGTGATTCACGAGATCACAACAAAAACCCCTCCTCATCCTTCTTCTTTTTCTTCTTCTTCTTCTCTTATTCTTTTTGACAGTAACCAGTTGGTCGCGTGGTCACAGCTGTTGATAGCGTTGCTTGTGTCGTTGTTGATGTTGGTTGTCACTTTTTATTCATTTGCAGCAATCTTCTTTGTCAATCATTCGCTGTTGCTTTCAGGTGCACTAATCGCAGCTATATTGGTATTCCATCTCCCCTCATGATTTGCAGCAGTTCCTTCAGCTTCCCACCTTCCCCAGCCCGACCATCAGGTATTCCAATATCAACTCCTATGTGTAAGCTCCCCGGTGGTCCCCCAGTGTTTCCCGAATGAATTTTTCCAAGGTAGCAGAGGGGAATGCACATTCCAGGAATGCGTGCTGCATGGTTTGTTCTTGGTCATTTCTGCATAGGTAGCAGTTGCGACTGCTGTTCTTGCGCATGAGGTATTTGAATTTCTTGTTGTTGCAGTGTCCTGAGATTAGTCTATTAATAACTTTTATATTCTTGATGTTGTATGTTCGTTGTTCGATGAACCATGGGCCATACAAAGTCCCAGTGTGCGGGTCCAGCCACCCAGGGTATCTTCGTTTGCCCAATACACTGACCCCATTTGTGACTGGCCTGCCTGGCTATCTCCTCGTTACAGTCTTTGTAATACATGTGCGTATCCTGGTCCACACGCTCCCTGTGTGATATCTTTACTGTGAGTCGATCCACCATTTCATTGTTGGGTACACCGACATGTGATGGGCACCATTGCAGTTTTACCTTTAGGCCCCTCTCACCATCTTTGCAGCCCTTCATAAATTTGTAGTAGTTGTATGGGGGGGTGCCTGTCTTTTTTTTTAAGTTCTTGATTGTTGTGATGGCTGCTTGCGAGTCTGTGATAATGAGTGTCAGTTTGTTGACTGTTCTCAAATATGTTCCAGGGCAAGGGTTATGATGGCTTCAAGCTCTGCTTGGTAGCTGCTTGTGTCCGCTTGTAGTTTGCTCCCTTCGGTATGTTTATGGCTTGGGCACCATATGCCAGCTGCAGCACCTGCTTTGTTTTTTGCACCATCGGTGTAAATTTGTAGGTGCGACTGTTACATATTATGTGTTCTAGAGCTCTGACCCTGGCTTCTTCCGTTGTTATGTTGTTTTTGTTAATACCTGGGATCGTTGGTTTTGTGAGGTTATCAGTCTGTTGTAGGATTGCTTTCCATGTCTTATATTTCCTTTGTCGGCAATCAGATAGTAGGTATGTTAGTTGGGTTGTTGACCGGCGGACACAAGCATCTCATATCGAGATGACAAGTTGAATCGAAGGGATCGAATCGATTGTGAACAGGAACGATTTTTGGGTTTAAATCAGATTCTGGTGACAGCGCCCAAAGTGGGGGTGGCGAACTACATTTTTAATTGAGCCTAGGTTTCCATTTCGATTGCAGAACATGTCGGATTACATGAACTGTCGGGTAACATGAAGGAACCACCATGGATGCTCTACTAGAATATTGAATATCCATTGCCAGAGAAATCTAGCCAGTCGCTGTTAAACTTTGTGTGAAAAACTAGACACACTGTAAGGAGAGAAATTCAAATGCCAACTGAACACATGGTTGGATTTTTTTTTTACTCCTAGTTTTTTGTGTGCCTGGGCGATGGCCCAAGTGACCTTAACACGCAACACCACTGGGTATTGGAACATAATATTATATGGTACCTATAGTCCTGACCAGCTTTAAATTTCCTATAAAGTAGAGGTTTCTGAGTTTTGGCAAAAAAACGGCCTTTTGGCCCCCACTGTGCCCCGTCCGCCATACTTTGCACTTTCCTTAGTTACCATGAACATAAATTAATGAAATTTGGTTGTAGGTCCCATTTGGGGTCCAGTTGGTCTGAAATCAGTCATCTCTAAGGTGTGAAAAATAGGGGTTGAAATTTTCAGAACGCCGTAGCACAAAAACTTTCAATAGACGTTAGGGCTTCCGAAATGTTTATATTGACCTTGAACTAAAAAATTTTTTGAGACCACCCGGAGCATTGTACGACCAGCAGTTTTCTTGCAAAAGCTTCGTCAACATGATTATGAATGAAACGGTATAATTCGGCCCAGGATGTTCCGTGATATTATTTCGTTTGAAGAATGATGGTGTGGGAATTGGGTTGTATCACTATGACACCAATTAACCACACACAATTTAGTGTAAAGAGTTCGATATAATTCGAAATAAAAAGGTTTATACGAGCGAAAAGATATTGCGTTACAAGAAGGTCCGCATGGGAGAAAAAAAGTAATGAGAATAAATTTGAGGACAGATAAAAAGGAACGCCATCGAAAACAGCTACAGGTGGATACTAGTGCTTCACATGTAATGTTCCATCGTACGAACTAGAGGATCTCTCGTTGTTCCTCTGTGTTCACGGTGGTGGCGCCACATACTCCCCTCCCAGAGACGACAGTGAGGTATTTGGCAGGAAACCTGACAGTGCGTCCTAAGCGTGTTTGTTGTACCCTTGGTTGAGGTGCAGACCCTGGCTCAGATGCTTCGTTGGAAGTGCTAGGCATGCCACACGCAGGTGCATGGTGTCCAGGTGAGTTGGGGGTGTCCACTGTCTCACTGTCGGCTTGAGTGCTGAGGTCTTGTAGTAAGAAGGCAGGCTTCAAACGGTCAATGGAGATTGTCTGTTGGCCACGGGTGGTCTCGACACAAAAATGTTTGTCTGTCCGTGAAACCACAGGAAAGGGTCACCAATGTGCGAATTGGGTTGTATCACTATGACACCAATTAACCACACACAATTTAGTGTAAAGAGTTCGATATAATTCGAAATAAAAAGGTTTATACGAGCGAAAAGATATTGCGTTACAAGAAGGTCCGCATGGGAGAAAAAAAGTAATGAGAATAAATTTGAGGACAGATAAAAAGGAACGCCACCGAAAACAGCTACAGGTGGATACTAGTGCTTCACATGTAATGTTCCATCGTACGAACTAGAGGATCTCTCGTTGTTCCTCTGTGTTCACGGTGGTGGCGCCACAATGGTAATTTTGGATTTTGCTGATAGGTACTTTCGTAACTTGCTTCATGAATTACAACAAATAATCAGTGGATAGAATTGTTGGATCCACAAAATATTATTTATGCAACACGGCCCCAGTACTCGATTTAGGGCTTTCATCGAAATCCATCCCCTCGAAATTTGATTGTTTCGTTTCAAGGTACGCAGGATTCGAAATTAAAATTGAAATTTTGTTTGTAGATAGGTCGCATTTGGGGTTTATAGTTGGACAGAGGCATGACGGCAATGCTCTGGGCACTCAATTTCCCCAATATTGAAATCTACCGATCTGATGTATCTACTGATGAAGATTCCTTCATAAGGAATAATTATTTAAAGATATAGCATTTTTGTCAGTTTAAACTTTATTAACTTGTATCCAAACTTTTTAAACTTCAATTTAAACTTATTTGTTCGATGTAGGGTGTACATGACAACATGAACATGTGTAATTTGAGATCGGTACTAAGCTAATGTCTCCACTGTGTGGATTTCAATCTCTTCTTGATGGCAGCCAAACCCTCAGTCTCAACAGGTCCCAATGATTCGGAAGTTTCATCTGACAGTGAATTTGACGGTGTACGTTTGTCTAATGTGCAAGCCACACCTCCTCGTGGGAGAAAGGCAAAGAAAAATATGTTCTTATTACGTAGATACGTACCACCTACGTAGTTTGTTCAACTAACATGGTGAATGGTCTGGAGACATCACGTCCGCATGTGTAAGGTACTGTACAGAAATTTGTGAGGAATATGTAGGTACCAGCTATACCTACTGGTTAGGAAAAGATTATCCCCAGCGACAATATATGCTTCTATTGTAAGTTTCGAGCTACGGCGTTCTGAAAATTTCAACCCCTATTCACCCCTTAGAGACGACTGACAGTAACACTGGCTTCGCAGACCACCTAGAACCCAAATTGGATCTACAAACCAAATTTCATTTAACATTTTTATTAAAGCCTGGCCATGACTTTCCGCAGAACGACCCATTTTTTCACCGGCAGTCACCCGGGAGCCCATCGTACCTATTTTTTCATTTACAAGTAGGGTAAACCCAGTGATTCTAATAACTTTTAGCGAATTTTCAAAGAAAATGAAGCTATTGCAATGGCTTCGAAATTTAAATAATATAAATTTTTGGAAATTTTCTTCATAGAAATCCGTTTCAGACCATTCTAAAACGATTCCTGAAATTTAACACTTTTTTATATGTATATATATATTTATATATATATATATGTCACTCCAGACGATAACTCTCGATAGAATTGAGATAAACAGCTCAAATTTGCACAAAAAATCTATCTTGGCAATCGAAAGGCTAAGTTCGAAGATGGGCGAAATTGGCCTACTCTAAGGAGGGTTTTGGCGCATTTAAAGTGCGCAAAAATTACCCAAAAATCCCCAAAATGTTATTTTCCAACAAGTGACCCCTCATTTTAAAGGTTTTTGCACGCTGAACACGATGGTGGAATCGGATTTTAGATATCTTGATCCGTTCTCAAATTAGAGCATTTAAAGTGCGCAAAAATTACCCAAAAATCCCCAAAATGTTATTTTCTAACAAGTGACCCCTCATTTTAAAGGTTTTTGCACGCTGAACACGATGGTGAAATCGGATTTTAGATATCTAAATCCGTTCTTAAATTAGAGCATTTAAAGTGCGCAAAAATTACCCAAAACTAGGATAATCTTTAAACTCTTACCCCCCCCCCCCCCCCCACCCCCTTAGAGTGGTCAGATTGAAAAATGTGAGAAGTATTAATTGAAGACGAGAGTTCGAAGCAAAAAAGGGGGAGGCAAACGATTAGTACAACTCCTTGAATTTCCCATTTGACATATAATTGTTATGATACCTTCATAGATAGACAAGTACCGGCCCACGTATTACTAGAAGGAAGACGAAAGAAAAAATCTATTTCAAATTATTCAATTTATGTACTAACAGTAGGAGGAAGAAGTTTTCCTTTATTCAAAACCATAGCCATTAATTCGAATGTTTCTTTGAAAATTCGCTCATTAAGTCATGCTCCATGACTGGTTTTTTTCCTTTGTTTGCTTCATAGTCTCTTGAAATGTTTTCACGTTTTACAACTTGATTTTATATTTCAATCCATAAGAAAAACATTATATTGCAATAACCTTGTTTTGAATGCATCGAATCATCCCAAGTTATTCCATTAAAATCCTTATAATCTATTATTCAATGATAATCCGTATAATCTATGATTCAAATTAACATTAACAAATTTATGATGTATAACGATGTAAATCACATTACCTACTATCGAACAGCGTCGTTATCACGTTACGTTTACTCATTCTATGTAATTAGTGAAGTCTATGCTCCTGCTCCATGAGTTGGCAAAAAGCTCGATTGGAGAAGTAGGGAACTTCTTCCACGCTCTCCGGGAGTTGAAATCTTTGAGCCTCCTTTGATGGATACCCAAGGCAACAACTCAAAACACTTCTCAATGCTTAATCACACATCGCTGCAGGTTATATCCGCTTATCTAGTAGTATCTAATAACCCCCATATTGTTGGAGGTTTGCGTTTATTAGACAGGTTTTCGGTTCTAGTTTTCTTCTTACGGTATCTTATTTCATAAGTTTCAAAAGCAATATATAAGTACTTAATTTTCATTCGTATACTGATAGCTCTTAGGTCTAGGCTGACGATTTTCCAGAATTCAGTTTGATTTCATTTGATCTCACCCCGAAGTCAGGGTACATTACGCTCCCATTCTGTAGTAGGTGAGTAATTATTACCCAAGTAAGTATTTATGTAGCATTTAGGTGAAATTGAGTTCTTCGTGTCCTCTTCCTTATGTCCCAGTCTGTTTGATTTGGCTGAATTCGTGTGACGCCGTAATTTGAATGCCTAAAGTGTTGTGGACATCTATCGATCAGCTGCGGTGAGAGGACCACTTTCCAGTATGACTCTTCAGTAGCACTTTAAAAAAATCAGCGTTCCCTGATCCCTGTACGAATGAATAAAAAATAACTAAGTCAAGTACGAGTCCCCAACTCGTTGTGGATAGTGGTTGATGTAATATTCTATAAGATGCGCCATGATCAGCACAAATATGAGGTAAATCGAGAAATGTACGTGAAATTTGCAATTTGAATTTTATACCGTTACACAGCTTTCCCTGAACTTCTGGATACTGAGGATATCTTCCGTTTGGAAATAGTTTTTGGAAGAAAGAAGGTTAACAATTCTGCTTTCTTCCTAACAGGCTCTAAAAAAAAACCATACATTAGGTTGTACCTACCTGCTGTTACAATCCTTAGCTAAAATTATTAGGCTGTGAATTAATTAGATACCTACCTAATTCAATATGGGATTAATATCTAATAGTGTTAACTTCTAACTGATCGTCTCTTATATGGGATTTGTCTTTTTAATTACTTAAACCTTTTACCCAGATGAATTAAACTTTTTTCGAAGTGAATTACTTTTGACATTTTCATGTCTTTGCCGTGGCACACAACCTAAAAATCGTTAGTGACGAAATTGGGTGACGAAATACCGTTACGTTATTATATTTCTGATGATTTTCGCTTACAACCGGTTCGTTGCTACGGAACTTTATCTTCGCCAGTTATCATCGTACAAAAATCGTTCACCACTCGTTGGATAGCTCTCGATTTACCTAACCATATTAAGTTAACCACTGCGGAGTGCGTGGCCGACAAGCTGCGGTATGAGCGTGATTGTTTAAATAAAATTGTTTACACACAGGTGATCATTCTCAATAATTTATATTGTCAACACGAATCCGACCCTCTCCACATTGAACTACTATCGAAAAAATCAACATTTTGCTACGACTATTTGGACAATATATCGAAACTTGCCGAAACCACTCTACCTTCCAAAGAAAATTTCTTTTCAGAGCTGTACGAACAGGACATCACACAGGAAAAGTACGATAGGGTCAAGCTAATATGGGACACATTTGGTGTTAAAACATTGGGGCAGTTGGCTGACCTTTATCTAACATCTGACGTATTACTATTAGCAGAGTTTTCCAAAACTTTCGCTCGGAAATGTTAGCATCAGAATATCGACTCGATCCATTCCATTTATATTCCTTACCCGGCATCGCACAACAAGCAATGCTTAGCCTAACCGGCGTGGAAATCCAATTAATAACCGATGACAGTATTTACAGCCTTTTTGAACAATCAATTCGTGGCGGGTACTGTGCTGCTTCCCTTTGACACGCTAGCACCGATGAATTGTATGAATTATGTTATATAGATGCAAATGGTCTCTATGCTCACTGTATGAAAAATTATTTGCCGATATCAGATTTTGAGTATATTCCACCAACGGCTGTTGACCTCCTTAGCATAAGTGATGAATCCCCTTATGGATATTTAGCCAATGTTAGTTTAGTTACACCCCCCCCCCCCCCCCCCCCCCATCTACACGAGGCATTCAATGATTTTCCCCCAGTAATTAACCACAAGCTAATCCCAGGCTCAAAGTGTAAAAAACTGGTAGGAACGCTCGAAAAACAGCCACATTTTGTTGTTCATTATAGATTGTTACAACTTTTGGCTAGCTTAGGTGTTGAGATCATACAGGTGCATGAGGTTGTACGTTTCAAACAAAGCCCATGGATTCGACCGTATATTGAATTTAATTATCAAAACGGTACTTGAGTATTAAACGGAGGCCACCATTACGAAACGCGCCGCCGCACTTACAGAAGGTTAAATTGTTATAGATGTTGTAGTAGAACTATTCTAGTATTGTTGTGAGTCGAGCGTTCCATTACATTCCACTAACCGAAAAGTATCTACCGAAAAGTACCTACTGCTCGCTGCCGCTCGCATTGTCAAGCGATCTGGATGCTCGCTAGCGCTCGCATCTCAAAAAAGATAAACAATCCCAGAAACTATCCCGTGAATGAGCAGGTTGTTTGGGACTTCTGAATAGATTAGTGGAATGTAATGTTAGGTATAAAATACCAGAAAACAAGACAAGTAGAGCTGGGACGGTGGGCTCTTGACTGGGGGGGGTATAACCGAAAAGAACCATATTTACTAACCAATACTAGCAAAAATATTATTGATTTCTGGTGAGCCACCGGTAGGTCTAGTAATACCTACTTAGGGATATTAGGTGTACCTACATTGTATACCTATACTTAGGTATATACCCCCTCAAAACTAGTGGCCTCCGTATAATACCTAAGTACCATCAAAACTTGCATACGAGTCTGCAACGCATTGGGACATTTTCATGTCTTTCCCCTCCTTCCTTCTCACCTACCACATTAGGTAGGTAGGTACCTAATTATAAAGTCGCAATCTAAGTTGTAGTGTTGATCATTCTCCCGTAATAAAACAAATAAAATAATAAAACGGCGGACGGACAGAAATTGTTGGTTTTAGCGAATTTTCAAAGAAAATGAAGCTATTGCAATGGCTTCGAAATTTAAATAATATAAATTTTTGGAAATTTTCTTCATAGAAATCCGTTTCAGACCATTCTAAAACGATTCCTGAAATTTAACACTTTTTTATATGTATATATATATATATATATATATATATATATTTATATATGTGTCACTCCAGACGATAACTCTCGATAGAATTGAGATAAACAGCTCAAATTTGCACAAAAAATCTATCTTGGCAATCGAAAGGCTAAGTTCGAAGATGGGCGAAATTGGCCTACTCTAAGGAGGGTTTTGGCGCATTTAAAGTGCGCAAAAATTACCCAAAAATCCCCAAAATGTTATTTTCCAACAAGTGACCCCTCATTTTAAAGGTTTTTGCACGCTGAACACGATGGTGGAATCGGATTTTAGATATCTTGATCCGTTCTCAAATTAGAGCATTTAAAGTGCGCAAAAATTACCTAAAAATCCCCAAAATGTTATTTTCTAACAAGTGACCCCTCATTTTAAAGGTTTTTGCACGCTGAACACGATGGTGGAATCGGATTTTAGATATCTTGATCCGTTCTCAAATTAGAGCATTTAAAGTGCGCAAAAATTACCCAAAAATCCCCAAAATGTTATTTTCCAACAAGTGACCCCTCATTTTAAAGGTTTTTGCACGCTGAACACGATGGTGGAATCGGATTTTAGATATCTTGATCCGTTCTCAAATTAGAGCATTTAAAGTGCGCAAAAATTACCCAAAAATCCCCAAAATGTTATTTTCTAACAAGTGACCCCTCATTTTAAAGGTTTTTGCACGCTGAACACGATAGTGAAATCGGATTTTAGATATCTAAATCCGTTCTTAAATTAGAGCATTTAAAGTGCGCAAAAATTACCCAAAACTAGGATAATCTTTAAACTCTTACCCCCACCCCCTTAGAGTGGTCAGATTGAAAAATGTGAGAAGTATTAATTGAAGACGAGAGTTCGAAGCAAAAAAGGGGGAGGCAAACGATTAGTACAACTCCTTGAATTTACCCACAGCGATCAAATAAATAAGCACTTAGTACAATTACGTAATAAACAAACGGTAGAATCAGGATGGACAAAACGTACAAATTAAAATAAATACGAAGAGAATATACATAGAAAACCAAATTTTAGACCGAAGTTTTCCTTTATTCAAAACCATAGCCATTAATTCGAATATTTCTTTGAAAATTCGCTCATTAAGTCATGCTGCATGACTGATTTTTTTATTAAATTTTCGGATTCTATGTACCCTGAATCGGAAACTATCAAATTTTACGGTGGGGGGGGGGGGGGGTTAAATTGTTATTTTTGTCATGCTCGATTCCAAAGGTTTATTATTGAAAATAACAAACCAACAATTTCTGTCCGTCCGCCGTTTTATTATTTGTACGTTTTATACAACCTGCATTCCGTTGTCGTAAGACTAATTACCAATTCTTTTATGATCAACACTACAACTTAGATTGCGACTTTATAATTAGGTACCTACCTAATTTGGTAGGTGAGAAGGAAGGAGGGGAAAGACATGAAAATGTCCCAATGCGTTGCAGACTCGTATGCAAGCGTTTATCAACGACTGTTTTTTTTTTAACTTTCTGGTGTTACAAGCAATGCTGTTTGACAGAAAAAGTTTTTTTAAAACGATAAACCCCCTTCCCATAATCTTATAGCATATTCCCGCAAATTTCAGATGAAATCTCTCTTACGTGGTCTTCAGCTAATTAATACGGTTTAAACTGAGAACTCTCGTTCTCGAATTCCAAAAACGCTGCAAATTATTGCAGAACGTGCTATTATTTACATGTAAAGATGATCCTTCTGCGTAGATCACTGTTTTCTGCGGTCAACACCTACCTATCCTCGCGCTCCCTCCAGGGAAGCCCAAAAACGAGTAGGTACTGGTGTAGGATGGTTATTTTTTTTTAAGCTCAATCACGAATCCAAGGATTCCCTGCCTTCGGTAGTGGGGAAGCAAAATTGGCAGGCTGGATCTGTTGAATTTGCGTTTAATGGTTCACAAACCTCATGGGAAATTGTAATAATTTATCTTTCCCGTTAAACTCCGTGCGGAAAAATGGATGTGGAATGAAAAAGCATTCTGCCATAAACTTGTAGAAATCGGTGGGTAACTCATCTGTTAGGTGTAAATGTCTTCTGAGAGATAATGTAGTGGACATATTTTGTTGCATTATCTCTCAGAATTTATTAACTGTAGATGGTGACTACAAAAGTAAGGAACGAATTAGAGACTCCAGTAGATGCTTGGAAAACAATGAAACTTATATTTTTGGCTCAGGGAACAAAACGAACTTTATGTACAATTTTGATAGAAACTTGTAAACATTGTTCTTGAATGGAGGAAAACTACTAAGGTAGTCGCGTCACCTAAGACACAAAAATTTAATTTTGGAATCATGTGATCACAGTCACAATGGGAACTTGGAAACAACTAATGCCGCTACAGCTTATAACAAATGGCCCACCGATTTCCACCAGTTTATGACATGCTTTTTATGTCCACATCCATTTTGTCCGCATTAATAATTGAAAAGGTAAAATGTTGGAAACCAGTCTAATTCAATTGGCAAAGGGTTAACCTAATTCATTTGGTAAAAGGTTTTGTTCATCTGGTAAAAGGTTTAATTCAATGGGCTATTTTTATTGGTCAAATTCTGTTAAGTAAGGGAAATTAACACTTATTGACCGCATAATGAGGTGTTTGTATCGGAATGTATAGGCAGAGAACAAGGGTGAAGTTTGAATTGTTGAGGCTTCGCTAGAAATAACATGTCAGGTAAATTGCAGTTAGTTCAACACAAATCCCGCTAGAGCGCTAGTGTGTAACTCAATGTCTAGAACCTCGCTGGATGGTGGTTGGATGGAACCTCAAATTTGTAAGTAAATTAAACATCAAACCGAGGGGAGGTTCATGAAAGGTCACAGCAAAGGTTCTTGAAGGTTTGCCGTTTTGTAATGTATGGTTGTTGGCAGCATTGAGAACCTTTGCCTCCGAAGCTTCGCTCTGCCCCCTTGGGACCACAGCCAATCATGTCAATAGACCTGATACGCCTTTTCTTGCCGCATTTTTACTTTTAATCACCCATATTTAAAAAATAACGCTTATTTTGAAAACGGGCTTCAAACTACCACTTTTCCAGGGGTACGAATACATTTAAAAAACATTGGCGAAAATGCCCATTGGCAAACAAATTCAACCGCACAAAGTTTACTTCATTTGGCAAAGGGTCATCTGGTAAGGTTTAATTAAAAAGGCCAGTTCTACAGATAGGTAAGTGGTCTGGATGCTCGCTATCAGAATGATCATCAACCTTCCTAGGCAAACGAAATAGTCCAGCACCATATCATAATACCTTAATACCTTCGAGATGAGGGGTCCGAATATTCCTTTTGGGTATTGCAGATAATCTGGGGCTGCCAGTTCAGTTTGAGTAGCTTTCATACAGTTGGTTAATTCAAGTCGAATCGGCCTTAACAGCTGTTGGAAATTCTGAAATATTATTGGTTTCATAACTTGATTATGTTGGTACCAAAGAGATGGTGGTTCGTGGTTGATGTAGCTATTAATCGAATGCAGTTTTTATACCAAATTAGGTCTGTAAATCCGTCAATTTGCTTCCATGGAACGCAAAACTATCATTAAAGCTGTGGGGACGTGGGGCTATGTTAAGCTGCCAACAGACATCTAGAACAAGGATCTAGAACAAGGCTGCTCAAGTAGTGATTATCCATGTCATCCGCACTCCTCTGCCAGGGCATGGTGGCAGCTCGTGGGGTTATGAAGCTCACATAAACAGTTGTTATTAGTTCTCAATCCGACATTGGTAATTGCACTTATATGTTTTTAGAACCTATACATGTATAGGTAACATATATTACCTACATATGTTTTATTGAAAAGTTACCCGCCAATTTTATAGAAAAGCCCCATGTGGGGGAATTTTTGTCCAATTTTCTTTTCTTTTTTAAGAAAGATATTCAGAACTCTTGGAAAAATGATAGTTTGAAGCCCGTTTTCAAAACTAAGCGTTAGTTTTTAAATGAGGGCGATTACAAGTAAAAATGCGGCAAAAAATGACGTATGAGGTCTATTGACATCTGATTGGCTGCTGGCCCAAGACAGAGCGAAGCCTCGGAGGGGAAGGTTCTCAATGCTGCCTACAACCCAACATTAGAAATGGCAAACCTTCCTGGCAACCTTAAAGAACCTTTGCCATGACCTTTCCCTAGGTTTGATTTTGAGGACGTGTTTTTAAATTTATTTATACATTTGCGGTTCCATCCATCCATTGCAGTTCCGTAAATAATTCAAGGTTCTTCTCACGCACTAGGCGGGAACAGGACAGGAAACAGCCGCGGGACACGGGTCGTATTTTTTCGCTTCTATTTGAATAGAGATAAGCACACTAGGTAGGACGCGGCGGTCACAGCATGGGGTAGGAGCAGGACGGGTTCCGCCGCGATTGCTCTGAAAGTGAAAAACGGCGTTGCTTGGCACGGGACATTCCCCCTCCACTTTCCAATGTTTACCTTCCCCACATTCACGCACGCCTTCCTTGCGTTCACACTCACACTCTTGCTTGTGACGAAGGGAGCATGGTGAGCGGTGGGGGAAAGGGAGCTGAGGAAAGTCCTGCCTAATGTGAGTATAGGTGCAGGACAGGACAGCGGCGGCCAGCCGGCATTCCGTGTCCTACCCTCGGCGTTTCCTGTCCTGTTCCCTCATAGGTGTGAGAACCTTTAAAGTGGTGCACTACCGTTCCATGCCGGATTTGTGTTGAACTACTTGGTGATTTACCTGATAAGTAATTTCTAGCGGGAACTCAGAAATTCAAATTTCGCGCTCGTTCTCTGCCTAGACTTACCGACATAAACACTTCATTATGTGGTCAATAAGTGTCAGTTTCCGTTATTGACAGAATTTGGCCAAAAAAGGAGAATTTGTAGCACAAAATTGCCGATTGGTGTAACTGATTCAAAACCAAACTTGAATTCAAGTGTGTAATATGTGGCAATACCAAAAAAGTTATTATCCATACCCGAAATGTTGAAATAAATTTGAGGTTCTTTCTTCTGATTTTCAGATAGTTTCCACTGCTCTACCTTGAAACTGAACTTTTCTAATCATGGCGGGAACAGCGGCCAGATCCTGTTTCGTCTATGACACCAAAGAGTTTGTTTCAGTCCTCGACAACGTTCAAGTGTCAGAGTTCATGAAGACAAAATCCGCTCCGCCACCAATCTCACTGCCCAGTAAGTTACTTCGTGAATTTTTTTTTTCCAGTTATTGGATTTAGATTTCTATTTTAGCTGTGTAAAGCGAGGTTGATTTATCACAGATTGCCGCCCTGATAAAAATTGTGTTGGCTGTAATACGGGATATTATATTGGAAATAATACTTGTGCTTGATGAAACGTATGACCAACATTGAAAACACAGAAAGTGTCATCACTGAGGGTTGGTTGGCACCTGCTTATTCCGTGAATCCTTTGATGTTTCTGATCTGTAACCCGACCTTTGGCCTGTTCCTGTCCGCAGTTGCAACTTCCGAAGGCAACTTGATCATGGTTCCACTGGACGATTTGCGCATCTCAGACACACTGTATTGCTCTTACTGCTCCACCGGCTTCCTCGACAAGGACGCTCAAAGGTCGCATTACAAGCTCGACTGGCATCGGTACAATCTCAAGCAGGCTATTGCCCAGAAGAAGACTGTGTCGGAAGAGAAGTTTTCTCAAATAGTCGGTAAGTCTACAAGTAAGGCGAGGTAGTGGGAAATGTAAGGACTCACGTCCTCCACATTCTGGCAAAAGGATTTCAGTACCTAATAGTTTCATTGAGTATCAAAATGTCACTTTAGGTGTACCTGCTTTGGTTGTTTTAGACGATGATATGTCAAGTATTTCTGGATCGGAGACCGAAGATGAAACAGAAACTGACAACACCGATGTGGAGACTGCTAGAGAGGAAGAGAGGCTTAAGGTAAGTTCTGTTGCGTTTTTTTGTTTATTATTCTGTGAATAATGCCACCTATGTATTCGCTCAGCAAAAAAATTTTATAACACCCCCTCAAAATGTCTTCCTTTACGTTCCAAGGTGCGTAGTTTCCAAAAATGCAATGTCCGTTCACCTTCACGCCGTACCATCCATAGCTACTTTATTTAAGTCTAAAAAATTCGTTCTTTCGCACACGGGGTGTTATGGGTGAAAAATGGGTGTAAAAATAGGGTTTGTTTGGTGTTCTGGTAACATGAGCTTGTGAGGTATTGTTTTCCATGTTTTTTAGGGCGAGGAGACCGAATATGAAGTCGATTTTGACCAAAGATCGGAAAATTGAGGTTCTAACGAAATGTTAGCTCCCAAAATTTATTTATTTATTTATTTCATGGCCCCAATTACATTATAACATTCAATTCAACATTGTAACATGTTATAATGATCATTATAACATTCAATTCAACATTGTAACATGTTATAATGATCATTATAACATTTTTAAGAGGAATGAAAAGTATATTAATATAAGTAAATAATACACAAAAAAAACTTGGAAAAAATATACTTCATTAATACTGATGGGGGAGGAAGAGAACAAAGTCTTTAAAGAAGAGAGGGAGGAATGGAAAAAGTCGAATTAGGGTTTGATGGTGAGAAACAGATTGGCAGTCCGAGGGGGTCTACGAAGGGGTCATTTTTTATGAGTCAAAAACCTGGGAAATTATCTGAAATCACCTTAAACTTGTATAATAACGCTAGAAGTATCATCAGGCGAATCAAGACAACTAAATCAAGACAATTTGTCAAGAGTAGGAGCCTAATTCAAGTTTTGGGGGGCCCAACTTGGTGGATACCAACAAAAATAGCTATTTCAATTATTCCACACGAAAGAAACAATAATTGAACAGCCCGCATTTCTGTAGGTATGTCCAATAGAATAATAAACCCAAGTGACAAGGACTTTGGAGCGTTTTGTTTTTTAGTAACATGAGCTTTTGAGGTATCGTTTTCCATGTTTTTGGGACGAGAAGACCGAATATGAAGTCGATTTTGACCAAAGGTGGAAATTTGAGGTTCTAAGGAACTTTCAGCCTTAAATTTACGTTAAATTTTGGTCTAAAATTGTCGTTTTTTTGCACACAGTTCGGGTCCCCATTTGGGTCCTAGTTGTGCTCCGAAACAGCCCGATCGGCATACTCCCAGGGGTGATATGGGAGAAAAATGAGTGTAAAAATAGGGGTTTTTGAGGTTTTAGTGAACATGAGCTTATGAGGTATCGTTTTCCATGTTTTTTACGGCGAGAAGGCCAAATATTTGGTTGATTTCGACCAAAGAATGAAGAATTGAGGTTTTAACGAGGGTTAAGCTCCCGAAATTCATTTTTATGAGTCAAAAACCTGGGAAATTGTCTGAAATCACCATAAATTTGTATTGTAAGGCAGTAAGTAGCATTGACGAGAACGCAAACTCGTTTCCATTTCCACTAATTTCACCGTTTGTGCGTTTTGTTTCAGCATCTTATTGCTCGAAGGTCTCGCGTCCTCTTCAGCAACTCCTGTGGTCAGGTCATTTCGGTTCATCGTTGCCTCCTCCTCAACAAGAAGGTAAATCATCTGGAGAGCATTCCTTCTCTACTTTCATGGAAACACACTGGAGATCATTTCACAGCAATTCCTGATTTTGCTCAAATTTCCCCCCTCAAACGTCAGTATAGCTGGTTCGATATTGAACCCATTGTTGCAATGGATGGAGCTGTTGTTGCAAATGGTCTTACGCCAAAACTTATCTCAGTTGGTTATTTAAAATCGTTCGTTCCATTTTGGTTTATTATTCTGTGAATAATACACCTATGTATTCGCTGAGCAAAAAATTTATAGCACCCCCTCAAAATTTGTTCTCTTACGTTTCAAGGTGCTCAGATTCCAAAAATGCTATGTCCGTCCACCGTACCATCCCTATCTGCATTATTTTCGGTCTAAAAAATTCGTTCTTTCGCACACAGGCTCCATTTGGGCCCTGGTTGGGCCGTTTGGGCCCAGGGGTTTTACGGGTGCAAAATGGTTTTTTTTGTGTTTTAGTAACATGAGCTTGTGAGGTATCGTTTTCCACGTTTTTCAGGACGAGGAGATAGGATATGAAGTCGATTTTGACCGAAGAGTGTAAAATTGAGGTTCTAACGAAGTTTCAGCCTTAAATTTACGTTACATTTTGATCTAAAATCGTCGTTCTTCCACACTCAGTTTGGGACCCCGTTTGGGAACACATTTGGGTCCTTGTTTTGCTTCAAAGCTCTGCACCCGATCGGAATATACCCAGGGGTGTTATGGGATAAAAGTGGGTGTAAAGGTTTTTGTAAACATGATCTTGTGAGGTATCGTTTTTCATATTTTTTAGTTGCGAGAACCGAATATGAAGTTGATTTTGACCAAAGAGTGAAGAATTGAGATTGTAACGAAGGTTCAGCTCCTAAAATTCATTTTTTGATTCAAAAACCGAGAAATTGTCTGAAATCACCATCAATTTGTATAATAACACTAGAAGTAGCATCAGCAGGTGAATTAAATGACACAATAAGTGATAAAAGATAATTTGTAGCAAAAAAAGGATCCTAATTCGTGTTTTTGGAGTCCAAAATTGGTGGTAACCATAAAAAATAACTATTTCAATTATTGCACATGAATGAAACAATAAATGAACAGCCAGCATTTCTGTAGGTGTGTCCAGTAGAATAATAAACCCATGTGACAAGGACTTTGCCGCGTTTTTGTGGGGCCTCTGCATTCGAAGCCTGCCTTTTCACATATTCCACCCTTGCATTCGTACACCGTCTGTCTTTACATGAAACAACTATTCTTATCGTGTTATCATACGGGTTTACCATGGATTTATTCCTTTTTATATCATCGATATTCAGGAGGTCAAACACTCAGGAATGCGGTTCATCTGTAGGTTTTTCCATTGACATGATGTTGTAATGGTTAACGAAAAGGGATTATTTCTTTTGAGGGGGGTGTCTGGAGAAGAAAATGACCACAGGGTTTCAGTCTAAGATCGTAGGGTAAGCGTGCATGTGCTTACCCAACCAGTGATTAGCTCTTCACCTCTGATAATATTCTTGTGAAGCCTGCAGGGACTAAAGTTTGAAATAAAGGCCGAGTATAAAGTCCTCCCACGATATACCCAGTGTGGTCAAATCCAGGGTTATAAAAGAAGAAGAAGAAGAAGTAAGTTCTTACCTCACGTTGACAGCACGTCCTTGTTCCCACGTGAGAACTAACACTTGCATGTTATTCAGCAACGTCTACATTGAATTTCATCATTCCTAATGCTGGTTACTTCTATTATTAATCTCTTGAGAAAGTTAGTCATGAAATATAAACAGAAGTGTGATCAAACAGGGAAAGTACGCGTGAGAGGCTGAAAAAAGCTTTGGCTGGGGTGAAACAGGCAGGCGCCAGGGGTCTCGGCTCCACAGACACGTGCCCACCTTGGCCGTCCGGAGCAAAAGGGTTAAATAATATGCCTTTGAATAATGTGAATTTGATATTTGCCTGTTGAAAACTGTAAACGGTCTTGTTTTTTCAGGAAGAAGCAGCCTCAGACGATCAGCTGGTGAGTTTAATGAAGAAACTCCCTTACAAAACCACGTGGCTTGTGGTCATGATGGGTGGCGGTCATTTTGCAGCTGCGCTCTTCAAAGGTAGGAAATTATATTCATCCTCACCTTCCGTCTCAAATCATGTAAATAAAGCTTTCCTCGTAACTGTCGGTGGAATATTATTATTCCATTTTCGTTCCAAAATCCATTTAATATCCCTATGTGTCTATTTGCTTCTATTTATCTATTATTATGATCCAACACACAGTGGTAAAGGGGACTACGGCATTTATCCTTCACTTCAAAAGAGCAAGTTTGCGAGGTCTTAGCGGGTAAAAAGTGGGAACAGTGGTGGTAAATAGCAGGTAGCACTTGGTCTAGTGACGACGGAACTAGTACTACTGCTATTGAAACCAAAGAAAAATCGTGTTAAAAATCAGAAGAAAATATAAATGTATCAAAATTTTCCGAATCAAATTCAGAATTTGGCAAACCAATTTAAAAATCTCTGCCAATTCGAGTAGTCAGTATAGCTTCCTCACTTGAATCACATAGAATAGGAGGGTAGGTTCATTCATTGGACAGCTGGAGTATCCATAGCAATGACTAAATAATTCGTTAATGACTAAACGAATGACGAATCAGGTCACATACGTCTACGACTATTTTCGCGTAGTTAAAGCGTTACAAAGAAATGGTCAACATTTCATGTTCGCGCATGCGCAGACACAGTACGATTCCCATGAAATTCTTGAGGAACTGTCAAAGTATTATTCCTGATCGTTTGAACTCATTTCAACGATACAGGTAGTTATAGGCGTTTCAAGTATTTCACGTTTGCGCATGCGTAGACGAAAGTTACGGTACGATGTCAGTGATTTTGATATGGTACTGTTTACGATCCAACCCGCGTGTACCTTCAACATTTCAGCTCTCTACGACTATTTTTCGCGTAGTTAGAAGAGTTACAAGGAAGTGGTCAACATTTCATGTTCGCGCATGCGCAGACGAAAATGACTGTACGATTCCAATGAAATTAATATGGAATTATCAAAGTGTTATTCCTGATTGGCCCTCCAAGTTTGAACTCATTTCAACTATATTTAAGGTAGTTATAGGCATTTCAAGTATTTCACGTTTGCGCATGCGCAGAAGAAAATTACAGTATGTATTTTCTCAAACATTTTGTTGTGAGGCCATCTGTTAGCCAACCCGCACCTACCCTCCAAGTTTCAGCCCATTTCGACCATTATTTCGGGTAGTTATGGGCGTTACAAGGAATTGATCACCCACAGGCACGGAACAAAAATGTTCCTTGATGTATGAAACGCAACATGGTAGTGGAAATTTTCATTTTGGAGGACATAAATTTTTTGTTACTCAATCGCGAATCTAAGGCGGTGTGAGACGGGAGGAAGCAAAAATCAAAATTGATTAGAGTGGGTAAATGAAGATTTAAAATATGCCAGGCTATATTCCTATATTTTTCTTCAAAACCCACACATATCTAGGTAAGGATATTGCAGATTGAGGCTTCGTGGGAGTGCTCTTCTTATCCATCAATCACATTATTTCCCTAGTTTTAAGAAAAGCTTTGCAGCGGAACTTCTGTCGCTTAACGCAAATCCATCGACTTTCCCCATCTACCAAGAGTTTTTGGAACACAAACTTGAAATCGCCCTTAAAAACCTCTTCTTTTCCTTGTTTACTGCCCCCCCCCCCCCCCCTTGGGCACAAAGAGGGTTTCGCCGTTGGCCATAGCTCCACGTTAACTAAATCGAGAAGCCGACCTTATCATCGATGGAACGAACATCATGTTGGTTCAGGTGTAGAAATACAACACTCGCCTCGGGAGAAGTGGCGGAGCGGGGTGTTGACATACAAATCCGAGCTCGGGGACCTTTCACTTTTTCCCTCGGCGGGTATAGATCTGCCGTTGACCGTTGCCATGGTCAGCCTAGTAATTCATCTCAATAAGGGGAACCTGTAGAATGATTAGGTTCTTCATGGTGCACATAATGGTGAAACAACGAGTAACCAAAAAAATACACCTTTTTATTGTGACACTTAGCGACTGTTTTTAAACTTATCGATTCATCTGTAGAAAGTAAATCACAAAAAATACATCACTTAAAGAGAAAATACAGAGAAATCTAGACAGGAATAATCGACATAATTTTCATGCAGTAAAGGTCTTCTTGGGCTTTCCTTATGAGTTCGACTGCTCTCGTCGAGGACACAAGCAATATGGTAGTCTCAAGGGTAGACATTCTTCTGTGTGGAATATCTCACGCGCCGCTGGTGGTTTGCATTAGTAGATGGGACGGTAGAGTCAGTGCTGTTTGAGTCCTGAGAATCTTCAAGTTGCATTCGTTGTATGTCCAGCGTCAGTTTCTTGACTTTCTCCTTCTCCATTCGCTCCACCTCCTCCCTTCTCTTCAGGCCTGTAAGTCCATAAGAGTTGTACGGGATTATTATAATTTATAGGCAAGCAAGGAAGTAAATATGTAAGAAGTGGAACATCCTAGCATTATAACAGTTAACATACCCTAGGCAGTTAAGCTAGGCCTAGGAAGCACGAGGAGCGTCGGGACCAAACTTAGCTGCTCCTCTGCCTTTCCTTCTTATCACTCACTTGTCCGACTAAGGTCATTGTGCTTTCCTTAAAATATCGTACTAAGTACTAACACATAAAATGTGATTTACCTACCTCCACGACTTATAACAGACTAACAATAAGGCTGGGTTAGGAAGGAGGACCAACTAGATCCCAGGTGTTGTTGGGACCTAGGTGTCCGAACTTTATTATTTAGGTGTAGTTTCAGAGAAAAACTGTTGTACCTACGGAGTACGGACACATTATTTTAACTCTGAATTTCGGATTCTTCGTTTCTTGAAACGAAGAACACGAACGAACGAACGACGAAGAGCGTTCTTCGTTTCGCGTTCGTTGAATATTTTCTTACTCATTTACTTTAGTTCTTTGTTGAAAATAATAAACCAATAGAACTTTAGACAAATTATGAAATGTGTAAGGTGTTTGATTTACATTTGTATGAATAAGTAATCAGTAAAGAAAAACGGAGTTATTGAAAAGTTCTGTTTCCACTAATACACGAAAAACGCGAAAAATACGCTGTTATACCGGTTTCTGTCATCAAACCATCGTAAGTAACAAACAATAAGTGAAGGCACATTGGAGAGGTGACCTTATAAATAGTACCAAAAGAGAAAGGTGGTCGATTGGGATTGGTTGTGAAGATGAATGGTGAAGGGAACAAAGTGAAGGGGGGGTCGATTCTGATTGGCCCTGGAAGTGAATGCCAAAAAGTGAAAGGAATGTAGGGTGGAAAAGGGGGAGGGGGAAGGGGATAACCCAAGGTGTTACAGAAATGAACGCAATAATGGGGAAAAACTTGAAGGAATTATACCATTCAAAGATTTACCCAACCCGTCACTCTTAATCATTTCGAATTTTTCAAGTAGGTACATCCAACATGCTCCCTTTTGGGCAGAAATGAAGATATTCAACAAACTCTCTGCCTTTAAGATAAAAATTGAAGCTATAACTGGATTCATTCAAGTGACGTGCAAAGGCCGAATCACCCTTATTATCCCTGAAATCTTTTTCATCTTCCGTTATTCTTTCTCGAACTTCCTACCAGTTTGACCACAATAGTTATTAAGTCCACAGGAACACTTTAATTTATAAACACCACTTTTAACTTGAAGATTAATTTTATCTTCAACCGAAATTGATGAAGATCTGAGATTATTTTTAGTTTTATATCCTACTTTGAACCCTTCAGAAGTTGATATTTTACCAATTTTGTCCAAATTTTCCAAAATACTGATCCAAATCTTCTCCTCAGTCGTGGCTTTCCTAACTAGGTTTGAAACTCCTTCCCTATTCTTTTTCATAAGAACCCTATTCCATATTGTATCGATAAACTAATATTAGTCTCTGAACAGGGCAGTTAAAGGAATAAACGGGTCTCAAATTGCATATTATTTTTGTTGACATTCCCAACCCTGAAAATAATGACAATCATGACAAAACTGAACCTGGAAGGGTAAAAACCGCACAGGAAGTACGTAAGTATAAGGAGCAGGAGCAGTTCGGGTGATATCAGCTGAGTTCGATCGGCTCGAGTCTGTCCCTAGATGCTCCTGGAAGCATTTTTCTCTCGAAATGCCTTTACGTTTATGAACAGTATTTTGATCAGTGCGGTGCAATCACGATCCGGGGTTCAATGAAAGAAAATATTACTTATGCAGTGTCATTTGCCCGCCTCAGTGGCCAGACGGGTGTCCCTGTATTACTACAACTGCTGCGGCATTTCTGATCCATATTAACTTAGCTGTAGTTTTCTTCCTAGTTCCATCACCTTTTCAATCTACCTTCAACGGTACGAACTAAATCACTCGCGAAGAAATCGTGGAAATCCATTTCAAAGAAAAACGGAGTTATTGAGTTATGTTTGTTACTGCCAATGATTTGATCACCGAAACCGGTATAACATTGTATTTTCGCGTTTTTTCGTGTATTAGTGGAAATAGACAACTTTTCAATAACTCCATTTTTCTCTTCTTTTGGTTTATTATTCTGTGAATAACACACCAATGTATTCGCTCAGCAAAAATTTTTATAACACCCCCTCAAAAATGTTTCTTTTACGTCTCAAGGTGCGTAGATTCCAGAAATGCAATGTCCGTCCGCCGTATCACGTGTACCGGCTTCATTTTTGGTCTAAAAAAAATCGTTCTTTCGCACACATGCTCCATTTGAGCCTTAGTTGTGTCCCGAAACTTTTCAGCCCGATCGGAATACACCCAGGGGTGTTATGAGTGAAAATGTGCACAAAAATGCATAAATGCAAAAATTAATGCTTTTTGTGGTTTAGTAACATGTTAGTAGCATGAGCTTTTGAGGTATCGTTTTCCATGTTTTTGGGGACGAGAAGACCGAATATGAAGTCGATTTTGACCAAAGAGTGGAAAATCGTGGTTCTACCAAATGTCAGCTCCCAAAATTGATTTTTTATGAGTCAAAAACCTGGGAAATCGTCTGAAATCACCATCAATTTGTATAATAAAACTAGAAGAAGTGTCAACACGTGGATCAAGTCGATTAAATGGCACTACCAATGATCAAAGATAATTCGAAAAAAAATCGTACCTAATTCGTGTTTTAGGGGTCAAAAATGGTGGAAACCATCAGAAATAGCTATTTCAATTATTTACATGAAAGTAACAATAAATGAACAGCCAATATTTCTGTAGGTGTGTTCAATAGAATAATAAACCCATGTGACAAGGACTTTGCAGCGTTTTTACTTTCAACGGATCTATTAAATCAGACGGTGTTATTTTGCAGTAAGTATGTATTACAGCTTTATTCCAATATCTGTATAGGTATGTAGGTGCCGTGCTGTGATTAGTGCTGTGCGAAAGCAAATACCCAGCAGGCCACACTCACCTTTAACCAAATCAGAATCGTTAGGGACGTTGAGCCCCTTGCAGAGCGTTTTATTCCCTTTTCGAACCAGCATCACGAACGAGTTGCTGCTCTCGGTCTCGTCGGGTTTCTGAGTTTTGCCCATCATAGGGACGACAATGTCGAGGGAGGGGCGGATCGCTTCTTTGAGACGCTCTTGAACGTTGTCCGAAACCATTTTCTCGAGCTCTTGAAGGAAGTCTTCGTCGTTCTCGGTTTCCTGTGACAGTTGTCAGTGGTCTCAATTAGGGAATGAAACGAGGACGGGAATGGGAGACAGGCCCCCAGGTACAGCATGGCGGAGATCAGGTGACCACATATGGAAGTGACCCTAAATTTTATTTTTAGAGGTGGAAGGTAGAGGGTTGAAAAAAATTGACAAGTTGTTGCAAAGTTATGGATATTTTACTGAATATGAAAAAAATTATTTGTCGAACAGAATGTCCAATGAATAGATGGCGTCCGCCTGCAGAGAGGCATTCTTGGAGGTGCTCGCCGAAGTTTCTCATCACATTCTCCAACATTTCCACTGGAACTGTTGCATTTTGACGCCTAATCGCATCCTTAAATTTGGGAAGGGTTTTGTCGACATAAACATTTGACGGCAGATACCCCATAGGAAAAGTCGCCATCTCTCGAAATGACGACATGCTATAGCCAATACGCTCGCCTGTGACTTTTTTCTGTGGGGGGTATCTGAAGTTAAATGTTCACGTCGAAAACCCAGGAACCCTTCCCGAATTAAATAAAGGATGCGATTAGGCATAGAACTGCGTCCAACATTCCAATGGAAATGGTGGAGAATGTGATGAGGAACTTTGGCGAGGGTCTCCAAGAATGCGTCTCCGCGGGCGGATGCCACCACCTGTTGGACATTCTGTTCAGCACATTTTTCTTTTAATATTCAATCAATTTTCCATACATTTGCAACAACTTGTGATTTTTTTCGACCCTCTAGTTACCTCGAAAATTAAAAATTTGGCATCAATTTCAAATGTAGTCACCCTATCTCTGCCACCGTACATTTTCTTTTGGTAGATGGAATCTTCTGGAAAATAATATGACTAAAATGACAATGCTGCTACTTCAAGAAGTTGAGATTTGATCTGACTTGAAAATATGCAAAGACCTCACCTTCCTAAATTCATCAATATTAATTTACTGGTTCGCAGAGGCCAGTAAGGATATGATTGTCAAAAATTGAATGTGGAGTCAAAAAGGGTACACTTACTCTCTCCATTTCGAGCTCGTCTTCTTCCTCCTCTTCATCTTCTTCATACAGCACATCGTCATCTTCTGGAGGAAATATCACTCCATAGCCATCTCCACCTGCGCAAAACAGCCAGCTATGCTTATTGAAACATTTAAATAGGATTAGAAAGCGACTTGCATTTGGGCAGTGAGTTGCAGCATATATTGCCACAGCAGGAATGGGAAAAAAACGTGAAACTGTTTCGAAGAAACTGTTTCTTGAAAAGAAACGATGAAACAGTTTCTCAAAACCTGAAACCTGTTTCAAAAGAACGGCCACAGACGAAATGAACAGTTACGGTCTTGATTCGATTTTAGGTCCCAAGGTTGCGAGAGACAGCATCGCAGGAAAACTGAATAACTGTTTCGTTGTAGGAAAAAAATGGGAAACAATGAATGTTATTAAACCGTTTCTGTTGCGAGGGACAGCTTCGCAGCAGGAAAAATGAAGAAACAGTTTTGCATTTCTGTTGCTTCGGCCAAGAGCCAAAATTTCTTGAAGCGTTATTACTGCCGAAGCTGTTACTTTGAAACAGCTTTCCCAAAACTGTTACATACAATAAACGAACTGTTTCGTTCCTCAAAAAGAACAGAAACGCCCATCCCTATGCCGCTGGTGCATCAGTGTTATTCTGGGGCAGCGATATGAGGTGTGTCCAATAAGCCAAAGAGGTTAGAAAGAAGACAGCCAGGACAGGGTATACTGGGGGATGAACTACCTTAGGGTGTAGCCCACCACCCAACACCAGCTAATACAGTGAAACCTCTTAAGACGCGCTCGACAGGACAATTAGAAAAGCACGCAGTATGTGATTAGAGCGTTTTAAGCCAAGAAAAAGAAGTAACAAGAAAAAGTCACACAGTATTACAAGTACTGTGTGCATACATCTGTAGGTACAACATAAATTTCGATATGCACGTGTCAAAAACTTATGTTGTATGTATCCTGGTATGTTAAAAAACTGATAGTCACTGCTCGGACTGCGAAATAAAACATTACTGAAAATAATAAACCGAAAATTGCCGATTGTGGATTGCTTCAGCGATGACGCAATCAACAGAAGACAAACACATCAATGTCACAATCGAAAGGTCTTGAGCCTGCGGAGTCACAGTGTCAACAAAAACAATTATGTACATATGTAAGTTAACTTGAACGCGTATCAAACAGGATTTTAGCAGTTGGGGGCCGGAGAAAAGACGCGTATCATGCGGAATTGCTTATTATGCAGGAGCGTCTTAACAAATTTCACTGAAATCGATGGTCATACACCGATCCATCCATATAGGTACATTTTCATACTGAGTAACTGAGTATTGATGAAAACCTGATAATAATTAAGCATTTATTGATTTGTTTATTAAGTCTAATCGAATCCTTCTATTCTTTTTATTGAATAGCAGTGACTGGATTCCTCCATATCTGAAATTAGGGCATAAGGTCAAGTGAGTCCCCCATTAGGAACAATAGGCAGCCTGACATCGATCCAAACTTGGAAAAAAATTTTAGTTTTTAACGAAAGAACTGTTAGTCGTCCGTTTCAATCGATAATGCGTCGATAGATTCGATTAGTTCATTTAACATGATGTAAACGGATTTTCGAAGATCACTAACCAGCTTCTTTCTTGATGTTGTACTCATTGATGAGCTTCTCATGGAGGGTACGCACTGCATTCAGAGCCTCCTGGTAGCCTGATACCAATTTCACGTCGGGGCAATTCTTCTCAATGCAATCGTCGACCTGGAACTGGGCGTACACTGGAAACCTTAAACATTTTCAACAGTTGGTTATTTATAATCACAAGAAAACCTACCTACCATTGGGTCTTGAAGACGTACTCTGTATTGGATTCCATCCATAATGACGAAGACAATGGAGAATGATCCATAATGGAGAATGATGGAAACATCATCATATTGTTGTTATCTGGGTAAAATTATTGTGTTTCCCCAAAATGAGCTACAACCCACTAGAACCGTAAAAAATCTTGAAGAAGCAAACTCGAAATTCTAGATTCCCTTACTTGTTTTCGCCGTTCCAGTACGGGGAAGACTTCTTGGACCAGTAGTAGAGTTGAAAATGAGTGAGGAAGTAGGGTAGTTTGGTTTTGACATCCGTGTGTGAGAGGAACAACCCACAGGTGTCCAGCAGGGTGCAGGCAAGCCGTACCCGTATGAGGCTGTCGGGAGGGTCCAGAGGCGAAGGGGCAGAGCGATTCAGGCTGACTCCAAACATGATGAGGGAATACAGAACCTGTTGGAAAATGGAATACCAAGGAAGACAGATATACACTTATTACCATTTCTACGACCTAGAGCTTCTACATGGACTTGAAAGTAGTTACTTTGAACACATCGGTGCTTTCGACGAGGCGATAGTTGTAAAGTTCGCCAAAATATTTAATCATGGAGACTCTCCTCTGGTGCATTTTTGGGAGGTTGACTTCCATACCCAGACGGATGTCTTCCAAAACGTGATCCACAACTTTGGTGCCTGCAGACAACGAGGAAGTAATGCCAATTTCAAATGGCTGAGCCAGTTTGCAGGAATTCAAATCTAATAAATGTGGCTAAGTTCTCGTGTAAACACCGAAGTGAATACTGTGTACGATAAGCCGAGGTGTGGATTGAGGGAACCCTGAGGCAGGGCAGTCAGCTTTGCCTGACACATTCTCAAAGGGGTATTCCAGTTATTTAAATAAATATAGCTTGGGGTCAACGAAAATCGGGTCTGTTTGTCAAAAAAAGTTAACATAAAATTAAACACGCAAATAGAAATTGGGAGTTTGAAAAAAAGGCGTGGCGTAGAGATAATTCACTGCTTCCTCAAGCTTCACAAAAACACACAGAGTATGGGGGAAAATTGAAACAGAATTTAAACAAGATCGAGATGGAAATAATTAGTTTCTTCTGATGTTAACTGACCACTCTTAAACGACCGAGTGAGAGTGAGAGAGAAACGTTAGAAAGAATGAGAGGAGACCTTGATTGCCAAGATCCTTATGGATACTATAATTCATCCATACCACATTTATGCGCGCACACACACACACACACACAGCACAGCAGGGCCATGACATAGACGTAGGACCCAAGTTTTTTAACATCTAATATCTTTATTTCGTATTGCCTTCCTTATATTACATTATTATCGCCTTCCCTCACACTCCACTCCTTTTCACATTTAGGCGAACTAAAATATTCTAAAAATCATATTATTTTTAGATTTTCTGGAATCCCCATTGCAATGAAACACCGCCATAGTAATTCAATGCGTAATGTACTTACAAATCTTACCTCATCAATTATTTACCACCTGTTATTTACCTCATCAATTATTTACCAAATGTTATTTACCTCATCAATTATTTACCACCTGTTTTTCATCACTTTACTGTCCCTTAAAAACTACAGCAGTTATCAATCCCCTACCACAGTTTCAATCAGTCAGTTCAGCAACAATTGGGCATGCAGAATAGACACTTATCTTCTTGAAACTTACATGTAAAAGTTAATAAAAATTAAGTCAACCCTTTTTTTGCATCGAGAAACCTTCCACATTTTAAACAAATTTCAATAGAGAAACCAGTTTAATCTGACATGTAAGTTTTGAAATTGTTTATACACCGGCTTTGAAAAAAATCAATTTCTAATCATAGATATAAAACTTCATCAACCAAACTGAGAAACTTCATCCATCAAACATCCTAAATCACTGACATAAATTCACTTACACACGTCACACTGATCAGTATTAGGCGGGTAATTTTTTAGAGCATTAAAAAGATATCAATCTATGGATGAAACAAGCAAAGTTTTGATCTCACCAACAGCCTCCTGATGTTCGACCAGGCCTGCAACCAAACTGGCCAAAGCGGGCACTCGGTGGAATTTGATTTTCCAGGCCTTTGAAAGAGTTTGAACGGCAAACTCAGCCGTGGTCTCGTCTTCCCAGTCCAAACATCTGAAATGCAATCATCAGGAATCGGTAAACATTGTTGCTAAGTATCAGTTGGAGTCGTGGGCAAAGATACCTGGTTGATTTTGACGCGTTTATGATGGAATTCATGCAAATTGGACAAAATAACTCACCTCATTTGTTTGAGTACTTTTCGCTCGTTTTCAGGGTACATGAGATCTCGAAGAATCAGTTTCCTTATGAATTCATGGAGCGGAGGTCGAGTCTTTTTGACGGCACACGCCGTTTCTGGAGGGTTCACAAAATAATAGGCGTTCTCGATCATGTTAGTGTACCTGATGTCCAACGCAGTGGCGGACTTGAGGCGCATCATGTCCTCCAGGTACACTTTGGTTCTCATGTGGGACTCGGGATTTCTGCAAAGAGAGCAAAGCGACCATTCAAGTCAAGTGCCTGCATAGTACAGAATCCTAGTACGAGTAGATAAGACTACTGAGTCAGAAGGATTATGTTGAAAGGCCACAAGCTACCAGGACGTTGAGCTGAGCAGCAGACTTCAGCTTACCTGTACAAATACCGTCCGCACGTTTCCAATATGTTGCAAGCCATCTCAATGTGGTGGTGATTAAAGTCGTGAAGGAGCAGCTTGAGGCAGAACAAGGCTTCGATATTGGGGAACAACCCAAATTTCACTAGTTCCCCAATGTAGCGAGAAACTTTGATTTTGGACTCCAAATTGATCTGATCCTTCTTCCTTAGATGGTATTTGAAATCCTGCCACGAAAAAATGCATTTAAAAAAAATTATTACCTACTTACTAATAATTATTACTAATGTGAGCTGAGTTTGGGACAATCACAACATGCCTAGATCCAGATATACCCTAATTGAATGTAGTATACATAGGTACTTAGTTCTAAACCCGAAATTTTATATATTTATTCATTTTTTCTTCTATGAGGTGACTTGATCACTGAGCCCAACTTGCCACTGGGAAATGTTATTGCAACCCCATAAGTACAAAATTAAACTTAAAAAACGCTACAAATTGTTACACAATGCTTCATTATTTTCCTGTATAGTTACCCATAATTCGGTAGGGTCGTTTTTTGAGGTGGATACCTAACCAGGCATGCACGCGCGTACACAGACACGAAAAAAATCCCACCAGATCATAATCTTTGTAACGTTCGGCAATTACAGTTACATAAATATACATTTTTCCACCGCCCCCATCTCCTGTAAAGTGCTATTTTGGCCCTACGAACCCCCTCACGCGGTCATTTTTGAAATTCTGATGGTCTCTGAACCTGAGTAGGTAGGACCCTGGACACAATGCCAAATTTTCACTCAAGTTGGATGATAAGTTTGGCTGTGAACAACTATCTTGTAGGTAGAGTTCTCGCAGATTCCATATGTACAAAAGCAGTGGAAGTGGCCCCCTCCACTTTTCCACCCCCTCCCCTCACCGCACTGCCCGTTCAGGCTGCGGCTGATTGGACAGTACGACAAAGGGAGGGGCAGGACGAGTGGTGGGGTCCGTGCCCACTTCATTCACCCGCCGGCCTGCTGGGGCCTCGTCCTGCACATTTAGCACATCTGGAATCCGTCAGAGGTCTACCATAAACAAAATCAAAAATGAGCCATGATATCTAGTAGTATAATTCACATTCATGTTGACAAAGCTTTTCGGTTCAAACTTAGAACGAAGGACTAAAGCGCTCAGGGTGGTCTACAAAATCCACAAGTTTGGAATCAAAACTCCGTCATTAAAACCATTTTATTCAATGTTTTCGAGTTACGGCGTTCTGAAAATGTCACCCCCTATTTTTCACTTCTTTGAGATGACTGTCGGCTACGCCGAGCTTTATGGACCACTAGACCCTAAATGGGACCTATAAACCAGATTTCATTAATTTTGGTTCACGGTAACTAAGGAAAGTGCTAAGTATGGCGAAGGGCCATTTTCCATTTTCCGATTCTACATACCTTGAAACGAAAACCATCAAATTTTGATGGGGGGGAGGGGAGGGCCTGCTTAATTCCAAAGGTTCCTTATTAAAATAAAAACCAAAACCAACTCATTATAATATTATGCTAAGGTGGATGTATCTTTTGTATGTTTGGCATATCTCCAGCACTTGTATGACTGAAATTGTAAAAAAAAAACGCTGCAAATCCCTGCACAACAGTTTATTATTTAGTACAGAATACCCTTCAGTTATAGATCACAGCTCTCTGTATAGATAACCCGTCTATATAATATAATATGTACTAGTCTACACATATTATGTAGATGGCAGATTCTCCGTAGGTTAGTACCTAACCCCGTACTCGTTACTAGGTACCTAACTAAATCACGAGTTAAATGTTGCTAAAATAATTCTGTCGGTGACAAACTGTAACTAAAACGGCAAAAAAACCCGCAAATAATGAAGTTCTGAAGGGAAATTGTTGATGTGGAGTGAAAAATGTTGCAAAAGTTCCTACCAACAAACTCCAGCCCCTTCTACGTAGATGGTATAATGAACCGTTGTGTAATAATTTACCGTTGTGAAATAATTTACCATTGTGTAATAATTTACCCATCAATAATACTTCAACGTTTGTTAAGTTTCACTACCTATCAACAAACTCCAAAAGAGCCATCATTTTTCAAATGAAATACTATCAAGAACAACCAATTCCACTTCATACTCTGTGATTATAATCATGTGCTCCCTAGCAATGATGATCTCGAGCCAATTCCTGATAGCGCGTCCCTAGTGATGATATTTGGGCTGAACAAATTCATTCACCCTCCTGTTGAAAATTCCTGTCGGTGCAAACGTCTGGGCATTACTGTGAACGAACGGCTGGACGTACAATGCTCGGGGTGGTCTTAAAAAACTTCCAAGTTCGAGAACTATTTAAAACCGTTTAAAAAAAATCGAGAAAACGGCGTCCTGGAGACTTCAACCCCTATTCTCAATAAAGCCGAGCTTCGAGGACCAACTAGACCCCCAAATGGGACCTATAAAAAGAATTTCGTCAATTTTGGTTCATGGTAACTAAGAGAAGTGCTCAGTACGGCGTAAGGCCAGAAATTTTTTTATTGCATTTTCGGATTCTACATACCTTGAAACGGAAACCATCAAATTTTGAGGGGGGGTTAAACAGTTTTTTGTTTTTCTTTTCATGCTCGATTCCAAAGGTTCATTATTGAAAATAATAAACCAAAAGTTGAAAGTACTGACCTGTTTGAGTAAGCCGGTCAAGGAAGTCCCGATTTCAGGAATGACGGGGTTCAGTATGGCGACCAAACGCCCATAGAACGGGAGCAGGTCCAAGCGCGTTCGTGACACGCTGAACAGAGCCTTCACCAGCTTCCGCCGCGAGGTTTTAGTGTTGAGGAATACGACGAATTCGACCGCAGCGTTGTCGATCATCTCTCGATTGACGCAGGACGGCAGATTGTTGAGGAAACTGTCGAGAACCACTTTGGTGTTCGTGTTCGACGGGTCGTCCGGCTCCTCGGTCCCAAGCACTTCGTCTTCCTTTTGGGGCTCCTCCACCTTGTTCACAACAGAACTCTGACTGAAGCTTTCAAAGTCGAGTCAAAAAGCTCTCGCACATCATACAACTACAGATTTTGAAACAATCTTCCATAAACTGTCTTTGGGATCGAAGTATTCATCTCTGATTCTTATGCTTAGGTCCTAACGGGGATTAGCCATGGTTCTGGTGTAGCTGATTTTGTTCGTAAATTTGCTTTTTGTGTTATATATAAATAAGAAACAACAAATCAGTTTGCCGAAATAGCACAGATATAATTATATTGTACTGGTTTCCAAAATGCACCAGAAATAGAAAAAAATTCTCAAAAAAATGGAAGTTTCGCCAACATCAGTGTGCAAACGACTTTCAACTGCTTCCTCATGCAGAATTCAATGGCGAACTCAATTTGTATTTTCAAAGCATCTGTCAGATTCTAGGAGCGATATTTTACCCTTTGGCTAATAATAATAAGTCAGTATGCTGGTAGATGACAAAAAAACTGAGTTCGCCATTGAATTCAGCATGAGAAAACAGTTGGAAGTCATGTTTCACACGACGTAGGCGAAACTTCATTTTTTGTGAATTTTTTGGCGCACTTTGGAAGTGGCTTTAAAAAAATCGGCTGAAGGGTCTAATTTTCCATTAAGTTTTGCGTATAATCCGAATCTGAAATAAAAATTGGGGATTCCCAGTTCAAAAAACTAAACTAGCGCCAATCTGGCGTGTATGAATTAAAAATTAAGGGGGTTTACTTTACTTAAGGGGACATTTTTTTAATGAGTCGAAATAACTCGAAAACTGGGATGGTGCACCTCGGATGGGCCACCTAGTATATGAGACTTCGGAAAATTAGACAACATTCTCTAAGAAATATGACGTTTTTTGGTAATTTATCAAATTATGCTCAAAGATTCACCTCTAAGTCCTCTTCACTGATATCTTCGTCGAGCTTCTCTTCACTCATTGGAGGTTCAGCAGGTGAAGGTTGCTCTGTAGCAGTCTTGACGGAAGGAAGGTAGTCCCGCAAGTTAGGAAAAACTTGATAAAAGCACCTGATTGAAAGGAAAATTACGGAAATCGGTTAGACAGCAGGTATTGTTTTCAGCAGGGTCCATGGCGTGAAAGGAAGATTTTTTAAAGGTTTACCCTCATTAGAAAGAAGAAAAAATGCGATGGTTCTGAGCCACTTATCAATAATGTCAAGTTGTTGATAACAGGACTAGTTTTGGATGGTCAAAGACGGTTACGTGCCCGCAATGCTTAAAATTATTTTGTATACGGTTATTCATCCCTTATAGTTTACTGCAATATTATTGTTATCAGCTAGTAGGAATGAGTTGATGATGAATACATTATGTGGAGGCAAAGGCTGCCTCAAGGAGCGAATCCATTCAAATCTGTTCCGGAGGACATTGGAGAATACTAGCCATTAATAAAGGAATCGTCCGTGTTAAAATCTATGCTATTTTTTTGTAAATATTAAAAACTTCAGACTTCAAATAATCTCTTTTTATAATAGGAAATTTTCGCGGGTTACAAATTCCCTTTTCTTTCCCACCAAAATCTGTTCAGTAATGGAAATGAAGACTTACTGACCACATAATTAGGCGTTTCGGTCGGAAAGTTTAAGCAGAAAACGAGTGTGAAATTTGTATTTCTGAGTTCCCGCTAGAAATGACGTATGAGGTAAATCGCCAAGTAGTTCAACTGAAATCCCACTTGGAGCGCTAGTGCATAACTTTAAACGATGTACAGAGCCGCAATGGATGGATGGAACCACAAATATCTAAATAAATTTAAAAAACGTCCTCATAATCAAACCAAGGGGAGGTTCACGGAAAATCACAGCAAAGGTTCTTGAAGGTTTGCGATTTCTAATGTTGGGCTGTTGGCAGCAATGAGAACCAACGCCTCGGAAGCTTCGCTCCGCCTCCTTGGGGCCAATAGCCAATCAGATGTCAATAAATCTGATTCGTCATTTCTGGCCGCATTGTTACTTTCTATCACCCTTATTTAAAAAATATCGCTTATTTTTGAAAACCGGCTTCAAACTACCAGTTTTTCAAGTTCTGAATATTTTTTCTAAGAAAGTGTTGAAGAAAATTCCCATTACATCGTTTTTAGGATTAATTTACCTGACAGAAAATAATTTATGCTTTGCGGGCACATACCGTCTTTGACTGTTTTGGACATTCTTCCAACGGCTACCACACACGTAGGGATAATCCTCAAGACGGAATCTTTGAGGATTTTCTGAACTGAACCGCCGCCCACACACAGGACAGGAAATCGTCAAGGCTTTACGTCAGTTCTTGGCCATCCGCCTGCGCAGCAGGATCGAAGATCCGGATTCCGGAAACTGTTCAGTGTCTCAAGGCCGACCCCATGCACTGTTAAAGTACGGGCAGTGATACAATTTACAAGTCCACATACAAGGATATCTCACCTGGACTCCTCATCTTCCCATATCCCCCCGTCGGGGGTTGAGCCTTCTTCGGTTTCCGGAGTTCCTCCCTCAGCAGGCCGACCGATGTTGGGCAGGGGAGGCAGAGGCTGGTCCAAAAGCTCGGCCAATGTTTCAGCACTGAAGCAGACATGAAGATGAAAATCGTGCAGTACAGGAGGTTAACGGTTAGCGGTGCACAAAACTCCAAAACGTACGAGTACATACCTGGTGAGGAGAGACTGCAGGTCGTTTCGCATGACTTCGAGCAGTTTAACGCGATCTTCCCTGATCTCCCCTTTGAGTCTGAGGAGCTGCTCATTCTGCCTCTCGAAAGCTTGAACTTTGGCGTGGTCTTTGAGGAGGTGTTGACAGAGGGAAGTGTAGTACTCGTTGAAGAGCCCCTTCACGTTATTCTGTTTTTCGGGTGGCAATAAGGAACTTCTAGGAACCTTTGAAATAAAATATTGAAAAAATAAGATTTATGGTGTAAGCAGGTACATCATAAACTGGGAATACTGGTCGACCAGTGCTAAGACCATAAACCTATACCTATTATAAAAACTATAAATAATAAAAATAGAAAAACAATACCTGTTTGCCTTGAAGTTCGAAACATTATGACTTAGGAAAATTAAAAATGTTCTACTGCACAGCGATTTAAAAAAATAAAATAAAAAATGCCGATGTGCAGTGATTTCACAGGGCATAGTCTCATGGGGACATGCTAACACATCACTTGAATCCCCTGTAAATTACTCAAAAAAGCATCATTAAAACATAATTTAAAAAAAGCTATCTGACACTCGGTTTATTTCGCGATTTCCAGATTCTTAGTCTCATGAAAATCTGTGATGAAGTACCAATAATTCACGTGTTTTTGTTACGTGTTTTGCTAAGAGCGAATTTAAGTTGGTTAAAACTCCGACGCGTTTATTGGGGAAGCTATCAAACTGTTGAACTCATTACCTCAAAACAGTACGAAATAATTTAAGTAGTTTCAAAAAATCTTCTCAAACTTCAACCAGTCTTACTGAACAATTTTGTACCCTTACCACACCTACTTAAAACTTCTATTTTGGTGAAGCATTGGTAGTGCTGCCTAGCGCATATGTACTGATAACTATAATGCAAATCGAGACTGAATCTTGAGTAACCCTTTACCTAGCACGAGGTTGTCTTCAAACAGAATTTTATGTATTTCATATTATCGTATTGTCTAAACGTTCAATAAATGCAGCATTAAAAAAAAAAGTTGCTAATCCCTACACATCGGTTTATTATTTTGTATAGAACACCTTTCTCTTACAGATCACACTTCACTGTTTAGAACACCCTTCCATGTAGATCACAGACCCTCAGTAGGTTAGTACCTAACCCCGTACTCGTTACTAGGTATACTACCTGAATCACGCGTTAAATTTTGCTAAAATAATCTATCAATGACAAACAATAACTAAAATGGCAAAAAGAATCACAAATGAAGTTCTGAAGGGAAACTGTTGATGTGGAGTGAAAAATATTCAGTCCCGGTAGGGTTTCGATCTAGGAAACTTTGGCATTCCAGTCCTTAGACCACTGCGCTAGAGCACCAACCTGGCTGAGGGATCAGTGATGTGCGCAGCTTGAAGCCTGCACACACACTGCTCTTTACGGCAAACTGTATAGCAAATGTAATAGCAACATCGTACGATGCTCTGGATGGTCTCAAAAATTCAGGAAAAAAATCGAACTATTTAAAAATGCGAAAAAATCCACCTCAGAATAAAAGTTTCGAGATAGGGTTACTCCGGATATTTCAACCCCTTTTTCACCCCTCAGGATTGAGTAACAGTAACGCCGAGCTTCGAGGACCAGCTAGAGCCCAACCGGAACCCATACCAAATTTCGTGAATTTTGGTTCATGGGAACTAAGGAAGAAGCCCTGGACGGAAATATTTGTATTCGATATTCGTATACTTACCATGACATTTTTAGGGTGGGGGGGGGGGTAAATTTTTATTTTTTTTCATTGTCGATTCCAAAGGATTATTACTGAACATAATAAACCAAAAACTAACGAGCTTTGAAATTCAAAATTAGAAAAGGTCTTGCTACTTGGTCACATCGTATGTCTATCGCGTACAATAATAATAATAATAATAATAATAATAATAATAATAAACGGCTTTATGAGGCCATGAGGGCCCATGGTACATGGACTAAGGTTTTTATTTTATTTTACTTTTTAATGTTCATTACCTGCCTTCTCTTTCAACTAATCATCCTATTATAAAAAGTTGAAGAGTTCTTATCCCTTGGTACAACTTCATCTGATTATCAGTACGCCGTCAAGTGTACTGCCATAGATTACAAAGATTAGCTTACGGTCAAATACTCACATCCCGCCCGAATTGTTCACACAGCTTCCGAACTCTTTTGGCCACCAGGCCGGCGAAGTCTTCACCGCAATGCTTACAAAAACTGATGATAACGCTAACGTTGTTGTGGTTTTCTTTGTCCCTGTTGACAATGGTCATCAGGACGGTACCGAGAAGGGGAAGAGAATCTTTGAAGGGGAGCACACCGGATGAAACGAGCTCTCCGTAGAACCTCAGATCCACACGGAGCTTCGAGATGTTTTCCACTGGATCGTTCTTCTTAGGATGTAAATTCTTCGTCCAGCATTCTGAAAAAATTGAGGAATTCAGTTGCAATTGAGGAAAAACGCTGCAAATTATTACAGAAGGGTTTATTATATTCAGTATAGATTGCTCTTCTGCATAGATCACTGTTTTCTATGTTCAATACCTACCATCGTGCCCCCCCCCCCCCTCGGGAAGGCCCTAAAATCGAGTAACCACATAGAAAATGGAGCCGTACAGTGGAATGGCGGATGAGGTTGGGGATTGGATAGAAGAAACAATCCGTTGAGAAACAAAAGCCAGCGCCTCATGGCAAGATCCGAGGTATTCGAAAGGCCGATCAAAATTTCGAGTTTGCTGATGCGCAGTAGTCATAAAATGATCCAAGCGTTTCGAAATTCACAGGACTTCGCCCTTCACCACCTCCATCATTACAACACTCCGCACATCACAACAGGGACAACACAAGTCTATTATTCCCCACAACAATCCCCAAGGGAACAATAAATAGATTGACTGATTGAAATTCATTGCGGACCATCTTCTTCCAGTGATCTTATGCCAATTTATTGGAAGCTGACGATTTCCGGTGACCCAATCGTCCATATTAAAACATGTTGACAATTCCCAATAATCTCTGTATGAACATCCCCCAATATTGGAGGCCATTGAACCCCCATTCCCAATATTGAGGACTATGTTGTTGCGGCGTCCCTAGCAGTGATATCTGGGCTGAATGTATACATTTTGATTCACCCCTCCTGTTGACGAAGCCTGTTCGTGAAAACTTCAGGGCATTACTGTGAACGAACGGTTGGACGTACAGTGCTCCGGGTGGTCTCAAAAAACTCCCAAGTTTGAGAACTATTTAAAAACGTAAAAAAATTGGAGATAACGGCGTCCTGGAAATTTCAGCCCCTATTTTTCACCCCTTAGAGGTGAGTGACAGTGGCAGAGCTTCACGGACCAACCAGACCCCAAATGGGACCTATAAACCAAATTTCATTAATTATGGTTCATGGTAACTGGAGAAAGAGCGAATTTCGGCATACGGACAGACATTTTTTAATTCCATTTTCAGGTTCTACATACCTTGAAACGAAAACCATCAAATTTGGGGGTGGGGGGCTAAAAATTATCGTTTCACGCTCGATTCCAAAGGTTCATTATTAAAAATAATAAACCAAAACTGACGCATTTTCATCTAAAAGTGATCTACTGATCTGCTGTTAGAAAAGATAGTGCCCCGTAAAAATCGCATGTTGACTGCACACTGTACCGCAACAATGTAAATCGTACCCAGAAATATCCCAGCAAATTCAGCGTAAGTGCAATGCAGGAGACAGCACAACTGGACAGCGTACGGTACGTCGGTGATCTTCAGTTTGACATCTGTGAGCGCAGCTGCCACTTCTGACAGGTATTTGGACAAATTCAGACCGGACATGTCCTTCAACAAAGGCTCCAGTTGAGCTCCAGTGAAATTTCTCAGCTTTTTGACGAACGCCGAGTTCTTCTTCAGACTCGAATCGAGTTTTGAGAGGGCCGACGCGTCAGGACGACGTTTTGCTGCAGTTTGATTTCTCGCCAGAGTTTCAGCTTTTCTTTTTGCCCTTTCTTCGAATTCGCGAAGGAACGTTTCGAGTTCCGACTTGCATTTGTCTTCAGAGGCGAGTTCGGCATCTTGCTTTTCCGAATCCTCTTCTGCAGGAGTCATTGTCAGCTCTCAACTGAATCCTTACAAAAAAAAAAGAAAAAAAGAGTAATTAACGCCAAATGTTCTCAGTACTTTATTTTTAATAATGAACGATGCGGAAATAAATTACTGGACTGATTTCGATGAATCTTTTTTCCGGGGATTCCCAACCAACTCCCGAGTTGACCTTGCAAGCCCAACCTACTCTCGTGAGAGAACAAATTGGAATGGTCAACCGACTCCCAAGGGAAAGTAGTAGGACAACCGTCTCCCGCCCTGGCTGAAATCAGAGAAGTGTGGCCACCCGACTCCCGGGGGAATAAACTCAATCAACTAGAACGGAATAAATTTAGGCCCACTTTCACAAAAAATTTGAAACGAGTTTAACCCGGAAGAGGTTGCAAATTAACGGAGTTTACCACTCACTGTCTTTCACCAGAGCTCTGTGCGAGTTTAAACTCCCACCGAGGCGGCTCGAGTTTAAGCGCCCGAAATCCGGCAAGTTAGCGTCGCTAACCTCCGTTAGCCTTCAGATCCAATATGGCCACCTAGCTTACAGCTGATTTTCGGTTTTGTAGTTATACAGTTGTGAAATGAATTCACGCGAGTTGGCATTGTATTGGTATTTACCCTATACTGTGTATTCCAAAATGATATTATAGGTACCTTACCTTGTGACTGGAGTCTTCGTAAATCAGAAATCACTTTGGCAATTTAAGGTTTACTATTGCAGCGGAACAATGGAAGCGGGAATCGTGGTTGTTGTTGTTTTGACGAGTTTATAGTCCTGGCGCTGGTGGTATATTGTCCAACTTTTGCTTGGACATTTTAACTAAACTCCGTCAGGCAAACTCCGTTATTTCAAACTGGGTTTGTTGACATTTGGGTTGGTGAAAGACGCCAGTTGCCTTTCCAGGTTTAAACCTCGACGTTAACTTTAAAGGAGTTTGGCTAAACACCGTTAAATAATTTTCTGATGAAAATGGGCCTTAGTCAGTTGAAGGTATTATAATATTAATACACAGACCGATATACAAAAATAGTTATTGCCGATGTTAGGAAACATCTTGTCATTTGAGTGTTAACAATAATTTAAAAAAACACACATTATTATACTGTCTGCTCTTCTTCAGTTGCTTTGTCCCAAAGTGGCCGGAGTTTGGAAGACAACTTTTTAACATATTTATAAATTGGGTAGCCTTCGTTTTGCTGCCTGTCAATGTATTTAGCAATCCACCGCTGTCGGTGTAATCGTTCGAGTTTTGGTTGATGATTGTGGTCGCTGTGAGTGGAATTAATTTTTGCATAAGTCTCGGTTTGAACCAGCAGCAGCGCTTCTACCGTGAGATATGTTTGGGTGTGGATGGTTAAATTCCCTATTATAATATTGGCATTAAAGGATTCGCGTGCATTTGTTGAACGAGCCAACTCTGCGGACTTACACGCCCCAGGCACGGAGGATAAAGTGCGTCTTCCGAAATATAACTGTTGTGCAGATACTCTGCAGATGCTTGGAATTTGGGGTCTCTTGAACCTTTGTCTAACAACCACTGGCAGAAAACATCGCTTACTTCCTCCGCATCACGAAACGCCATCCCAAATGCCCAATGGAGCCATTTTCCAGCCTTATTTCCTTCCTTGTAATGATTAACAAGACCCAAGTGTTGTATTTTTCTGAACCTGAGGGAGTCGGTTGGCCCAGTCCTTCGGGCCACCCTTTCACTTTTGCTCCTACAGGAGTCGGTTGACCTTTCCCCATTTTTCAAATGAAAAGGATCATTCCTCGGTGGTCCCATTCCAGTTGTTCAAGTAAAAACGCTGGAAAGTCCTTGTCACATGGGTTTATTATTCTACTGGACACACCTACAGAAATGCTGGCTTTCATTTATTGTTGCTTTCATGTGCAACAACTGAAATAGCTATTTTCGATGGTTTCCACAAATTTTGGCCCCCCAAAACACGAATTAGGCTCCTATTTTTGACTAATGATCTTTGATCATTGATAGTGCCATTTAATTGTCTTGATTCACCTGTTGGTACGACCTCTACTGTTATTATACAAATTTATGGTGATTTCAGACAATTTCCCAGGTTTTTGACTAATGAAAAATTAATTTTGGGAGCTTATTAACCTTCGTTACAACCTCAATTCACTCTTTGGTCAAAATCAACTTCATATTCGGTCTTCTTGCCCTAAAAAAAACATGGAAAACGATACCTCACAAGCTCATGTTCACTAAAACCTCAAAAAAATCTTGAAACCCCCTATTTTTCACCCATAACACCCCTGGGTGTATTGCGGAAGGACGACGATTATAGACCAAAATTTATCGTAAATATAAGGCTGAAACTTTGTTAGAACCTCTATTTTCCACTCTTTGGCCAAAATCGACTTTATTATTCGGTCTCCTCCCCCTAAAAAAACTGGAAAACGATACCGCACAAGCTCATGTTACTAAAACACCAAAAAAACCCATTTTTACACCAATTTTTCACCCATAACACCCCTGGGTGTATTGCGGAAGGACTACGATTTTAGACCAAAATTTACCGTAAATTTAAGGCTGAAACTTTGTTAGAACCTCTATTTTTCACTCTTTGGCCAAAATCGACTAATATTCGGTCTCCTCCCCCCAAAAAAACTGGAAAACGATACCGCACAAGCTCATGTTACTAAAACACCAAAAAACCCCATTTTTACACCCATTTTTCACCCATAACACCCTTGGCTGTATTCCGATCGGGCTGCAAAGTTTCGGGACACAACTGGGGCCCAAATGGAGCATGTCTGCGAAAGAACGAATTTTTTAGACCGAAAATAAAGTAGATATCATTCATGTCTACTTACGGCGTACAGATATTACATTTTGGAATCTACGCACCTTGAGAAACGTAAAAGAAAAAATTTCAAGGTGGTGTTACAAAAAATTTCTGCAGTTATTATTCACAGAATAATAAACCAAAAAGTAGTACGGGGCCTGTAGCAGGCCAGTAATACTCTTCAACTTCTATTGCTTTGACAGACATTGCACGGTTTGACGACAGAAAACAGACTGCCAGAGACCTGTTGATGCCGTCCCAGTAATATGGTATCAGTACTTGATAACGTGAGGTACATATTTCTGAGCTAGTAATAGGGTACTATATTGGCGTTGGCATAAGGTTCGTTTTCAGTGGGTTTTTCTGACTGTTAGCTGACTTCTAGAAAATCTTAAGTAGCCATTGATCTAATACCTTTTCGATAAGCATATGAGAAGGGTTTGAGTTCGTTAATGTTTGGGAGTCGAGAAGGCAGTGCATGGTCAGTTTATGGTCCGCCCTATTTTCTGTGTACCGGAATGGCGATCAAAACTGGCTTAGGACAGACTGGAAAACACTCCACACAGCCTGTTATGGATACTATACATTCCGAGAATCACTGCGAACGGCCAAATACCCTTCGACCATCAGGTAACCGTCAGACGGTCACTGATAACAAACTACACAGAAAAGTGTTGATACCTACCTAATAAAAAATATTTTTAAAAACCTACTTCGAAAAACGCGCTAAAAAGTATGAAATAATTCATAAACGCTTCTTGGAAACTAAATTTTTTAAATACCTGATCTATTGATGGCATTAAAAAGCAAAAAATAAATAAATAAAAGCTGATACATCACAATTTTTGAAGTCGGCGCCAAATTTCAACTAAAAACCCCAAACACAGCCTTCATAAATATTGCATATTTATTGCGTATTTTTAAACATTTTTCCTCATCTTTTCTGCCCATCACTTCTGTGATACAATAGTTGTCTGTTATTTATCTTAAATGTTGATACCTAAGTAGGTACTGGTTTTTCTTGTAACAAATACTCTTATACCTTAATGTTTCGCATTTTAAATTCATAAACTTAGGACAGCCAGGAAAACACTCCACACAGCCTGTTATGGATACTATACATTCCGAGAATCACTGCGAACGGCCAAATACCTTTCTGACGGTCAGGTAAAGGCGCCCATACACTGTCCAACCGTCGGGCCCAACAAGGGGTGGGGAGAGGCGAAAACGCGCCCCCCTGCCAACCAGACGGCGCTTCACACACGATCCAACCAAACAAGCACCCAATCCGACCAAGTTTCCCGCGTTTTTTTATTTTTCCCGAACGTGAATCCTATAGTTTTCCAATAACTCCGTTGTTGCATCAACTTCGGTACAATTCATTGTTTCACCTCTCATGATAATAACAAAACAGTAACAGTAAACACCAATTATCCAAACTCCAATATCTTGAGGTACTGGCACAACTGATAACAGGAGAAACTGATAAAAATGACGTAAAACAACGTGTGTCTGCTTCAGACGAACAAAAAATTACAGGAGAAGAAGAAGAAGTTGGTCCGACAGCGCCACACACGGTACAACTTGGTCGGGAGTAATAGAGGGGGAAGGGCACAACCATGTTTGTTGGGCGGTTTTGCCATCCGACCACACCCAACCAGGTTAGTCGGATCCAACGGTTGGACGTCCTCCCACACACGATCCAACAGTAGGGAATGGGAGGCGTTTTCATCTCTCCCCACCCCTTGTTGGGTCCGACGGTTGGACAGTGTATGGGCGCCTTAACCGTCAGACGGTCACTGCTAACAAACTATGTACACCTCATACCTACCTAATAAAAAATATTTTTAAAAACCTACTTCGAAAAACGCGCTAAAAAGTATGAAATAATTCATAAACGCCTCTTGGAAACTAAATTTTTTAAATACCTGATCTATTGATGGCATTAAAAAGCAACAAATAAATAAATAAAAGCTGATACAACACAATTTTTGAAGTCGGCGCCAAATTTTAACTAATAACTCCAAACACAGCCTTCATATTGCATCCCTCGGTATTTTTATACATTTTCCGCCTTCTTTTCTGCCCAACACTTCTGTGATACAATTAGTTGTCTGTTATGTATCTTAAATGTTGATACCTGAGAAGGTTTTTCTTGTAACAAATACTGTTATACCTAAATGTTTCGCATTTTAAATTTTAATAATTTCCTATACTTAAGGCCCGGTTTCTCAAACCTCAGTTAACTTTAACCGCTATCATCATGTAGTATCTAAAATGTTGATAGTGGATTCAACTTGAATTTTGATATTTTGCATTTGATATCGATTTCCCTAGTCAAACCTACTTAACCATGAACGTTCTTTAGGTTCCGATACCGAGGGTGTATGATACTGGTGTCACCCTATTTTCCCCTTTAGTATAAAAGTGGTGAAAAAATAAGTTCCTAAAATTATCAACTACAGTTAGAGGAAACATAATTTCGTCATGTTCTTGGTTTCACCATGTTCTCAATGAGTAGTAGCACAAGTTACTGTTCCCCAAATGCTAATGCTTGAAAATTGACTGTAAAATGTGAGAAAAACTGGGATTTTCCGATGTTCCATTTTAGCTTGTTTTTGAGAAGTATATGAGTAATGTCCAAACATTTTCATAATTATTGTAGAGTAAGAATACCTAATTTACCATTTTTGCATTCCGTGAGTGTCCCCGGTAAATATTTTTGGTGAATTTGATCGGAAACAGTTTTGGAAATGAGTGGAAACGGAAATAACCTAAGCAAATGCTGATAAATATATAGTAATTTTATTATAATATAAGTTGTAATAATTATACAAGTAATCTTATTGCTTTCTCAGACATTCATGTACGCAGGTACCTACTCACCTATTAGGTACGTCTCCAGATTTTTAAAAAACGGAGCAGTGAAATGAGATCGACAAAAAATGCAACTGGTCTGTTTACCTTCAGATTCACCTAACGCGGTTTCTCCTGAATTCCGTTGCAGTGATTCAAGAGATTCGATAATACACCAGAGATCTAAACGATTTGTGTTGACTGGTTGAGTAAATTCACCAAATTAAATTCGCCACAAGCTGCAAAATCCGCGATAACATTGATAACAACAAACCTGCGTTACCTACAGGTCAGGTTAGGCTGCCTTTTTGCCACACGCTTTGGATCAAGTGCGGTAAAGAGTTCCTAACATTCCATAAAAAAGTGATGGAGTTTATCTGTGCTAGGGTAAAGATTAGGGCACAATTACCTGGGGTTATAATAATAATTATGTTGTGTCTTTAAGTATGCTAAGTAGGTACTATGTATTAAGTATGAAATTGTACAAATACCTAGGTAATTCAACAATGTGTTACTGTTTTAAACAAACTAATTCAACATTCAGCTAAAGGAAGCAAGGGGTGGGGAGGGGTGACAGTTCCCTCTGGAGTCGCACAGCTCTGGTCATTTTATTTATTTATCTAAATAAATATATATATTTTTAAACCCCCACATTGAACACATTCATTTTGTTGAAGTTGGGTATCACAAAAATAAATAACAGGTAGTTACTGACTCACCTACTTAATACGTACCTATTACAAAGGAAAAGATTATAATATGTATGAATACTGAGACTGAAACGAGAAAGTAACTTCAATGAATAATTTCTATGTAGGGTTCATCCTATCGATTAACCTTAATTTAGGTTCCTTACACGATTAAGTGGAGGGGAAGTGTTCGAAACTGGAACGTTCGTCTTGCATGTTGTTGGCCCAGTCTGTGGAACTGGTTCCACATTGTGGGTTTCCACTGGGCAATAAACTGGACGATTGCATTGTTGGATTTCTACCTAAAGGGATCACCTACCTCACCTGCCTATACGCTTTACCTGCTGTGTCAAAATGTGACGCCCCCCCCCCCCCCCCCCCCCCCCCCCAGTGGGTTCCTATGAATGAACCCCATTGCCAAAATTTGGCTCATTTAATGTCATCTCATGCATTGCCATTTATGATGGTAGGTACTACAGTACAGGGCTTTAGGGAAGTTGGTAGAGGCCAGTAATGGTCAATTGATTTTGATGAAATTCGTTGCGAGTAGGTGCCTACCTTTGTGGTGTGTATATCTCTGCTCAGGCATTGGCCCAATCTGTCACAGTTGGCATACTTTGACACCCCCCCCCCCCCCCCCCTCATGTCCAGTAGGACCAGTGTGCTCCTCCAACTCATGGAATAAGGATGAGAATCTTCTTAAGCTAGGTTCACATGGAGATGCAATTCCGGACGGCAAGTCGTTCTGCAATGCTGTTGGCCAACACAAAATGGATTATTGCAACACAGTGTCATGGATACTGTATCAAAATCTCCATACATATTCCACTGTCGGATCTGTTGCCGTATCTGCACGGAGGACCTCTCCTGTTTGGTTGCCATATTGGAATTTGACATTCCTGGTTGATTTTGCTGGTTAGATTTCCGGTTATGATTCCGCTGCCATGTGAACGCCTCTGCGGCAAACGGATTGCCGTCCTCGTGAACCTAGCTTTAACCCCCACACCTGGGGATAAGGAAATGTTATTCTTGCCTTCTATGGGGAATTTTCGTGGGTTACAAATTCTCCTTTTGTTGGCCAGATTCTGTTTAATAACGGAAATTAACACTTATTAAATACATAATGAGGTGTTATTATCGGGAAGTCAAGGCAGAAAACGAGTGTGAAATTTGAGTTCCCCCTAGAAGTGACGTATCAGGTAAACTGCCGAGTAGTTCAGTTCAGTTCCCACTTAGAGCACTAGTGCATCACTTTAAACAATGTACAAATCCTCAATGGACGGATGGATTGAACCAAAAATTTATAAATAAATTTAAAAAACACGTCCTCAAATCAAACCGAGGGAAATGTCACAGCAAAGTTTCTTGAAGTTTGCCATTTCCAATGTTGGTTTGTTGGCAGCATTGAGAACCTTTGCCTCCGAAGCTTTGCCTTCTTGGGGCCAATAGCACAGAAAACACTACTATACTACGTACAGAAGGGACACTCAGGGTGGGGGGTGGTTGCCAGCATACAGCGCCCCTCGATGCGGAAATTAGTGGCCAAAGGCTGAACTAAGACCCCCCGAATCCTCGCGCATGCGCCTGACACCTTGGTTACCACCGCTCTCCTGCTTCCTTGCTACAACAAACCCCCGCCACCATTCCACCCCCCCACCACATTTCCATCCGCCTCTCTTCCACACCCTTGGTAAATCGTAACGTAAATGTAGTCTGGCAAAGGACAGACGAGAAAGGATGAAATTAATACAATTAAAGCAAATGTACAGTAAAACAATATTTATTCAATATTGACATCACAGTTCGTGGATAGTTGATATCATTAATTTAATTGCATTCTAATTATCTATTGTCGTCACAATGAAATTGTTCGACCATCGTCAATATTGATTGACTAGTTATTACAATTCGAACATATATTGACATCACAGCTCGTGGATAGTTGATATCATTAATTTAATTGGTCACATTCGGGACGGGAAAGCAAAAAAAGGAAGCTGTTGGATGAGTGTTATATCGAACGTCACATCCGATAGCGGCGCACTTTAAATTCACAACCCAACTCATACTTATACTTATCTAGTAAACGAACGACTTCAGTTAAGGAAAAATACGAATTCCGTACACGAAAGCAGTATTTTCAAATTTCATGAGCCATTACCTACGTATAACTTTTATTACTAACCTCGTTGCACGTTAAAACGTAGAAAGTTTCTGTAAGTTTGTGTGGTGAACTTACAATAGGGTTTTCTTCACAGAAAACCAAAAAAAAAGAAAGGAATGAAAACCTCTCCTCGCGCGTTAAAACGTAGTACAGTAGTTTTCTGTGGTTAAAACGTAAAAATTGTAGTGATGAAATCGTATGTGAGAAACAAGAAAATACTAATGGCGGAACGGAGTCGGAGCGTCTACATGAGGTGGTGGGTGGTGGGTGGGAGAAGACGTGCGATCGCAGCAAACACTGGTCGTTAATAGCAGAACCGTGAACTAGCACCAGTGTCATGGGGCTGGCCAATAGGCAATAGCCAGTCAGATGTCAATAGGCCTGATACGTCATTTATTGCTGTATTTTTTATTTTTAATCACCCTAATTTAAGAAATAGCTCTTAATTTTGAAAACGGGCTTCAAACTGCCATTTTTCCAGACACCTAAATCATTTTTTTGAAAAAAAAAATTTTTGACAAAAATTTCCCATTAAGCATTGATTTCAACCACTTCCTTTCTATCTTCCCTGTTGTATCAAGGATTCACTACATTTTACTTTTCTTTCAGGGGGTGAAGCCGTTTTACACAAGACGTTCCATTCCTATACTGTGAGGAAAGCTCAAGGCGGAAGTCAAAGCACTAAAGATAACAAAGGTTGGTAAATACCTACATGAACTAGGTACCTACCTGTATTATTATAAACCTGTCTAGAAACTCTTGAAATAGGACTTGGAATTATAATTTTAAACAGGTAAAATATGAGTAACCCTAGCGCCTAGAAAATATTATCAATGTACCCACCTACCTATCTATCATATGCTAAGAGAAATAGATAAAAGGTGAACGTTTTTTTCTGTGTAAAAAGATGATTTGTTCTAAGGCTAGGTATATAATTTTTGTCCATACAATTACTTATTAAAGAAAGCTAGGGACGAACAGTAAAAACCTACAACAGATTTACAGCAATTTATGTGCCGCATTATTCAAATAAGTCATTTTTGATAAATCCCACTAGGCCTTGGCCTTGGTGGTGGGTGGGCAGTCTAAAGACTGGATTATTTTCATCAGTCTTTAGGGGCATTTTATTCATCTCTGATATAAACTAGCTGTCTATATCTGTCGTAGTTTAATTTATTACTGTTATGGTTATTATTGTTGTATGGTGTGGGTGCCTCATATTCTGTTCAATTTAATATTGTTCTGATGGTTGTTGTTCAGAGAATGTTGTCAGACTACCTGTCTATATTTTCCACAAAATCAATTACTCTGGTCGAGTATTTTTTCCATGTAGTCTTCTCTACTTTGGCAGGGTAATAATATATAAAAGTTACCTTTATAAATATGTTATCTTGCAAATAAATTGTGCCTCTTCTGTTTAAGGTATTCATGCCAAATCCGCAGGGTCTAGTCTGAGAAGATACAACGAGCAGAGTTTAGCACAGGTAACCATGTCAACTCAACCGTTATCATTCACTCATCCCCATGGATACCCATACAATCCCTTCACCTCCGTGTTCCAAGGTATGGTAGGCGTGAGCTGTGATTGTGCGGCTGCTGTTGTAAACTGCCTTCTTTCTTTTCTGTAGCACATTCAAGAATTGATGAAAACCTGGGGACCCGACATTTTGAAATGCGACCTGATATTCTACCGAGCGGTCGGTCGCAGCAACACGTCTTCTCTCTTTGGGGGGCCGTCTGCCCCGCTTCTGAAATCCGATCCTCGCCTGAGGACGATCCCGTTCCCAACACGGCGACCCACGTTCAACGAAGTCCAACGGGTCCATTCTTTGTTGGCCATGGCCTTCATTTATGGTAACAATTTGAAATGACCTTGAGATTGCTTCTAGAATGTGATTGTTTTTAGGTTAGGAAAATGCGGATGGTCCTGGGGGCCTATTCACTAAGCGAAAGAGACATCTCTTTTCGGTCCGATTCTCTCTTTTGGCAGAAGAGATTTTTATAGTATCCATGATAGGGTTATTCAGTAACTTCTAAAGAGAGAGTTTGCGGCCATCTTGGCATTTTCAATCTCTTTCAGAGAGACAGCTAATTAGGTGTCTTTCCTCGAAAGAGTCTATTTCTCGTTTGTTTGACAGTGATAAATCGTGTAATATCCTTGTTCATCCACACCCACATCGGTAATTTTGATCGTGTTTTTTTTTTTTCATTTCATAAGGGTAAGTCAGTTTTCATTAAAAATATATACATATTATTGATTCATGAGTAAAAACGTCCAAGTGCGGGTTGAGGTAGGTACCTACCTACCTAAGTGTGGCCGTTCATTAGGTGTAGATATAATACAAGCATTAAGCCCCCTAAATTCGACTTTTTCTGTTTATAATTGTCTTTTTTTTCAATTTCATTTAAACTTTTATCCGATTCATGAGTAATAACGTCCAAGTATGGATTGAGGTAGGCAGGTACCCATTGAATAGGTATTACTAAGAAATGCGTTCGCATCTCGCACTTCGTTTACTATGGGATTTTCATGCATTAGGATCCATATCCCTTTCTCAAGGTCACTGGAGCTATTCTGTAAAATAAACGAACCCCGGAGACATTCGAAGAGACTATCTCTCCCGGGAGATTTTCAAAATAGATAATCTCTTTCCACTATCTATTTTAGTGAATAGGCCCCCCCTGGCAGGTGTGTACATATTATTAGTTTGTCCAATGTCTGTTCTAGGAAGGTAGGAAGGTAGGTTCAGTGGTTCAGTAGGAAAAGCAATTATCGTGTATGAGAAAACCTGATTTTTTGTCTGTCTCTGTATTGTTATTTGAAATAACACTCTTAAAATAAAGAAAAAATATTATCTACGTTGTTCTGGAGTGGAGAAGACTAAGATAGGACTAAACTCTCTGCCGTTTGAATAACAGGTGGCATTCTGAAGGCTTGGAGGCCCCCTTTCACACGAACAGTCTTGGCTTTTGTGATTTTACGTTTCTTTGGATTTAGCATGCCATTTAACCAGTGCTGCCAGCTCCGGGGATTTATCTTGAATATTTAGCTCGTATTTATATATTTTCTATTTAGTAACAAAACCTGAACAGAAGATGATCACAACTCTAGCACTTCTTGGGCTTTGTTTTGCATGTTGTTCGATTGGCCTCACTTTACGGGTTCGCCAATGATGGACGACCGATTTGCTTGTCACTTTCCAGCCATAGGACAAATTTCAATATTTCAATAAATTTTCTAAAATTATAGATACACTGTTTTCGCCCTACGTCTTCATTATATCTGGCAAGCAATTACCTTTCAGAAACTATTTTTTTAATTCGATGCTAACTCCCTATTTGATAAACGTCGTATCAAATGCACTTGTTGAGGGACAAATTTTTTCTATAAGTAAATTAAAATAAATTATCTAAATTAAATGTTTTCCAAATTAAATTAACATTGCGGCCTATGTTCCTGTCCCATACAAGAATCAAATAAAACCAGTGACGATTCAATGGAGTGAGGCACTTCCCTGCGTTTTGTTCAACCTTTTAGTTTATTCTGACTACCAACCGCTTGCTTATAAATTTTTTTTTTAAACTACTTGCTTCTACTTTAAATTGGAGCAGGAATAGGCAGCTTGTATTCATCCACTGCTGTTGCCACTCATCATAATATATGTCATCAGTCTGTTGTTATTTCTGGGTTATGGTGAGGTGGGCAGCTATCATTCCATACCTTCATATCTCCCTTGCTGGTTATAATTTCCTAATACTTAGGTACATTCTTAGTGTTATTCGTAAAATCATTTTCAACTTCTTTTCAGACTCCAACGAGATGTTCAAAACATCGTTCCCTCCGGTTAAAATCCAAAAAGATGAGGTCGATGAAAAAGATAAGAGGTGGTCCAGAAAGAACGGCGAACCCCAAGAAAGTACGTAACATTCGCTCTTGCCGCTGTAGTTGAGAGTTGGATTATGAGAAAACGTATTTTAATATTCTGCATGTTGACATTTTATGAGCATTCGCAAAGGCAGCAAATTCAGTTAGTTTACTGCTTCGGTGATTCAGGTGGCAGTGCTTCAGGTTCTCCGAAGAAGAGCCATATAGATCGGGGCAAAGAGCGTCCCAGCCCTGTCCGAGAGTTGCCGGGCATAGTTCAACAACTAGCTGCGATTTCCACTTCAGGATCTGAAGGAGGTGAGAAATTCGAGAACCCCTTGATTAGGTGCATCCATCTCTGCGCTGTTTGTACATAATTTTTCATTAATGTGCGAAATCTGAAAATATTGCTTGATTCTGTTACTTTTATTTGCAAACCAATTGAAGATTTCGGATGTCATAGAAGCTGTGAGTCTGTTTAAAGTTGTTTTAATATTACAAACACAAAAGTGTTTATTCATGGTTGTAAAGTTACTATTACGTACATGTTACCATTACACGTGTCATTAAACGTGCTCTAGTTCCAGTTGTCAGCCCTCAACTCCATTTCTATTCCATTAATATAATAGGTGGCGGTTTAACAAATTAATATGTATGTTCCTTACGTACCTCATTATATTTTGTGATGTGAGCTTTATGCTCATCATCATTATATTTATCATTATATTTATGCTTAAATTTAATTTATGCATCAATAGTTTTTATGGTCTATCTATCAGATACGTTGTTCATGATGGAAGAGGAAGTATCATTTTCGAATCTCAAAGAATATGAAGACACTGTGCCTCAGGTTCGTTGCCCTCTTGCATATATTCTTACACTTAGTACCTACTCAGTTTCAAAATTTGATGTTTTTTATGAAAAACATCAATTGTGAAACATCAACTGTGAAATTTTTTGTTTTATTCCTCATAGAACAAAAATCTGATAGTTCTACGACGATTTTCATTTGTTTGTTCGATTGCAGGAGGTGAAGGACCGCGTCAATTTGAAGAAGAGGAAAAAGAAGAAGAAGATCGAAACTGGAACTGGAAAGGGTCAGTACCTATTTGTTGATTATTTGACGTAACAAAACAACGGTGTTATGACTGTGGTATCGCAAAACTCGGTCCATACAAGCGGGCCGTATCAAGCTCTGATTTGTTCTAAGACGATTTCGTCGTCTGGAGATACAGTGGATATCGTTTATACCGTCACTGGATACAACGTACAACCGGTTATAGCGTACAAAGTTTCTGGCACAGTGATATGGCATAGGAAAAAATAGGTCAGCACCGTTTACATTGTACATCGGTTAGAGAGTACACTTTTCTGAGTCCTGTGGCGGCCGAAATATCAGTTACCGTGTACAGCGCTCGCAAATTCAGGCTCTTTGTTGTTGTTAGTCACCTGTAGTCTGCAACCAGTGCTCTTTATCTATGCCTGTTACCTAACTATATTATGTGTTTAGCTGAATCGAACGTTGTGGATCGCAAAGAACTTAAGTGTTCATCTGTCTCTTGGTGCGTTAGGATGCCAGTAGCGTAGCCAGGATCGTTGAATGGGGGGGTTATCGGAAATCGAAAAAAAATTCCTATCATGCAGCATGGCTATAAGAGCAAATTTTCACAGAAATATGCCTTATATTGTGTAAAAAGATGATATAGCGGGAAACCATACCACTTTTCTTAAAATTATATAATTTTTCGTGATTTTAGCCATTTTTACCGATGTTTGACCCTAATAAAGTCAAATTTGACCCACTTGTTTTTGAGAAAAATAGTTTGATCATCGAAACAGTCCGTCCGTCGTGATTAATCATACCACACAACGTCAGGTGAATTGAAATTGATTTTAGCCATTAATACCAATTTTTTACCCCCAATCAAAATCTTACCCTTACTCTGTGTGAAAAACAACCGAAATGGTATTTTTCTGTCTTCACTCACCCTTCCATACCACTTCTGGTGATTTTATATAAATTGTTTGCAATTTTAGCCGTTTTTACCTACTTTTGACCCCTGAAAACTCCAATTTGACCCCTTGGATTTTTGAAAATTGCTCATCTTCGAACTTATCCTTTTGTTTGGCAATACAAACAAATGGTTTTGGAGAAATTTGGAATTTTCATCATGTACCCAAGAACGGATATCATCTGGAGTGGCACGTAAATAATACATAAATTTTTGTTAGAATCTAGGGATGAACTGAGGATGCTCTGAAACGGATTTGCCTATTAAAATATTTCAAAAATTCATGTTCTGAAAACGTTACCCTTAGCAATAACTTCATTTTCTTTGAAAATTCGTTAATAAGGTTTGACATTACAAATAAAGCTGAATTTAAATTAAATTTAACAAACCACTAAATGTTAAAGGTAACGTTAGGTAAGATAAACTGATGAAATAAAACATTTATTTGGCAACAATGTTCGCGAATTTTCAAGGAATGAAGTTATTGCAATGGGTCCAAAATTTTCAGAAAATAAGTTTTTGAAATTATGTTAAAGGCAAATCCGTTTCAGAGCATCCTGATTTCATCTCTAGATTTTAACAATCCTTTATACGTATATTAGGGGTATTCATGGTCCATTTCGAATGTCGAATCGTCGAAAATCGAATTCGTCCTCAAGCGTGGATTTCATGAGGACCCCTTCGAGTTGGCCGTGTCGAATCGTCGAAAATCGAAATGCTCCTAGCGCTCCTTGCGGTCGTCAGCGATAAAAACGTGATAAAACGTCGGAACGGCACAAGACTTGTTTATCGCTTATCAGCGGGATGTGTTTAATGGAGCTGCCGGTACGATCGCTGCTGCAATTCGACGTCGAACTCGCAATTCGAAGCTCCCGGCCCGTGGTATTTCGAATCGTGGAGAATGGCAGGGGCGCATGCGCACTGACTCTTTTCGAATTGCTCAATTCGATATTCGACGTAATTCGACGATTCGACGTCGAATTAGCCAAACCATGAATACCCCTATTATACATATTAATTTATGTGTCACTCCAGACAATATCTGACCTTGGGTTTGCGATAAAAATTCCAAATTTCGCCAAAATGTTCTTCTTACCAAACAAAAGGATGAGCAACTTTGAAAAATTGGGGTACATTTTTTAGGGGTAAAAACTTGTTTAAAACGGCTAAAATTGGTATAAAAAATCACTGAAAGTGGTATGGAAGGATGAGTGAATACCGAAAAATACCATTTCACTTGTTTTTCACGCAGAATAGGGGTCTAATTTGGATTTTTGGGGGTCAACAATTGGTATTAAGGGCTAAAATCAATATTATTCACCTGAAGTGTGGGATGGTGACGGTGAGGGACTATTTCGATAAGCATTTTTGTCAAAAAGAGTGGATCAAATTTTTGGGACAGATCGTTTGTATTCAAATAAGCGTAATATTATTTAACTGTTTAATCATGTTTGATTTACCGTTTAACCTGTTATTGTTGTTTTTGTTTGTTACTTTTGTGATTGTTATCATTCTTAAGGTTTAATTTTAATTTGTGAAGTTTTCGAGCCAATGAGGGGGGGGGGGGGTAGTGGGGGTGGCATCCTGGCTACGCCACTGGACAGTGGAGGAGCAATTCGTTATTATTTGCCGAATTTCACACAGCTCGCTCAGCCATTTCTGGAATTTGGAAACAGCGGGACAAGATCACTCAGTTTAATGCAAGTGAAAAGCCTAAGCGAATTCGTGCATCCAAAGATTCTAAAGTGGAAAGTGCTTTGTCGGAATGGTTCAAGCGATAGCGTGCCAATAATATTCCTGAGAGTGGCCCTGTGCTTCAGGCCAAAGCTGAGCTGCATAGAGGATACAGCGTACATGTATGTTTTAAACGATGTGTTGGATACAGTGGGCATCGGTTACAACATGCAAAAATCTGTGGTCTCTTCGTGTACGTTGTAAACTATATCTACTGTAGTTGGGAACTGGCCCACAGAGAACCCTGGATCTGTGGTAAGGCGATTACCGCTGGTAGCCACTGTGCAATGTGCTTAATGTAAACTCAATCATTTGTATTTACATGGTTTGTGATCAATTTGATTTCGTTCATATTTTTAGTAAGTTGTTAGGTGTTCGATATTGATAGTCTCATTCAACTTGTGTAGTTATAGGAGCAGCAGTTGATTCTGCTAATTTGCAAAAATTACATCTTTAATTAGTGAGTAAGCGGTATCTGTTGGCGTAATTATTATTGCATTTTTGTTGCATTTATTGTTGTTTCCATAGAATCAATGAGGGAGGAGCTGCAACAGTTTTGGACGGAAGTTCACGGAGCCTGCGCTAGAGGTGATTTAGATGCTTTGGAGTCGGCTCTGGAGGCGCCGAAAGTCACCAAGGAGGAGGTCGCCATGGTTTTGAACCAGAAGAACGTGAGAGGGGAGACGGTGCTGCACCAGATGGCCAGTGAAAGTCGTGGAGACACCGTCAGGTATCCCAGTGAGGAGTAGACGTCCATTTTTTTTCAATTCTTTCAAATTGTAGGTATGATGGGTCGGAAATGAGCGGAAGTGGGTGAAAAGGGGGAAGGACGAAGCGTGCGACGTCATCTGATAAGTATTGCCCTCTCGCTCCTGTACATGGGAACCAAGTGAGAGGGATATACCAGATGACGTCAAGCGTTTTTCTAACTCATTCCCACCGAAGTTCTCCGATTTGGGAGCTGAAAATTGGGTTTTCGAGGTGCTGAATCCGATTCCGAGGTCAAAAGCAGCAAATTCCGACCCACGTCTATTCCTCATTAGCATAACCTCATGTAAAGGGTTATTTCCGCTAGTGTAAGAAGTAATATTACCATACCTTACGCAGGTGTCTGTCGTCACTATCTGGTTCAACAAAGTAGTGATGACTGATTCTTCGGAAAGTATGGTACCTAATATTTCATGTTGAAGTTATTCCCTTATTATTCCAACTTCCTTGCTCATGCTGTCTGATTACTGATGTCGGTTGTAATATTTATGAATTCGTGCTACAAAATTACAGGTTGTTACTGGTGAGCGGTGCTGATCCTTGCATAAGGGATAGAAAGGCTCAAACCGCATACGATCATGCACCTGATAAACCAACCCGGAACGTCTTCAGGAGATTCATGGGCGAGTTCCCCGATCTCCACGATTATTCTAAGGTGATGCCCTCATATGTAATTTTATTCTTGATTGCAGAATGGCTATCAAATTAGTTGGATATTGTATTAATCGTTTGTGAATGATGTGTACTTAGTCGCACATCTCGAGTCCTCTGACAGATGAAACCGAGGCAGAAGCATCGGAAAAGCGGCGGGCAATGAGAAAAGCCAAGAGAGCAAAGATGAAGGAGCGCAGAGAAGAAATGGAAGAAATAAAGAGGGAAGAAGAGGAGAAGAGCAGGTTCCTCGCTTTGTCAGACAGAGAGAAGGTATTGGCCTGATCTGAAGATGTTTTGCTTCTGACAATTTTTCATGTGTCATCATTATAAGTTGGAATATTGGAAAACGTCTGATGTGAGGAGGCCTGGCGCGAAACCGACTTTCTCACACAATCTGGATGTTTGGTATTAACAAAAAACGTTTTCAGAGTCAAGTTTTAAAGCTTCTCTATTAATTTTCTTCTAAATTCGCATATTTTTCTCAGTAGATCTGTCCTGTGTAGTGGAAGTGAATAGAAAAATCTAATTTTTTTGGATGTCCAGCAATTTGGTATTGATAAAATCGGTTACGTACAGAACAGATGCGGACTGTTTACACGATAGAACAAGTAGGTCCCCCCCCCCCCCCCCCCCCGTAACTCTGCCCCTGGGCGTCTCCGATGTTGGTTTTTCGTACACTCATTCTCAAAGGGCCCCTGAGGACGTGTACCAAATTTCAACCCTCGAGACCAACAGGTGCCAGTGATGGGGAAGTTTGAAAAATCGATATTAACATGTTTAATGTTTTAGGGCTGGGGGTCATTCTGTGAATTCCGACACGCAAATATGCAACGTTTTTCATTGGTTACTACACAGTTACTACCTTCTGTTGTAGCAACCATAAAGAATATCGCACTCGAAAGAAACAAGAGTCAATAGCTACGTTTTTCATTGGTTACTATACAGTTACTACCTTCTGTTGTAGCAACCATATGTTGATGGCGAGTTCTATAATAAGTACAGTAAATGCAACATTATACTTGTAGAGTTCAGTGAAATTGTGGCTTTCATTTTTTCTTGACATTAAAAAACTATATCTAATTTCTCCCTTGCGAGGGAAAAACATTAAATTTTTCCATGTTTTTCTACTTGTTGTGGTTGTTGTTCTTCTTCTTCTTTGACAGGGCTAAAGCCTCACAGCCAGTTTCTAGGAGGAGGTTAGAGAGCGAGAGAGGTTTTTAAGAGCTAATATTAGGCACACTTGATTGGAGAAAGTCGGGCCCAAACCTGCCAGGGGTTAAAGTCCATTTTTCTCTGACCCCCTATTTTCAGAAGTCGATAGCCCTTAAACTGGGTTCACATTGACACGTAGTCGACGCAAAGCCTAAAGGCCATAGATTCGCGTAAAGCGTGTAAAAACGTGAAACCTTTCACATGGACAACACTAGTTACAGACGTAGAGGGCGTAGTCATCGAGATATATCCCGTGGTCCAGCCTGTGCCTGCAGAGAACCTGACGCTCAGATCCATAAAGCGAGCAAATATCTAGATTTTGGTTTATTATTTTCAATAATGAACCATTGGAATCGAGCATGAAAAGAAAAATTCTAACCCCCCCTCAAAATTTGATGGTTTACGTTTCAAGGTATGTAGAATCCAAAACGGGAATAAAAAAAATTTCTTCCTGTCCGCCGTACGCCGTACTGGCCACTTTTCTTAGTTACCATGAAACAAAATTGATGAAATTCGGGTTATAGGTTCCGTTCGGGGTGTAGTTGGTCCTCAAAGCTCGAAGTTACTGTCAGTCATCTCTAAGGGGTTCAAAATAGGGCTTGAAATTTTCAGAACGCCGTATCTCGAAAACTTTTGATAAAGGGTATGGTTTTTATACGTTATTAAATTTGTCTTGAGCTAAACAATTTTTTGAGACGACCCGGAGCATTGTACGTCCAGCCGTTCGTGTGCACCAAAAAGCTTCGTCAACACGATCGTGAATCAAACGGTATAAATCCGGCCCGGATATCATCACTAGGGAGCACCTGATTATAATCAAGGATGGCTGTATGAAGTCGAGTTGGTTGTTCTGCTGTTGGTTGTACTTGAACAAACGTTGAAGTATTATTGATGGGTAAATTATTACACATTGGTAAATTATTACACAACAGCAAATTATTACACAACAGTAAATTATTTCACAACGGTTCATCTACCAAGAAGGGGCTAGATTTTGTTGATCGGACTTGAATAACCGTTGAAGTATTAATGATGGCAAGTTATTACACAACGGTTCATTATACTTGACCACGAGGGTAGGTACTGACCACAGAAAACAGTGATCTACGCAGAAGGGGCATCTATTTCACTCCACATCAACAATTTTCCTTCAGAACTCCATTATTTGCGTTTCTTTTTGCCATTTTAGTTACTGCTTGTCATCGACAGAATTATTTTATCAACATTTAACTCGTGGTTTAGGTAGGTACCTAGTAACGAGTACGGGTTTAGGTACTAACCTACGGAGGGTCTGCGATCTACATAATACGTATAGAATAGTACATATTATATTATATAGATGGGTTATCTGTACAGAGAGCTGCGATCTGTAACTGAAGGGTATTCTGTACAAAATAATAAACCTTCGTGCAGGGATTTGCAGCGTTTTTTATCATGGACACTCTGGTTCAAAGGCCATTGCGCGTAAAGAGCGCAAACCTGGTGAGCCAATCAAATCCAATTACACGTTGCGACTTGTATGTGCTTTAGGTGGATTACGATCAGTGTGAACCCAGCTTTAATGTGCAGTCAAAAGCTCGATTTCAAAAATTTGTAAGAAGTCTGTTTTGTGCTGGACCTCCTCATGTATGTTTAGGAAAATGTTTCATTTCAAATATTCTATAATTATATGACTATCCTTCAGTCATTCAAGCAGAAAAAAACAAAACAATACCTACTCACATTGTAAGGTTTATTGTAGGCGTTTCAGTTGATGGTTCAACTTTCAATTATTGTTGTAGAGGGCGTTAGCAGCTGAGAAACGGCTGCTTGCTGCTTCTGGAAAAACCCCGGTGCTGTCACGATGCTATTGTTGTGCAGAAGACATGACAGGCAAAGTCCCGTTCGAATACGACAATAACAGGTTTGTTCATAATTAAGCTGTCACAGTAGTGGTGGGGGGGGGGGGGGGGGGGAGGGGTCATAATTGTATAATTGTTATGTAATATGACCACTGCCATGAGAATAATTTTAATAGTTGCATCCAGAAACAGCCGCATAGCTCTATGTATTCCTCCTGTTGGTTTGTTGATCGTTACGGTCAGCCTGATATGACTTGTAACCATCACCATTATCTGATGAAGTTTCTTGCACTCAGTTTTGTTCAGCCTTATCTATTATGTGCCTAACGAGTTACTTATTGTTGACTCCATTTATCACCTGTTGTCTCCCTTCCCAGAAATCAATTCACAAATGTGGAACTTTCATCAAACTTTTATTTTGGGGGGAAAAAAACATTCAGGAGACTTGGAAAAACGATACTTTGAAGCCTGTTTTCAAAAATAAGCGGTATTTTTTTTAATGAGGGCGATTAAAAGTGAAAATGTGGCAAGAAATGACTTGTCAGGTCTTTTGACACCTGATTGGCTTTAGCCTCAAGGAGGCGGAGTGAAGCTTCAGAGGCGAAGGTTCTCAATGCTGCCAACAACCCAACTTTAGAAATGGCAAACCTTCAAGAACCTTTGCTGTGACTTTTGTGAACATCCCATCAGTTTGATTTTGAGGCTGTGTTTTTGCTTTATTATTCTCTGAATAATACACCTAAGTAATCGCTCAGCAAAAAATTTTTATAACCCCCCCTCAAACTTTTTTCTTTTCCGTTTCAAGGTGCGTAGATTCAAAAAATGCAATGTCCGTCCGCCGTATCACGTGTACAGGCTTCATTTTCGGTATAAAAAAGTCGTTCTTTCGCACACATGCTCTATTTGGGCCCTAGTTGTGTCCCGAAACTTTCCAGCCTGATCGGAATATACCCAGGGGTGTTGTGAGTGAAAATGAGTGTAAAAATAGGTACTTTTTGCGTTTTAGCAACATGTTGGTAACATGAGCTTTTGAGGTATCGTTTTCCATGTTTTTGGGGACGAGAAGATCGAATATGAGGTCGATTTTGGCCAAGGAGTGGAAAATTGAGGTTGTACCGGAAGTTCAGCTCCCAAAATTGATTTTGTATGAGTCAAAAACCTGCGAAACCGTCTGAAATCACCATCAGTTTGTAGAATAACACTAGAAAAAGTGTCAACACGTGGATCAAGACGATTAAATGGCACTACCAATGATCAAAGTTAATTTGAGAAAAAAAAGATCGTACCTACCTAATTTGTGTTTTGGGGGCCAAAATTGGTGGAAACCATCAGAAATAGCTATTTCAATTATTTCACATGAAACAAACAATAAATGTACAGCCAACATTTCTGTAGAATAATAAACCCCATGTGACAAGGACTTTGCAGCGTTTTTAAATTTATATATTAGCTGTTCCAACCATCCATTGCAGTTCTGTACATCGTTTAAAGTGATGCACTAGCGCTCCAAGTGGGATTTGAGTTGAACTACTCGGTTTGAGCTCTAAGCAGGATTTGTGTTGAACTAAGGGGGATTTGAGTTGAAATACATCATTTCCACTCGGTTTAAACTAAAAACGTAATTTATGCCCCTTTCACACGGTGAGCCGCACGGCTCGCGTGGCGCGTGAGACTGAAATGCATTGAGTGCAATGGAGCTTTCACATGGGGAGCGAGAGCTTTTAGGGCTTGCGAGCCGCGAGTGATCACGGCTCTGCACTTCGAGCCACGCGCCTCGGGCTCTTCCATGAAATGCAAAGGGGAGGATGGGGGTATTCACACGAAGAGCGAAAACGGCTCTCGCTCCTCAGTTTATTGCTATCCATCGAAGGATTCTCGTCAAGTCAAAATCCTTTCTTGCTTTCTTTTTGATTTCGAATATGGATGTAGACGTGGAAATGTTAATTAATTCCGTGTGTAATCGAAATTTGTTGCCATCCTGTCAAAGTTGTTGATAAAGCGTGGCGAAAACTCCTGCTTCATCCTGCCGTTAGTTGATAGGATGGACCCAACACCATCTGGTACTTCGGCGTTTTTGGCGTCGAAGACGGCGGCGACGATGAAGAAGGTAAATAAATGACCAAAGCACGCATGCCATGCTTCTTCAACTGGGCGGAACTAGCGACTGAGCGCTCGAAAGCAAAAAAGGCTCTCAAATGTGAAAGGTGAGAGTCAAGAGCGGAAAACGCTCCTGACTGCGGACCATGAGTCGTGCGGCTCCCCTAGTGAAAGGGGGCTTATAGTCAGTTTGAACGAAATATGTCATTTCTACTTGGTTTGAACTCTAAGCGGGATTTGAGTTGAAATACTTCATTTCTAGCAGTCTGAAATTCAAATTTCACATTCCTTTTCTGCAATTCTGCCTATACTTTCCGACATTTCAAACACCTCATTATGTGGTAAATAAGTTTAAATTTCCATTATTGAACAGAATTTGGCCAATAAAATGGGAATTTAACCCACGAAAACTGTCAATTCTCAGATTTTGCTCAATGGACTGTCTCAAGAAACACCGGCTTGCTGGGAAGAGATGAGTATCAGCACCCTCGTGACATTCACCATCCTGCTCCGATAAATAGCACAACATAAATGTTCCAGATCAAAATGGTCAGCAGTGGTGCTGTGGATGTGGATTTCACCCTTACTTCAGCGTTTATATTATCGTTAACCCGAGACATTGAAACTGTAATATGAGATATCCCTGACCTCAATGAAATTGAAGAACCTACCTACCTATCCCCTTGCCATGGTGTTATTTTATTATTAATTTATTTCTCTTGTGAACGTGATTAAAGGTTGTAATTTTTAGAAGATTATGTATCTATATAATTATGCAATTTTATTGGTGTATGTAATGTTGTAAATTCGCGAATAAAGGCAACTGTTGTGATACTGATTTTTCAACTGTTTCGTGAGATGTTCTACAAAGATGGTTTAGACAGCCATTCGTGGACGTCATCCCTGATGGTGGCTCATACGGACTGATGGTTGGGAGTAGGGTAATTACTCTAGACAGTGGTTACATTCAGAACCATTCATGAAACTCGTATTATTTAAAATTCGAGAAATGCAGGAGAAAATTATTTTGACTTCAACCAAGAAGGTCATTGGATCATAAGGTAATTTGAATGCTAGGTAAACAGTTAAAAAAGAAGTTAGAAATGTCATTGAAGGGGGTAGCTGACAGGAGCACCTTTACATGATATAAGATTTGTTCGCACTGGCTTTTTCTGACGGTCAGCTGATAGTGATGGGCGTTGAATAACAGAACGGCTTAGAATAACGGGTTATCGACCACGAACCACCTTAAGGAAGCACCTTAGTGACTCCTAGGAGTTTCTTTTAAGAGGGTGGATCAAATATAAACGGGACTTTGACCTCTGAGCGCCGACGGTTGACAGAAGCGGGCTGTCACTTCGAGATAGTTTGGGCAGGTTCATTAGAAGGTGGATGAGGGGGGCGTCTCCCCCTTTACCACCTTTCATGAGTAGTGATCGCGATGTCTGAACAAAAGGTGCCCGTTTCCAATGAGCAACAAATTATCATAAAATTTCTTGCCCTTGAAAGAGTCAAACCTTCGGAAATTTTTCAAAGGTTGACCGCCCAGTTTGGGGACCAAACCCTCTCTAGGACCCGTGTGTTTGCCTGGCACAAAGAGTTTCAGGAGGGAAGAGAATGAGGAACACGATCGTCGTCCCCGGAGCAGCATTACGGTTGAGAACATTCAAGCGGTTTGTGACATTCTTGAAGGTGATCGACGTGTGACTGTCTCCGAAATTGCTGAGCAGGTAGGGATAAGTTATGGGAGCTGCCAAACGATCATTACTGAACACCTAGGATTCCGTAAAGTGTGTGCCAGATGGGTCCCTCGCCTTTTGACTGTAGATCAGAAGTTGAGACGTTTGGAGGTCTGTCAGAGGCTTTTTGCAAGGTTTGAGGAAGAAGGGGAAGCATTTTTGGCTAGCATCGTCACCTGCGACGAAACATGGGTCCATCATTACACACCCGAATCGAAGCAAGCCAGTATGGAGTGGCGGAGGAAGGGGGAGACAGCCCCAGTGAAAGCAAAAACTCGACTGTCTGCTGGCAAGGTCCTTCCAACTGTTTTTTTCGACTATCAAGGCGTTTTGCTCATTGATTTTCTGCATGAGCGAAGAACAATCAATGCTGCCTACTATTGTGAGCTGCTGACTCAGGTGAGTGCTGCATATCGCAACAAAAGACGGAATCAACCAATTCGTGACGTCATCCTCCTCCACGACAATGCAAGGCCCCATACTGCAGCTCTAACTGTTCAAAAATAGGAAGAAATGCATTGGACTCCACTTGATCATCCTCCCTACAGCCCTGACCTATCGCCCTGTGATTTTCACTTGTTTGTGGGCAATTAGCTTCAGACGCAACCTTCATAGTTTTTTGATGCTGGGATTAAAAACTTCCTACTCGCTGGGAAAAATGCGTCACGAAAGCAGGTGACTATGTAGAAAAGTGACATATACCTGGTTTTTATTTTCTAACGAATAAAATTTAAAAAAAAAAGTCCCGTTTATATGTGATCCACCCTCGTACTTTTGTTTCATACCCGCATATTTGATAATATTATTAATTTCCTCATTTTTGCCCATCTGTTCCTGATAGACAGGTATTTACAAAATATGTGAATTACTTACATAGGCCATTTTATATGATGTTTAACATGTTTTCAAGTTACTGGAATGACTGCTTCTGGGCATTGGGCTTGGGCAGTACCTAGACGGTACCTACCGGCTAGGGCAGTATGAGGCCTTTCATTTTAAAATTAAAAGGCTGGTAGTCCGAAATGCATACCTACTTGACTTTTTGAGTGGGATAAAGAACAAACAAGGGAGGTGGATGCCTTCACTAACCAATACCTTTGTGTGAATGACCTAACATAGGTAAAGCAGGGTTCACAAGGCGTGCGGAAACGCGTAATACAGACTGTTTAATATGATGGAGGGGGGTAAATGGGGAGGATGACAGTACGATAGGCAGACGAGAAAACATGCTGGAAGGTTACAGAGGCTGCTGCACGGTGGCCCATTGTGCAGATGTGTGATTGCTGAAGGATATTTCTTGAGAGTGTTCCGTAGAATCCGTGTCAAAAGCCAACCTGCAGAAAGATAACTCCCTCTTTACCAACAGTCAATCAGGTTGCTTTACGCATTACGCATCAGTGCAGTTCGCATTACGCGTTTCTGTGTCCACGTGAACTCTGCTTAACTGTCTCGCTGTAATGCTTTAACACGTTCACTGCGGATTTTTTTTAAATGCCAACTCCCCAAGCTGAACCATTTTTTCTTACAAAACACTTCAGTATTCTTCCAATAGTTGTTATTAGGCACATAAAAGTCACTATTGATAGAATTACTTAGAATTATTCTAGTCACGCGCCAGGTGCGTGATCCGCCTGGTGGGTGAGATCACAGGGTACCCAGGGTATTTTTCTTGCTTTTTTCCATCCTGTCGCATCACCTAGGATAATAATTCTACGCGATTTTGGAGCTTCAATGTGAGATAAGGGAAAATGTATTGATTTGAAAGAAAAATATTCATATAAATTGGAACAAATATGTATTTATTTCGTGAAAAATAGGTAGGTACTCAAAATTATTATAATCACCGTGATATCATATTTATCACATATAAAAATAAATCAGTCGATTTCGAAATCATATCAAATAGAAAAATAGAGAAAAAAATCAGTCAATTTTAAAATCATCCCACATAGAAAAATATAGAATCACTTTTGACGAAGATGGTCCATCAGTCATCTGGAAATAATATAGGTAGTAGGTACCTAACATTACTCAAGAAATACTTCGGTGTAGTAACCCAACAAAACCACGTTGAAAGGGTTTTTATTCCATGAAAATATTGAAAATAAAAAGGGAGAAAAGAACAATGGAACGTAGGGGAGCAAGTGCACGGTGACAGACAGCAAAAATTGATATTTCACACGTCTCACAAATGAGATGTATAGGAAGTATATATTGAAACTTACCTTGAATATTTGACGTTTTCACGACGAAAATATGATGCACGTAAAAAAATGAAGCCAAAAGGTGAGAAACAACCACTGAAATCATTGCAGAATGTCTGCCTTGTAAAACCACCCAAAAAATGTGAATCACATCTTCTAACAGCAAACGGCGCCATCTGTCGGCAGTTCAGACTCATTTCTAGCACGTAAAAATGATACAGGACCTTTGCTACCGAGCGGACGAAAAGAAAAACGAGTTTGAATTAGGAAGGACTCCTGAAGCGCTAGGCGCGTGATCCGCCTGACAGTGAAAACCTGAATCACGCGCCAGGTGCGTGATCCGCACGGGACGTGTTAAGTACCTCCTAACCGGTTACCGACTTCCTGGCAGTCATCGATCAGCTTAGGACCTTCCACTTCCCATCGATTCAGACATTATTGAACACTGGCGTACCTGTAGCGATCACTCTTTACCATTTACTCTGTACATAACAGGTTACTTACTTATTTTAGGATGGTATCCCTCTATCAACAATTTATTTTTATTATATTTATGGTCAGCATTTGTATGTAAGGGGCTTACATATACATGATGGGGCATCAGCGTGACAGATTCACAAGATGAAGCAATAGGTAGGTAGGTAGGTATCATAAGATGAACTTCTCATCATCCGCTCTCAGGTGAACACTCATGTTTGGTCTCTCTACTCCAGGGCTGAACAGCACCCCTATCTGTGAACTGTTATTTGGTTATCGGAACCAGTTGCTGTTCGTTATCAGAAAATAATGCTTTAGCTCATCACTGTTAGCTGACTGCTGCAATACAGTAAGAAACCAACCATCTTGATAAGCATCCGAAGAAGGGTTTGAGTTTAATAGGTAATCGTTGGGAATCGAACAGGCATTCAAGCAGGGTTCACATGTGGACTGTGTAAAGGAACTTGACTGGCTGTTGGTAAAGAGGGTGGTATCTTTACTTAGGTTGGCTTTTGACATGGATTGTACGGACTACTCTCTAGAAATAACCTTCCGCAACTACTCTGTAACCTTCCAGCATGTTTTCTCCTCTGTTCTTAAGCAGGGTTCACATCCATCCGGAGCCGTCTGGAAATACGGATAGGGGAAGCTAGTGAAAAGCAGTGGAAGGGATGGAGGGGAATCGCGGAAGTTGGGAAGGCGTTCATAACCATCCGGAATTTTGGCTGACAACTCGTTTCCCACGCTTCCTCCCACAGCTGTTTCGGTTGCCGACGCCATTCTGTATGTGCAGAAGTGAACTGCGCAGATGCGGAGTGGAAAATATCTGAAAAATCAGATGCGTACAGTTCGCTTCAAAAGTGCTTCTCCGGAAAGAATATTCCCCCCTCACCAGCTGATGTCCAACCAATCAGCTGCTCGTACGCACTTTCCGGATGGATGTGAACACTGCTTCATGCCCTCCGCACGCATTTCCACTTCGCCAAGTGAACCGGACCCTCCGGAATGGTGGACTCTCCGCACCCCTCTCAAAACATTTTACTCAAGGCCCCGGACAGTAGTCCGGTATGGCAAGTTGTTCTGCAATGCTACTGGTCAACACAAAATTGATTATTGTGACACAATGTCATGGATACTATGACAAAATCTCCAGATATTTTCCGCTGTCAGATCCATTGCCGTATCTGCGCAGAGGATTCTGTCCACACCTCTCCTGTTTGGTTGTTCAGCCATATTGGAATTCGACATTCCTGGTTGATTTTGCCTGTTATGATTCCGCTGCCATGTCACATGCGGCAAAAATTCCTGCAAACGCTTTGCCATACCGATGACAATCACATGGAACCTACCTTCGGTCCGCATTACACCTTTAAGCACTCCATGTGAACCATACTTGAGTGCATGGTCAGTTTCTCGTCTGCCCTACCTTCTGTGCACTGGAATGGTGATCAGAAAACTGGCTTTGGGTACACAGGGAGCAAACAGCAAACCTGTTATACTTGTAAACTTGTAAACTTTATTATTTCAAAATAGGATTAAAATCCCGCCTTGAATTGAAATATATAATTTTTGGGGAACTAAATTAAAGGCCTATGAAATTACAACAAAACGGCAATACAATTTTAAAACATAGTAGATGAGGAAGAGAATAAGGAAGTAGAAAGTGAGAGGAGATCAACAGAATAGAAGTGAAGAACTAGGTGAAATAGAAGAAGATGAAATGATAGAGAAAGAAGAAGAGAAAGTAAGAGGAAGGATTGACAGAAAGAGAAGAAAGGCTCATGTTTGAAGGTGCTCCCTGAGAGCAGCAGTGAACGAATCGAGGGAGGTATAATCCTGAAACACAACCCTGCTGGTTGCCTTCCATAGTTTCCATATTTTGAATATAGACAACTTGATTTTTAATAAACAGATTAGTTATTAAAAAAAAAAAAAATTACCTGTGCCACGTATGGCTAAAAGCCGAAGGCAGATAATCGAGGAAACACACTTACTACCAGTAGTCTGCCTTGCAAGTCGTGAGGACAGATAAATCAGAATCGGTGGTGGTGGTGGTTCTCAGCTTCGTTGTCCTCCTTTGGATGTCGGACATAGGAATCAGAATCTGTAAGCCTAGGCGTAGGTGTAAGCACTCCCCACCACAACTCCATGGTGCAGAGGGATTAAGGAGCCCCTTAAATTTCTTACAACACTCAACAGAACCATCTTGGGTGACGGAAGCACTCGACAGGAAATTTCTGACCTGGACCACATCCTCAACAGGTGTACCAGATTCGCAACCCAGCGGAGAAACCTATTCAATGAAAAACATGCGAATATCATCAACCTTATCAAAACTAACTTCACCATTAGTACTATGAGGGAAGTTTACAATTTCATTGACGTAAACCAGTAAACACCTCTACCTATACAGCCCATCATCCCACAACCACCCCCCCCAATAAATCCACAAATATCAACCGATAGCCGTACAACAAACCCATGTCTCGCATGGCTGCGGCCAAGACAAGCAACTGGGAAGAAGAAGAAGAAGTAGGTGTAAGGGAAACGTTAGGTTCGCGTCACGGACGTAGCAGGGCCTCCTGTTCTGTGCGTAGCAAATAGCAGTAAGCGAATTTCTGGGGTCGAGGTGTGGTGTTGTGTTGTGCAATTTCGTGTTCGCCAAATTTATCATATCTTGTAAGTACCCCAGCACCTGTTAAAATGTCACAATTCACATGCATCAGCTGCAGGGTAGCGTTTGCAGACGCTGATATTCAAAGACAGCACTACAAAACCGATTGGCACCGATACAATTTGAAGAGGAAAGTGGTAAACTTGGCACCCGTGACTGCTGAAGACTTTTCACAGCGGGTTATTCATCAAAGACAGAAAGACGCCGACGACGCGAAAGACACTTCGACATATTGTAAGCTGTGCAAAAAATCCTTCGCTTCCGTCAAGGCCTTCGAAAACCACGAGAACTCGAAAAGGCACAAGGAGATGCTGTCCGTGCTGATTGACTCGACCGACGAGCCGATAACTGTGGACGCCATATCCGAACCGGGTCAGCCCCACGTGAGGAGGGATTCGGAAAAGGTCCGAGTCGGCGACGACGGTTCGGATATCGAAACCGACTCCGAGGTGGAGGAAGTCGATTCGGACGAGTGGGACGATGACGAGGACGAGGACGAGATCAGCCCGGACAACCCCATCCTGTCTCACAACTGTTTGTTCTGCACGCATCACAGCGCGACGATGACCAAAAACCTGACTCACATGTCCGTCGAACACTCGTTCTTCATTCCCGACATCGAGTACATCGTCGACCTCCGAGGTCTCCTGTTGTACCTGGGTGAGAAGGTTTCCCGTATGTACATGTGCCTGTGGTGTAACTTCGGCGGGAGGGAGTTCCAGTCTGTCGAAGCGGCTCAGAAGCACATGCGGGACAAGGGGCATTGCAAGGTCCTTCACGAGGGGGCAGCTCTCGCCGAGTACGACGGATATTACAACTACTCGGCCAGCTACCCGGATCACGAGGACGCTATGGACGTCGACGAGGAAATCAAGGATTTGTCTCTCGACGGAAGCGATTTCCAGTTGACTTTGCCCTCCGGGGGGACAGTCGGACACAGATCGCTTCTCATTTACTACAAGTAAGTGTGCCATTAGTTGTTGTAAAATACCTCAACTTAGACGCCTGAATGTAAATAATAGGGAATTTTCGTCAAATATTTAAAAGAGAAAAAAACGCTGCAAAGTCCTTGTCACATGGGTTTATTATTCTATTATTTTATTGGTCTACAGAAATGCTGGCTGTTTATTTATTGTTTCTTTCATGTAAAATAATTGAAATAGCTATTGCTGGTGGTTTCAACAAATTTTGGCCCCCAAAACGTGAATTGGGTAGGTACTACGCTCCTTTTTTTTTTTTTTTCAAATTACCTTTGATCATTGATTGTACCATTTAATCGTTTTGATCCACGTGTTGACGCTTTTTCTAGTGTTATTATACAAATTGATGGTGATGTCAGACGATTTCGCAGGTTTTTGACTCATAAAAAATCAATTTTGGGAGCTGAACATCTGGTATAACCTCAATTTTCCACTCCTTGGTCAAAATCGACTTCATATTCGGTCTTATCGTCCCCAAAAACATGGAAAAAGATATCTCAAAAGCTCATTTTACTAACATGTTGCTAAAACGCAAAAATTACCTATTTTTACACACATTTTCACTCATAACACCCCTGGGTATATTCCGATCGGGCTGAAAAGTTTCGGGACACAACTAGGGCCCAAATGGAGCATGTGTGCGAAAGAACGATTTTTTTAGATCGAAAATGAAGCCTGTACAAGTGATACGGCGGACGGACATTGCATTTTTTGAATCTACGCACCTTGAAACGGAAAAGAAAAAATTTTGAGGGGGTGTTATAAAAATTTTTTGCTGAGCGAATACATTGGTGTATTATTCACAGAATAATAAACCAAAAAAAACGCTGCAAAGTCCTTGTCACATGGGTTTATTATTCTATTATTTTATTGGTCTACAGAAATGCTGGCTGTTTATTTATTGTTTCTTTCATGTAAAATAATTGAAATGGCTATTGCTGGTGGTTTCAACAAATTTTTGCCCCCAAAACGTGAATTGGGTAGGTACTACGCTCCTTTTTTTTTTTTTTTTCAAATTACCTTTGATCATTGATTGTACCATTTAATCGTTTTGATCCACGTGTTGACACTTTTTCTAGTGTTATTATACAAATTGATGGTGATTTCAGACGATTTCGCAGGTTTTTGACTAATAAAAAATCAATTTTGGGAGCTGAACATCTGGTAAAACCTCAATTTTCCACTCCTTGGTCAAAATCGACTTCATATTCGGTCTTATCGTCCCCAAAAACATGGAAAACGATACCTCAAAAGCTCATTTTACTAAAATGTTACTAAAACACAAAAATTACCTATTTTTACACACATTTTCACTCATAACACCCCTGGGTATATTCCGATCGGGCTGAAAAGTTTCGGGACACAACTAGGGCCCAAATGGAGCATGTGTGCGAAAGAACGATTTTTTTAGACCGAAAATGAAGCCTGTACACGTGATACGGGGGACGGACATTGCATTTTTGGAATCTACACACCTTGAAACGGAAAAGAAAAAATTTTGAGGGGGTGTTATAAAAATTTTTTGCTGAGCGAATACATAGGTGTATTATTCACAGAATAATAAACCAAAAAGCGTTGCCATAGGGGGCGTCTAGCTGTCAGTGGTTAGTTTAGATCGAGGATCAAAGCAAGGAAACATGGAACATGTTTTTCGAATAGGTACTTGATAACAGAGGATATGGAGATAATTATGTAGAAAAACGTACCTGCCAATTCGAGTAGGCAGTACAGCTTCCTCACTTGAATCACATGAACGTATAGAATAGTTGGGTAGGTTCGTTATGATACGGGACCATCTGCGATCGAACCCGCGTGTACCCTCAAAATTTCATCTCTCTACGACTATTATTCGCGTAGTTAGCAGCGTTATAAGGAAATGGTCAACATTTCATGTTAGCGCATGCGGAGAGGGACATTTCAGTAACGCAGGGTTCACATCCATCCGGAAAGTGCGTACGAGCAGCTGATTGGTTGGACATCAGCTGGGGAGGGGGGAATATTCTTTCCGGAGAAGCAATTTTGAAGCGAACTGTACGCATCTGATTTTTCAGATATTTTCCACTCCGCATCTGCGCAGTTCACTACTGCACATACGGAATGGCGTCGGGAACCGAAACAGCTGTGGGAGGAAGCTCGGGAAACGAGTTGTCAGCCAAAATTCCGGATGGTTATGAACGCCTTCCCAACTTCCGCGATTCCCCTCCATCCCCTCCACTGCTTTTCACTAGCTTCCCCTATCCGTATTTCCAGACGGCTCCGGATGGATGTGAACCCTGCTTAAGATTCCAATGAAGTTCATACGGAACCATCGAAGTATTATACTGGTCGACCCTCTAAATGTGAACTCATTTCAACGATAATTAAGTTAGTTAAATTAAGTTAGTTATGGGCACTCCAAGTATTTCACGTTTGCGCATGGGCAGACTAAACAATTTTCATAATTTTGAAACGGGACCATCTGCGATCCAACCCGCGTGTACCCTCAGAACTTCAGCTCTCTACGACTATTTATCGCGTAGTTAGAAACGTTACAAGGAAATGGTCAACATTTCATGATAGCGCATGCGTAGATCAAAGTTATATTACCATTCCAATGAAATTGATTTGGAACTACCAAAGTATTATTCCTGACCGACCCTCCAAGTTTGAATTGATTTCAACGATATTTAGGGTAGTTATGGGTGTTCCGATTATTTCACATTTGCACATGCGCAGATGAAAGTTACAGTACTTTTTCAATGGTTTTGGTATGGGACCATCTGTGACTCAACCCGCACCTACCCTCGAAATTTCAGCCCACTTCCATTATTTCGGGTAGTTATGGGTGTTGCAAGGTATTGCTACAGACAGAAAGACACGGAACCAAGTAATACACGTCCTCAGCTGCTTTTGGCGTTTTTCGGGTAGGTAGAACCCCCTCTGCAGTTTTCGGCGGAGTGAGGTCTGGCTCTCCTCGGAGTTGGGTGGCAGGAGTGGGGTAGAGGGAGAACTGTGTGGGTGACCCTGGACTGGGCAGGACGTTTTGCAGCCTGGTTTACTCCCGTAAAAACATGTTCCATGTTAAAACTTCAAAACTCTTGGGAAAGTGGAAGTTGGAAGCCCGTTTTCAAAAATAGCGTTATTGTGCTTCCTCACTACCCGAAGGTGGTGAGCCTTGGAATAGCTTCACTTATTGTAACATGGACGTGTAGAATCTGTTGGTAAAAAATGATGCGTTCAGAATGATTGAATAGCAGTAAATGACCTAGCATGCGTAGTAGGATAAAATATTTCAACATCTCCATGTTCGTGGATGCGCAGACGAAAGTTACAGAAAGATTCCACTGAAATTCATTTAGAATTACCCAAGTACTATTGCTTTCCTGATCGAACCTCCAAGTTCGAACTCAATTCAACGATATTTAAAGGCAGTTATGGGCGTTTCAAGTATTTCAGTTTACGCATGCGCAGGCGAAACAATTTCGGTGATTTTTATGTTGGACCATCTGCGATCCGACCCGCGTGAATTCTCAGAATTTTAGCTCTACGACTATTTTTCGCGTAGGTAATAGCGTTACAACAAAATAGTCGATATTTCATGTTCGCGCATGTGCAGACGAAAGTTACTGTACGTTTTTAATTATTTTCGTGTGGGACCATCTGTGACCCAACCCGCACCTACATTCCAAAAATTTCAGCCCATTTTGACCGTTATTTCGTGTAGTTATGGGCGTTACAAGGAATTACCACAGACAGACGGGTAGACGGACAGACAGACACGGAACCAAAAATGTTCCTTGATGTCTGAAACGCAAAATGGCATTGGAAATTTTCATTTTGGAGGTCAAATTTTGTTTTGCTCAATCACGAATCCAAGGCTTCCCTACCTTCCGGTAGTGAGAAAGCAAAATGTGTGTCCTCCAAAATGAAAATTTCCACTACTATTTCGCGTTTCAGACATCGAGGAACATTGTTGGTTCCGTGTCTGTCTGTCCGTCTGTGGTCAAGTCCTTGTAACGCCCATGACTACCGGAAATAATGGTCGAAATTCGGAGGGTAGGTGCGGGTTGGGTCACAGATGGTCCCTTACCAAAACCATTGCAAAAGTACGGTAACTTTCATAAACGAGAAATACTTACTTGAAACACCCATAACTACCTCAAATATCGTTGAAATGAGTTCAAACTTGGAGGGCCGATCAGGAATAATACCTTGATAGTTCCATTTGAATTTCATTGGAATCGTACTGCAACTTTTGTCTGCGCATCTGCGAACATGAATTGTCAAAAAAAGTTGATATGTTTGATCCTACTGCGCATGTTAGGTAATATATTTCTACTCTGTTTATTGCTATTTAGTCATTCAGTCATGCATTAGGGAGATAGGAAATTTTAACGATCTTCCCAACGGTGTCCTTATTTTTAATTGCACACTGTAATTTGAGGGTTAAGTATGGTCATTTCAAGGTTATAAGGTCAAAAATACGAAAAAATCTTAAAATGAGAATACTCGCGAAAATGGAGTTAAAAAAAGGTCTAACAACTGTTTTTAGCGAATAAGTTGAAGAATCAATCCTTTAAGCTTGTCACACCTTAACACTCTGTGTAGTTGGTACTTGTAGTTGAGAATGTTAAATGATGCCAGTAGTGAACAGAGTGTCTTGAGCTCGACACTGTGCGGAATGTCACTAGCGCATTCTAGCAGCTGGCTAGTAAATGTGCACGTGTTGTCTCTCAAGGAAAACAGCTGTGAGATATTTTTTCTCAATACTATTTATTTTCTCTTTATTTGAATCTTAACGAGGGGAAAGAGAGGCTTAGCAGAGATGGGCGACCGTACCGTGGTTTTTTCCTTGTCTACCACTGGGTGTTCAGGGGGTTTACCCTGGCTCCGTGTTGGGCACAGACACAGCATATAGGTTTGTGATCCTCTTGGCCGAAGCTAAACTGCCCCTATTAAGTAAAGTAACAGCCATTTCAGGCTGGGGCTTTTCGTCCGACTGCCCTGCCAGTATCGTGGACGTGATCAGCTGTTCTCCAATGAGTGGATCAGAATTTGACCTGATCATTTCGCTCTTTACTTGGCTGCTCATTGCCTCGCCCCCTTGAGTGGAGAGGAGTTTGCCCAACAGCTGCTTGGGTCATACTTGGACAGGTCACCACGTGTCATGGCTGTCACCCATCCAAGTACTAACCACGCTCGAATTATCTTAACTTCGGTGATCTCACAGGAACCGGTTTATTCCACCTGATAAGGCCGTTGGGCTATTAACTGCCCCTATTATAGAGAACCATAATCCAGAGAACTGACTTGATGGATTGAGCCAGAAGCTCTATCTGATGCTTGGAAGTTAGGAATGCCTGGACTTGTGTGTCCACCGGGTTCCGTATTGCCAAGCCCCCGAGTCGCACGGGTAATTCCGGGAGGGTGTGCTCATGTGAGATTAAACGGCGCGACGTTTTGGTGAGAATCGGTGATCAGAGGTGGCAGCACCATCTGGGCCAAGTTTAGTTTACTTCCCATTGGAGATATTTTAGTTCTGAAAACGGATTTCTCATCAAGATTCACGTAGAATACCGGGTAATTGGTTCAATTTTTTTTTAAAGCGTTTATTTATTTTTTATATAACAACTAGTTACACAAATGTAGTTTTACAAGTAACTATCTAGTTATTTACTTCAACTATCTTTATGCATTGTTTTTATGGTGAATGTTCACAAGCCGGCACCACATTAGTTTTTTACGTAACAATTGGTTCAAAGTGTGCAAAAAAGTGTAGCTCACTGTTCAAGAAAAAGTTGTTTAAATTTCGAGCATTTTCAAAAAGCGGCACTTAACGTTACTCTGGCATGATGACGTTCACATTTACTGGTCGGCCGTGCACATTTAATGCGCTCGTGATGGCCCACACTGTGTTGAGCTTGAGGCACTCCTGTGAACGAGGTCCTTTTGATGATGTTACGAACTAGTACTGTTGAGAGCCTATCTTGTTGACTATGGCACAACACTGGCGCCGTTCCTTGACGAAAAACCGTACCTGCAACGATTTCTGATGGTCCAACCTCTAGTGAAACGATTGGCTGGGATAGAATAGCTTTCTTGGTTACAGAACCAGTTTTGTATACGGGTAACATAAAGAACCAATTTTTATCTTCATCTTTTCTTGGGTGGTACCTACCGTTTTGTAATAATTTGTGTTTTCTGTTATAGGCAACATTTCGGTTCAAACTCTGCGCCGCTTATCAAGAAGAACAAGGTCAATAAAGTGATAGCGAGTTACAGAGCCATTGGTTGGACAGAAACTGATAAAATAGCTGCAGCCAAGTAAGTACTATACAGTTGCATAGATTCCTACTAAACTGCATAGATTCCAGCTGATAGGCCTCCACAAACCAGGTGGTACTCGACTGATTTCTAATTTATTGTGTTCTTACGCCAGGTTTATTCGGTTTTTCAGGAAAGCAAAGGATATTCGATACATGAGACTGGTGCAAAACAAATATTTCATGCAGCTGGGAGTCAAGGCGAACAAGTTCCAGAAGCATTTCCGTCAACAAGTCAATTTTTGAAATGCTCACTGCCCATGTCTTCTATTATATATGGATCGCAATCTGTCCTGTGTTTACAAGGTCTTTGATGTACAAAAAATACATTCGTTGATTTTTAATAATCTTGATCTTTGCCAAAAGTGCACTGTAATTTTATTTAGTTAGTGTCACGTAGATTTTTTTCGACAGCTGCATTTGCTTCTACATACTGGTCTACCTACAGTTTGTGTACCTTTGGAGCTTAAAAAGTGAAGTAACAGCCATTTCAGGCCGTCTGACTGCCCTGCCAGCGTCGCGGAGCCGTCCTCCAATGATAGGGTCAGAATTTGATTCCGCTCTTTACTTGGCTACTCATTGCCTCACCCCCTTGAGTGGAGAGGGGTTCGCCCAGCAGCTACATGGATCGTACAACGGCCTTATCAGGTGGAATAAACCGGTTCCCGTGAGATCACCAAAGTTAAGATAATTCGAGCGTGGTTAATACTTGGATGGGTGACCACCATGACACGTGGTGACATGTCCAAGTATGGCCCATGTAGCTGCTGGGCGAACCCCTCTCCATTCAAGGAGGTGAGGCAGTGAGTAGCCAAGTAAAAAGTTGAATCGAATTCTGATCCACTCATTGGAGGACAGCTGATCACATCCGCGACGCTGGCAGGGCAGTCGGGCGAAAAGCCCCAGCCTGAAATGGCTGTTACTTTACTTAACTTTTACATTGGTCATACTTGGGCATGGCCACCACGTGTCACAGTGGTGACAGTGGTGGTCTTCAGGGATCTCACAGGAACCGGTTTATACGGCCTTTGAAGCTCAATCTTGATGAGGAAAATTCGAGTAGTAGGAAATAATAGTACAGGGTAAACTATAGAGGGAAATGTGTGTCCATTTTGAGGTAAAACAAGCTACAAAAATATTGTACGTGCCAAAAAAAGAAAAGAAAAACTGATGTTAAGAGATGAGTAGTTCATTTTTCTCAAGCGGAATTCACCTGCAGTAAGCATTGTCTGGTAGAACTACAGTGATGTCATAGCCCTTATTTACACTCGGCGGGGATTTGCCCGCATTTTCAGAAAAAATGAAATAACATTCAAAGTTATTCAATGGTGACCGACCGGGCTCAAGGTATATTTTTTCTTGCCCTCAATGTTTTTTTTTGACGAATGACAAGTACGTAATTAGCGGGTGAATTGAGAATATCCAAAGTGCAGGTGTTCAGCCGCTAGCGCATGAAAATGTAAGTAAACTTATATTAAGTTTATTATTATATTTTTTGGGATGATTTCGAAGACGGGAAATTTTCAAAAATTGTACGGGGGTCAAATTTGAGGTTTTAGGGGTCAAAAAACTGCTAAAATTTCGAACAGTTGTTATAATGTCACTGAAAGTGGTACGGAAGACTGAGTAAGACAGCAAAACACCGTTTCGTAGTCATAATAAATATATATAAATGTTAGTTAAAATTGGGTTGAATTCAGGATGCTGCTCTGAAACGGATTTGCCTATAAAAAAATATCAAAAATTCATGTTCCATTCAAAATTCATGTTCAAAAAATTTTGGACCCATTGCAACTAGCTTAATTTTGCGTATTTTGAGCACTTCGCATGACTTACGGATTGCTGGTACGGGGGAAACTTGCCTCTGTGATTCAGGTTCTGAGGAAGCGACAGTGGCACTGCGCAAGTGCGCATAATGTGGAAAGTTCTTGACCAGAAAACAACCTGTCGACCGTTATTCAAGGAGTATCCTCGCCGTCCGTGTTTTGTTCATCTTGGATGTCCTAAGCCTAGTCCACAATTGTGACATTCACCCGTATCTCTGTCACCGTTGCGTGTCGTCCTGTGCCACAGATACGATGCCATGGACGTTTTTCAACCAAAAATGTATCCCGTGTCATTGGGCGTGTAGAACTGCGAAATGTAGAATACAACTGATCAAAGAAGTATGACAGGTGGTGATGCGCCTGTCCAAACTGGCAGTCACCCCATCACGGCGTGTCAATCCTTTTGATGTGACGACGAAAAACCGCCTTTTTGGCGTTCAGGCCCGTTGCCTGTCATTGTTGCATGGTGTGTCACGATTTTGAAACTGAGGGAAGCAACGTTTGCCCGTCCACACCAGTGACACGTTGCAGCTGATACCGATACGGGTGAATGTAATAATAATAATAATAATAATAAAACGGCTTTATTTGTGTTGGAGGCCACGAGGGCCCATGGTACACAGCAAATGACACAAATGAAAAGTTACACAATAATGCAAAATGAAGAGAAGTTAAAATACTGGAAATTATAGTTATATTACAGGTAGGATGAAAAAAATGAAGGGAAAAAAAAGAAGAATAAGAGGAAGGAGCAAAAAAAGAGAAGAAGAAGGAAGCGCTACTCTGCTGATTTGTAAAAGATAGATGAAAGGGATTTTCTGATGATATGCAAATTTGGAAATCGTCAGCAAAGAAGTGGTGTTGGCTAAAACGAAGAAGTGATGGCAGTTCATTAATTTATAAAGCAGGAAAAAAGGACGGGTCCCAGGACGGAACCCTGTGGAACACCCTCGGAAACTGACAAGGACTCGGAAATCTGACTACCAATTACTACTTTTTGATTTCTAGAGGACAGATATGAAGAAATGAGTCTGCAAGCAGATGATGAAATGCCGAAGTTGATCTTTAATTTATTAGTAAGCATCTCATGAGGTACCTACAGAGCCGAAGGTGTTGCGAAAATCCAGAAGTACCATAATAATGCACTTAGAGCTTTCAATGGCAGACCTGCAGTCCTCAGCTGCTCGAAGAAGAGCAGTTTCACAGCTGTAATAATATGTTAATTAATAATGTTACAAGCGTGGACTAGGCTTTAGGGTATGTATGGACAGACCAAGTCCAGTCCCTCGCCGTGACCACTCATACACAACTCGTCATCCCAGCAATCTTCAACCAGTCAGACTGCGACTTGCAACAGCCTTTGTGCCGTTCTGGGCACTATGCTGTTTATTGCCTTACCTGCACAATGTTACCAACACCAAATTAAAATCAAGAATTGAAAAGTGTATGCTGAATGATAAAATCTATTCTTTATACGAATAGTTTGAGAAATGCCCGCTCTGGACATGATTTGTTCTTCCTCACTACCGGAATGTAAGGAAGTCTTGGATTCGTGATTGATTTAAAAAAATTTGTCCTCCAAAATGAAAATTTCCACTACCATTTTGCGTTTCAGACATCGAGGAACATTTTTGGTTCCGTGTCTGTGGTAATTCCTTGTGATGCCCATAACACCCCGAAAAAATGGTCGAAATGGGCTGAAATTTAGAGGGTAGGTGCGGGTTGGATCACAGATTGTTCCATACCAAAATCGTTGAAAAAGTAGGTACCATAACTTTCGTCTGCGTATTCGCAAACGTTAAATATTTGAAACGCCTATAACTACCTTAATTATAGTTGAAATGAGTTCAAACTTGGAGGGTCGATTAGAATAGTACTTTGAAAGATCCATATGAATTTCACTGGAATCGAACTCTAACTTTCGTCTGCGCATGCGCGAACATGAAACGTCTAAATTTTTGATCCAATGGCGCATGTTAGGTAATTTATTACTACTATTTTTACTGCTACTCAATCATATTTTTACCGACTAATTCTACACGCCCATGTTATTTACAATAAGTGAGAAAGCTATACGTACTTTTTTTTGGTGTACTTTACTTATCTGATTTATTAAAATATTTGTACTATTTTTCCATTTTGTAAATATATTTTATAGGACATTATAATAACAAAAAGTTGACTTACAAATAAATAAATAATAATAATTATTATTATTATTGATTTTTAGTTTCCGATATTACGAATAATCGGCGTTCGAAAAGAGCAGAAATTTGTTACAGAAAAAACACAACTGAACAGGCAGTAACTCCTACAACTCAAGTAGGTACTTACTCAAAATCGAAATAAGGGAGGGTGTGAACAGGTACAAATTCCACTAAAGAATGTATTTTTATTCAACAAACGACGAGTGTTGCAGAAATTCAAATAGACAGAAGTAAATCTGAGCCTCTAATAACGAACATCGACGAGTATGACGGGGTTTCGCCACTGTTAGATACAAACATTTTAAAAATTAACACAGCCGCCGAGTACCTACCACAATTTGTATACTGCTCGTGGCTTTGAATTTAAGTACCTAGGTACCTACTAGTCGTAGATGAATGTATTTATTGTGAGATGAATATATTTAATATTTAACCAAACGGGAAGGTTTGATGATTGTTCATGGTCAAGTTGTTCTCGTTGGTTATTTACCTCCGATATCGCACTCAAGTATCCGTTACATTTCAGGTATCTGAGGGAGCAGATTTCCTCCGTGATGGCTGTGATCGTGCTCATGGCCGCACCTCCACACTTGGACAGGTGCTGCTGATATTCCAGCACCCAGTGCGGGTGAAATGGAAATCAACGCGTAAAGGCGATGTTTAGGGTGCCGTCGAATATGCCAGTTTGAACCGGAGGAATGTCGTTCAACAACACGTAGATGACCTACTCTGGTGCTAGCAAAACCTTCCTCATTTCACCTCGACAGAGAAATTAACGTTCTCCTTCTCTGCCTCATAAGAATGAGGCAGTGGAGCCAATATAAATTCACTGAGAGTTTTCAAACAGGTTTTCTTATTGTATATCAGCATTAATTTCAATGGCATGATTTTTTTTTGCAAATCAAGTCTTGAAACACCAGTTGATGGCAAATAGTACACAATTTAAAATTTGACAGGGGCGTTGCGTCCACAAAGTCACTGCCTCCGGCACCCAAAAACACCGAATTAAAAAAAAAAAAAAAATCCAACCACGTGTTCAGTTGGCATTTGAATTTCTCTCAGTACAGTGTACATAGCTTTTTTCACAGTTAACCAACGACCTGCTAGATTTCTCTGTCTATGGATATTGTAGTGGAGCACCCAGGGGGTTCCTTCTTTTTACCTCCCTGTAGCTCTGTAGGCCAAGCATGGAATATAGCGACAGTAATCGATGCCCTAAAATCGAAATCGAAACCTAGGGTCCTGTAACCGGAAGGCCCTGGGACCTAGTTCGCATGGTAACTGAGGAAAAGTGGCCCGTCCGCGCATGCTCGACTGAGCATAAATGTTGTTCACCGTGCCCACTTTGGACCCTGTCTCCAGAATGTGATTCCCACACAAAGATCATTCCTGTTCACAATCGTTTCGAGCCCTTCGATACGAGATGCTTCTTAATCTTCCGATTTGTTTTTGTTGTATCGTGAATCACATTCGGTGGTCCCTGTTGTCAGTTTTCCATTTTTTGCGTCGAATTTTGTGCATCTGGTTCCCATGACAGATTTGGATTTGTGGTACCTACCTGCGATTTGTCCTGTTTGTGGATTGATCGGCGCTGTAACACGTAAGTACCTAGCTTCTCCATTCAAGTACGTACCGGCCAAAGGGTCATTGTTTCGTGTATTTTAGTTTACTATATTTATGTACCAAATGAATTCGGTGGCTAATTTACAGTCTAAATTCTCGACATTTTCTTACAACGGTAGAGTGCTGATTAAATGTTTAGGAAGAGATAAGCCTTTGCTGAATATCACTCAATAAGTAAATAAAATGAAGGGTGTTGTTGCCTTGGGGTATTTTGCAGAAAAATCTGTTGGTATCTGTTGGCTACTGAATATGAACCCTTGTTTTGCTCGTAGGGCTGTACGTTGATAGCTGGAAAAGAGCGTGGTTTTCATTCCATGTCCAAGTTTATTTAACGGCACATGGATGAACTCATTTATGCTTGACGTACACACACCTCCCCAAGCGATCAACTTCAAAATTACTTACAGAAAGCTTCACAAGTCGAATTTGAAAAAACCTGATAGTCCACGTTGACCTCTTGTAATATCTAGCTTTCTCAATTCGTAACGTTTTATTCAAGATTCTCTTCAATTCAGTTTGCATTTAAATGCAAGAATGTCCATCTTGGGCAATACTACAGGGTTCCTACATAATTTTTACCCATTTTGCAAGAGAAGGAAAAATCAACCTCAAATAATGCGAGCAAACAGAAGCCGTTTCTAATTTGATATATTTTAATAGAACACTGACAATACTAAGGAGTCCGTAACGAGGTACATAAAATAAATCCACAATCGAACATTGTGCTACGAACATACCATTCACGAGAACTACATTACTGATGGTATCTACCACTACGTGGTAAATTTATGGTTGTGATGTAGTAACATTTCAGACTCACACATGGTAAAAGCACGATGATCAATTGGGAAACAGTTGGATATTTTTCAAAAATTCCTTAGGTAACTCACAGCGCTATATAGGGAAACCTTGGATTTGATCGGATAGTAAACTGTGTTGCAAAATCGAACTAAGTTCGAATTACATCTGAACTAAGACTTGAGTATTCACACTGTTTGGGAGATGCATCATCTGCATTCAAACAGCACTGGGATTCACATTTTGATTACATTTTAAAATCTGACAGAATCAACAAGAATTAACTTGCGACAACTTCATAACTAATAAAAACGGGAATATCCTCAACAGTACATAACAACTTAATATTAAGTAGGTAAGAGAAATATTGTATAAATAAATAAGAAGGTTACACCATTCTAAGCAGGCACAGCAGGTAAAACGCCCTTTTGCATTTCCATGTTGCACATCCTCCAGTCTAACTACGTGAGGTTTTGTGTCACTGTCGGGGGATATTGTGACCACCGTGTCACTCGGTGCTAAGCCCTTTAATACAAGAGAATCCTCTTCTCAACAGCTTTGCGACATATTGGGCATTCAGACATACGGTCGCCGCAGAGTTGGCACGTGCCGTGACCACACAGGAAAATCATGTTCTTCAGCCTGTCCAAACAAACGGGGCACATTGTTTGCTCTTTGATATCTTGCAGCTGCTGCTGCAGTTTCTGATAATCTGCATTCGTGGCATCCCGCGAGCCGTTGTTCATGAGAGGAGCATTGCAAGCGTGTAACATTGCGGAATCTATGTTGGAGGGCCCAGCAGAAGTGGATGGGCCGGGAACTGGCATCGCTGACGTGGAAGGCAAACTGGTAGCTCCCTCAGCTTGTTGGTTGTCTTTTTTCGCGTGATATCCACCGACAGCTCCTTGCAAGGGTTTCTTATCTTTGAATCTGTTCAACCGCTCGTCTTCCTCTTCGCTCGTTTCAGAAGCCTCAACGTATCTGTTGGTCGCCTCTTCCTCTCTTGCACCGCAACAAGTTGAAAACGCCAGTTGCTTGATGATCGGAACTCTGCACTGCAAACATTTTCTGATGAGAGGAGCACAGAACTCGCACGCCACCATGTGGCCGCAAGGCTTGAACAGAACACTGGCTTTCTTGTACGAGCAGACCATGCATTCGTCAATTTTAGCATTGGATAGGACAGGCTCACGACAGATGAGACATTTTTTGACTCTAGGAGCGCAGGTTGCACAACAAGCAACGTGCCCACATGGTTGGAACAACGTCTCCCTTTTGTGATCGGAGCAAACGAGGCATTCTTCCAAACACAGATCAACATCACCCTCTCTCGGCTCCAACTGGTCAGTTTCCTTGTCTTTATGGGCCTTCGTGAGAGCTTTATCCAAATTGGGGTCAGGACATAAATCAAGGGGAGTTTGGCCTTTTTTATTTTTAATACTCAGATCCGCACCACTTCCTGCCAAAAAGCAGGCTATAGCAGCAGACGATTTGGCTTCGTGAACTTCATCTTGGCTGCCCAGTCCCATCAACAATTTGCCTATGTCCTTCACACCCTGAAGCTGCTTTATTTGTGACAGCGTGTGATGCCTCAACGCTTCATGCATTGGTGTGTCACCATCCTTGTCGGTGATGTTCAGATTGGCACCTTCTCTAACCAGCAGCCTGACGATCTGAGCATGCTGTCGCTCAACTGCCAAATGCAATGCAGTTTGCAGATTCAAATTCTGGATGTCCATGTCAGCTTTGCCATGATGGATTAGAAGTTTGGCAACAGATACGTGATTATTCAGGGCAGCAAGGTGGAGCGCAGTGTAACCATCGTCTTTGGGTTCGTCCACAACCCACCTCCTAGGAGACATAACTAGCAGCATCCACATAGCACTTGGATTTCCTCTTAACGCTGCATGATGCAAAGCGTTGAATCCATTGTTGTTAGTAACTTTGATATCAGCATTATGATCAAGTAATAAAGTAACCATGTCATCATACTTCTTAGATATAGCGTCATGCAAAGGAGTGTCACCCTCAGAATCTTGCAAACTTGGATGGCAACCAAGTTTCAGGAGAGCTTTAACCACTCCAACATACCCTTTGTTCACACCTAGGTGTAGAGGCGTTTGGCGTCTGTTATTTCTTATATTCAAATCAGCTCCCGCTTTTGCTAACAGTTCAATGACTGCTGGTTCGTTACCAAAAGCAGCATGATGAATAGCTCTATCTCCATCTTTGTCTTCTATTTCAACATCAGCACTATGCTTGAGCAACAATTTGACTACTTCAATGTGTCCGTGCTGACTCGCAGCTTGAAGTGCCGTATGCCCGCCAAACATCCCGTTCACATCAGCCTCCTTTCTCATGAGTACCTCCTCACACGTTTGAACATCGCCGTTAGCAGCCGATTTGACGAGCTCCAAATTGATGTCACCTGTGGAGTGTGTTTCAAAGATCTTTTTGAGGATGGCACTCAACCTCTCCCCCGAAGGATACGATATTTTGGTAACGGCTGAAGGGTTGTAAGTCCAGGAAGTTCCACAAACTTCGATCTTCAGGTCGTTGTCGTTGTAGATCTGCTGAATTCTTCCAATACTGCCCAATGTCGGCGTCATCGCTGTGGCCCATTCACCGTGACCTTTTTGTAGAATTTTTATTCTTTCCAAATCACTGCAAATTTGGACCATGTCACCAACAGAAAACTGGACGTTGTGAGAGGGGGATACTGGCACTTTGGTGAGAACTGCTGGGTTGAAAGTCCACCTGTTTCCACTAGGGTACGACACAACAATGTCGTGGTCTTCATCAATACTAACTATGACGCCTGTGGTGCCAAGGCATTCAAACATCCCGTCAGTCCAACCTCCGTGGCCAACCTGGAGGGACTGCACGATTTCGAGTTCAAGATCCACTTTGACTTGGTCGCCTATTTGAAGACCGTGCGGTCCATTCCTTCCCGAGCCATGCTGACCTAGAAGAGGAAGATGGTCTCTATACACAGCTTGACCTTTGGCGTCATTCACCACCTTTAAATCTGCCATTCCTTCAAATCCTACTCTATACAAATTCTTCGACCCATTATCCCAAACAACATAAGCTGCAGATCTGGGAGATGCCGCCGACCAGTCCTGCAAATCATTGACTTTGCCCCGCCTGCCATTACCGCCATCCTGATCCTCCCATTGCCAGTCAACCCCACGCACAACTCGAGCGCCCGGGAAAATCCCTCTAACAGCAAGTTTCTTACTCTTCCTGCGTGTTTCCAGAGGAACTGTCTCACTTCCTGGGAGTGTTATACGGTAGAATCTGTGCCGCAGCGAATGCTTGTCCGCATGATAACAAATCGAGCACAAATCATAATTGGTACAGTCAGCACATTTCCAACGAATACCAAAAATCGGCTGTTGCCGACAAGTATCACACATCGTGCCCTCGTGTTTGACCCCAGTTGGAGAACTATCTAAAATTCTGAGATCATAATCACCTGCGCATCTGTAGTTGGCTGCAGTTCCGTTGTCCCACACGACAACAACTTCTTCGGGAGATTCAAAGTTCCTGACGGTTCCAACATGCCCCTCTCCGCCATCTTGTTTACCCCATTTCCAATCGGGGCCTCGGATGACACGGGCTCCAACGCCTTCCATGATGAAACGGGTGGACCGGCTAGTTGCACCGTTCTCCATCTTCGGCTCCTTACAGAACCTCACAACCAGCTCCTAAAAAAAAAAAAAAAAAAAAGAAGAAATGCATAACAACAACTTCGATAACCAATAGGACAAATTCAAATGAATGAATGATACGTTTATTCTCAAAGGTAAACAAGGAAAACAATACAGTTGGTATCACGACAGAATTTTTTGAAGGAGAAGTTACATTTTTTATATTATAATAATATAAAAGTGAAAAAACATAGTCAAAGAAATAGGGAATTGAAAATAACGCAAATGCTAGGCCAGACAGTGGGCAAAACTATTTTTAGTATTGATGCATGTTAATTTTTACAGGACTATGAGATTTGTACAGGTTAGGTGTGTGATTTCTACACAGAAACACAGTTTCAAGTCGAATCGATTACAGAATCAAAATATAATAATAAATACTTGACGGTGGTACGCAAATTATGCAAACAGTACGGTTACTAAAGGTTTTCGTACACAAATTTCGACAGATAATCATCATCATAATATTTTAAAGTTGAAAGCATGTGTATTATGTGTGACAGCGACGTACACTGATGTTTTATATGAAAGTTTTGTATTAATTTGAAAATGAGGATGTCCAGCTCCCCGGGTTCTGAGGTATTCCATGGTAGGAAACTTTGATTTATTTTTAAGGAAACGTGGATTTATTGTTTGCATTGTAGGCGATGTTGGGCGAATAATTCTGAGCTATCAAGTAATCCACTTAGTTCGCATAGCTTATCCGTAGGGAATTAATTTTAATCATTTTTACTGTCTTCTCGCGCGGTACTTCTATTTTGTTAACGTATGATTTTTGTGTCGTCTTCAACATGTCAAACAATAGGTTAAATGTGATTTTTGTTAAAAAATTATGATATATCAAAAGTTGGCGCTTTTTAATCAATGCCATAGTGGCATAACAGGCGAAGTTGTTGTGAACTTTTCGACCTTCCTACATAATGATTACTTCCTTACAGTCAAACATTTAATTATAATGGATAAATATATACCTTGGTATGCAGTAGAGAGGTACTATTAGTTGCTTTTCATTTTACTAATCTACTTTATAAATATGTAAAAGATGGTTTTCTTCATCTTTTACTTCCTTCGTTCATGCAGAGAATTCCCAGGATGCATTAAGTGAAGTTCTGGTGTGGAGATTGCCACACAGTATTTCCATGTTCTTCATAATAGTATGGATACAATAGTTTTGAGGAAGGCAAGACTGGCTACCCATTATGGCCGGACAGGCTGACCACTGCGGCCCGACAGGCAGCCCATTGCGGCCCGACTGGCCGCTCAAGTTAGGCTGACCTCATCTGGCCTAGCCGATCATGAGAATACACTACACTGAACACGGAAATATAATACACTTCTTCCGTACTCCATCCGTAATTAAACTTCCAACCATTTCGTGACACCATGCCAACGTCATTTAGCTAGTACACCAAGAATTTTTTTTAGCATTTTTTGCTGTCAATTAGCCAAATCGAATGCGCTCGAACTCAGAATGACTAGGCGGGCTCTAGACATCCTAACGGACATTCTGGCACCAACCGCACCCATTTTGGTCTACCTCCACGGCAGTTACCGTTGAAATCGAAAAATGAGAAAACCGGTTATAACTCCCTTATTTTTCCACCCAGAGAGCAGGTTCTCATCTCAAATTGAAGAGTTTAACGAGCTGAACAGAGACCATATAAAAGAAAAAATGAAAAAGACGGTATTTGGAGGAAGTTATGACCACTTGAAATTCCATCATACGTACATACGGAGCAACACCAAGCGGAAAACTGTCTAGAAACTCGTTTCGAGCATTTCTAAACAAGATTCCATGGTTTTCTCAAACACCTACTTTTGACGGTATCGCCATACTTCCCTTCCCGTATAACAGGAAAATGGAAGTAAAAATACGGGGACCTTGACACGGACAAGCTGGTATAAATAGTGAGCTCTACAATGTTGTAAATAGAATATATTTTAATCTGACAGTTAATGCAACAGGTTGACATATCGAGCCGTGCGGTACCCAAGTCCATTTTTTTGACTTTCGAGTAATTCACTTTCGAAAATTCGAAGCTATCCAATGAATCACACATTTAGGCCCACTTTCACCAAAAATTTGAAACGAGTTTAACCCGGAAGAGGTTGCAAATTAACGGAGTTTACCGCTCACTGTCTTTCACCAGAGCTCTGTGCGAGCTTAAACTTCCACCGAGGGGGCTCAAGTTTAAACGCCCGAAATCCGGCAAGTTAAAGTCGCTAATCTCCGTTATCCATGAGATCCCAATATGGCCGCCTAGCTCACAGCTGATTTTCGGTTCCGTTGTTATAGAGCTGTGAAATGAATTAATGCGAGTTGGCATTGTATTGGTATTTACTCTATACCATGTGTTCCACAATGATATTACAGGTACCTTACCTCGTGACTGGAGTCGTTGTAAATCAGAAATCACTTTGGCAAATTACAGTTTATTATTACAGCGGAACAATGGAAGCGGGAATCAACATCAGCTGAGTGGTGGTTGTTGTTGTTTTGACGAGTTTATAGTCCCGGGGCGTCATATTGTCCAACTTTTGCTCGGACATTTTAAACTAAACTCCGTCAGGCAAACTCCATTATTTCAAACTGGGTTTAACCGACATTTGGGCTGGTGAAAGACGCCAGCTGCCGTTCCAGGTTTAAACCTCGACGTTAACTTTAACAGAGTTTGGCTAAACTCCATTAAATAATTTTCTGGTGAAAGTGGGCCTTAGTTGGCAATTTTGTTTCCCCTCTATGTTCCTCAGTTATGTACTATCCAACTGGAAACATTAATTGTATGAATTAGACCTTTTCACCAAGGGTACCTATGATAAACCGAAAAACTACGACCACTTGAGTACATCTTATAGCCCTACAGCCAGAATTGGACTAGGGTACTTTTGCTTGCAACTGAACATTAATTTGTGCCTTACGGACTTCGGTAAATCAACTAGGTACTTGAAAAACAGCTAGGAGCGCTGAAGCAACGCCTTGGTCGATTTTGGTTTATTATTCGGTGAATAATACAACTATGTATTCGCTCAGCAGACAGTTTTTGAACAACCCCTCAAAATTTTTTTCTTTTACGTTTCAAGGTGCGCAGATTCCAAAAACGCTGCAGTCCTTGCCACAAGGGTTTACTACGAGTATTTTATCGGACATACCTACGCTGTTCATTTCTTGTTTTTTCATGTGCTATTTTACTATTTTTGATAGTTTCCACCAATTTTGGACCCCAAAAACTCGAATAAAGCTCCTTTTTTCCTTTTATTTTTACAAATTATCTCTAATTACTGATAGTGCCATTCAATTGTCTTGATTCATGCTAATACGGTGATTTCAGACAATTTTCCAAGTTTTTGACTCGTACAAAATAAATTTAGCTGAACCTTCGTTACAACCTCATTCCTTCACTATTTGGTCAAAATCAACTTCACATTCGGTCTTCTCGCCTTAAAAAACATGGCAAACGATACCTCACAAGCTTGTGTACACTAAAACCTCAAAAATCCCTCGAAAACCTCTATTTTTACACCCATTTTTCTCCCATAACACCCCTGGGTGTATATCGGGCTGTGAGCTTCGGAGTACAAAGAGGACCCAAATGTGTTCCAAAATGGGGACCCGAACTGTGTGCGGAAGAACGACGATTTTAGACCAAAATTTAACGTAAATTTAAGGCTGAAACTTCGTTAGAACCTCTATTTTAGTCTTTGGTCAAATTCGACTTCATATTCGGTCTTCTCGTCCTTAAAACATGGAAAACGATACCTCAAAACTTCAGGTTTACTAAAACACCATAAAATCCCATTTTACCCCCATTTTTCAGCCACAACACCCCTGGGTCTATTCCGGACGGGCAGCAAAGTTTCGGGACACATGTAGGGTTTTTGCTGAACTAATACATTGGTGTATTATTCACAGAATAATAAACAAAATTCAATGTCCGTCCGCCGTGCCATCTATTCTACTGTATTTTTGGTCTAAAAAATTCGTTCTTTCGCACACATGCTCCATTTGGGCCCTAGTGGCGTCCCGAAACTTTGCAGCCCGATCGGAATATACCCAGGGTTGTTATGAGTGAAAAATGGGGGGGGGGGGGGGGGGATTGGGTTTTTCGGTGTTTTAGTAACATGAGTTTGCGAGGTAACGTTTTCCATGTTTTTTAGGACGAGAAGACCGAATATTGAGTTGATTATGACCAAAGAGTGAAGAATTGAGGTTGTAACGAAGGTTCAGCTCCGAAAATTCTTTTTCATGAGTCAAAAACTTGGAAAATTGTCTGAAATCACCATAAATTTGTATAATAACACTAGGTGTAGTATCAACAGGTGAATCGAGACACTTAAATGGCACTATCAATTTATTAGAGAGTTCCTAAAGACTAAAGTCGGGAAGATGTGTTCGGATTTATCTCAACTGCGCATGCGCGTCGCCCAAGTTCAAACTTATTTCCTTAAGTTCGACTTATTCGGCCTTATACATAAGGTGCGTTATCTCCCAGGGCACAAACTTTAGGAATCGTCTTTAACCTTACTCAGGGGTAACAGTGCACAGCTTTTTGCTGCGTTTTGTCGTTTTTTTTTAACGCGTCATGTGTCGTCGGTCCTCACCATCGCCAGCGTCTTTCAAAGTTACTCCAAGCGTCTTTCAAAGAATTTGCTAGATTGTTGCGATATCAACTTAGGATAAAAAAGTGATTTTGATGTTCAAAATACACTTCAAAATCACTTATAATATCGTCATCCGACAACAGTCCTTGTCCGTTGAGGTAGAGGCGAAAAAGATTTTCAAGCTCTTCCATGATGAACTTGAAATAAAATAGAACGAACTAAAAATGAAATGGAAACGGAACGACCAGGAAAGAAAGGCAGCTGAAGCTGAATGGATTTCGCGTTGTGCTAAGTTAAGTGAAGTTACTTTTTAATTCACTCCTACCCCCACCACTTCTGTCAAACCGGACTTATTGGTTAGCATCCAAAGTTAGCTCGCCTTAGATGTGGCCAAAAGATATGGCCGTTCCCTAATGAACTTATCTCTTAGGAACTCTCTATTATCAAAGATAATTTGTCAAAAACAGGCGCCTAATTCGGGCTTTATTGGAGCCAAAATTGCTATTTAAATTACTATTTAAATAGCAATTGCTATTTAAAAATAGCATTTTTTAAAATTGCTATTTAAAAATAGCTTGTTAGCAAAACTGCTATTTAAAAATACCTTGCTCGCAAAATTGCTATTTAAATTATGGCACATGAAAGAAACAATAAATGAACAGCCAGCATTTCTGTAGGTATGTCCAGTAGAATAATAAACCCAAGTGACAAGGACTTTGCAGCGTTTTAGCGAATTTTCGAAGAAAAGGAAGCTATTGTTCTCGGTCCAAAATTTTTAAAACTCGAATTTCCGAAAGATTTTTATACCAAAATCCGTTTCAGACCATCCTGAATTCACTGCCGAAAGACACCAAAAATTATATGTATATATATATATATATTTATATATATATATTTATATATTTATATATATATATTTATATATATATTTATATATTTATATATATATTTATATATTTATATATATATATTTATATATTTATATATGTATGTGTCATTCCAGACGATAACTCTCGAAAGAATTGAGATAAAAAGTTCAAATTTGCACGAAAAATCTGTCTTGGCAATCGACAGGCTAAGTTCGAAGATGGGCAGAATCGGGTCACTCTAAGGGGGAGTTTTGTAGAGTTTTAGGGGGGGGGAAATTACCCATAAATTCCCAAAATGAAAAAGTCTGACAAGTGACACCTCATTTTAAAGGTTTTTGTACGCTGAACACGATGGTGAAATCAGAATTGCGATATCTCATTCCATTCTCAAATTGGAGCACTTTGAAGATGAAGGAACGTGGTTATTTCTTGAGATGTTCTTCCTGGTTCGTCTGCTCTAATCTGATAACGGAATGGGATATCGCAATTCTGACTTCACCATCGTGTTCAGCGTTGGAAAATCTACAAACCGAGGTGTTACTCGGCAAAAAATGGAACAAAAAATAAATTTGTTACGTACCTATCCAAAACCTACTCTTCTGGTATTCAAAACATTTTTGATTTCCCCCTCCCCCTCCTTCCACCCCAAATTTTACTTTGCGTAAAACTACTCCTGTTTTAATTTTGTATGGTATCAAGTTGGGAAAACATTGGCCGGAAATTAATTTTCAGAAAATTTTAGGAGGAGGAAGATGCCGAAAACGTCGAAAATTCGCTCTTATAGCCATGCTGCATGACTGTGGTTTTTTGAAAATAAGAGAGAGGACTCATTTTCGCAAAAAAGTGGTCTTGGGTACTTTTCGAAACAAATTCCAACACTTTTTGGATTGTCCATGAATCTATTTAACAACCTCATTCATATTCATTCAATAACAATTCACCATCATTCGCCGAAATGAAAGCTTCTACGAATTACTGAGCCCATGGCCCTATTTCCTACGGAGCTAGTAGGTCTGTATACCTATCGAGTATAATTAAATTATATTTTATAATTTAATTATAAATTATAATTAAAGTAGTATTAATGGGCATCCATATCTAATGCAGAAATGGTTTATTATTATTATTATTATTATTATTAGATCAAACTGCAACAAGATAGGCGTTTTTTTCAGACCACGATTTATATTAATTTACGTATAATCCACTCAAGCTGCCTATACTAGGTGACTGCCTACAAGCCTGATGGAACTTTAGGTTTTATAATGAAATTGAGTTATGAATGTAGTCAGCAGCGAACGAAAATCAAGTTTGTTACGCTTTCAAGTGACCAAGGACAATGGAGCGTTTGATGTTGATCGCACGTCTCACCACGAAATACATGAAAGGAGATTTAACGTAAACCTACTTACGAGTGAATGGAGCTTTCAATTGAATCTCAAACACGAGGGAAGTGTCAAATAATTTAAATGTGCACACCTTAAATATGAACTAAGGAATTAGGAAAATGTCTCAAGTAACAACCACAGCAAACATGACAAGTTACACATGGATACTGAGTGAGAAATATAAATAACTTTAATATCCATAAGGACAGTGTGTGTGCGCTTATTCAGTTTTCAAGCCATAGAATAGTGAGTAACGTATTCAAGCTTTCCTTTACAATTTATTTATTTATTTATTTGCTTTTCACATAGCATAGGACCTAAGCCCCCCTCCCTAGCGCTACGTACATAGTTAATTACACATGTTTTACTATGGAGGATGGAGCCTAATTTCAACCTCCATAGCTTTTGGAACGTAGGTAGGCACATAAATATTACTCTAAAATCTCTTTAAAGCAGGGTTCACATCCATCCGGAAAGCTATCCGGAAAGTGCGTACGAGCAGCTGATTGGTTGGACATCAGCTGGGGAGGGGGGAATATTCTTTCCGGAGAAGCACTTTTGAAGCGAACTGTACTCATCTGATTTTTCAGATATTTTCCGCTCCGCATCTGCGCAGTTCACTACTGCGCATACAGAATGGCGTCGGCAACCGAAACAGCTGTGGGAGGAAGCGCGGGAAACGAGTTGTCAGCCAAAATTCCGGATGGTTACGAACACCTTCCCAACTTCCGCGATTCCCCTCCATCCCTTCCACTGCTTTTCACTAGCTTCCCCTATCCGTATTTCCGGACGGCTCCGGATGGATGTGAACCCTGCTTAACTCTTTATTGGTTACACAGTGGTAGGGAGGTAGGGTTAAAAACCCCTTAATAATACTGTACATAGTAATAACATATGTAGTGTTAAGATGATCGTTGGAGACAAATTAGGTACTTCTTTTTTTTGGAAAGGAATAATAAGTAAACTAAAGAGAAGACAGTAGTTTAAAAAAAAGAAACAAAAGAGGACACCAAAGGAACCTAACGAGCATGCCGCGGGTCGCAGACGGCAGGGAGTTCCACATCCTCGCCCCAAGGACCTTCAACGAGTTAATGTAGTACTTATTTGTGGTAAAAGTTTGCTTGAGAGTAAGCGACCGTGTACTAAGACCTCTCTGGAAGAAGTGAGATAAGTATAAAGGAATGGAATACTTTTCATGATGTGATGATAAATTTCAAATACTGAACTTTGAGGTAGGTTAGAAGCCAACAACCTAAAATTTTATCCCTATGTCCCGATATATGACCCCTTGATTTAAGGTTAAATGCATACCGGGTACAACAGTTGAAAGCAACCTCCAGTTTTCTTTTGTTAGCAGCATTGATGGAGTTTAAATACAACATAGAACCTTAATAAATTAAAGTGCAGAATTACCAGAGGCTTAACCAAGTAAATTTTTAATGTGTCAGGAGTGTAAATGGAGAGGCGCCTCAGGGAGTAAAGCGCTCCATAAACCTTCCTACAGGTGGCAGTGACTTGGCTTGACCAGTTCATATGGCAATCGAAAATGACCCCTAAATTTCTGACTGCTATACTATAAGGTAGTGGGCAGTTGCCTACAACAATACTAGGAAGAACAGTGGTGTCCAAGTCAGAAGCAGAAAATATGATTGTCTGAGTTTTACACGGATTCAACTTTAAACAATTACCTTGTGACCAGACAGAGATGCATGCTGTTCAAAATGTGATTTATATATTGTGTTGTCTGAGGCAGGTGTTCAACAGTGGAAGATACTTAAAACTGGATATCGTCAGCGTATTGCTGGTATAGGATATTTGGAAAACACAACCCTACATCATTGGTATATAAAGAGAAGAACAGTGGGCCTAAAATGGAACCCTGGGGAACACCACGGGCAATGGTTGTAGTGGTTGAGAAAGACCCCTCTGCACGAAAAATGAAGCCACCAATTTGCATGCCGAGGAGGAATGATTGAAGCACTGCATTAGTTTATCTAAAAATAGGCAATGGTTGATAGAGCCAAAGGCATCATGGTAATCCAAAAGGACACCAACAGTCACCAAATCTAAACTCACACTCACTAGTAAGAACTAAAAAATGCTACTTGAAAGTTTACCTACAACGCTTTTAGTCATAAAAGTTAAGAGACAGAAAAGATCCTTCCTGCATCCCTTCAGGTTGCCAAATTGACTGAGGATGTCGCCTCATTACAGCTGGGAGCGAAAGTCTGGGTTTATTCCAGAATTGAGCCTTTCCCTTTCTTCTTGGGGTGTTCATTTAAAACTAACATTAATTGTTTTACTTTCTTCTAAAATTGAACGTTTCATTGTAAAATTGTATTAAAATAATTTAATTTATATTGTACGCTATGAGGGGGGGGGGGGGGGACTTTGCAAATAAATAAATAAATAAATAGTGGAACGAACCCGCCATCTCGTGAGGACGAGTTTTTATACTCTTCTTCCAGAAGTACAATGATCCCTACCAAAAATGTTTAGAAAACGACCCAACTGATAAGAGTGATAATAGTTACGTTTGACTGATAACCGATTGATAACAAACTGGTGTGTGTACGTCATGTGTAAGTAAACGACATCTGGTACTAGTGCAGTCACTACGATGGTAAGAACGTCGATGATTATTGATAATTTGAATATTTTCATTAATTTGTATTGCGATATTTCAATCAATTTCAAAGAAAAGTTGGGTGATTCTGGTACATTTTGTTTATTATCGTATTGCCAGCTATGTGAACATGACTGAATCACGCTTAGTTTTGTAGGTAGGAAGTAGGTACTAACTTGCCCCTAGTTTTCTGCTGTCGTAGTTTTCATCGTCCCTGTTAATTTTAAATACCTGAAAGTTTCAGAGTCCTTATATAGTTTCCCTTCCTGTCATATTTTTCAATCAAATATCCAACCTTGTCTGTCCATTTTCAGGATAAGCACATCAGTATTGACATCAACGTTTCAAAACTTCTGGAATGGCTGATCAGCAGGCGGCATTGTACCAATGACTGGCAATCCGAAGTGGTGAAAATCAGGGCGAAAATCAATTCGGCAATACAAGACATGCCTGAACACAAGGATATCGTTAATCTACTTTCTGGAACATGTAAGATCACTACTTCATGTTTTTCATTTTCCACAGCAATAGGTTGTTATGTACCTATAGCCTATATGGTACCTGAGCACTGTGTGGTTATTCGTTTTCAGATATCCATTATTTCCACTGTCTCAAGATCATAGAGATCCTGAAAGAGACCGAAGTGGACTCGAAGAATATTTTCGGGAGTTACACGTCGCAAAGGATGAAAGACTGGCAAAATATCGTTTCGATGTACACTAGAAACAACGTGTACTTGGCTGAGGCGGGCGAATTATTGCATAATACTGTCAAGTTCGAGATCCCCAGTATCAAAAAACAGATCTCCAAACTGAATCAGCTGGAAAATGTAACTATTCAATACCTTACTTCAGTTAAATAGAGGACGCATGGATTTTCCAGTGGGCGAGGCGACATTACTAATTACAACACCTGTTACTGACTTGCTATTGGATTAGGGTGCCGATCTAATTCGCGCCCTACCGGCTCATTTCTTGTCTAGTATGCGCCTCACCCATTACATTAATACGTACAAGCACTCACCGATGTCGAGGGTATGTTCGCTGTCTAGAGTGTCCAAATTGTGTTGTCCAAATAGTGTTCAGCTTGTTAGGAGCGTCGTCAGAAGGGTAGTTGGCTGTCACACGCGATAAACAGTACGAACGTCTTTCAAAAATGCCAGAAATAAATCAGGCTCGGTTTTGCGGAAAATCCTCCAGCAGTATTCGTCCAGATGAGCCTGAAACATCGGGGGTGTCGTACCTCTTTTCTTTTTCAATAAATTATTCTTTGCGTCCAACCATGACCGTTTGATTCCCTGTGTGTGTGCCCCACTTCTTGGGTCAACGTAATTCTGTTGGTGGTTCACTGTTGAGTGCTGGTAACCGAGGCTATTCAAATTCTGGTACGCTGCCCATTCATCGGAATGTATGACGGAGCCTTGCTGACATTCGCGTTCAATAATTGGCACAAGTGTTCTCGTGTCTCAGTGATCAACGTGAAAGTTACGGCAGTTGTAGAAGCATAATGGTGCGGCGACACTGCCACCGGACTTGACTTGACTTGACCGGAGCCACCGGACTGGTGACCGGAGTGGGGTGCGACACTGCCACCGGACTTGACTTGACCAGAGTCACCGGACTGCAACCAGTCCAGTTTGTTCGTAGACGTCACAAGAGTATGTCCTCCGAAATTGATACCATTCTTTGTGATTTAGAATCAGAATCCGATTCTGATGAAGAAATAGAACTAGTGACAAGTTGTTTATCTTTGAATGAGTGGATGTCACCATATGTTTCCGAACGAGCACAGTACGTTGAATTTCACGCCCTATTCGCCAAACTGAACGATGTTCAATTTCAAAACTATTTTAGGATGAGAAAAGAGCAGTGGGGGCTGGGTTGGATGGCTCGTTGGGGTGCGAGGGGTTGAAAATCGCGGTAGAGGGGGGACCGGAGTCCGGTCTCAACCCATCCAGACTGGATCAGAACGGAGTCCGGTGGGTGGCTCAAGTCAAGTCAAGTCAGGTCCGGTCGCAGTCTCGCCGCTCCCCTTTGAAATACAAAGGATGGGTTCAGACAGGCACGCAAGTGATGTCAAGTCAAGTCAAGTCCGGCGGCAGTGTCGCCGCACCTTAAGGAAGGTCTAACACAAAGCACAGCACTAGCTCAAGAATTTCACACAATTTCAATCTCGAATTGACCCTCTGGTTCAGATCGGTATAGTGGAAAAACCTATTTCCTTTCCGAGCGGAGCGCGTGGTTTGGCAATTTTTTTTGTACACCTAAATATTGGACGATACTGTCCTGCCCGATCGCGTTTCCGGCCTTCCTTCATCGCACTTCCGCAAAGGTGACAAGGCTGTACCGTGTCCTCTTCATCAATTAATTCATTACTACGTAAAAAAAGTTACCGCCGTTGCTTCATCTTTGCCGACTTGTTCATAAAAATGTCGAAATAACATGCTCGCGAGGTGCCAATATGGTTTCCGAACGAATACTGAGTTACTGACCCCATGACGTTGTTAGTCAGGGAACGTGAAGTGTTATCTGCCTGCCCTTTGACACCAAGAAGCTTCTCTGATGTTTATAATCAAATGATTCAGATCATGAGGCCCATGCAGGGTAAGGCACGGGTAGGGCTAAGTGAGGTAGGGCGCATATTAGATCGGCACCTGGATTAGTATTCTATCCTTCATTCCCTGAGCCACTTACCCCATTCGAGTTGAAGTTAAAATAACAAATGAAGGTGAGTGCGAGTTTGCTGGGTCATCTCAGGGAATGAACCACGGCCGGCTTCAGAGAAGGCCGCGGCAGTAGAGAATTGGCAACGTCGCACTTCAGGCCGGCCTCGACACCACCCACCAATAAGCCTAGGTTTGCTTATTTCCGGGTTTCGATAGTTTACCTATAGATCTTATTGTTTTTAATGATAACAGAATGCAGGAAAATTGTGTCGTGCCAGAGTGCAAAAGTAATTAGGAATGTACAAAAGAATATGTGACTTCGTTTCGTTTTTCGAAGGATGAAGAGAAGAAGTGGATTCGTGCGATTACCCGTACTAAATAGGAACCAAAACCTACGTCAGTGGTTTGTATTTATAAAATTTTTCCGAAAATGATTTAGGTATAGTAGTAGATAAGTAGGTTCCTTCAACAGGGCAAATAGAAAGAATGGACCCTTGCAAAACCTAAAGATACGTACCTACAGTGCTTTCCATCATTCAGCTACAGTGATGGTATGACAGTAGAATATTCTGTGACATTCATCATTGAATATTATGAACATTTTAATCTCTCAAGAGTTTGAGGATAAGTTTTTGAAGGCTCCTAACCAAAAAGACATCGTAACATTTGTCTCAGAGAGATCGCATTCCAAATTAGAAGACAGCAATACGTGCGGTCGATGTGATTACGAACCATTATTCCAAGAATGTTCGTTATCAAAAATCGAAGAATGCTGCAAAATCATTGTCACGTGGGTTTATTAGGTATTCTATTTAACATCTAAAAAGCTGGCTAATCATTTACTGTTTATTTCATGTGTAATAATATTGATACAGCTCTTTTTGGCATTTTTCACAAATTTTGGCCACATAAACTTGAATTAGGCTCCTATTTTTGACAAATTATCTTCGATCATTGAACTTCTCGTTGAATTGTCCGGATTCATTTCTGAGTTATTATACAAATTTCTAGTGATTACAGCCATTTTCACAGGTTTTTGACCCATAAATATTGAATTTTGAGAGTTACAACTTCGTTAGAACCTCAGTACTTAACTCAGTGGTCAAAATCAACTTCATATTTGGTCTCCTCACCCTAAAAAACACGGAAAACGATACATCACAAGCTCAAATTCACTAAAACATGAAAAATACCTAATTTTGCACCCATAACACCCCTCGATGTTTTCCGATCGGACTGCCGAGTTAGGGGACACAACTAGGGCCCAAATGGAGCCTGTGTGCAAAAGAACGGTTTTTTTAGACCTAAAATTAAGGTAGGTATCGATGACACGGCGGACGGACATTGAGTTTTTGGAATCTACACACCTTGAAGCGTAGAAAAAATTCTTGAGGGGGGGTTCCAAAAAAATGTTCCGAACAGAATACATAGGTGTATTTGGAGAATAATTAACCAATATGACAGTCGCAAGTGTAAGAAGTTCCAGAAGTAGAATACTATAAGTAAACTATAATTAATTCATGTTCCATTTCCTTTTCTCCGAGTTATCTTGCTTGTTCCTTTCTGTTGTTCTAGGTATTAGTCCAGTACCTTTCTTTTAAATAATGCATCATTCAGAAGACGGTTGTTTTCACTAATTATTCCTACTCGCAATATGCAGGTATAATAATAAAATAAGTGAAGGATTCATTCATGGAGTTAAAAGAACGCAGTGGTTAGGAAAGGGGCCTGAACCAGAAGCTATTACAGCATTGCCAAATCTTGTGCCGCAGCCTTTTCTAAAGCCGGCCATGAATGAACTCAATCGTGGGGTATCCCTGGATTGGGCATTCCAGTGAGTTTAAAAATAATATGATTTCAGAATGTTTTAGTTCAAGTAACTGTGATAAGTGTGGGAGAAGGTGGTAATTTTGTGATATAACGAAGATATTTCCTGTGGATAAAGGTACCGTATGTTGAAAAAGCACGGGTCCTATGTCTACATCACGGCTGGGCTGTGTGTGTGAGTGCATAAAAGGAGTAAGGTATTACATTATCCATAGGGATCTTGGCGATGAAGGTATCCGCTCATTGTGTCTAATGTTAGGTTCGTAGCAGCACGCTTGACTACATAAACTAATTCGGCGCAGTCGCTCTGTGCAGGCCTTAGCGGGCTGTGAAGAGTCCCAACGAGGTTCAGTACGTGTACTGTTTTACCTGCTGTGAGTTCCAGCACCCGGAGTTCTTTAACCAGCACGTGACCTTGCTTCAAACATAGGGCAGGGTTGTGAACTGGTAACTCAAAGATAACCTTGCTGATGTGTATAACCTCCCCAACATATTCATGTAACTGGTATTCTGATGCGAATAAAAATTATTGTTACTTGCAATTTGTTATAGTCTTTTATTAGGAGGGTCTAGTCCAGAGGTTCCAGTGGTTCAGTTCATAAACCCAAAAATGCCTGAACTCATCCCACCACTTTGGTTCTCAACCTGAACTAGTAAATGTTCCTATTCACGGTGCTGTAAAAAACCTGTTACTTTATCGTTCAGAAGTGGTCGTTTGAGGAAACCAGCTATTATATTATTTCCATCTTGTTTATGCCGTTTCAGTTTGTCCCTGATACCTACTCTATGCGCTTTTGTGAAGCTTGGGGAGGCAATGAATTATCTCTACATCGCGCCCTTTTTTACCTGTAACTCTCCATTTCTAGTTGCTTTTCTAATTTTGTGTTACGATTTTCTCGACGAACAGAGTCATTTTAACCCCAAGCAATATACTTCGGGAAAAAATTGAAAAAAAAGAAAATATGAGGAATATAGTATGGAATATACCTGTACTACCTAGTACAGGTTCCATCCGAAACAACGCATGCATTTCAAAATGATGCTATGCCACAAGTAATTGCATTACAAATTATGTCAAAAGATGCAGTGGGGAGTCTGAGTATACATGTAAAAATTCATTGTTGAGTAGCACGCCGTTTTTGTGGCGCCCTTGTGCCGAAATGCAGGAATCCAGGCGCTCTGAAGGAGCGAGTTGTGTTGACCGGCATCTCCATTGGATCTTTTCGCACCTCTTGTGTGATATCATCATTCAGTGCATCAAGGGTTCGTTGCTTGTTGGCATGGGCCTTTGGTTTTTAAATATCCCAACAAGAAAAAAATCTGTATGGTCGGTGGTTTGGGGGGGGTGTCCCCACCCAAACCACGAAATGAGACTCCAGGCTATGTATGATGCACAGCCTCATCTTGTTGAAACCACACTCTTCTGACACACACACGTCGAAAAAAAAAAAAAAAATTGGGTAAGTATTTTGATGTAACGCTCTGAATTAACAGTGGTCGTTCTTCCGTTTTCCTTGAAAAAGTAAGGCCAAATAATTTGCGTTGGGCCTCTTGCACACCAAACTGTGACTTTACGGAAGTGCAGGGGAGCCTCATGCAACATTTGCGGGTTTTTTGGGGACCAGTAGCGACAGTGGGGTGTTCCAGTGACGAAAATTAGGTCTGTGTGTCGAGAAAATGTTATTATAAAATATTAGAGAAGCAAATAGAAATTGGGAGTTCGAAAAAAAGGCGGGCCGTGGCATAGAGATATTTCACTGCCTCCTGAAGCTTCACAAAAACTCACAGAGTAGGTATCGGAGACTAGTTGAAATAGAATAAACGAGATCAAGGTGGAAATAATATAACAGCTGAAGTTTCCTCTAACATAACGACCACTTTTGAATGATAAAGTAGCGTTAGACAGAATGAGCAGAGACCTTGATTGCCAAGAATCCTATGGATAATATACCTTACTGCTTTTATGCATGCGCACACACACACACACACATAGCCGGACTGTGATGTAGACGTAGGACCCGCGCTTTTTCAACATTTGATATCTTTATTCCGCATTATATTACACAATTATCACCTTCTCCTACACTCTACATCTTTTTCACGGTTACTTGAACTAAAATATTTCAAAAATATTTTTAGACTCACTGAAATACCCTGTTCTGTTTGTTCCACTGGAGATGGTGGTCAATGTAACTAGCTCCTTCAGAGAGCGCCTGGATTCCTGCATTTTGGCACAAGGGCGCCATAATATGAACAACGTGATATTCAAAAATTAATATTTTAGATGTAGTTATACCTACTTAAAACTCCCCTTCTTTCTGCATCTTTTGACGTAATATTTTTATTTTATTGCAATAACTTATGGTGTAGAATCATTTTGAAACCCATGCGTTCTCTCTGACGGACCCTGTATAAAATGTATTGTTTGAATGGATTTTAGGACTTCAAGAAAAAAGAGCTGGACGCCATCAAGTCGAGCAGTTCTGCCAAAAACGAGTTGGCCTCCCTCTTGAAGGAGCTGGGGATCGAGTCGGCAACGTCCAACTACCGTGGGTCATTGCTTTCCAAAGCCAACCAGCTCAATGAGCTAAACGAGCGAGTTGCAGCGGAAATCAAAAATCTCCTTCCGGCCCTCAACCACTACGTTCACTTTACCAAATTCTCCGTCCCTCATCACACTGTCGACTTGAATTTGATCAACTATTTGTCTGGTAAGTCGCATGTTTTACGAAAATATGGCAGGAGCATGAAAGCTTCTGAGTATATCTCTACTCCGAGCCCTCTTATAATAATTTTATAAGCATTGTTGGTCTTTCAGAAAAAGGAAACACCACGACGTATGAATATGAAAATGGAGTGTGCCCTACTAGAGTTGAACTTCCTCGTATCGCTGCTGATGAATCAGTTTGTATTCTATCTGCTCCTAATCTTGACAATTGCTTTTTTTTTTTAAATTAGAGGAGTCTTCTACTTAGGAGTGTCCTGTTTTTGTTTGCACATTTTAGTCGTATTTATAATATCGCGTTCTTGATCCTTAAACTGCTGTCTTTCATTTTTTTGAGCATCCTCAATGTACGCGCCGATCGCCTTTTAGCGAATTTTCGAAGAAAAGGAAGCTATTGTTCTCGGTCCAAAATTTTTAAAACTCGAATTTCCGAAAGATTTTTATACCAAAATCCGTTTCACACCATCCTGAATTCCCTGCCGAAAGACACCAAAAATTATATGTATATATATATATATTTATATATTTATATATATATTTATATATGTATGTGTCATTCCAGACGATAACTCTCGAAAGAATTGAGATAAAAAATTCAAATTTGCATGAAAAATCTGTCTTGGCAATCGACAGGCTAAGTTCGAAGATGGGCAGAATCGGGTCACCCTAAGGGGGAGTTTTGGGGAGTTTTAGGGGGGGGGGGAAATTACCCATAAATTCCCAAAATGAAAAAGTCTGACAAGTGACACCTCATTTTAAAGGTTTTTGTACGCTGAACACGATGGTGAAATCAGAATTGCGATATCTCATTCCATTCTCAAACTGGAGCACTTTGAAGATGAAGGAACGTGGTTATTTCTTGAGATGTTCTTCCTGGTTCGTCTGCTCTAATCTGATAACGGAATGGGATATCGCAATTCTGACTTCACCATCGTGTTCAGCGTTGGAAAATCTACAAACCGAGGTGTTACTCGGCAAAAAATGGAACAAAAAATTTGTTACGTACCCAATACCTACTCTTCTGGTATTCAAAACATTTTTGATTTCCCCCTCCCCCTCCTTCCACCCCAAATTTTACTTTGCGTAAAACTACTCCTGTTTTAATTTTGTATGGTATCAAGTTGGGAAAACATTGGCCGAAAATTAATTTTCAGAAAATTTTAGGCGGAGGAGGAAGAAGCCGAAAACTTCGAAAATTCGCTCTTATAGCCATGCTGCATTACTGTGGATTTTATAAACACGGACATTATGAATCCTGTCTGAAGCGCTTTGCCACGTAGGTCGCTCCCTCCACTCGTCACTCACTTCGCCTTCAGCCGCCCTTGCCTTTTCTCCTCTCTGCGTCTCGCAAACAAATTTTCCTTTTTTTTAGTTTACAACGAAACTTTTCAGATCTTCCGACATCTCAAGTTTATTTAATTGTGATCAAACTTGATTTGATATTCCATCAAGCTTAAAGTTACAAAATAAGTACGATCCAAAGCCACATAGGTAGTGCCAGCCCAGCAGCCACGATCCTCGCCATCCGCGCACGTGTAAGTACCGGGCCCGGGAAAACGTCTTCATCTTCGGTGAGTCCAACACCTACGCAATTTTGGATCGTACCTATATACCTTACATTGCATAATACAGTCCACGCTAATTTCAACATTTTAGTTCCTACCCACTTTGGTTTCTTTATCCTCCCACCGCCAGCGCTTCAGATAGAAGTTTTCTCCCCTATCTGAAAAACTTGTTTCAAGTTACCGAACACTCAAAAAATTATTTGAAAGCTAAAATTTGCAAACCTGTGTGTTAGGTTCAGCTATCAAGGTATGCATTGGAGGACTGGTATACCAAGGTGGAACATGGAGAGTAGTTGACGTTTGTCTACAACTGGCCCTTTTTTCTCGCAACTCTTCGAATGTTCTATGACAGTCCCTGTTGTGTACGTATCTCAACAATACCTATTGAGCTCGAGCCACTAGAGTCCAAATTTTTATGGTGGCAAAGACTGGATGGGCAATATTATATTGTTTGATATTGATTATTCTGCCCCCCTTATTGTCATTTGTGGAATAAAATGACACAGTTGAAACGAAGAAAAACATATTATTTCGTTCTGGAAGGGAGAAGATTAGGACTGAAATCTCAGCCATTTGGATAAAAGGCAGCATTTGGAAGGTGCTTGAGAAACCTTCTTCGATGTCACACATGATCGCCATCTCGAGGCCAACAACATGAAATGTGAACCAAAACGCGCCGTGGTTGCTGATGATCGAGGATGGTCAGCAGACCCGGAAACGAAAACTAGTAACAGAACCTGAATGGGACATAACCACAACTCGAGCATTTTAGCAGAGAGATTAGAATAGTGGTTAGAGGTGGCACATCACCTTCAGTCAGTGGGAGCTTTTGAAGCAAGTAATCCCTGAGAGGTGGTGCCTAGAATCATATAATTATATCGGTGCTCAAATATCGACACTGGTAGACATCGCAATCCCATTGGCTATCCGGATCCGTGCCCCTGAGAGGCGGAGTCTTTGTTCTCTTCTTCCCATCCATGTTTGCCTCTTGTAATCTCTTTCACTATTTGGGCTTTGTGTGTTGTTCGATTGGCCTCACTGTACGGGTTCGCCAATGACAAAGGACGCTCTTTAGTGTGTCGCTTCCCTGCCAAAGGAAAAATTTCAATCAATTTCTAAAATTATAGACACTGTTTTGTCCTTCGACTTCATTATTGTTTCTTTAAAGCCTTTCAGACAAACATTGATGAATTTCCTATCCATGATTGTGAGCCCATGTGCAAACATGTAGTCCGTAAGTAGAGTTAAAAAGTAGTTCAAAGGTCAAAAGTGTGAAGTTAATCTTGAAAGTATACAATTTTGAAACCGAAGTTACCACAATAGTTGACGTTATCATCACATTCAATAGCGTGATATGATTTTCAGAGTCAGGCTGAGAATGGAGGTGCAGATGATATTGACTGGGGATTCGACGTAGACACCTCTACTTGCCAAGTTAGTAAATTTCTTTATATTTTTAAAAAGTGATGTAGTAATCTTACTTGAGCTGATATATTTCATTGTTACATTCTGCTTGAATCAGACTATGCTCCTTAACGCACTTATTATTCCTCTATTATTCTGTAGATCGAGGTCGTCGATGCAGGGGAGTGTAAAAACGACACTGAGGGCAATACTGTAAGTTTAGTATGATTTTACGTGGGTTCCTACCAACAAAATAATTATACAGACAGTTTCGCTTGTGTTCTTGCTGTAAATGAGGTGCGTTGAATTTCCCTTTTCCGTGTGATGTTTGTGGTAAGAATCCATTGTTCGATTGCTGTTATCCTTGTTCCAATGCAGACGTCAGCAGCGGATCCAAATGAAATTGTGGCGAGAGGAAATCTTGCGTTGTCCGTCCTCGACAATTCTGCTTGTAGAACGAATCTGACCAACCAACTCAAAGAGGTATGTTCTTCTTACCTACCACTAGAACAATTTCAGCATCGTAGAACCAAATTTTTTCATCTGATTGAATAGGTGGCCACTAAGTTTTACTTATTTATTTATTTATTTTATTAACACGGGACAAGCTAAATTACAAATTATTTGAAGGTGGTACCAGATTGTTGCACCTCTAGATGCATAAGTGTTCCCAAGTCTGTTGAATATAATAAGTAGAGTGAGGCACAATAAAGAATTATAAGAGGTGACGGTATAAGAAGATGTACATGCAGAATTATAAGAGATGAATCAGAGTTGCCAGAGAGATGATAGGTATTCATTAAGTAGGGAAATAGAATCAGTCAGTATCACTTTTGGCGCTCCAGTATATTATTTACTACTGAATTGAATGATGCCAGTGATTGGTGGAATAGATCAGTAGACGGGTAAGTATGGAGAACCAGGTTGCATTCTCTACTTAATCGAGTTATCGGCCGATTCATCAGATAGTTGGTATCCGTGAATGGTACATACAGGAGAGAGGGGCTTCGACTGGGGTACTGCGGAACCATGATGCCAACTTTCTCAAGCAGAGCCGAGCAGTCGTTGTCGCCATTGAGAAGCTTGTGTAGAAAACACATGTCCAGGGTGAAACGACGTGAGCGGAGAGAAGTGAGACCCACCTGACGCTGTATAGTTTATGTTTTCGGAAGTTATCCCCATTTTATATCCGAGGTATCTCAAAAAAACATGCTGCACGTGTTCAATCTGGGCCCTGTGAACTGCTTAATGAGGGTTCCAGATGACGGCTGCCTATTCAAGGATTGGCCTGACAAAAGAAACATACAGAGTTGCAAGGGCCGGGACACTTTTAAACTCTCTCGTGTGGCGCTTTATAAATCCGAGCATTTGCATGGCACGTGCAGTGATGTCGTCCAAATGCGGGATGAAGTTGAGTTGTCGATCAAATCTGACTCCCAAATCGCGAATCGTCTCCTCCTTCCTAAGGCCAACACCCTGAATCGTGTACGTATGGTGAAACATGGCGTGAGACCGTGCAAAGGACATTTATACTTGAGTATATAACTGCATCTCCAAGCTCGTTTCAAAGTAGAGAATTTACCTCAGTACCTACCTACTGTCTAATTTACTTACTTACTACATAGTCAGTTGATATTGACATTAGGCATCGGCGCCTTTTTTCTGTTGTATCTTTTACCATAACCCTGGGGAATTGGGTATTCCATTGAGTCTAAAAATAAGATGGTTTTTGGAATATTTGAGTTCAAGTAACTGTGAAAAGAACGGTGAGAGTGCTGGGAGAATGTGATAATTGTATAAGGAAGGAAATGTGAAATAAAGATATCGTATGTTGAAAAAGTGTGGGTCCTTCATCTGCTTGACGGCTGGGCTTTGTGTGCGTATGTGTGAAAAGCGGTATGGTATTACAGTATCCATAGGAATCTTGGCGATCAAGGTCTCCACTCATTCTAACGTTACTTTATCGTTCAAGAATGGTCAGGTAACGTTAGAAGAAACTTGACCTATTACTTGCATCTCGGTCTTGTTCCATTTTAATTTGTCCGGATACTAAGAAGTAGTGAAATATCTCTACCTCACAGCCCGCCTTATTTCCAAACTCGCAATTTCTATTTGCTTCTCTAATTTCAATATTTTCTCAACAAACAGACCCAATTTTTGTTAACACCAAGTAATTTGGGAAAAAGATTTTTAAAAAAATTTGAAAAAAAATGAATGGAATAACCCATTCTGAAGAATCTAATGAAAACCCCACCCAGAGGAACATACGAAGAAGAAGAAGATTGCTTATTTAATTCAAATAGCGCTGTTGGTATCTTCAAACACAATCGTTGAATTCCAGCTTCAGATGTTCCTCAAGCTGCGGCAGTACGAGTCGGACAAGGAAGGGACTGTGGATTCCATAGTGGAATCTAAGCAAGCCTTGGCGGAGATGTTGGCCAAAGTTGAAGAGATCCTGGACTTGCTGACCAACACGACTGCTCTACACTATTACAACATACTCTATTCTCCCAAGTAAGTTTTAGTTATTGGTCACTGGATTCATCTGTAATTTAAAAAATATAGTTCTTCTGACAACATGCAATAGGCAGATACATGATAATATTGCCAGTACTTAGGGTGCTTATTGGAAATTGGTTTACTTCTTAATACTCTGCCATCACGAAATCTACCCGAGATACTGTAACATTGTGCCCAACGGCCTTATCAGATGGAATAAAATGGTTCCGTGTGAGATCACTGAAGTTAGGAAACTTCGAGTGTGGATAGTACTTGGATGGGTGACTACCATGACACGTCCAAGTAAGACCCGTGTACCTGTTGGGCTACGAATAAGGGCTAAGGGGGGTGAGGCAATGAATAGCCGAGTGAAGAGCGAAATTATCAGATCGAATTCTGATCCTCTCATTGGAGGAGGTCACGTCACGACACTGGCAGGGCAGTCTGATGAAAAGCCCAGCCTGGAATGTCTTTTTACTTTACTTACTGGAACAGTGTTACGATGACTGTACGATGTTTAACTGAGTGAATTTAAATTTAGGTATTTGGATGACATTTTGCAAAAAATCGAGCAGAAGGAAAACACCATTGAGAGATCAGCAGCGATCGTTTCTATGTCAAAGGAGAGGGCCAAGGAGTCCGCACAGGAGGCTGTCGCTTTGAACAAGAAGGCGCAAGTGATCGTGAAAAAGAGCAAGGAACTACAGAATGAGGTATTCATAATAATTTGTAGGTCCAGCATTGGGGGTTCGTTGGCCGGAAGAGAGGTAACTATGTAGGCCACTTGAGTAGGTATTCCTGGCCATAAGTGTTTGGCAAGTTTCTGAAAAACGAAGCATTAGAAAAAGTAGTCAAAGTTTGCTGTGTCATATCAGGAGTTGGAACAGGATCATGTAAACGAAGTGAATCTATGACTCATGACTCGAACGTACGCCATCTATGAATAAAAACCTGGACGAGTCTGACGTCGCTGGTTAATTTTTTCTTCTTATAACAGTGTTTGAAACCTACACCGTCCACATCTTTGATTATAAATATAGCATGCAGGGCAATAAATTAGGTACAGCCCATGTTTTCGACGTCGTAACTTCTTAACCAGATGCCACCGCTATAGCTTTTGAACCAATGGAATGCCAGTTACCCTCGTCGAATGACCAGTGGGAACAAGGCCATCCTAGCTCGCCGGACAACAGTGGCAGCACCATCGGCTAGGGTGTGGCAATTGATAATCTCAGTTCCCCAGGTTATCTATATCCAGAGAGATCTACATAGGAAAGATATTCAGGTCGTGGCCTCCTTCAGTAAATCAGCTTACAGCTTTGGACGTCTCAACCCTCCCCCCTTTTTTTTGTTTCCATATATTTTGTTTACATTCCTATTTCAGGTATAATGATTAGATATGTTAATAAATGCCTATTGTTTTCACAATAATTCTGTGATTGATTAGTGCATTATATATTATTTGTTGTTTCAAATTTCTGGAGTGAGCATATGTTTTCTTTTGTTCCTAGGTGTGCAAGGACATTTCCCTGCGGTACAATGGCCGTAAAGTATTCATGACGGGAGGAGCTACGATTTGAGACTCAGTGTACTGATACTAAAATTTTGGCCAGGTTCGTCTCAAAAGGGCCGTTGATACAGAATTGTTCTGTTTATGTAACAATATATGTAAATATTTAATGAGCAACATCATGAGTGTGTCATGCTGCTCAAAAAATGCTTTGTCTCAAGTTCTAATTGAGGGACTGGGCAGTTATCATGAATTCTGTTTGCATTTTTCCTCAATAGTTAATGATGTGAGATAGACGATAATAGGGCTGAATCGAATATAAGGTTTTGTTATAGTTTTTGGGGGCTCTTCATTCTTTGAAATGAAATAGGAGTTAGCAATGTTAGCGTTACCCGTCAGTGTTGCCTACATCAATCCATCTGTCAGTCAAAAATTGTATTGCAGAAAATCACACACTGATAGTTACAAGAGTTCGACTTAGCTGATTGAAAACAAAGCGTTTAATTATTTCGGATGTAACAACATTAAATATATTCTTCGTAGTTGACGTAACATAACAAAAAAACATAAAATCAGGATAAAGTTATACAATAAGGCAACAATGAGTACTTCATTTTGGTGAGGTTTTGTTGTAGAGGTAGAAGGTAATACGATGACGTCTTCTGACACTTAGTTATAGATGTGCAGTTGTGACTATGTTTCGTTTCTGGCAAAAGACCTTAGCGTCAGAGATCGAAGCAAAAATTGATATCACCATCATCCTCTTACGGTCCTCACCGAAGTTCAGCAGATTGGCTGAGTGCGTTTCCCCGTATGTTTCAGAATCCTGTTTTGGTGGCTGAATGTAGGCCACCAGATAGTGGGCTCTGTAGTGCTAGTAAAGCGGCCAATGCAGTGAGAAATGGCGTATGACCTTAAGTTCGTTTTCACTGTACACAGAGCAAGGTTCTTTGTTGACTAGCTCATATTCCGTCTGTCAAAACCTAATTCTACCCATTTTCTGGTTTTGTGTGGCTAGCCTGACTTTCGCAAGTAGCCGCTCCCTGTGAATGCTTCGAGTTGAATCTAAGTAACACTGCCTTCCGCCATAGTCCACTATTCTGCGGAAAATGTGATTGTATTTGCTGTTCCGTGTTCTGTCTATGTCCAGACCCACACAGTGGTTCCTGTACCATTGCATCTGGGTAGATGGCACGGAGAGACTGGTAGCCCATTCCAGTGACACTCCTATGCTGGTGAGGATGCTGTCAATTAGGGTGATCCAGTTGTACTGAGACAAGTTTTTGGGATTATTATGGAATTTTACTAGTTCCCTGAGACAAAGCTTCGACCACCTATCCTCTTCCGTCTTGAGGACTCACAATTGGAATCCCAGGGCCCTCTCCAACACCGTGACCTTCAGTGGGTGTCGTCCAGACTCCAGCCACAAGAAGTGACCAGCCACTTCTCTTGGCAAGCACAGCATGCTCTTGAGAAGGGTGGGTTTCTACTACCTCAGTCTCATCTAGGAACAGGACTCCTCAAATCTCGGCCGCATACAAAAGAATTGAACCAGCCAGAGCGTCAAATAGTTACAGCTCAAGTCCCAGGAAGAAATTTTCCCTCCATACAATGAGTCACGAGTTGTTCCGATGGCTGACTTGGCTTTACTTATCTGACTGTCCTTGTTTTGGCTGAACTTCCCCGAGCGGCTGAAACTTACCCCATAGGAAGTGGAACGAGGACATCGGCTTGATTTCGTCGATGCCACACATCACCTTCTTCGTTCTACGTGTTTGGCCTCCCATGTCAAAGGTCAGTTTGCTCGATTTCTTACGGTTGATGGTCGATCTGTTGGCGATCCAGTACTCCTGTAAAATTGCAACCTTCTTCTGGGCATCTGTTAACAAATCAGCGAGGATGGAAAGTCATCTTCAAATATTAATAGCATCAGTTCACCTTCAGCGAAGGGATTTCCATGGCAGCCTGTCTCCTTCATGAATTTCTCCAGATCTGCTAGGAACAGGATACAGCTTTGGACTAAGCGAGTCCCCTTGCAAAACACCGGTGGTTACTGGTCGCAAGAACTCCTCATTGTTGGTCTGAGACATGACTACAAAGTTGGGATTTCTGTAGAGCGAATCGAGGACCCTAACAAACCCAGTACCCACACCCAAGTCCTCCAGCTTCCTCCAGAGCAGATTGTGGTCAACTGCCTCAAACACTCGGCGGAAGTCGATCATCACCGTGACCAGAGCCTGATATTTCTTCATACGCATCATACTGGCAATTGTATGCAGGGAAAATACCTGGTTCGAGCAGGATCTGCCAGCTCTGAACCCGGCCTGTTCGTCCGACAATATACGTCTCTCTTCCACCCAAGCCGACAGTCTGTCCGCCAGAATGCCCATTGACAGAGGTGTTTATTAGCGCGAGTCCGCGGTAGTTGGAGAGGTCGTCCTTGGTAACCTTTTTGTATAATAGGTGCAGATTTATTTTTCCCCCACGATGAGAGCACCCTGCCAGAACTGAGGATGGTGTTGAAGAGCTTCAGAAGCTCTAATCAGCTTCAAGGTAAGGCTTTTAAAATTTCGTTCGGGATGGGGTCTTCCCCAGAGTGTTGCCTGTGTGAACTGATTCGACCCGAAATTCCCCGATCTCAGTGCTTCAAGTGGCCTGTCGACAGGTGGTGAGGTCAGGCGGCTTCTTCAAATCACCCTTTTCCTTTGCATCTTTTTCTTCGTCCCATAAAACAACTTTTCTTTAAAAAAAAAAGAAAGAAAAAAAGTGCTCTTTGTGGATACATGATAATTGCCCAATTATTTACGAAACGGAAACCTACGTTGTTGAATATCCTGTAAATATTGTGATTATAGCTGCTTCCTACCGAATTTAATAATAATTGATTAGTAAGTATGTAAAGTAACAGCTGTTCCAGGCTAGGGCTTTTCGTCCGACTGCCCTGCCAGCATCGTGGACAGAATATAAAGGGAAGGTCTGATGTGATCCAGATCACGTCATCAGAAATGATAGAGAAACAAATGATTAATTAGTAACTGATACAAGTAACTCGAATATGAATAAATAATAAATTATTATTCTTACAGAAATCAGTGACAACCTACCGATTCGACCTGTGTTCCTGCTAACTCAAATCACGCTCTGCCTGCTTTGCATTCAACATGTGACATAAACAGTGAGGCCTTCGATTTCTCCTCATCAGGCCTAAAAATGATATAATACAGGTGGTCATGTATTCGGATTTACTATTTAGGGCGGGATTCACCGCCTGAGTTTTAAAGTGCGAGTTACAGAAACAACAATTTCTCTGTAATTCCAAGTTAATGTAACTCGCCCGTAATTAATTTAAGCCACTGCCATTTCAGTCGTCCGTATGTAATGTACGCTACTTCCTGTTTTCTTTATGTTATCCATAAAACTCCACAGATGATTACTCACAGATAATTCAATTGCTGTTATTTTTTTAAGAATGAAATATATTTATTTCTTAAAATTTGTTCATTAAAATAAATTATTTCTATACCCAGCAGATCTATGGTGATTCATATGAGCTTTGTTCACACTGGTTTTTTCTTACAGTTAGCCGACTCCTAGAAAACTGTAAGCCAGTCCATGAGCCAACGCAGTCTTGATAAGCGATGAGTTTTATAATGGTTGGGATTCGAAAAGGCAGTGCATGGTTAGTTGTCGTCTGCCCTATCTTATATGTGCTGGAATGACGACCAGAAAACTGGCGTTGGATAGTCAGGAAGACGCTGCTAACAGCCGGTCATGGATACTATACAATCTGAAAAAATTCCAAGTGTCCGGGAATCAGTGCGAACAGTCAAGCGCCTTTCTGTCACAGCAAACAAACCTATGTTAACACTAGCAACTGTGTAATGCTTGCAGGGTTCTACATGAACGATCGTCGACTGAGAAAAAAATTATAAACAATATGAATAATTAGATTTTATTCACACAGAATTAAATATATGGAATTTGATTTTTACATAATTCATATTAAACTTAGCTAGGTATTTTTTAATAATTAAGTAATAACAAAAATTATTAAAATAAATTTCATTTAGGAACAAGAGTGTTTATCTGGTTTCATTTTCGTTACATTTCATGATGAATGATGATCGAAAAGGCTCGAATAAAATGAATATTGGTTTTTAGAATGAATAAACACAAAATTCTGTTCGTGGGGTAAATAAAAATACAGTGCTGGAGCAATCATGTAAGCACATAATAGAGAGTTTTTGCAACACACTCGTGACGAAACGAAACGGAAAACGACACCGAAACGGAAATGGCGGATAGGGCGACCAAAGTCAGATGCTAACCTTTTTCGGTTCAGTTTTTGTTCAGCTTTGGCGTCTACCGGCTGGTGGAGTCACGCTAACGTTATGTCAACCTCTCTTTCATCCATTTTACTCCATGGTTAATACAAATCTATGTCCACACATGGCGTCAAGTCTGCCAAGACGCCAAGAAGCAGCTGTGAATACGACGCTCGACATTTTTATTTTCCAAGGAAAACAGAAGAAGTTAGGTAGCGTTATACAGATGTAAGGTTAAATTACGTTTCGTCATCTCAACACGACGAAAGCTGACACCGCGAGATCCCGGTATTTTTCGTCGTCACGGTTCGTCAAACTTTTCGGTGTATTAAGTGCGCATGCGCAGCACTGCTTTCGTTTCGTTCGTTTCGTCGTGAAGTGTGTTGCAAAAACTCTCTATTAATTTTAAAAACGAAACATTTCAAGCCAACGGTGTCGTGTAGCGATCGTTGGAAATGTCAACAATTTGGATAAATCAATACAGGCACCTAACAGATGAAAAAATAAGTAATGTAGGTATGGAGTTGTGATGGGTTGAGGAAAGACTGAAATATGGATTGCGACACTAGAATATTTCCTACTTCCTTATTTTCTACTTAGGTATTTTAATGAGTAAACAATGAAAGATGCAAAAGAATAAGTAACATAATAGCGTACGAAAACCGATATAATCAGATTAAGTGGATAGAATGGAGTATTATTCGTGTTGAAACAATCGATGGAATGGTCCTTCGAAGTTATATGACTTGTCCCGGTTTTGATGTTACACTGTGGGCACTTGAGCGCTTTTGAGAGGGCGGATGGTGATCAAAATACTGGTTTCATCTTCAGAGATTTTTTTAAATGGTAATAAAGCTGATAGCGTAGCTGTACGCGTAAACAAATACTTAGGTCAGTCAGTAGGGGATTGAAACAATCCTCAGTATTCGAATTATGTTGCAAAAGGTGGTGTAGAAGCTTTAATTTTTTTTAAATTGTATTAATATGGATACAACAAGTAAACAACAAAAATTCTAACACAGGCTACCTAGGGATAAATGTTGGCAAACAAAAAACCTCGAATTTTGCCTTTTTTTAGTTTTTGGCTTATAACATTTGAAAGGTGCATTGTACAGAAAAGTTTACTCATGTCAAAACTAGAGCTTTAAATTCTGCGTCGAAAAACCTCTTTAAACATTAAATTTGGTTCATATGATTGGTCGGAATCGGCGGTCAAAATTAGGCAAATTTTTTCCATTTTGACTGTCAAGTCTGTGATGCTCAGTTTCACATGCCTGTAAAAAACGGTTATTCCAAAAATGAGAAACGACATATATAACTAAAGTTGTAGAGCAACAAATTCAGCATTCGGAGCACCCCAGTGTTTATTAAAATATTAAATTTAAAATTTAAAGTGCAATCAAAATTTTAAACTAAATATTAAATAAAATAGGGGTACTTTGGACGCAGCTCTACAACTTTAGTTAAAAGACATTTTTCATTTGGATTACCAGTTTTTTAGTAAAAGGCGGGTGAAACTGAGCATTTAACACACTTTTCAGTCAAAACGTAAAAACTGCCTATTTTTGACTGACGATTCCGACCAAACCGTTGAACCAAATTTGATGTTTAAGGAGGTTATTCGACGCAGAATTAAATTCTCTTTAATTTTTGACTGGTGAAAATTTTTGTAACAGAGCACCGCTTAGATGATATAAGCCAAAACTGAAAAAAGACTAACATTTCCAGGTTTTTTGGCTGCTAAAAGTTGTCCCCGAGGTCACTCGTGCCAGTATTTTTGTTTTTTACATGTTTGCACATATATACAAGTTTAAAAACAATGTTTCTGAGCCACCTTTTGCAAGATACAGTAACTCAACTGACTGGCTTAATACATTGCCGATTATAAGAAAATACATACAGAAAGTAATGGCAATTAGTGGTAAGATCTAGGCGCACTGCGGGACATGGCCCTTGCCACTTCATCAATGAAGGATTCAGAGTTGTGGACTGTCGTACCTCCAGCGACGATCCTAGTGCCACCGTGGATGCCGCTCTTGTTGAGCGTGTGGACGCAGAGCGACTCCTCGTACGTGATGCCTCCGACGATGAAAACGAAAACGTCCTGAACTCTCCGCCCCGCGGGAGAGCCGCCAAGGAACGGGTAGAGGTTCTCCTTCAGCCTGCCGCGTATCAGGTCTTCGAGCACTTCCTTCAGAGCCGGCACGTGCTGCGTGTAGACGTTCTCGACGCCTTTGAGATCCTTGAAGAACCTCTTGGTGATTTTGACCATCGCCTCCTGATTCACCAGGTTCACCGAGTTGGACGAGTCTTCTTGAAAAGCGAAATTACACACGCTCTTCACCATGCTGTACAATGACTCCGGGGCACCGCGCTTCTTCAGACCGTCGACGAGCCCCGAGATATCGTGGTTCGCGTGTCGCCTGTACTTGAGAGCGTACAGCATCACCAACCTGGCGGCTTCTTCATTCCTGATCTTCTGATTACCAACAAGAGCTCTCACCCTCTGCAAATGATGCGAATGCTGGTCCTGACAAGCGATCTCCTGCTCGACTTCCGACACTTCCAGCAGATTTCTCTTTCCGACCAAATTCGACAGTTCGCCGATAATCATCAAATGCTTGCTGACGGTCCCTGACATCTTCTTGAAATGCGGGTAACTCTCTACGAACTGCTTCATGTCCTGGATGCTCTCCACTTTCTGGTGGCTTTTTGCCTTTTTCTGAAACTCGTTGATCAGCTCTTTCGTCGTTTGACCGATCTCGCCGTAATTGTTGTAAAGATTGTCCGCGTAGAATTCGTCGTGCTCCGAAGACAGCACAACTTCACTGAGCTCTTTGGAGACTCCCGGAATGTGACTCATGTTGACACGGTTGTTGGAGATTGTCAGCAATTCGTGGACCATCGCTTGATACGTCCACTGGGAGAGCAGCGGCGTGATAGGATCGAACCGTCTGTCCAGAATCAGTAACACAGGAGGAACCTCCGAGTGTCTGAAGTCGAACAGAACCTCCTCTTTCGTGACCACTTCTCGGACTTTGTCTGCCAGCCTTTTGGCCATGTCAGAACCCGACTGGTATCTGATGAAAGGGCATTTCTTAAGGGACAACAACACTGATACCACACCTTGCACCGATCTCTGCAAGTGAACCGGGTTCCACTGAGTACCCTGATAACAACCGTTGACATTCAGCGAGAACAAATGCGGGCTAACAGACAGATAATCACCGTAAAATTCCGCCACTTCCCGAACCACTTCGATTTCATCGCACTCTGCTATAGTTTTAATGTCGGATTTCGATATGATGTTGCTAAAATAGATGTAGTACATGCCGTAGCGGGGGTTGCGTATCTCGTTGCACAACAGACCGACGTTGTCTTTCGTCGGGCGAACGAAAACTATACATTTCAGATGTTTCATGGGCTCGAGCGACCCAGGGACGTCCAACCGTTCGAACAAGTAGACTTCCTTCTGAAGGATTTCCGACTGACTGTACACCATACTGATTATGCTGGTTGTCTGTTTGTCGAGAAGCAAAACCTTCATTCCAGGCCCGCTCTCCTCGGCCATTTTGGTAACGTAGAACTTCACAGCCTGAACTACGTTCATTCTGAATAGAGAAACACACAAAAATACTGGATACAAACTACTGAATCACTAACGTACAGATCTCACGGTATCACTTCATCGTTTGAATCGAAACCGCTGGCTTGCCCATAGCTCACCACTTCTTATCTTCGGTTATCACACCTACCGAGCACTACCGAAATTTCACATACGATTCAACAATAGAACTAACGATTTGTTAGTTTGCACTAAACCTAAACAGCCTTCAATTAACTGTAAAAAACTGTAACGACGAACAACTGTAAACTGTAATACTGATAAGTTGAGAAACTGATAAGACAGATATGAGATAAGGCTAGGGATGTCCCAAAAGTATCGATACTGTTTGAAAAGTATCGATACATATCGATACTTTTTCCTGATATATATCGTAGTATCGATACTTTTTTCCCAGTATCGGAGCCGATACTTTTTTTTAGCCCTCACATTTTATCAGTTTCAACACCAACCACATCAACAAATTAAAGAAAGTTGATGTACCACCACCTCCAGCTCTCAGTGAGAATCAGCTGCCCTCCATTTAGTAGGAAGGATTTTCTTTGTTCTTTCTTGTTTTCTGATGTGATTGTGCCGAATTAACGAAATAGTGTCATGCCTTGTCTTGTCAATAATTTTGAAAAACAAGCGCCCAAACAAAAAATTTCAGATAAGAAAGAAGTGATTTATTGTATTGTTCATTTTATGATATTATCCTGAAATAATTCTTCGATAGGCTGGCGATGGTATTTTGTATTATAACAATGTAGATGAATTAAAAACGTGGGATGTGATATAATATTCACTGCCACGCTGATGGAGGGAACAAAAACGACATTTCCACCCATTTTTGAAAAAGTATCAAAAGTATCGATACTTCCAAATATCGATACTTTATGAAAGTATCGTATCGATACTTTTTGATACTTTTAGATGTATCGATACTTTCGAGTATCGGACATCCCTACATAAAGCTGTGTTGAACGCATTCTGTTGCTAGTTGGTATAACTTGTTAGTTGTACGGCTTCTGTCAGGTTGTGTTGTAAACGGATTCTGAGGCCTCTGCTGGCGCGAAATATTTTCGTACACAAACTAAGTTGGGTTTCCTGTTCATCATTAGTAAATACACGACTAAAGTAATACTGCAACTGGAAATTCAAGTGTCATTAATCATTATAGGTTTTCCTGTGTTTAGAAATCACCCACCTCAAACTAAATAAAAGAGGACATTGTGAAACAATATCAAACTATCAACATATAGGCGAATACATTCAGACCCTAGCTACCTTTCAATATTTAAAAAAAAAATTGGGTGAAAAAATATACCGAGCCACGAATCTTTTTTATAAAATACCCCAAACAATAATTAAATCGAAATTGATATTTTAAAAATCACGATAAAATTTAATAAAACCAAGGTTGGCTATTGGGTCAAAATAAATACAATTTAAATTATCTGTCAAACCTCAAATAGTCCCTACCTAATCACAAGCACAGTTTTCTAATAACTGTATTACATATATTGATTTTAACCATTGTTTAATTTTTTCTATTTGATCATTGTATTATTTGATTATGAACGTTGGAATATTCCGCAACAACGACGTAGGTATACAAATTTTGTCTTGCCGTTACACAGGCCCAGCCTTCTAGAGTTCAGAAAGATTTTTTTTCCAACTTAGAAGTATTGCTACCTTGAATAAAAAACTTTGATGTTCCCACATAAATATTTAAAAATGTTTTTACATGTAGGTACCTACTAATTATTGAAAAATTTTGTATTTACTTACTTATTTTTCTTAATGAAGAGTCTCTCTCTCTCGCGTTCACTCCCTGCTTTGTGGAAGGATAATGATAAATATATATAAGGATATAATGGGTACATCCATATTATAATATTTATGTTAATACAGGTATTATTATTTCAGAGTCAATATAATATTATGGTGTCCTATATGGAAAGGATTAAGGGTAGGTACCTACCTACTTTGTATGAAATCTGATCTATTCATGACCTAGTCCTTTTAATATCTGAATGTGCTGTCTTTTGACAATAATTCATAGATACCAGTCTTCACTGATTCATAATAAGTCTTGCTCTTACCTACACATAACACCCAGGGATAGGGATGGTCGACACTTTTCGACTGTATCGGGGATCGACACTCTTCGCGAAGGTATCGAGTATTTTTAGCATCGATACTTTTCACCGATACTATCGGAAGAATCGATAGCACTTTGGCTGTGGTATCAAAATTCGATATCAGTGGGTAAATTCCTCTTATTTTTCCACTTCACTTTTCACAAATCCATGATGCATCATCGAAATCTCAAGACCATAATTTGACTTCAGGCGTTCAACGTCATGTTCACGTCCACAGAAGAGAGGAACCAACAACACAAAGTACAATCAATACTACACAAAGTACAATAAATTGTACACAATCAAAGTACAATCAATAATACACAAATTGCAATCACAGTGCAATCAATAATAATAGAATCAAAGTTCAATCAATAACACGATCAATAGTACAATCAGTAATAATACAATCAAAGTACAATCAATTGTACACAATCAAAGTAAAATCAATAATACACAAGGTACAATCAATTGTACACAAAGTACAGTCAGTGATAAATCGATCTATGTAAAAATGATGATTGGAACAGTAGCTAAGTGTTGATAAATTTGTATATTTGGTGACTGAGGAGAGGAAGGCAAGGATACACATTTGTAAATAAATCAGTGTCAGATCAACTCCTTTTAGCGAATTTTCAAAGAAAATGAAGCTATTGCAATGGCTTCGAAATTTAAATAATATAAATTTTTGGAAATTTTCTTCATAGAAATCCGTTTCAGACCATTCTAAAACGATTCCTGAAATTTAACACTTTTTTATATGTATATATATTTATATATGTGTCACTCCAGACGATAACTCTCGATAGAATTGAGATAAACAGCTCAAATTTGCACAAAAAATCTATCTTGGCAATCGAAAGGCTAAGTTCGAAGATGGGCGAAATTGGCCTACTCTAAGGAGGGTTTTGGCGCATTTAAAGTGCGCAAAAATTACCCAAAAATCCCCAAAATGTTATTTTCCAACAAGTGACCCCTCATTTTAAAGGTTTTTGCACGCTGAACACGATGGTGGAATCGGATTTTAGATATCTTGATCCGTTCTCAAATTAGAGCATTTAAAGTGCGCAAAAATTACCCAAAAATCCCCAAAATGTTATTTTCTAACAAGTGACCCCTCATTTTAAAGGTTTTTGCACGCTGAACACGATGGTGAAATCGGATTTTAGATATCTAAATCCGTTCTTAAATTAGAGCATTTAAAGTGCGCAAAAATTACCCAAAACTAGGATAATCTTTAAACTCTTACCCCCCCCCCCCCCCACCCCCTTAGAGTGGTCAGATTGAAAAATGTGAGAAGTATTAATTGAAGACGAGAGTTCGAAGCAAAACAAAACCATAACCATTAATTCGAATATTTCTTTGAAAATTCGCTCATTAAGTCATGCTGCATGACTGGTTTTTTTTAACTCCATTTTAACTATCCAGCACAGTCATACCAATGTTATACCTACTATTAGGTAATATACGATTATATGAACATTATTCATTTTAAACATGCGAAGTATATTTATTTACCATAGGTAATGAAATATTGTAATAATTTTCACAAGTAGGCATAATTTCATATTTCTATTGTACATAAATTTACTGTAATTGTAGATGACAATAAACCAGTTCATTCATTCATTCATATGTCGCACGATCATTAAGGCGTTGGAACGAAAATTTGGCTCTATGATGAATGAAGTGAAGATAGGAGGGAACCGAGCAATGCAAAATTTTGAAGATCATAATGAGGTGCCCGAGATTGAAATAATTTTTGAGAGACAAACAAAAAGTTTTGAATTAGACACGGAATGGCGGGGCTTGATGTTAAAATAGGGTGTAGCAGAAGTCGGTATCTTTTTGATTTTCCCATAACTTTATTAAAAATAGGTATATTTACATAATATTTTTGTCATTATGTAGGTGAACATCTCTGATTCAGGCATGGAAGATAATATCCGGCATATGGCCACCCCCAGCCCGATGACTCGCGTCTACTCGCTCCAAGAAATTTGGAAGACTCGCCCACAGTGCAGCTGGTCGACTCACTTTCATTTAAATGTGGTTTTGTAAACACGCAACACTGTAGGTTCTGGGGATTGGAGAACACTCAGGAGACACAGGAATACCAATTACAAAGAGTGACAGTGTGGAGAGGATTTTGGAGCGGCAGAGTTGTTGGGCCGTACTTCTTTGAAGATGACAGTGGAAATCCTGTCACCGTCAGTGGGGAACGGTACAGACAAATGGTAACAGATTTTTTAATCCCAGAATTGGAACAATCTGACATCGACACTGACAGCATTTGGTTCCAGCAAGACGGCGCAACTCGTCACAGTTCAAGGGCGACAATGGGTTTATTGCGCGAAACTTTTCCAGACCGAATCATCTCGAGAAACTGGACTCAGAACTGGCCTCCCAGGTCTTGTGACCTAACTGCTGGCGTTCTTCCTCCAGTTCCTCCAAGGTCCTGGGTTTGTTCTCGTAGACCTTGGACTTTATGTAACCCCAAAGGAAGAAATCCAAAGCAGTTAGGTCACAAGACCTGGGAGGCCAGTTCTGAGTCCAGTTTCTCGAGATGATTCGGTCTGGAAAAGTTTCGCGCAATAAACTGTAACAGTGTGGGCTGTTCTCGATATATTTTTTCTTCCTGTGGAGACGGGGTCGGTTTGGGGAAGCCTAATCGATATCCCTTCTTAACCAGTGATAATCTCGCTGGTATAGGAGGACTCTCGAGGGTCCACCACCACTGTTACACTCTGGGAGGTTAGTCACCTTGAAGTTGTTCAGCTGGCCTTTCCTGAACCAGAACTTCATACTACTTTTCATTCCCCCTTTTCCCTCTCATACTACCCTGCTACCCAGAAGTATGTCATGTGGGGAGGAGTGTAACAGTGCAGCTGTTCTCGAGTTGTTTTTTGGTCTGGTGGAGACGGGATCGGTTTGGGGAATCCTAATCGATATCCCTTCGTAACCGGTGATAATCTCGCTGGTCTAGGAGGGGGACTCTCGAGGGTCCACCCCCACTGTTACACTCTGTCACAAAACCCATTGTCGCCCTTGAAGTGTGACAAGTTGCGCCGTCTTGCTGGAACCAAATGCTGTCAGTGTCGCTGTCAGATTGTTCCAATTCAGGGATTAAAGAATCTGTTAGCATTTGTCTGTACAGAAGGAAGAAATCCGGGAGAAGATCGCCGATGACTACCAGCTGCACTGCTGGCGAGTCTTGAAAAATTTCTTGGAGTACACGCGTGTCATTGGGCTGGGGGTGGCCATATGCCGGATATTATCTTCCACACCTAAATCGGAGATGTTTATCTACATAATGACGAAAAATTATGTAAATATACCTATTTTTAATAAAGTTATGGGAAAATCAAAAAGATACCGACTTTTGCTACACCCTATAAAACACTTAATATTCCTGAACTACCGGCTTAAATTTAATGTTTGTCGACAACCACTTTCCCCCACTGAGGAGTAAAGGGAGCAGATGAAGAGCGGTCAAACCAATAAATATCATGTCAAATAAATAGTCGAGCTGACTCTTTTGTCAAACAATTTTGTATTAGACGTCACCCCCGCACGTGGGGGAGGCCCTTTTATTGAACTTCCCCTCCCTTTTCGACTTTATTGAAAGTTCAAATATTGGATGTTGGGCTTTTGTCAGCCTTGGGTATCGCTTGCAGGTGCATCGGGAGCCTTCCTCCCTCTCCCTTGTCCTCATTGTTCTTCGGATCTATCGGAACTCACCGGGAGGGCCGCCCTCTCGCTTGTTGCAGGGCCCTTAATTTATTAAAAGGAGCACAAAAGGTCTTGTAGTCACCCTCTGGATGAACCTTATCGAGTGCCACTTGTCCCGTCCAATATTAGTTCTGCATTAACTTTCAGTCGGGCCGTCGCTCAGTGGGTCGCTTTTCGATTGTTAAAGGGCAAGTGGAGATGCGAAGCATATTGATTTCCCATCCGAGTGGCTGTAATTCGAATTGTAAATTGCATGGAACGACCGCTTGCAAGTTGTGACGTTCCGGTACCGCCTTCGATCCGATATTTGGTATCGATAGAGTATCGCAAGATTTTACTGATATTAGGACATTATCGAAAGAGAAGTATCGATACCTGCAATAACGTATCATTTCATACCGTGTTCCTGAAATTCATTTAGTTACAATACTGATTAATATCGAATATTGGTATATTATTTTCAATAATGAACCTTTGGAATCGAGCATTGGAAAAAAAAATTAACCCCTCCTCCCATCAAATTTGATGGTTTCCGTTTCAAGGTACGTAAAATCCGAAAATTCATTAAAATAAAAAAAATTTGTACGTACGCCCTACGCCTTACTTTGCACTTTTCTCAGTTAACATGAACCAAAATTAATTATAGGTATTGACCACAGAAAACAGTGATCTACGCAGTGATCTATACAGGTAAATAATAAACCGTTGTGTAATAATTTGCAGCGTTTTTCTTCAGATACCAAGTATTTTCATTATTGATACTTTCATGTGGTTTCTCAAAATGTATAGGTAACTAGGTATTGAAATAAATTTGTAGCTGCGATAGGAGCTTTTATCAATATTTAGTCTAAAATTTGGGGTAATATCATTAGACCTGATACCAACGATTTTCTTCCGATATTCCGATATTACCGAATCCATGGTGTCGATACAAGCATTGGAAATATCGAAAGAAAGTATCGATAACAGTAAATATCGAAAGTATTCGAACGTCACTACTTGCAAGTATCCCACGAGATGCAGCTTTTTATCGTATTTTTGAAGGAGATAAATAAGCTATTGCAGTGGAAATATCCATAAACGGAAGAGTGGAGGGCCTAACGGTATGGCTGTACTCCCTTTATATTAGCTAAACCGATTCAGGTCATGCACCGTTCTCTCCCATGCTTTTTAGCGAATTTTCGAAGAAAAGGAAGCTATTGTTCTCGGTCCAAAATTTTTAAAACTCGAATTTCCGAAAGATTTTTATACCAAAATCCGTTTCAGACCATCCTGAATTCCCTGCCGAAAGACACCAAAAATTATATGTATATATATATATATATATATATATTTATATATATAAGTTAAATAACGTGGAATCGAAGTTCACTTTTTAAAAAAACTTTAATTCCAAATTACAACAAATTTATTTAAGTGCTAGAAACAAATACACTCGAAGAAGGGCTGAACAGGACTGCCCGTACAATTCTTTCTAGGCGGCGAGGGTCCGCAGGGCGCTCGCCGGGGTTTTCTACAACATCAGCTATTATTTTTTATTAATCTGCAATCTACATTATATGTAACTCCTCCACCCTTAGATTTTGGCATCACCTGGAAGGTTGATGTCAATACAAGTTTTCTGTTCCCTCAATGGAGAGGAATTTAAATTTTTTGATTTAGAGTTCTTAGCAATCTTAAATATAAAATACAGCATAAAAATCAGTAAAACACAATATAGTATAATGGTCCAGCAGCTAGGCACTACAATATGAGAAGTATCGAAAGTTTTGATTCTCTGCATACGATTCAATCTGGCATTGTTGAAATTAACATCCTTCAAATTTATTGTGAAGTCAGGTTCATGATTAAATTCCATGTCTACTTTTACATCTGTGATTATTTTCGGTTGCCCTTCCGAATTGCTTGTTGTAACCAACTGTTCGTTTCGGAAGTAAACTGCATTATTTTCATCATTTATTAAGTAAACTCCATTCAGTAATTTTAATTCGGTTTCTTTATCTTTTCTCAGTTCTATATTTTCGTCTGTTATAAAAGTACCTAAATATTGATTAATTTCTGGAATGTATTCTATTTCATTATCATGTATCTCTAATTTCACATAAACACATTCTTTAGGAGTTTCACCCTGAAGGATTCTCTTTTCGCAAGTACAGTTGTAGCTTGATAGTAAATGGGTGGGACATAGATATGTACTTCCCATTATGCACATTCCTTTTAGAGGTTTAATTGTCGAATTATCTCTAGCTTTCAAAAGGTAAGATGTTTCTGGTATAATGGAGGCAAATCCGCCTTCCAGTTGGGTCGGAATAGGCCTTAAATAATATAAGTCAAACTCTCTGGGGTTTGTTAAAGGCAAGGTCAGAAAATAAATGATCTCGTCAGGGTGAACTTTACAATTTACTCTTATCATTGATTCAAGTTCTAACATGTTTTCGTATTTAATTTCTAGGGGTAATTTCCCCACATAGTATTTTTCAATTTTCTTAATTTCTTCGAATAGTTGTTTAGTCGATATTATACTTGGATGGAGGGTTCCCGTCTTACAGAATGTTAACGAATTTTCTATCTCTTGAACTACATGTAACATAAGATTGAACACGATCTGCAAATGGTTGACCAATTCTCTTGCTGTCCCTACTTCCGTTCTGAGAGAGTTGCTTCTAGCTAGATCATTTATTTCAATAATTTTATCATGAATTTCTTTGTGATTAAATTGTATAATTTTAACGTTTTGATTGAATTCATCTATAATTTCACTATTTATTGAGAACTGAGCATCAAGCTGATCCTGTAGTGTGAGTTGGTTATCTTTAATTTGTTCTATCAGACGGTCATATTTTTCCGCATCCGTTGTATCTAGATTTCCTGTGATCGCTTTAATAATACTACCTAGCCCATTAATTAATCCCCTCTTATTTCTAGGATTATGAATGATTATATTATCTAATTTTTCTTTAATTACCTCAATAGTGTAATTCGTAACTTTAATGTATTCATCTAATTCACTAATTATATTTACATTTTCCCCTAACTTCCTTATTAATTGTTCATTTTTTAGTTTGAGTTTATAAAATTCAGTAACCAGTCTGTCTGTCTTGTAGTAGTGAACGAAAGTGTGTTCAGTCGCAGTCAGTTTGGCAGTTCCCAGTTTGATCGGTAGTATTCCTGGGTTATGGCTTACATCTTTCACGCTTGTGGCCCTTGTGGCTGTAAGCCCGAAGGCCCTGGAACATTGTCCGTAGTGTCAGTTCTTACCGAATCCTCATCTTTCTTCTTTTTAAACTTTTTCTTAGGTCTCTTTACATTTGATAGGTGGATTTTCGTTTTTGTATTATGGTGTCTGGGCTCTATTTCAGCAGTATTTCGTTCGGCATTAACTTCTGTTATTTTTTCTTTAGCATACTTGTTTTTAGTTTTAGCTTGAAGTTGTTTGTTTTTAACATACACCTCCGTTGGTATTTCCGGGAGTTCTTCACGGGATTCGTTTCTACTCGAAATTACTTTTTGCTTCACTATTTGGTTTTTGTTGTGGACCTCCGAATATATGAGTTTGGTTTTTTCTTTGTGTCTTTGAATAAAATTTGAAGTCAGTTTTTGCTCAATATCTATGTCTATTGCTGCTTCATTATCGATGTGACCATTGATTATTTCAAATGGAGTTAATTTAGTCACAGAATGAATACTGTTATTATACGCAATTAGTGCATAGTTGACTTTATTTAAAATGGAATCATTTTCAAACTCTTCCCTATTATTCAAGAGTCTGATATGTTCGATAATAGTCGAGTGGAAGCGTTCTATTGGCCCGTTAGAGTCTGGATGCTGTGAGCTGATAAAGTGTATTTTTATTTTGTGAAGCGCTAGTAGTTCTTTCACTATACACTGGGGTATTTCAACGGTCTTGAGTTTAATATAGGGGATTATCCCGTCTCCATTTCGAATGTTATTAATCCTTACTTTAACTTGTTTCATCGTTCTGGCCTCGATTTTGTAGCTTTCGGGATTTTTAATTGAGTGGTAGAGTACCGGAATATTTTTAAAACTTGTTTTCAGGGTATCCCCTGACAAGTCGATATTAGCATTTAATAATTTCAAATTATCCAATCCTAATAGTAAATCAAACTTGTCATGAAATTGAAATACAAAAAATTTTAAATTCAAGTTTCTGTTTCCGAACAACTCTCCACAGGGTACAGTAGTGCTGAATTTTTCTGTGGAAGTGCCGTGAGCGGTTGTGACTTGAAATGGTTCATTTATTAATTTTTTATCAAAATATTTTTGGGCAATTATTGGGTTAACAAAAGATTTAGTACTCGCTGTGTCAATGAGAATTCTTAAATTTAACTTAGGCATAATAATATAAGGTAGTTCATTTTTGTTATTCCCTACATTCATCAGGTTGAATTGGGGAAGGTTGGATGATCCATCTCTAAAAAAGGGTTCTCATCATGCGTATTATCAATATTTTCTATCGTTGGCTCTGACAACTGTTCTGCAATTCTTTCATCTATTATTTCCTCACTTTCCATGTTCCTGTTGTGAAACTGTGGAACCTGGGTTTTAATTGTTTGGACTCCGCTCATCGGAGTTTGTGCGAACTGGTTGTTAGGAGGGCGATAAGTATGCTGCTGAGTTGGAGGTGAGAACGGCTGTTTAGCCGGCGGGAACTTTTGCTGATTTGTCATTTGTCCCGGTATGTTATTACGTTGTGGATCGTGATAAGGAGGACGGTAGTTCGCATTCTGGCCTTGAGGAGGCTTATGGGTAATATATTGCGGGACAGTTCTCTGTTCTGATCTGCTAAAGTTTTGCCTGGATGAGTAAAATTGAAAATCATTTGTCAAGAGGCCATGAGCTGAATCTAGGTCAGCGGGTTTCCTAGACTGTAGGAGGCTTCCTAAAGGATCTTTGAGTCCTCTTAAGAATACTCTTAAAGCTAGTTGTTGGAAAAAGAAAATCTGTTGTTCTGAGTTCGGAACTGCATTGTTCTTTAAATACATCACTGCTAAATTTAAGTGTTTTCTGATTTTTTCGAGATACGCAAAAGCTGATTCATTGTTTTGTTTTAATTCAGTAATTTCTATAGTGATCGTAAAAATATCTCTTTTATCTGCGTAACCTGAAGTTAAAGCGGTTCTGATGTTGTCCCAAGTAGTGCAGTTTGCACTTATAATGAGTTCCGCTGCTTTTCCTTTGATTTTGGCTAGGATTGATCTTATTAGGTACTTATTTTGAAAGTTATTAGGATTAGCTCTGTCATAAAATTGGTTAATTAATTCGTTACAAACTTCAATAAAATTGCCTAATAATTCTGGTTCACCTTTAAATTCTGGGACCATATCTAAATAACATGATTTTAATTCTTGGGCCATGATTCTGCTATCGGTACAGTTACTGAACAAGTCAATTGTTAAATTTGAATAATAATTATCTTCCTGACTTACAGTAGTATGATTGCTGTCCACATGTGAGGGTTTTCGGACGGGTCGCCGAAAGGAGGGTACCTCGGTGGCGTAGCGTTGGCGAGTCTGTCCAACCTCTTCTTCTTCCTTCGACGGCTTCGATGGGTCGGCCGTTTTGGACGCGAATTCGTTCGGTGGTCTCCTTGCGGGTACGGTCTCCGAACTTATTCACGGGATTTCTACCGGGTGGTGCGAGCACGGTCTCCACAGTAGATTTCCGGAGCGTATAATCAAACTGAGTAGGTGGTGCTCACGAGGTGGGTGAGCACGGTCTCCTCTTCAATTTGATTTCGATTTGTCCAGGTGGTCTTCGTCAGGCTTCTTTAGGTGAGGACGGTCTCCAGGTTTTGGTGGTCTTCACAAGAAGCTTTCAAATCGAAGGCGGTCTCCGTAGACGAATCGAAAGTTTCGAAATATAGCACTTGGATGTAGGTTGCTGCGGCTAAGTGTAGAAACACACAACAAATTGCTCACTTTTGATGTCAAATTGCTTCCGCAGGTCCTACCGACTGCGCCAGTTAAATAACGTGGAATCGAAGTTCACTTTTTAAAAAAACTTTAATTCCAAATTACAACAAATTTATTTAAGTGCTAGAAACAAATACACTCGAAGAAGGGCTGAACAGGACTGCCCGTACAATTCTTTCTAGGCGGCGAGGGTCCGCAGGGCGCTCGCCGGGGTTTTCTACAACATCAGCTATTATTTTTTATTAATCTGCAATCTACATTATATGTAACTTATATTTATATATTTATATATTTATATATATATTTATAAATGTATGTGTCATTCCAGACGATAACTCTCGAAAGAATTGAGATAAAAAGTTCAAATTTGCACGAAAAATCTGTCTTGGCAATCGACAGGCTATGTTCGAAGATGGGCAGAATCGGGTCACCCTAAGGGGGAGTTTTGGGGAGTTTTAAGGGGGGGAAATTACCCATAAATTCCCAAAATGAAAAAGTCTGACAAGTGACACCTCATTTTAAAGGTTTTTGTACGCTGAACACGATGGTGAAATCAGAATTGCGATATCTCATTCCGTTCTCAAACTGGAGCACTTTGAAGATGAAGGAACGTGGTTATTTCTTGAGATGTTCTTCCTGGTTCGTCTGCTCTAATCTGATAACGGAATGGGATATCGCAATTCTGACTTCACCATCGTGTTCAGCGTTGGAAAATCTACAAACCGAGGTGTTACTCGGCAAAAAATGGAACAAAAAATTTGTTACGTACCCAATAGGTACCTACCTACTCTTCTGGTATTCAAAACATTTTTGATTTCCCCCTCCCCCTCCTTCCACCCCAAATTTTACTTTGCGTAAATCTACTCCTGTTTTAATTTTGTATGGTATCAAGTTGGGAAAACATTGGCCGAAAATTAATTTTCAGAAAATTTTAGGCGGAGGAGGAAGATGCCGAAAACTTCGAAAATTCGCTCTTATAGCCATGCTGCATGACTGTGGTTTTCTCTCTTCCTTCACCTTCCTTTTCATCGTACGGCATGTCTTCCATCATGTAGGTAATATATGCCATATAACAACTGTAGAAAAACGCTGCAAATTATTACACAGCGGTTTATTATATTACCTGTATAGAGATGCCCCTTCTGTGTTGAGTAGTTTTCTATGGCCAATACCCACCCGAGTGTTTCCCTCCAGGAAAGCCCTAAATCGAGTACTGGAGCCGGCCCGGGAATTATTATTTCATAAGTATGCGTTAGATTCAAGAATGAGACAGAGAGGGTGTGAGAGAAGTCATAAGTCGGAGGTCGGAGCATCGAATGAAGAGCTGGGCCAGAATACGGGGTTAGGTACTAACCTACGGAGGGTCTGCGATCCACATAATATGTATAGAGTAGTACATATTATTATATCTATACACGGGTTATCTATACAGAGAGCTGTGATCTGTAACAGAAGGGTATTCTGCAGTCTGTACAAAATAATAAACCGTTGTGTAGGGATTTGCAGCGTTTTTTTGGCATAGTTACAGAGATTTTTCGATGGAGAATGTTCCACCCTCACATTTTTAACCGCACCTACTAACATGCTTGGTAGGTCCTCACTTTGGATAAAGTGGGAAGGAAAATGCGGGGTTTTCGAAAATCTTGCACGACCGCACGCAATTCATATGTCAACTGTATTCCAATATCTTTTACAATTTGGACCACAGCTGGGAAACGGGGACTCGATCGCATTCGATTTGGCCAACTAACAGCAAAAACTGTGTCGATGGGTCCAACATTTTCTAGGTTTAGGTACTAGCTAAATGTGGTGTGGTGTCCGAAAAATGGTTGAAAGTGAGATTTCTAAATTATATTATTATTTCTAGTATATTATATTTGTATGCTCGGTACGGTACATTTTCATAGAGTATAATACATGTACTAGACTCAGTATAGTACATTTTTGGGCCGCAATGGGCGGTCTGCTAGGCTGAAATGGGCGGCCCTCAAACTTGTTTCCATATACTATTATGAAGAATATGGAAGTACTTATGTGGTAATCTCCACACAATAACTTTAAAATTTACACTGAAACCGGAGAAAACAGAATATTCCACATTATCTACGCCCTCCGGAGAGCGATTTTCATGGACTTCCTTCACCCAAGTCGAGATTACGGCCGACCTGTCCTGACCTGTCCTGACAGGCATCTCATGTGTGGTGACCCCATGTCGCCCTACATTTCTTTTCTTCGATGCTCAGCACACTGATCCTGATTGCTTTTGAATATCCTAGGAGCTCACACGACACAGAACGTACATAGTTCGACTGCAGCTCACGTCGCACAGTGGGGCAAAATCGCGATTTTGCGGCAAAAACTCTCAAACCCCGTATTCCTATCGGAAATTTCACGCTGATGACGTATGGATTCCACATGTTGGGCCTAAAATGCTTTCCCTCCATGTTTCCGGCCAGAAACCAACCACAAACGTGGTTTTCCTTCATTTGTGTTGGTATTTTTCACTTGGTAAATAGGTGGGAACCTTGAAAATGGACAAAACGGCTCAACTTCGAAATTTATATTCACAACAGAATATAATAAATCAAAATAAATTATTCTATTTTTCTTTTTTGCTGAAACATAATTATAGCTATGTATATATATTTTCTGTGGTCAATACCTACCTTCGTGGTCAAGTATAATGAACCGTTGTGTAATAACTTGCCCATCAATAATACTTCAACGGTTGTTCAAGTTGTAAAAGTACCGATCAACAAAATCCAGCCCCTTCTTGGTAGATGAACTGTTGTGTAATAATTTACAGTTGTGTAATAATTTACCGTTGTGTAATAATTTGCCGTTGTGTAATAATTTACCATTGTGTAATAATTTACCAATCAGTAATACTTCAACGGTTGTCCATCACTTATCAAATGAAAAATAATATCGCAGAACAACCAACTCGACTTCATACAGCCATCCTTGATTATAATCAGGTGCTCCCTAGTGATGATATCCGGGCCGGATTAATACCGTTTGATTCACGATCGTGTTGACGAAGCTTTTTGGTGCACACGAACGGTTGGACGTACAATGCTCGGGGTGGTCTCAAAAAATTGTTTAGCTCAAGACAAATTTAATAACGTAAAAAAAATCTTACCCAATCCACACGCATGTGGCAATGTCCACACTGGAACTTTGAATTCTACGTATCTTGAAACGGGAAACTTCAAATTTTTCTTGCGAGTAAAAGGGTTTTTCTCGTTCGATTCCGAAGGTTCGTTATTGAAAATATTAAATCAAAAGTTCCTTCATACCTTCAACATTACTTTCAAGACAACGAGTTGATGATTGATCCACAATTTACTAACATACGTAGTTTTCATTGTATAATTTTTCAAATTCAATTAACGGAACAGTTAGGCTGATGGGGGGGCTGACTCCAAGGAATCTGCAATTTGGAAGGGGAAACCGGGGAAAGGCTAAACCATCAAGATGGTTGACCTGGAATGCCCGGACTCCGACTCAATGACTGTAAATAGAGCTCCCCTTTGGCTCCTTGCGCTTCTTTTCAAATGCCAAACACCGCTGTTCCTCACATCAACTACCTACCGATCATCGCAGTTCACTTGGTACGGAATTTCGCGGCAAAATTCACGATACCATATATTTTTATCCACCCTGGATGACCACTGCTTTGCACAGGATAGTGTGGGTATAGCAGTAGTTTGGTATAGTATACCTACATAATATTATGATATAGATGATGATTACTTAGCTAAGGTATAATATTCGGGTTGTCGTGTACGTGTCGTCGTCGTGTCGTGTCGTCTGTAGTGTAGACTGTCTACTGTACACGATTATTGCATGTAATAGAAATCGTTTACAGTCTACATGGGTAGACCAGTTGAAAAACGCTGCAAAGTCCTTGTCACATGGGTTTATTATTCTATTGGAGTTCTAGAGATTTTTGTTGGCTGTTAAATGTATTGTTTCTTTCATGTGGAATGATTGAAATAGCTATTTCTGATGATTTCCACCAATTTTGGCCCCCAAAACATGAAATAGGTACGCTTTTTTTTTCTTTTTTTTTAAGATCATCTTTGATCATTGGTAGTGGCATTTTTTTCTAGAGATTTTTGTTGGCTGTTAAATGTATTGTTTCTTTCATGTGGAATGATTGAAATAGCTATTTCTGATGATTTCCACCAATTTTGGCCCCCAAAACATGAAATAGGTACGGTTTTTTTTTTTTTTTTTAAATCATCTTTGATCATTGGTAGTGGCATTTAATGGTCTTGATTCACCTGTTTACACTTTTCCAATGTTATTGTACACATTGATGGTGATTTCAGACAGTTTTCCAGGTTTTTGACTCATAAAAAACCAATTTTGGGAGCTGAACCTTTGGTAAAACCTCAATTTCCGCGTCTTTGGTCAAAATCGACTTCATATTCGGTCTTCTCGTCCTCAAAAACATGGAAAAAGATACCTCAAAAGCTCATGTTACTAACATGTTGTTAAAACGCAAAAAGTACCTATTTTTATACACATTTTCACTCATAACTCCCCTGGGTATATTCCGATCGGGCTGAAAAGTTTCGGGACACAACTAGGGCCCAAATGGAGCATGTGTGCGAAAGAACGACTTTTTTAGACCGAAAATGAAGCCTGTACACGTGATACGGCGTACGGCGGACGGACATTGCATTTTTGGAATCTACGCACCTTGAAACGGAAAAGAAAAAATTTTGAGGGGGTGTTATAAAAATTTTTTGCTGAGCGAATACATAGGTGTATTATTCACAGAATAATAAACCAAAATGCTGCAAATCCCTGCACAACGGTTTATTATTTTGTACAGAATACCCTCATGTTACAGATCACAGCTCTCAGTATAGATAACCCGTGTATAGATATAATATAATATGTACTAGTCTACACATATTATGTGGATGGCAGATCCTCCGAAGGTTAGTACCTAACCCCGTACTCGTTACTAGGTACCTATCTAAATGACGAGTTAAATGTTGCTAAAATAATTCCTTCGATGACAAACAGTAACTAAAATGGCAAAAAGAAACGCAAATGATGAAGTTCTGAAGGGAAATTGTTGATGTGGAGTGAAATAGATGCCCCTTCTGCGTAGATCACTGTTTTCTGTGGTCAGTACCTACCCCCGTCGTCAAGTATGATGAACCGTTGTGTAATAACTTGCCCATCAATAATACTTCAACGGTTGTTCAAGTTGCAAAAGTACCGATCAACAGAATCCAGCCCCTTCTCGGTAGATGAACCGTTGTGTAATAATTTACCCATCAATACTAATAATTCAACGTTTTTCAAGTTTCACAAGTACCTACATGCCAACGAAATCCAATAGTCCATCACTTATCAAATGAAATAATATCACAGAACAACCAACTCGACTTCATACAGCCATCCTTGATTATAATCAGGTGCTCCCTAGCGATGATATCCTGGCCGGATTTATACCGTTTATTCACGATCGTGTTGACGAAGCTTTTTGGTGCACACGAACGGCTGGACGTACAATGCTCCGGGTGGTCTCAAAAAATTGTTTAGCTCAAGACAAATTTAATAACGTAAAAAAAACCATACCCTTCAATCGAAAGTTTTCGAGTTACAGCGTTCTGAAAATGTCAACCCCTATTTTGAACCCCTTAGAGATGACTGACAGTAACGTCGAGCTTCGAGGACCAACTGGACCCCGAACGGAACCTATAACCCGAATTTAATCAATTTCGTTTCATGGTAACTAAGAAAAGTGGGCCGTACGGCGTACGGCGGACAGACAGAAATATTTTTATTGGTTTATTATTTGCAATAATGAACCAATGGAATCGAGCAAGAAAAAAAAGTCTCACCCCCCCTCAAAATTTGATGGTTGACGTTTCAAGGTAGGTACGTAGAATCCGAAAATGCAATACAAATATTTCTGTCTGTCCGCCGTACGCCGTACGGGCCACTTTTCTTAGTTACCATGAAACAAAATTGATGAAATTCGGGTTATACGTTCCGTTCGGGGTCTAGTTGGTCCTCGAAGCTCGACGTTACTGTCAGTCATCTCTAAGGGGTTCAAAATAGGGGTTGAAAATTTCAGAACGCCGTAGCTCGAAAACTTTCGATTGAAGGGTATGGTTTTTTTTACGTTATTAAATTTGTCTTGAGGTAAACAATTTTTTGAGACCACCCGGAGCATTGTACGTCCAGCAGTTGGTGTGCACCAAAAAGCTTCGTCAACACGATCGTGAATCAAACGGTAATCCGGCCAGGATATCATCACTAAGGAGAACCTGATTATAATCAAGGATGGCTGTACGAAGTCGAGTTGGTTATTCTGTGATATTATTTCATTTGATAAGTGATGGACTATTGGATTTTGATGGTAGGTACTTCTGAAACTTGAACAAACGTTGAAGTATTATTGATGGGTAAATTATTACACATCGGCAAATTATTACACAATGGTTCATCTACCGACTTCTAGAAGTCACTGAATAACCCTGTCGTGGATACTATAAAAATCTCTTCTGCCAAAAGAGAGGGTCGGACCGAAAAGAGATGTCTCTTTGTAGGCCCCCTGAATGCGAGACTAAAGACTTCGGTAGTGAGGAAAACAAAACTGCACACGCGGCAAAACACGTCGAGAGGAAATCGAAAACGAAGATAATAGAAAACATCAGCTTGACAACCCACGTGATGCCCTCCAGTGCGTAAAGCGACTGGGAAGGAGGAAGAAGATGGAAAGCAGTTTCCAACTCCAATAAAGAGACGTTTAGTTTCGGACGAGCGGTTTTTGAAAGAGGATGCCGAGATAACCCCAAACGAGGGCCCTTGCAGGGGCAGGAGCACCCTCTTCTGAACCGTCCGCCGTACAAGGACTCTCGAAACAAATCGCGATGCCGGAGGGGTAATCGGCAGTAATAATGAAGCGTGGAGAGGGCCCTGGCAGAGGTTATATTGACAATAATAATTATACACTTGGAGAGGCTTGTGGGTGGTTGGCTACCCCTGGTTCAACGGGATGACAGGGTTTATTGGAGATCCTCCGTATTGTTCTGGGCTCCCTCCCCACGATACATCACGCTCCGGACTCCGTGACTGTGTTATAGCAAATATCACCAGCTGCTGGCCCGAAATTAATTTCCCGGTCAGCTATAATTCAAACGGACCCGTTTTGAAAGGCGTTAATGGCATTTACGATCGATTTGAGGATTATCACCAGTGCAATCGAGTTAATCCTTTTTGGCATCGACTCGTCTCTTAAGCTATTCGGTGTAACCCGGGGCTGGGTTAAAGGGGGAGACAGACGACCGAAATTTGACAAATTTGTGTTCAACTGGAAAATCCAATGAACTATTTCTGTGGCTGCAGTGAATAGTGTGTCAAGTCCAAAACTTGCAAAAACGAGTCAAGTCCACTAATACTTCCCAGACGCTCCACTTCTTATCAGGGAACAGTGTGTCTAGTCCTATTGGCATCTCTCGCCGAGCGGTGCATTAGTGTATTTTGGTTCATGTTCATCAAAGTGTACCTGGAGCAGCGTATAGAGAGTAAGTCCGACTAGCGAGACATGACACAGTGTTCCAGTGTTTGCCAGTGTTCCACGATTTTTAGCGAATTTTCGAAGAAAAGGAAGCTATTGTTCTCGGTCCAAAAATTTTAAAACTCGAATTTACGAAAGATTTTTATACCAAAATCCGTTTCAGACCATCCTGAATTCACTGCCGAAAGACACCAAAAATTATGTATATATATATATATATATATATATATATATATATATATATATGTTATGTCCCGGGGTTCGGGATCTGATATCTCCCCTTCCTCATAATCAGATGCCATGGGGAGACACAAGTAAAACACTCGCGATATGATTAAAAACTAATTTATTTTGATTCGGACTGTTAAAATGGGAAAACTCGATAGCACACTCCCCCTCGAAGGTACTCACAGTGGTACTTGTAACGTAAACTGATCGTAATACTTTGCGGTTATAAAAATGCGTCTAACAGAGCAACTACTCAAAACAGACTGCGGAGTGGGGCCTCAGGGTGAGCGCTCCCCTCCAGTTTTCAGTAGTTTGTTAAAGTACCTCGAGGGGATTTACGAGCGGCTAGTGGCGACACAATTGGTGTTTTCGAGTACTACGTTTCAGAAGCGTTCCAGGAGGCAGGCTCATTTCTCCATCACACGGCGATCCTGACATTGCTGCCGTCCTCGGGAGCACAAGTCACCTGAATATCATTCTCCTTCACACGGCGATCCTGACCGTGCTGCCGTCCTCGGGAGCATAGAGAACCTGAAAGGCCAAACGCAACGCATTAGGCCTTACCAAAAAACCCACCCCCGCCCCCAACAATGTGGGGAAAGGCAGGGTGCGCAAACAAAATCAAAAGGATGGAACCCAACAAACAACTGAGGCACAGAGGAGAGGCACCAAAAGTTCAGCCCTAAAATGGAAAATTTACAACCAACAAACGTATTGGGCAAGGGAACGGAAAAATTCACAAATCACAAAACTAGCCAGAGGCGCTTCCAGTGGCATAGCAGAGACGTGCAAATCACGTAGGAGATTTGCCCTACTCCCCTAAAAGAAGGTACAACTGTGACAACATAGTATGACACTCAAATAATAAAGAATCGTCTGACCAGCCGCGCAGGCTGAAGCCGAACCAAACGGGAGGATCCACAGTCAATTGGGGCAGAGTCCACCATAAACAATAAGAATCGTCCGATCAGCCACACAGGCTGAAGCCGAACCAACCGGGAGGATCCACAGTCAATTGGGGCAGAGTCCACCATAAAAAATAAGTCATACTTCACACAGAAATGTCCCCATTATCAGGGAGAGGGCTTGTCCCATCAAAAACAGGAGCCTTGCGCAAACGTTCACGAGTTAACCCTGGTCCTCACCTCTGTCTGTGCAAAAACCAACTCGTTCTCCTGAAATCGTTTAACCTTCAATTTTCCACTGCCAAATCGACATTTACTTAGTTGAGCTTGTTTCTCAATCAATTGGGTAGCAGAGTCACGCAACTCATGGAGGCTAGAGGATGGCTGTTCAAAATTTACAACAGACGAACAAAATGCGCTAGGAGGTTCAAAATGAAAAATGTCGTGAGTTGGCCACAGGAGGGTCCAGTGGCTGAGGAACTGAGGTCAAGGTAAAGCCAGAGGCAGGTCCAGTGGCTGAGGAACTGAGTTCAAGGTAAAGCCAGAGGCAGGTCCAGTGGCTGAGGAACTGAGGTCAAGGTAAAGCCAGAGGCAGGTCCAGTGGCTGAGGAACTGAGGTCAAGGTAAAGCCAGAGGCAGGTCCAGTGGCTGAGGAACTGAGGTCAAGGTAAAGCCAGAGGCAGGTCCAGTGGCTGAGGAACTGAGGTCAAGGTAAAGCCAGAGGCAGGTCCAGTGGCTGAGGAACTGAGTTCAAGGTAAAGCCAGAGGCAGGTCCAGTGGCTGAGGAACCTATGTCATGTGAAAGCCAGAGGCAGGTCCAGTGGCTGAGGAACTGAGGTCAAGGTAAAGCCAGAGGCGAGTCCAGTGGCTGAGGAACTGTAGGGTTTAGTTGACAGTTAATAGGAAAAAATAAATAATAGTCCCGAACCTACTTGGACTTGACAGTTACCCTATCGGAAAAGAAGTAACTGCATGACGAAGTCAGTGCAAAGGGTAGGACGAAGACGGAGGGTCCCACCATGACAAAGAGCATCACAGGGGTGCCAAGAAAGCTAGGGATTCCGACCAAATTGCGAAGTTAGAAAACAGAGAAACTAGGAAAAAATATAGGAAATAAAAAACTTGATTTACAACAAGCCTCTCAGGTTGAAGTCATAATAGACCGGGCTCGTCCACAGTCCAATTTGGACACACAGTCCATAAGCTAAGGTGGGATAGTCCACAAACGCAATAACAATATTGCCAACCAGGATTTACTGTGAGAGGTCTTCGACATCAGGGATAGGTTCAAGGGAAGGGGCTTTGCGCAAACGTTCATGAGGACATTTCAAGTGTTTCCCTCCAGAAACAGACTGCAACTTATAGCGGTCATTTGGCAGCACTTCCATAATCTTATAGGGGCCTCTGTAGGCATTGTCCAATTTAACTCTGCAGGTGGAGGTAAATCCACAAATGGAATAGTAACAGTGTGACCACCTAACATCTCACTGAACAGCACAACCTCATCCTCAGTACACTGATCTAGAGAGCACTGATCTGGCAAGGTATCAGAATAATCATTGGTGACATTACTAAATGTAACAGAATCAGAATGTTTGTCCTCCTTGGTACATTTGTCCAATAGATCTGAGTCAACTCTTAAGCAAGTTTGCTGAACTTCAACTTCAACCACACATGAGGCATTTGTTTTGTGTTTAATGGTACCTTCCATAGAGGTGGGCATGCTAGGAGGATAATCCTTCCTCAACATGCACAATGATGGGGTGATCACCATATAGAAATCAGGTACCAGAATTTCTCGTCCCAAAACTATGGGGACTGGCAAAGAACAATAAGGGACTACATGAAACAATACCTGAATATCATGACCATTGATAGTGATTGATGTCAGTCTTTGACACTTAGAAATCGTTACTGATGATCCTAATCCATGCAAGTTAACAATGTTATCAAACGCTGTACCATGAAACTTGGGACTAATGGACGCACTAAGGAGTGAGCATTCTGAACCTGAGTCGAAACAGTAATTGAATACATCACCTTGGTGGGTAAAGGTGCCTTCTGAATTGGCGACGCAAAGGCTGACCTGCCTCTCTGCTGGCTTGGTCATCAGATTTCTGGTGTCTCCAGATCCTGGACGTGGTGATGACTGCTTCTTCTTTGGATTGGTTGGGTAGCTGATTGGATGAGTTGGATCCTGAAGTTGGTGATCTGCATTCAGAAGTTTTGTGTCCAGTCCGTTTGCATCGGCCACAACGAGGGATGAAGCTTTGGGTAGTTGAAGATGTTGATGGGGAATTATATCGGGTTTTCTTTGACGGACCCGAGCTACCATCATCATTGTCATTTGGCCTTTTGAAAGACAAGGCCCTCAACTCCTGAAGCTATTTTTTGCGATCGTCGTTTTTTGTGGTGTAGCAGAGGCGACGCGCTCTTGGATCTGCTTGAGCAATTTGGGCAAGAGCAACAGATACAGCAACTTCTTCTACGGAGGATTGGCGATAACGAGACATAAATTGGTTGATGGTTCGTGACGCAAATGTGGCGTAGTTTTCGAATTCTCGGGGTTTAGATTGGAAGCACTGAAGCATGAAACCTGCTGGAGTGAGTGAAACGTCATATTAGTGAAGGAAAAGTGATCGAAATTCGTTCCAATTTAGTCCAGGATGAACTATGGTAGTAAACCAATCAGCTGCATCTCCTTTTAGGGCTTGGCTCAAAGCTACTATCAATCTTCTGCCTTGTTGATCATCAGAGGTCAAGCAACATTCAGCTGTGTTACACCATAATTTAGGTTCGACGTGTTTATTTTTTGTGTCAAATTCGGGAAGAGTTAGCCTCATTGAATCTCTAAAAGTACTTTGGTCTTGTCCTGATGTAAGTTTATCAGCCATAGCTCTCATTATGCGAGCTTGCTCAAATAAAAAGTCTTGTAGGGGGAATGAAAAGTCATGAGAGGGTCTGGTAGCGGAAGGAAGAGGGGTGGAAGAAACAGGTGGCGGGCGCCTCGCGTCATTCAGGTGTTCTCGCGGAAATTCGGTACTGAAGGGTCCCCGTTCCGAGGGGCGCTCGGGATCCCGAAGGGTACCTCCCCCAGAAAAGGTTTCCCCTTGCCGTCCGTCTGCACGAAACCTTGGCGGAGCCCCGCGACCGGCCCTCCAACTGATGGAAGAGTTTTCTCGCACATAATGGTTATTCGAAACATTTTCGTTCAGCTCAGGATTTTCACGTCGACTGTCACTGAATCCGGCACGTAGATTTTGATATCCCACTTCTGATGTTATGTCCCGGGGTTCGGGATCTGATATCTCCCCTTCCTCATAATCAGATGCCATGGGGAGACACAAATAAAACACTCGCGATATGATTAAAAACTAATTTATTTTGATTCGGACTGTTAAAATGGGAAAACTCGATAGCACACTCCCCCTCGAAGGTACTCACAGTGGTACTTGTAACGTAAACTGATCGTAATACTTTGCGGTTATAAAAATGCGTCTAACAGAGCAACTACTCAAAACAGACTGCGGAGTGGGGCCTCAGGGTGAGCGCTCCCCTCCAGTTTTCAGTAGTTTGTTAAAGTACCTCGAGGGGATTTACGAGCGGCTAGTGGCGACACAATTGGTGTTTTCGAGTACTACGTTTCAGAAGCGTTCCAGGAGGCAGGCTCATTTCTCCATCACATATATATATATATATATATATATATATACTCGGCCCTTCGGGCCTCGCCAGGGGGCAAGCCCCCTGGACCCCCAAAGGGGGCTCCGCCCCCTCGGAACGGCTCCGCCGTTCCTCACCCCCGAAGGATGTGTTCTTATACTCCGTATAACAAAGGAGAATTTGCTATGCAATTTACCCCCCCCCCCACCACCAACACCCCCCCACACCACCAATTCTTTATCACATTCCTCTTTGTGCTCATCTTTATCACATTCCTCTTTGTGCTCATCTTTATCACATTCCTCTTTGTGCTCATCTTTATCACATTCCTCTTTGTGCTCATCTTTATCATATTCCTCTTTGTGCTCATCTTCATCACATTCCTCTTTGCGTGACGCGTTTTTGTGACAGGATATTGTGACAGGACATTTTTTTCACATGACCCCCGGCGTTAAAATTGCATAGCAATTAATATTATATAACTGTTTATATATTTATGTATGTGTCATTCCAGACGATAACTCTCGAAAGAATTGAGATAAAAAGTTCAAATTTGCACGAAAAATCTGTCTTGGCAATCGACAGGCTAAGTTCGTAGATGGGCAGAATCGGGTCACTTTAAGGGGGAGTTTTGGGGAGTTTTAGGGGGGAAAAATTACCCATAAATTCCCAAAATGAAACAGTCTGACAAGTGACACCTCGTTTTAAAGGTTTTTGTACGCTGAACACTATGGTGAAATCAGAATTGCGATATCTCATTCCGTTCTCAAACTGGAGCACTTTGAAGATGAAGGAACGTGGTTATTTCTTGAGATGTTCTTCCTGGTTCGTCTGCTCTAATCTGATAACGGAATGGGATATCGCAATTCTGACTTCACCATCGTGTTCAGCGTTGGAAAATCTACAAACCGAGGTGTTACTCGGCAAAAAATGGAATAAAAAATTTGTTACATACCTATACCTATATGCCCATATTTGATGCATACCGAATTAACCGAATAGCGTCATACTTGAATACCTATAATTACCCAATAAGTTTAAGATTGCCCATATTTGAATGGGATATCCCAAACATCACATTTTACATAAAATCAGTTATTTCTTCGGACATTCGCTCTTATAGCCATGCTGCATGACTGTGGTTTTTTATAAACCTTTACCTACATCGAACAGCGCTGGGAACTTTAACTGTGGCACGGACGATGAAGATTCAGAATGAACTTTTTCGTTTACCTAACGTTACCAGTAGACGTAGGAGCTCTTTGCCTTACGTGTATTTTGAGAATTTTTGTTTGTGTATTTTTCCGTATTTTTTTGCATTTTAGTCACCTACACACACCCACGTTTCTTCTATTATGTAGCAATTTTCCATGTATCTTGTTGTACTCGTATTATTAACATCAATCATGTACGTGATTGAAATCTAATTTTTCTTTGTACAAAAAATTCTTTATAATTTTTCCAGTATTTTTGTACAAATAAATGAGAATGTTTTCAAGTACCTATATCATCTGTGAATTCATTAAAAGTTTATCAGAACTTGCAGAATCACGTTTTCCGAAGTTAACATCGACGTCAAGTCCAAAATGAAGGAATTCAGAAGAGTACAACGGGCCATGTCCCAAATGTTGGTGCGCACTAACTTTATTGTTGAATATTGGGGAGTAAACTTTACTTTAAACGAAAAACCAATTTAAAAGGTTGACATTATTAGTATTGAAATACAATAAGCACCAAGAAAAATTATTGCCGTAATTACAGGATTTACCGTGAACTGTCAAACTTTAAATTGCGAATTGCCAAAAATCTCATTTTTGGACTTGACACACTACTCACTGCGGCCACGGATTTATTTATTTGAAATACATGGAAATTATATATCCTTTTCTTAATTAATACCTAGTAATTAATTATTGCTTGAAACTGATTGAGATTAATAGATAGGTACAATTAGTGTTGAAAATTGAAACTGTATCTGTAGAGTGTACAAATAGAGAAAAATCAAAAGAATAAATTGACTAGAACAATTTGATTCCTACGTAATGAATTTGTACAACAGAAACGAGCCAATCGAGAAAATTAGAAGAAAACATCTCGTAGAGTAATGCATGCATTATAATAGCGGATGTTCCTGATGATGGTGTACAGTGGAACTTCCCTCGGGCGGACACCCCCGGGGAATAATTTTTGTTCGTCCAAGAGAAGTGTCCGCGTATGGGAAGATCTCTCTTAGACAGACAAACGGAAAGATCTAAGTGGATGTTGTCCGCCTAAGGGGGAGGGGGGAAGGGTTGTCAGAGGGATTTTAAATGCAAAATAATATAAGTGAGCCGTTTATTCAATAAAATTATATACACTTGAATAAAATCAGTTTTCAAACGTTTTTCAATACATAGGTAATTATCATAAAAAACCCCGCATTGTCCTTGTTACATGGGTTTATTATTCTACTGGACTTACCTACAGAAATGCTGGCTGTTCATTTATTGTTGCTTTCATGTAAAATAATTGAAAAAGCTATTTCTGATGGTTTCCACCAATTTTGGCCCCCAAAACTTAAATTAGGTACGCTCCTTTTTTTTCAAATCATCGTTGATTATTGGTAGTGCCATTTAATCGTCTTGATCCGGGTGTTGACACTTCTTCTAGTAGCATTATACAAATTAATGGTGATTTCAGACGATTTTCCAGATTTTTGACCCATAAAAAAATCAATTTTGGGAGCTGAACCTTTGGTAGAACCTCAATTTTCCACTCTTTGGTCAAAATCGACTTCATATTCGGTCTTCTCGTCCCGAAAAACATGGAAAAAGATAGCTCAAAAGCTCATGTTACTAACATGTTACTAAAACACAAAAAGTACCTATTTGTATCCACATTTTCACTCATAACATCCCTGGGTATATTCCGATCGGGCTGAAAGGTTTCGGGACACAACTAGGGCCCAATTGGAACATGTGTGCGAAAGAACGAATTTTTTAGACCGAAAAGGAAGCCTGTACACGTGATACGGCGGACGGCGGACGGACATTGCATTTTGGTTTATTATTCTGTGAATAATACACCTATGTATTCGCTCAGAAAATTTTTTTATAACACCCCCTCAAAATTTTTTCTTTTCCGTTTCAAGGGGCGTAGATTCCAAAAATGCAATGTCCGTCCGCCGTCCGCCGTATCACGTGTACAGGCTTCATTTTCGGTCTAAAAATTTGATCTTTCGCACACATGCTCCATTTGGGCCCTAGTTGTGCCCCGAAACTTTTCAGCCCGATCGGAATATACCCAGGGGTGTTATGAGTGAAAATGTGTGTAAAAATAGGTACTTTTTGCGTTTTAGCAACATGTTGGTAACATGAGCTTTTAAAGTATCGTTTTTCATGTTTTTGGGGACGAGAAGACCGAATATGAAGTCGATTTTGACCAAAGAGTAGAAAATTGAGGTTCTACCGGATGTTCAGCTCCCGAAACTGATTTTTTATGAGTCAAAAACCTGGGAAATCGTCTGAAATCACCATCAATTTGTAGAATAACACTGGAAAAAGTGTCGACAGGTGGATCAAGACGATTAAATGGTACTATCAATGATCAGAAATTATTTATATTACAAAAAAACGCTGCAAATCCCTGCACAACGGTTTATTATTTTGTACAGAATACCCTTCTGTTACACATCACAGCTCTCTGTATAGATAACCCCTATATATAATATAATATGTACTAGTCTATAGGTACATATTATGGGAATCGCAATAGTAGTAGCGGTTAGTACCTAAACCCTTACTCGTTGCTAGGTACCTACCTAAATCACGAGTTAAATGTTACTAAAATAATACAGCCGATGACAAACAGTAACTAAAACGGCAAGAAGAATCGCACATAATGAAGTTCTAAAGGAAAATTGTTGATGTGGAGTGAAATAGATGCCCCTTCTGCGTAGATCACTGTTTTCTGTGGTCAATACCTATGATGAACCGTTGTGTAATAACTTGCCCATCAATAATACTTCAACGGTTGTTCAAGTTGCAAAAGTACCGATCAACAAAATCCAGCCCCTTCTTGGTAGATGAACCGTTGTGTAATAATTTAACGTTGCGTAATAATTTACCGTCATGTAATAATTTACCATAGTGTAATAATTTACCTGTTGTGATCGGCTGCTCCTCCACAACCAATGTAATGTACATACATGTTGTACCTCAGAGTGGGGACCCCCCGACCCCCCTATAAAGAGCCGAGGGGCCAACAAATATATAACCTTTCTCAAGCTAACTTTCGGCCTCGTCTGTTCATCCTTATTCACTACACTGGTGACCCCGACGTGATCTGAACACGCAGCCTCCGCCCGCCGTCTGCGACCGCGGTGCGACGACAGCGCCTAGCAACGACGAACAACGCCGCTCAGCGCCCGCCGACCGTCTGCGACCAGCCCCACCTCCGCAGCACTACGCCCGGCACACGCACCCCACTCCGACGCCCCACAGCGCCGCCCCCACCGACGCCACACAGCGGCGCCCCACTCCGACGCTCGCCTCGACGCCCAACGCAGCGGCCCCCCGCTACTTCGCCCCACCATCCGATTCCTATATAAGGAAACGGACGCCGGCGCCTCGCACACTTCCTGCAGACACTTCCAGACGACACCTCTCCGGGACTGGCGCCTACAACGAGAACACGGACCCGAAACCACTGACACCCGCAGAAACGACCCACCGACATCAACGCTCCAGCTGCGGCCGTACGACCCCGCATTCCCGCACGTCTGATTCGCCCAACTCGAGATCACATTGGCTCACGAAGGCCTCACGACGCCACATGCTAAATTCGCCCCCGCCTTCGAGCCCCGACAAGCGGACCTCTACGACGACCCCAACCGACTTCCGAGCACGAGAATCCGTCAGTCCACGCCCGCCGACTCCGTAGAGCCCTCCCGGCCGACACACCGCAACGCGTAGAACATCAAATCGTCACGAAGGGACCTCCATGCCACGCGAAACTTCGCCGAATATTACCGGACCTCAACGCGAAAGCGTCGGCCCATTTCGGCGAATTACTAGCGGCTGGCACCATCGAACGCCAACAGCTATACCAGACGTTGACAACTCGCCTTTTCGCCACGCACGCACCGTCCGACGGCTCCCGGCTCACCGCCTTACTCAACCGACTTCCGACGACGAACTACCGTCAGTCCTCGCCCGCCGACTCACTCCGACCCCGCTCGTTCGGCAGCTTTTCACACGCGCCCTTCACATAGCGGCGCGCGACGAACCCGACGTCACGAAACTCGCTGCTCTCGCCGTTCGCCTCAAACCCTTCGCTCCCCCTCCTCGAGTGGCTACCGTCACCGAAGAGGTTCGTGTGATTCGAACAGACGACAACAGCGACCACCGACGCAGCCACGACCGACCACACGCAGCGAGACGAACGGCTCGTGTTTCTACCGCCGCACATGGGACCCCCGAGCACAAAAACGCCGCACCCCATGCACCTGGCGCCCGCAACAACAGCCGCCGCGGCCGTACCCACGCACTCAACCAACACCCCGGCTCTTCATACGTCGCAAACGTACCGCCCCCAACGACACCGACCCGGACAGCCACAGCGGACCACCGCAACCACCGCAACCAGCACACGCACCTCCCACGCCCGACAACCGCCACCGCAACAGAACAAAATTTAACTAAATGCGTTACTTAAATTCTGGGGGGAGCAGTGTTGTGATCGGCTGCTCCTCCACAACCAATGTAATGTACATACATGTTGTACCTCAGAGTGGGGACCCCCCGACCCCCCTCTGATCATGTCAGGGGCCTATAAAGAGCCGAGGGGCCAACAAATACATAACCTTTCTCAAGCTAACTTTCGGCCTCGTCTGTTCATCCTTATTCACTACATCACCCATCAAATATACTTCAACGTTTGTTCAAGTTTCAGAAGTACCTACCAACAAAATCCAATAGTCCATCCCTTATCAAATGAAATAATATCGCAGAACAACCAACTCGACTTCTGATTATAATCAGGTGCTCCCCAGCGATGATATCCTGGCCGGATTTATACCGTTTGATTCACGATCGTGCTGACGAAGCTTTTTGGTGCACACGAACGGCTGGTCGTACAATGCTCCGGGTGGTCTCAAAAAATTGTTTACCTCAAGACAAATTTAATAAAGTAAAAAAAAAACCATACCCTTCTATCGAAAGTTTTCGAGATACGGCGTTCTGACAATTTCAGCCCCTATTTTGAACCCCTTAGAGATGACTGACAGTAACGTCGAGCTTCGAGGACCAACTAGACCCCGAACGGAACCTATATCCCGAATTTCATCAATTTTGGTTTATTATTTTTATTAATGAACCATTGGAATCGAGTATATTCATGGTAACTAAGAAAAGTGGCCCGTACGGCGTACGGCGGACAGACAGAAATATTTGTATTGCATTTTCGGATTCTACATACCTTGAAACGTGAACCATCAAATTTTGAGGGAGGGGGGGTTAGAATTTTTTAATTTTTTTTTCATGATCGATTCCAATGGTTCATTATTGAAAACAATATAGGTACCAAAAATTTTAAAAAACTACCCGGAAGAAGTGTAATGATATTTTTGTGATGTAGATTAGTTCAATCTCTAACCTCAAGTACAAACCTAGTTTTTTTATTGGTAATGTATACAGGTATGGGAATATGCCGACTTTCTCTCTTCATGGGCTCAGAAAGGGTTTGAGTTTCGGGGGCGGACAGGACTTGGGGTTGGGTTCTAGAAAGGGCATGTACGAAATTTGACTCCATTCCGACAATTATGGCGCGGTGGAGGGAAAAAATACCGTAACTGGCCACTAAGCAATGAGCATAAGAAGAAGAGAAGAAGAAGAAAGAAGCATAAGAAGAAGACGTCAACTCGACATTTATTGCAATAAAAATAATCGAAAATATTACAATAAACCCGAATAACATAGTACGGAGCTTTAGTAGTGGTAGAATCTTGAATGAAGGTGGTAAAAACCAAACACAACACACAACCATTGAACGAGTTGATAGGTATAGGAACGAAATTTTCCGTTTTATTTGACCTGACTTGTCATAGTATTTTCCTGTTCATCTTCGTATCATTTCCAAATAATCATGAAAATTAACAGTTTGGAACTGGCTGTGCCACCAAAGTCGGATCTCCTGACTTGGATTCTCCAGTTTCACCTCCACATCCTACCATTTGCTATAGTTTAATTACACCTAGGAGAAAGTGCGTATCTCATCGTCAAGGGACTCATCACTTTGCAACAAGATAATAAATTAATACCTATTTAGTTTTGAAAAATGCACCTACCCCCAATGTTGCTATGAGTAGTTTTACTACCCAATATGGTTCATAATTACCTGTATGTTTAATGATGATTACCCTCGACTTTGTAGTTATTTAAGGAAATATTACTTACAATAAATCAAAATAACAAAGTTGCACGTACCTTTAGTAGTGTGTACAACCGAGAATGAAGATAGAATCCAGTTCGTAGCACAAACCGCATACACAACCACTGATCAACGTGCACACACGTTATTCATCGGATTGCCCATATCACTTCACGCGGTTAATCGGCGGATCACTCCGAGGCGATTCGAGAAAACACACAAAAATATATAATCTAGTCCAGGAATTATTGTTTAAAGATGAATTTTGACGAAAAACTACCACAAACCTACCATCCGTCGCGGGTGATCGAGGGACTGACGTGTGGGGCGGCAGGGTGGGGAAGGTGGCGGTGAGGGGAAAGTAGGCACTTAGGTACTTGTAACTTTAATTATTTTCCCCTTCATTTTACCCGACTTATTGTCTTTACCTGTTTTTACACTTTTCCAAAAAAATCTACGAAATGATTGAAGTTACCGATCTACCTGGCACTGGGTCTGCCCGCCAGAGCTTAAACTCTCCAGATTTAGGTTAATACTTGGAATTTTCCATCTATTTTATTGGAATTGGTCATTAATACGATCTTGAATTTCCATAAACCACCAATGGTTGTATAGTTGGTGTTTTAATCGTTCCAAGTAACTACATCATGTTGTGAACTGATGCCCTCGTGGCACAACCAGTGCCACATAGATAAGTAACTTGTATATTATTTCTTCGATTGTTTGAAGCAGTTAGGAAAAGAAAAACACAATGAAAATTCAGGTAAATGTAAAAAAATAAAATAAATAAATAAGTAAATAAATTTAAAAAAATCGAGTTAATACCTACCTAGTACCTACCCCACCACGCCCAGCCACATCACCTTCCCCACCCTACCGCCCCTCTCTATTAGTCAGTCTGGCCCGATCAACCGCGACGGATGGTAGGTAAGTGGTAGTTTTTATTCCAAATTCATCATAGAAGAATAATTCCTGGACTAAATTGTACTGTGTTATTGTGAGTTTTCTCCTCGAATCGCCTCGGTATCCGCCGATTTAATCGGGAGAAGTGATATGGGCAATTCGAAAACCAACGTGGGTGCATCGTCGGTCCGCGCCGATGATGGTTGTGTTCAGTGCTGCGATTTGGATTCCACCACCTTCATTCACCGACCATCCACTACTAAAGGTACCGTAAAATTATGCTCTTTAGGTTTATTGTAAGTAATATTTTCTTTATAATTTATAAAGTCGAGGATCCTCTGGTGGCACACCCCAAGCCACGTAGACATACCTACCTACCTTACCTACACATTTCTTTAATTGTGTGGATAAGTTACGAAACGAAAAATACAATGAGAATTCAGGCAAATGAAAGGGGAAAATATTAAGTAAAAACCTACCAAGGCCCACCCCGTTGATACTTTCTTGTAAGTACGCTATTGGTTGGTATGCGGTAGTTTTTCGTCAAAATTGATCTTTAAACAATAATTCCTTGACTAGATTATAAAGTTTTGTGTGTTTTCTCCCTGATTTGCGTCGGTATTTCCCGCCGAATAACCACGAGGAATGATATGGACACTCCGATACCTCAAGTGAGTGCAGGTTGGCCTGTATTGACCAGTGATTGTGTTTTTGATTATTAGTGCTGCGATTTGGGTTCTACCACCTTCATTCCCTGATCATCCGATACTAAAGGTAAGTACAACTTTGTTATTTCCCTTTATTGTAAGCAATATTTCCTTATAACGATAAACGTGAGTGTAGTAAAATGACGAATTTAGGTATCTACTTGGGAGTTTCTACATATTTGATTGAACTTAGTGTTTAACACCATCTGGAATTTCCAAAAACTACTGATAAGGGACCTATACGGTGTTCTCATCGTTCCGAGTACCTGTCTGAATCAGGAGAATCGTTGCTCTGGTGCCACGTAGACATACCTACCTACCTTACCTACACATTTCATTAATAATTGTCTGGATAAGTTACGAAACGAAAAACGCTGCAAAGTCCTTGTCACATGGGTTTATTATTCTACTGGACATACCTACAGAAATGTTGGCTGTTCATTTATTGTTTATTTCATGTTACAGCCCAACTGTGGCCAGGGAATTACAGTTTCATAAAAATGCGCGGGATTCAATAATTTAACCATTAATTATTGGTTGTTATTCATGAAGCGTAACATTTGTTCAAACTGAAAAAGTACCTATCAATAAAATTCAAAATAACCACCACTCTTCTAATGAAATAATATCGCAGAACAACCAACTCGACTTCATACAGCCATCCTTGATTATAATCAGGTGATCCCTAGCAATGATATATATCTGGGCCGGATTTATACCGTTTCATTCACGATCGTGTTGACGAAGCTTTTTGGTGCTCACGAACGGCTGGACGTACAATGCTCCGAGTGGTCTCAAACAATTTTTTAATTTTAGATAAATTTAAAAACGTTAAAAACCACATACCCTTCTATTGAAAGTTTTCGAGCTACGTCGTTCTGAAAATTTCAAACCCTATTTTGAACCCCTTAGAGATGACTGACAGTAACGCCGAGCTTTGAGGACCAACTAGGCCCCACACGGGACCTAGAAACCAAATTTCATTCATTTTGGTGCATGGCAACTAAGGAAAGTGCGTCCATGGGCTATCTATAATAGTAAAGTGGAATGTTTGATTTCCGTTTCTACCTACCTATTTTCTATCAGGCAAAACGCCTGCACCTCCCTCTCCGGCTAATTCTGAGTGTGTGGGTCGAAAATCGATGAAAATGCCCAAAAGTCTAAAAATATGTACCTACGTACCCAGGGGCGCCATTTAAGGGGGGCAGGGGGGGGACCTAGGCCCCCCCAAGGAATTGATAAATAATGAAAATGACTACTGGAGTTATCTAGAATATCATAGCCTTCTTTTAAAAAGTTATTCCTTTAAAAAGGAATATTTTGAATGGATATTATTGGAATGTAGCAATGCTAATTTAATGAATTGAAAAAGGGTACTTTGATTTTGTTTGTATTTATTCTTTTATTGAAACTTTAAATATGTAAAAGGAAGCATAAAATTAGCATACATCTAAATGTAATATTAATTTAAACAAATTTGCGGGGGAAAAACCCTGGACCCTCTTTCCTTAGTAGATATATCATACCCCCCATACCCCCTGGTGTTTGCCCCCCCCCCCCCCAACAGTTTGGTGAAATGGCGCCCCTGTACGTACCCACATAAAACAACTGAAAGTGGTTATGGGATGGTGACAGCAAACGGCTTCTTCAATTTCGAGATTCGCTAAAAATAAGTGGATCTAAAGCGGATCAAATCGAAATTGTTGAGGATTATGAGGTTTGCATTTAGTAAAAATTGCTACTAAATGACCACAAATGTTACAGGATGGTACTTCGAAAATTCTTTTCCATGGTCATTGTCATTTCCATGGTCATTTTGAAAAAGTAGAAGGTAAAGGAGTTCAAATTGAAATTATATAATAAAAAATGTGGCCAAAACGTATTGAGCCAAAAACTGAGGTGAATAATATATAGACATATCGATATTTTCAGGCTACTGATCTATCGATACTCTTCCGTACGATTCGGGCACTCGGGGGTCGCTCCGATCACTTGGGAAGGCCGCCCCGGGGGAAACAGACCCCCGTGTTCCACTGTGGTTTAGTGGGGAAGCTCTGAAATGTTTCTAATTGCCTGATACACGTTGGAAAGATCGTGATGGACGCTGAGTGCAGAGAGAAGGTCCTTTGATCTGCCCGCCGCCACTTCGATGTCCCGGTAGCTCCTTAATTACTCCCCTCCCAACCCCTTCCCTACCGTCATCATCAACCCCTCGTCAGAACCATACGACCTCAGTAACTCCTGTGTCCTATCGTTTATTTTCTCCTTTTTTTCCCCACCTTAACCTTTATCTATCCTTAATCCACTTCGTGTTCGAACCCGGTAGTGGGAAGACGGAGGTTCCTACCTGACGAGATCGTAATAAGTCATCGGTAGAACTCGAATCAGTACCTACGCACTTTGTAATGGATGAGATGGTACAACCAGCCGCTAAGGATGGGATATCGATATCGATATTATCGAGATATCGATATTTTCCTTCCTATATCCGATATTTTTATATCGATATACCTATTCACTTCGATAATATCGGAATATCATTTTTTAGCTCCGATATTACCGTTTAATTGGTTTATTATTTTCAATAATGAACCTTTGGAATCGACCATGAAAACTTTTTTTTAAACCCCCTCAAAATTTGATGGTTTCCATTTCAAGGTATGTAGAATCCGAAAATGCAATAAAAAAATTTCTGTCCATCCGATGTACGCCGTACTTCGCACTTTTCTTAGTTACCATGAACCAAAATTGACGAAATTCAGTTTATAGGTTCCATTTGGGGTCTAGTTGGTCCTCGAAGCTCGGCGTGTCAGTCAACCCTAAGGGTTGAAAAATATGGGTTGAAATCTCCAGGACGCCGTTATCTCGCATTTTTCGCGGTTTTAAACAGTTCTCGAACTTGAGAGTTTTTTAAGACCACCCGGAGCATTGTACGTCCAGCCGTTCTTTCACAGTAAGGCCCAGAAGTTTGCACCGACAGGCTTTTTCGACAGGAGGGTGAATGAAATTGTATAGGTTACATTGAGCCCAGATATCATCACTAGGGACGCGGCAACAATCGGGAATTGGCCCGAGATAATCATTGCTAGGGAGAACCTGTTTATATTCACGGAGTATGAAGTCGAGTTGCTTGTTCTGTGATATTATTTCATTTGAAAAATGATGGCTCATTTGGAGTTTGTTGATAGATAGTGAAACTTGAACAAACGTTCAAGTGTTATTGATGGGTAAATTATTACACAAAGGTAAATTATTACACAACGGTAAATGTTACACAACGGTTCAAATATTTGTTCGTTCCCGACCGGGATTCGAACCTGTGACCTTCACAGTGGGATTGCCGCCCCTAACCGAGCTACGGGGCACATGGGCACTAGGCAAGTGATGTGCGTGATGCATACGCGCTGCTCTTTAGGGCAAGTTCAGTTGTATGGCAACATCGTAGAATGCTCCGGATGGTCTCAAAAATTCAGGGAAAAAATCAAAACTATTTAAAAATTCGAGAAAACCCACACCTCAAAATACAATTTTTCGAGATAGGGATAGGTACTCTGGATAATTCTACCCCTATTTTTCACCAAGTGCCAACTAGAGCTCAAACGGGACCCATTTATACCAAATTTTGTGAGTTTTGGTTCATGGGAACTAAGGAAAAAGCCGCGGACGGCGTAATGCGGACGGACGGAATTTTTTTATTCGATAATCGTATTCTACGTAAAAATAAAATTTTGAGGGGGGGGGGGGGGGGGTTAAACTTTTTTTTCTTGGTCGATTCCAAAGATTCATTATTGAAAACAATGAACCAAAATCGGGAAAGAGCGAGGATCCAATATAAAATTGGAAGGGATTTCCATATTCCTACCGTCACAACTTGAAACCTCGAAATATCCATTTAAAACTTTCGAAATGTAAGTATACACGTAAAATATGCTCTTCTCCCTCACACAAAAATAATGTACAGCCTTTTATTTTGAATAGTGCTATACGTAACCCGCAATACGAGCGTTTAAAATAGCCAAAAACCTGAGATTATTTGTATGGAAGACAGGAGAATATTTACACAAGATTAACCAAGAAAAATAGAATTACTTGTTGACTAGATATAATTTTAAAATAGAATTGGGTACCTACATATTACCTTTATGAACAAATATATGAAATTAACAAATTATATGAAGCTAATTAGGCATAGTTATTAACCGTTTTAGCTAAATACAAATGAGTTCGTTTGTGCAAACAATAGCTTATCAAAATTGTTTATTAAAACTATGCCTGCGGTCTGAAATACAATTTTGGTTTATTCTATAATAATCCTTTGGAATCGAGCATGAAAAAAACAAAACAAATTAAATCCTATCAAAATTTTATGGTTTCCTTTCAAGTTATGTAGAATCCGAAAATGGATTAAAACTTGTCATGGTACCCCTCAAATTACATTTACCACTCCTATGTAATGTTAAGGTGTATAGATTTAACCAAATAAACGAGGAGAAAGAGAGCTGAGCGACGCCTCGGGAAAAGGACCAGAAGGAGGCAACCGGTGGTGATAACCGTGGGATGCTTCATCCTCTAATACTTGCTGTGGGGATAACCGTGGGGTATTAGCATCCTCATCCTTACAGGTCAGCTGTGGTGATAACAGTGGGACGTTCCTTTCATCTAGCACTCGCTGTGGTGATAACCGTGGGGTATTAGCATCCTCATCCTTACACGTCTGCTGTGGTGATAACAGTGGGACGTTCCTTTCATCTAGCACTCGCTGTGGTGATAACCGTGGGGTATTAGCATCCTCATCCTTACACGTCTGCTGTGGTGATAACAGCGGGACGTTCCTTTCATCTAGCACTCGCTGTGGTGATAACCGTGGGGTATTAGCATCCTCATCCTTACACGTCTGCTGTGGTGATAACAGTGGGACGTTCCTTTCATCTAGCACTCGCTGTGGTGATAACCGTGGGGTATTAGCATCCTCATCCTTACACGTCTGCTGTGGTGATAACAGCGGGACGTTCCTTTCATCTAGCACTCGCTGTGGTGATAACCGTGGGGTATTAGCATCCTCATCCTTACACGTCTGCTGTGTTGATAACAGCGGGACGTTCCTTTCATCTAGCACTCGCTGTGGTGATAACCGTGGGGTATTAGCATCCTCATCCTTACACGTCTGCTGTGTTGATAACAGCGGGACGTTCCTTTCATCTAGCACTCGCTGTGGTGATAACCGTGGGGTATTAGCATCCTCATCCTTACACGTCTGCTGTGGTGATAACAGCGGGACGTTCCTTTCATCTAGCACTCGCTGTGGCGATAACCGTGGGGTATTAGCATCCTCATCCTTACACGTCTGCTGTGGTGATAACAGTGGGACGTTCCTTTCATCTAGCACTCGCTGTGGCGATAACCGTGGGGTATTAGCATCCTCATCCTTACACGTCTGCTGTGGTGATAACAGCGGGACGTTCCTTTCATCTAGCACTCGCTGTGGTGATAACCGTGGGGTATTAGCATCCTCATCCTTACACCTCTGCTGTGGTGATAACAGTGGGACGTTCCTTTCATCTAGCACTCGCTGTGGTGATAACCGTGGGGTATTAGCATCCTCATCCTTACACGTCTGCTGTGGTGATAACAGCGGGACGTTCCTTTCATCTAGCACTCGCTGTGGCGATAACCGTGGGGTATTAGCATCCTCATCCTTACACGTCTGCTGTGGTGATAACAGCGGGACGTTCCTTTCATCTAGCACTCGCTGTGGCGATAACCGTGGGGTATTAGCATCCTCATCCTTACACGTCTGCTGTGGTGATAACAGTGGGACGTTCCTTTCATCTAGCACTCGCTGTGGCGATAACCGTGGGGTATTAGCATCCTCATCCTTACACGTCTGCTGTGGTGATAACAGCGGGACGTTCCTTTCATCTAGCACTCGCTGTGGTGATAACCGTGGGGTATTAGCATCCTCATCCTTACACCTCTGCTGTGGTGATAACAGTGGGACGTTCCTTTCATCTAGCACTCGCTGTGGTGATAACCGTGGGGTATTAGCATCCTCATCCTTACACGTCTGCTGTGGTGATAACAGCGGGACGTTCCTTTCATCTAGCACTCGCGGTGGCGATAACCGTGGGGTATTAGCATCCTCATCCTTACACGTCTGCTGTGGTGATAACAGCGGGACGTTCCTTTCATCTAGCACCGCTGTGGTGATAACCGTGGGGTATTAGCATCCTCATCCTTACAGGTCAGCTGTGGTGATAACAGTGGGACGTTCCTTTCATCTAGCACTCGCTGTGGTGATAACCGTGGGGTATTAGCATCCTCATCCTTACACGTCTGCTGTGGTGATAACAGTGGGACGTTCCTTTCATCTAGCACTCGCTGTGGTGATAACCGTGGGGTATTAGCATCCTCATCCTTACACGTCTGCTGTGGTGATAACAGCGGGACGTTCCTTTCATCTAGCACTCGCTGTGGTGATAACCGTGGGGTATTAGCATCCTCATCCTTACACGTCTGCTGTGGTGATAACAGTGGGACGTTCCTTTCATCTAGCACTCGCTGTGGTGATAACCGTGGGGTATTAGCATCCTCATCCTTACACGTCTGCTGTGGTGATAACAGCGGGACGTTCCTTTCATCTAGCACTCGCTGTGGCGATAACCGTGGGGTATTAGCATCCTCATCCTTACACGTCTGCTGTGGTGATAACAGTGGGACGTTCCTTTCATCTAGCACTCGCTGTGGTGATAACCGTGGGGTATTAGCATCCTCATCCTTACACGTCTGCTGTGGTGATAACAGTGGGACGTTCCTTTCATCTAGCACTCGCTGTGGTGATAACCGTGGGGTATTAGCATCCTCATCCTTACACGTCTGCTGTGGTGATAACAGCGGGACGTTCCTTTCATCTAGCACTCGCTGTGGCGATAACCGTGGGGTATTAGCATCCTCATCCTTACACGTCTGCTGTGGTGATAACAGTGGGACGTTCCTTTCATCTAGCACTCGCTGTGGCGATAACCGTGGGGTATTAGCATCCTCATCCTTACACGTCTGCTGTGGTGATAACAGCGGGACGTTCCTTTCATCTAGCACTCGCTGTGGTGATAACCGTGGGGTATTAGCATCCTCATCCTTATGCGTCTGCTGTGGTGATAACCGCGGGACATTCCGTCATCTAGCACTCGCTGCGGCGATAACCACGGGGTGCTAGACACCTTCTTCCGGGCGTCTGCTGTGGTGATAACCACGGTTAGTCCTCCTTCAACCTACCCAGACCATCCCTCTCCTTCACCACAAAACTATTTCTGTCCGTCCGCCATACGTCGCAGTATCCATTGTTAACTGCCATGAACCAAAATTAATGAAATTTGGTTTGTAGGTCCCATTTGGGCTCTTGTTGGTCCGCGAAGCTCGGCGTTACTGTCAGTAATCTCTAAGGGGTGCAAAATAGGAGTTGAAATTTTCAGAACGCAGTAGCTCGAACACTTTCAATAGAAGGGTATGGGTTTTTTACGTTTTTAAATTGATCTCGAGTTTGTGGATTTTTTGAGACTAACTGGTAAATACAGCTGTTCGTTCACAGTAAGGCCCTATGAAACGTTATACGTCCAGCCGATTTCATTGCTAGGGAGCACCTGATTATAATCACGCATATAGCTGAATGAAATCGAGTCGGTTGTCCCGTGATATTTCTTTGATGAATGATGTCTCTTTTTGTTGACAGGTACTTCTTTAACTTGAACAAACGTTACACTTCATAAATAGCAAATACCTATGATGACCTGCTTGTTTATTTTTGAAAATGGCCCGTCCTCTAGCTCATCATTTTGTCTGATAATATTACGTTCGATACCTATTATTAAAATTGGTGAAAATGAGTTAGGCATCCCCCCCCCCCCCCCCCAAACAGAAGTTTCTCACTATTATGAGGGAGGAAAAACCCCACTGTAGCAGCCTTTCCAAGTTTTCAGTCACAATTCTGCATCAGTTTGGTCGAATTCATAATCCGTTGTTGATGGTAATTTTAGCACTTTCTACAGATTTTTAGCGGTTTTGGCCCCCTATAACTTGAATTTGACTCAGTTTTTTAATAAAAATATTGATTACCTATTGAAATAGTATTTTTCTGTCTCGAGTCCAGTTAGGTTTTCATGATTCGAAAGTTGTTCGGTTAAAATTCATGTTAAAAGTCTACTCGTTGGACAGTCAGCATTTCTGCTTGTATCCGTACGTTTTGGTTCCGCAACAGCCCCGAAGCGTTGACAAAAGGGCCAACCATTTGAGGTCGATCATCAACTCTTGCACTGATACGAACTGAAAACTTTGTTAGAATCGCAAAATTATATTTGTTTTGTTGCTGTCTGTTCCTCTTTCTTGGGCGCCAACTAATATGGTGCTAATCACGTGATCATTTACCAAGTTCTCCGTCTTCCATCAAAATTAACCAAAATAGGTGAGTAGCTGTAGCTTCGCTTGATCCCACACACCACATAAAACAAACAACTTGATAGCAGAAACCAAGGAATAATTAATCAATTCACCACCTTCCCCCGCTAGTCACATAATGTATTTTCTTTACAGCAGTTATTGCTGTTTAGCAGTAATTATAGCTGCGGGTGTTGAACGGGACTTATTGAGAAAAGCGGAAGATAGGAATTTGTTACTGAACTTGAGATAAAGTTGTAAAAAATTCATCAGCGAGTGAACAAGTTTAGCGAGCTCCTGATATAAGTAATCCCTACTATATTATAAAAACGGATCTCTGTCTGTCTGTGTGTGTGTGTTTCTATGCACGGCCAAACGGCTCGACGGATATCGACCAAATTTGGCACGAATATCCGGTAGGCTCCCAAGTTGTGTAACGTCGCATTTTTAATTCCCTTACGATAGCGGAACTATGGTCGACCATGGTCAACTTCGTTAATTGAAATGGTAACCCCTATTTTTTATCGCGTATTCGTAATCTACGTGAAATTCTATCTACGATCGACCCTTCGGACCACCCCCGCGGTCGACCATAGCGCATCCATGGGCCCCTCCATGGTCGAATCCCGAATTGCTCAACGGATATCGACCAAATTTGGCACAAATATCCGGTAGCCTCCCAAGTTGAACGTAGGCGCATTTTTAATTCCCTTACCATAGCGGAAATATGGTCGACCATGGTCAACTCCTGAATGGCTTGACGGATTTTGATAAAATTGGGCACAAATATCAGGTAGGCTATGGGATTTTTCCGTCGTTTGTTGGTTCCACGATACTGCGTACAGCGAATCTCGGATAGCGAGCGAAGCGAGCGGTCAGGCTAGTTTATTATAAAACACACCTATAGCGCACCAGAAAATAACTCGCACTCATATCAATAGAAAAGTAACCTGTAATGCAAACTGTGTCTCCGAAATACTGAAACAACGCTGATGAAATTAGAAATGGAAATAGACTCATAGTTACCTTATAGGAAGGGAGTCTGATTGAGCTATTTATAGTCGAGTATCGGCCCCTGATTTGGCGATCTACGATTAGATGCTTCGCCTTCTCTTCGTACTTCCTGTCGTTTATATTACTGAGGACGGAATGTGTTTCTGTGTGCCAAATCGGCTGCAGTCGTCTCGATGGGAAGACAACACAAAACTGGATCCCCTTGGAATCGAATATAGGAATAAAAATCACTGAAATTATGGGAAAGCCGAAAGAAATATTTAACTGCCTGACATTTAATGGTAATAGTGAAAGCTCGATAGTAGGCTAAGCCAGTTTCGCTCATGAATAACAGAAACCATAAATAATAATAGCGGCAAAGCATCTTGGAGTTTTTCTCGCGATGTGTTATTAGGTCGACCTCTCAGTTGCATCCTTGGACTTATGTTTTCAATTAGCGAATTTTCGAAGAAAAGGAAGCTATTGTTCTAGGTCCAAAATTTTTAAAACTCGAATTTCCGAAAGATTTTTATACCAAAATCCGTTTCAGACCATCCTGAATTCACTGCCGAAAGACACTAAAAATTATATGTATGTATGTATGTATGTGTCATTCCAGACGATAACTCTCGACAGAATTGAGATAAAAAGTTCAAATTTGCACGAAAAATCTGTCGTGGCAATCGACAGGCTAAGTTCGTAGATGGGCAGAATCGAGTCACTCTAAGGGGAAGTTTTGGGGAGTTTAAGGGGGGAAAAATTACCCAAAAATTCCCAAAATGAAACAGTCTGACAAGTGACACCTCATTTTAAAGGTTTTTGTACGCTGAACACGATGGTGAAATCAGAATTGCGATATCTCATTCCGTTCTCAAACTGGAGCACTTTGAAGATGAAGGAACGTGGTTATTTCTTGAGATGTTCTTCCTGGTTCGTCTGCTCTAATCTGATAACGGAATGGGATATCGCAATTCTGACTTCACCATCGTGTTCAGCGTTGGAAAATCTACAAACCGAGGTGTTACTCGGCAAAAAATGGAACAAAAAATTTGTTACGTATCCAATACCTAGGTACTCTTCTAGTATTCAAAACATTTTTGATTTCCCCCTCCTCCCCCTTCCAACCCAAATTTTACTTTGCGTAAAACTACTCCTGCTTTAATTTTGTATGGTATCAAGTTGGGAAAACTTTGGCCGAAAATTAATTTTGAGAAAGTTTTAGGCGGAGGATGAAGATGCCGAAAACGGCAAATAGTGACGAAATAACACAATTTTGGTTATTTCATTTCGTCTCCGACGCACAACTTTCTCATTCGCTGGAATATTTCATTTAATTCTTTATTGTAGTAATACGATAATAACTAAACACAAAACGGCTTTAGCTTTTGCTATCCGCCGCGGGTCGCGCGTCTTAACCGCCAAAAAAAGTTTTGAGTAACAAAACGAACATAAGGACATAAACCCATTAGTTAGTGAGTTGCAATATACAAACGTTGCTATATATGAATTGTGATACATGAAGCTAGTAAAAACCTTCATAATCTTAGTCAAAAATTCATAATCTTAGTCACAGAACTTCGCTTTTCTATAACCACAGAACCATAAAATCACAATACAATGAGCTTATGTAACATCATAATCTACAACAACAATTCAATATGATCTCGATTGTAGTATAGGATAAGCGGCTTGAACATTTATGTTCCCATCCTCTGCCATACTGTGGAATGGAAAGTAGTGTACCTTCAGGGTGAACTACTTTGAAGGTACTTACACTACTTTTGTGCCTTCAATTGGTTGAGCTTTTTTCCAGAGGTAGGTACTGTCACCACGCTAAACCCTTCTTGCACGCTTCACTTGACCAAAATCCTACATATGCAAAAATCCGCAGTAGCATTGATCCTACTTTCCCATTTCCTCGCATGAATCCACTACCTCCGTCAGTCAGTAAGTTAGATGAAGTTTGCATATTTTCCATGATTATAGTTGGTAATGAGATTTTATAATTTTTTTTTCAAATTATCTTTGTTCATTGGTAGTGCCATTTAATCGTCTTGATCCACGTATTGAAACTTTTTCTAGTGTTATTCTACAAACTGATTGTGATTTCAGACGATTTCCCAGGTTTTTGACTCACGAAAAATCAATTTTGGGAGCTGAACATTTGGTAGAACCTCAACTTTCCGCTCTTTGGTCAAAATCGACTTCATATTCGGTCTTCTCGTCCCCAAAAACATGGAAAACGATACCTCAAAAACTCATGTTACTAAAATGTTGCTAAAACACAAAAAGTACCTGTTTTTGAGCACATTTTCACTCATAACACCCCTGAGTATATTCCGATCGGGCTGCAAAGTTTCGGGACACAACTAGGGCCCAAATGGAGCATGTGTGCGAAAGAACGAATTTTTTAGATCAAAAATGAAGCCGGTAGGTACACGTGATACGGCGGACGGCGTACGGACATTGCATTTTTGGAATCTAGGTACGCACCTTGAAACGGAAAAGAAAAAATTTTGAGGGGGTGTTATTTTTTGCTGGGCACCAAAAGCCGTAGTAGACTCGATTTTTTCCAAGTTAGAGATTTTGTTATGGCTGGATTCGTTTCTTAAATATCTATTTTGGTATCTAATTGTAAAAGTTGGAAAAATATCTCTGAAAAAGTTATTCGAGGAAAATGTCTACGGTTTTTCGAGTTTTTGATGACTTTCCAACTATGAAACGCAGTAGTAGTTCTTCTAATAAATAAAAACAGTAGATCCCAGACCTGCGGTGTTAATTCATTGGAACAGTGAATTTAATTTAATGGTCATCAGGACAGTATACTGTTTTTCTTTGTTGTATCCCTCCCATAGTTGTCTGAATTCGTCAGGCTCTACCGTTTTTCAATTTTGTGATGAGCGCCAAAAGCTTCGAGCGACCGACCGTACGTGGCTTCTACACCGCGGTAAGTCGTTATTTTACAAGGAAAAATAAAGGTACTTTTTCTCTCTTTGGGAAAGGGGTGAAAAAAATCCAGCACTACAGTGGGACAACCGCAGCATGAGCGTCCAATGAAGAAAAGCAGTAGCAGACCCTCTACCATCGTTTGAAGCAAAATTTACCTCATCTTCTACAACGGAGAAAAGCAGTTGCTTGCATAAATTTATGTGTATTCTTCCAAAATTGGTGCGCCTAACTGCTACGGACGTAGAAACTAAATTTGGATCAGTTGCAAAAAAAAATCATTGGAAAATTTGAAGAATGCCCGTTGTACAGCCTAAAAACTTTACCTGAGTTTTTATCAAAACTAGATTTCCTTGTTCTACGGCTTTCTTGCTTTGGACGGCAGTACAGAGGAAGTTGAACGTTAGAATAAAATCAAATTGAAATTTTTATTGATGAGTTTTGAATTTCTGGATGATGCCTTGATCAAGTGGCTGTAGTTTGATGTTTGGATGGAAAAGTTGAAGTTTTACATTAGACAAACGTGGAGGGTTGTTGTTCACTGCACAGCTGTCAAAGAACAAGAGAATTTGGCGTTTTTGCTTTTCACATCATTGTTCAACGGTACCAGCCACTCGTTGAACAATTCTGTGGCCACGCATGCCTTCTTGCTTGACCGATCACTTGCGGGGATTAGCGGCTTTTCCGATGAGGAGTGGTTTCAGCTTTTCTGAGCCATCCATGTTGACCATCAAGAAACGAAGTATGCACCTACTCACGCCCCAATACTCAGACCAGCACAGCCAGTCTCTCTCTTCAAGTCTATTCGAGATATTAAAGTCAAGTCTATTCAAGATATTAAAACATGGAATTTCGCAAAATTTAAGAAGTAACTTTGAGTTTTTAGCAGATATTCATCCATTCAAAACAAGAAACGCCAAAAATATATTGAAAATTCCGCAGCACAAAACCGAAGCGTTCGGAAGAGCTTTCCAAGTACAGGCAGTCCGATTGTACAACGAACACCCTCAATTATTCGACGTGGATAAATCTGTTTCTGTATTTAAGAAAGAACTTAAAACTAAATGGTTAAATCTGCACGAAGTTTCTGTATTTAAGAAAGAACTTAAAACTAAATGGTTAAACCTGTACGAATGTACCCTATCTATGTAAAAGTTATTGAGAGTTGCAATCAATCACTTGATCACAACAATATTTTATTTTACGAAATCTATTTTCCATTTATTATTGTTGTATCGCCGTTTGTGCACAGTCACATATCTCTTTCCTTATAAATTAAGTATGAATGTTACTGACAGGTATGTTTAAAATTGTTTGCATTTTATGTGTCATGTAAAGTACTAGAGGACCCTATGGTCCTATTTATGTGACATAAATAAAAACAACAGTCAACAGTCAGCAGTCCTGTGAATTTGTTCACTTGTTTATTCTTTTGATCGGCGATGTCCACTTACAATTTACATACTATGGGAGATACATATATTTTTGTGTTGAGGTCGATCAAATGGATACATACATTTATACGAAATCAGTTAATAAAGTAGGTAATACATATTTATCCAGAAACAGTAACACAAGAATAATTACGAGTACACAGAAATTAATGATGAAATATATTGTATTAATTAATGAAATAAAATATCACATAGGTAGTCATCTCCGTGGACGTGAATTTTTTGTGAGCAATAGGATACTATTGTACGAGTGCAATATTATTTTGATGAATCACACAATATCCTCATCATCCAATAAGACATGAGTTAGGGCCTCACAGTAGTCGTATAAACAAATTTCAACCACAAGCCTGTTCTGTGGTACAATCCAACCGGACGCCCATCACAGATAAATAATCGATTTAATAAAATAGCTCGGAAACGATCCCAGGATTCGATTAAAGGGAGAAAAGTTTTTTCCCGTAAGGAAGAAGATAAGACGATGGTGTTTGACGGCGGGGAAGGAGTAATGGCAGAGTTATTTAGTGAAAGGGGGATCAACTCGCGTATTGATCTACGCAGAAGGAAATCCCCTGGAACGCCTCTTCCCGAACGCGCATGCGCTGAGCCCCCCCCCCCCTTCCATCAACCCCTCGTAGGGTGGGTTTTTTCTACTGTGAATCCCCCTAAACCCTCCCAGTTATCGTTTTCCCCTTTTTCCCTTCTTTCTTTCGGGGCTTTGTTTTAATCAAGGAGCCCAGCTCTAAACAAGTCAGTTACTGACTCATTTACAAGATTCCATTGTACATAACGTCCGTCACCATGGAGCATGAGATATAAATAATACAACGGTCAGGAGTGGTCATAATAAAAGACGTACGATGGTTGTGTGTTCTTATAATGAATTACACATATTAATTAATTTAGCCTGTACATTACAACATTCCTTTTATGCGGGTGATTCTGACAATTACAGAGAAATATTTCAGAAGATCACGCGATGTAGTTTCATCGGATTACCTTTAATTAACTAACAAAATTGCTCCTTCAGCCACCTGCACTCCTACACGAATCACTGGCACGTTAAGCTCTGAGTAGGTAGACTTGTTTAAATTTCTATTTTTATCACTCCATCATATTATAGAATGTGCGAATTGAAATTGCCCATTCGCACATCCCAACAATATTTTTCACTGTCAGTCCATTTCAACTAAACAAAGAAACCCAGCGTGAGAAACTCCGCAAGAATCATTTCCCGCTAACGGAATGTCTTGCCAGGATCAGCAAGAAAAATCTGCAAAGTCCTTGTCACATGGGTTTATTATTCTATTGGACTTACCTAAAGAAATTTTGGCTGATCGTTTCCTTGGTTTCCACCAATTTTGGCCCCCAAAACACGAATAAAGTTAAAAAAAAAAAAAAAATCTTCGATCATTGATACTGCCATTTAATTGTCTTCATTCACCTGCTAATACTATGCCTATTGTTATTATACAAATTTGTGGTGATTTCAGACAATTTCTCAAGTTTCTGACTCATAAAAAATGAATTTTGGGAGCTGAACCTTCGTTACGACCTCAATTAATTCTTCACTCTTTGGTCAAAATCAACTTCATATTCGGTCTTCTCGCCCTAAAAAAAAACGCTGCAAATCCCTGCACAACGGTTTATTATTTTGTATAGAATACCCTTCTGTTACAGATCACAGCTCTATGTATAGATAACCCGTCTATATAATATGATATGTACTATTCTATTATATGCATATTATGTAGATCGCAGACCCTCCTTAGGTTAGTACCTAACCCCGTACTCGTTACTAGGTACCTACCTAAATCACGAGTTAAATGTTGCTAAAATAATTCTGCCGATGACAAACAGTACCTAACAAAAAGAAACACACATAATGAAGTTCTGAAAAGAAATTGTTGATGAGGAGTGAAAAAAGTTGCAAAAGTACCTACCAACAAACTCCAGCCCCTTCTACGTAGATGGTATAATTTACCGTTGTGTAATAATTTACCGTTGAGTAATGATTTACCGTAGTAATAATTTACCCATCAATAATACTTCAACGTTTGTTCAAGTTTCACTACCTACCAACAAACTCCAATAGAGCCATCATTTTTCAAATTAAATAATATCACAGAACAACCAACTCGACTTCATACTCCGCCAATATAATCAGGTGATCCCTACCAATGATTGGCCGTATTCACAAATTCCTATTGTGGGCGCGTCTCTGGTTACGAGATTTGGTTTGGATTGTATACAATTTCATTCACACTGGAGTCGAAAATGCCTGTCGGTGCAAACTTCGGGGCCTTACTGTGAACGAACGGCTGGACGTACGATGCTCCGGATGGTCTTAAAAAACTCGCAAGTTCAAGAACTATTTAAAACCGTAAAAATATTTACGTAAAAAAAATGGTATAGGCGTTTTGAAAATTTCAACCCCTATTTTGAACCCCTTAGAGATGACTCACAGTAACGTCGAGCTTCGAGGACCAACTAGACGCCGAACGGAACCTATAACCCGAATTTCATCAATTTTTTTTCATGGTAACTAAGAAAAGTGGCCCGTACGGCGTACGGCGTACGGCGGACAGACAGAAATATTTTTATTGCAGTTTTGGATTCTACATATCTTGAAACGTAAACCATCAAATTTTGAGGGGGGGTAAGAATTTTTTTTTTCATGCTCGATTCCAATGGTTCATTATTGAAAATAATAAACCAAAAAAAAAAAAAGGAAAACGGTACCTCAAAAGCTCATTTTCACTAAAACCTCAAAAATCCCTCGAAAACTCCTATTTTTACACCCATTTTCCCCCCCATATCACCCATGGGTGTATTCCGATCGAGCTGCCGATCTTCGGAGTACAACTAGGACCCAAATCTGTTCCCAAATGGGGACCCAAACTGTGTGCGGAAGAACAACGATTTTAGACCAAATGTTAACGTAAATTTAAGACTGAAACTTCGTTAGAATCTCAATTTTCCACTCTGGTCAAAATCGACTTCATATTCGGTCTCCTCGTCCTAAAAAGCATGGAAAAACGATACATCACAAGCTCATGTTACTAAAACATAAAAAGTACCTATTTTTATACCCATTTTCACCCATAACACCCCTGGGTATATTCCGATCGGGCTGCAAAGTTTCGGGACACAACTAGGGCGCAAATGGAGCCTGTGAAAGAATGAATTTTTTAGACCGAAAATAAAGTAGATATAGGCGGACGGACATTGCATTTTGGTTTATTCCGTGAATAATACATCTATACACAAGTATTTACTCTTGAGAGTCGGTCGGGTGAATCAAACTCAACTTCAGGCCAACGTTTCGCTGTATTTATACGGCATCATCAGGGCTGTACAAGAAGAACATCACGTCTTAACATATAAATGGACCCAACCAATCCCTAGCTTTCATAAATATACCTACTTTTTTTTTTTTTTATAAATTTTTTATAAATATTAATAAAAAGTAGGTATATTTATGAAAGCTAGGGATTGGTTGGGTCCATTTATATGTTAAGACGTGATGTTCTTCTTGTACAGCCCTGATGATGCCGTATAAATACAGCGAAACGTTGGCCTGAAGTTGAGTTTGATTCACCCGACCGACTCTCAAGAGTAAATACTTGTGTATTCGTCGTTGCGGTCAAGAACGCGACACTGCTGTTAGAATACATCTATGTATTTGGAATCTACGCACCTTCAGACATAAAAGAAAAATGTTTGAGGGAATGATGTAAAAAGTTGCTGAGCGAATACATGGGTGTGTTATTCACAGAATAATAAACCAAAACCGCACGTTTTCATTTTTATTCACACGCCATTTTCTCCTGTATAGATATTACGATGATGAAAATGAAAGTGAGTGGCAATCTTTTTTTAAGTACACCTACCTACGGATTTTTCCATATTTTCCTAGCATTGCCGTTTTTCTGTTTTGATTAGGTACGTCTGAACTCCTTCCAAAACTATTTTTGCAAGGTCTAGTTAACGCTAAAGATCATATACCTCCCCCGCTTCCCCGGTCATTGCGAGTAGAGAAAAACGTCTGCCAATTCGAGTAGGCACTACAGCTTCCTCACTTGAATCACATGAACGTATACAATAGTTGGGTGGGCTCATTTTGATACGGGACCATCTGCGATCCAACCCCCGCGTACCCTCAAAATTTCAGCTCTCTACGACTATTTTTCGCGTAGTTAGAAGTGTTACAAGGAAACTGTCAACATTTCATGTTCGCGCATGCGCAGACGAAAGTTACAGTACGATTCCAATGAAATTCATGTGGAAATACCAAAGTATTATTCCTGATCAACCCTCCAAATCTGACCTCATTTCAACGATATTTAGGTAGTTGTGGGCGTTTCAATTATTTTACGTTTACGCATGCGCAGACGGAACGATTTCCATAATTTTTAAATGGGATCATCTGCGATCCAACCCACGTGTACTCTCAAAATTTCAGCTCTCTACGACTATTCTTAGCGTAGTTAGAAGCGTTACAATGAAACTGTCAACATTTCATGTTCGCACATGCGCAGACGAAAGTTACATTACGAATCCGAAGAAATTCATTTTGAGCTATGAATTCCTGATCGACTCTTTAAGTTTGAACTCATTTCAACGATATTTAGGGTTGTTATGGGCGTTTCAAGTATTTCACGTTTGCGCATGCGCAGACGAAAGTTACAGTACTTTTTCAATGATTTTCGTACGGGACCATCTGTGACCCAACCCGCACCTACTCTCCAAATTGCAGCCTATTTCGACCATTATTTCGGGTAGTTATGGGCGTCACAAGGAATTACTACAGACAGACACGGAACCAAAAATGTCCTTGGATGTTTAAAACGCAAAATGGCATTGGAAATTTTCATTTTGGAGGACACATTTTTTTTACTCAATCACGAATCCAAGGCTTCCTACCTTCGGTAGTGAGGAAGCAAAAAATACTGCGATTTCAGGTTGTTTAGAATCATGTTGCTTGCGTACAAGGAGTAACTTCTCGTTTTCACGCTCGATTCCAAAGGTTCGTTCAAAAATATCTGTTATTTGGAGTGGATTCTTTCCCACCTCAGGCGCGGATCCAAGGGGGGGGTCACAGGGGTCATGACCCCCCCCCAGAATCAGCCTGCATTTCAAAAAGCAGAGCTGAACGAATTGTTCACAAACCCGAAAAAAAAAAAAAAGAAAACGAACCCAGTTTTTTTTAAATTTTTTTTTATTAATTTAAACTTTTATACAATATATGTGTATCTTCAGTTAGGTGCAGGTACTTTAAAGATTTCTTTGATTATAATGAAACATGAAGAAGGTCTCTATTCAACAATAGGTAGCCCTTCAGAATCCATCATAATAATTGCAATAAATATAACGTAGAAACATTAATGGTGACATTAGATAAGTAATAAATTGGTTTGTAACAATTAGTACGTATGAAGATAATTTTGTTGCTAAGGTTGAGGGTTTTTTACATATATAAACAATGAATTTTATAAATAAATACAATTAATTTTGTAAGTAGACAAATTGGATGAGTTTAGGCATAAGGTTGAAAATTCGGTTTGTATTGTTCGTTTGGTTATTTATTTATTTTTTGTTATTTTTTATATTGTTCTACCCTGTGACCCCCTCCGGAAAAAAATTCTGGATCCGCCCCTGTCCCACCTCGTACCAGTACGTACACCTTCGGACTGGGACTTGTACCTCAGCTCGTGGAGATTGCGGAGATGTCCCAACAACAAGCTAAAAGGCCTTACAGGTCGTACAGGAGCTTCTGTGCCTGATGCGGTACCTTTGAGAAGAAGTCGAATCATCAAAGGAGCCGCCTAACACCCCCCCCCCCCCCCCCTCCACCCACCCCTCCACATCAGGTTCCTCCCCTCTTCACCGCCATAACTTCCCCTCCCACACACCCCTCCATCCCCTCCCCACTCCTCATCGACATCGAATACACAATACCGCATACATCCACACAGCCCTCGGACTTTTATCGGCCATCTCCCCAGAGCTTCTCCTCGTCATCCACCTTCGTCTATTCCCCAAGTGACGTCTCCTCGCTCAAGAGAAATCTCACGAGTATTTTATTCGAGCTATGATATCGTAATTTCAACATTTACAGCCGCCCTCCTGCCCGCGACACCTACGGTTTTATTAGGGGTTTTACGGGACGACGATTCCTCCTGTCTGACCGATAAAAATTATTTCACATCCAACTCGGTGGGAAAACACGAAGAGAAAATACCTACAACTGCTAATTTATTTCTGAAGTTACTTGTATCTTCATCACGCTCGTATTACTCGTTGATTTTACATCGCTCAGGAGATAACGACTTGCCCTTTTGAATTAGATTCCTTGAGCCATTGGATCCATTCGACCAGGCTTCAGCATTGTACAGGTAGGTAGTTAGCTGAATGAATAAAATCCTGGAAGAGAATCAAGTTTCACTGCACAGCCTAACCGGGAATGATTATTTTCGTCTGCATTTATGGGTTATTAAAACACGAATCAGCTTGATTGTAGGGAGGGGTCGAATAACGAGCAACAGTTACAAATAACATACTATTCGTTGTAACTTGAATGTTGCTATGTAATTGGGCTTGCCCGTGAAATAAATAAATAAATAACTAAATTCGAAAATAACGTTCGGTCGTTACTCACTTCATGAAATAGCAGTGAAAAACTTCTGCCAATTCGAGTAGGCAGTACAGCTTCCTCTCTTGAATCACATGAACGTGTAGAATAGTTGGGTAGGTTGGCAGGCAGAAGAAACTTTGGAACACATTATATCTGTCTGAAAACGGTGGGACACCAAACCAGAACACAAAACCTACCAGATTTGTCTACAAAATACCTTCTCTTATTTACTGATAGCAGCAGTAGCGTAGCCAGGATTGGTGAATTTGGGGGGGGGTTTACCGGATATAGAAAAAGTTCCTGTCATGCAGCATTGCTATAAGAGCGAATTTTCAAAGAAATATTCCTGCTATTTGTAAAAAGATGACGTAGCGAGAAACCATACCACTTTTCTTAAAATTACATAATTTTTCGAGATTTTAGCCATTTTTACCGATGTTTTGACCCTAATAAAGTCAAATTTGACCACTTCTTTTTGAGAAAAATAGTTTTGTCATCGAGATAGTCCCTCCGTTTTCAAATTTGAGTTTTTAGAGGTCAACAATTGGTAAAAACGGTTAAAACTGATGCATAAAATCACTGAAAGTGGTATGGAAGGATGAGAAACATACCATTTCAGTGGGTTTTTTTTACACAGAACAGGGGTCTAATAGGGTTTTTGGAGGGTCAACAATTAGTATTAAGGGATAAAATCAATATTATTAAAATCAATATCAATATTTCGATAAGCATTTTTGTCAAAAAGAGTGATGGGTCAAATTTTTGGGACAGATCGTTTGTAATCAAATAAACGTAATATTATATTTAACTGTTTAATCATGTTTGATTTACCGTTTAATCTGTTACTGCTGTATTTTTTACATTTTCATGTCTTTCATATGGCACATAACTCAAAAACCGTTACGAAAATTGACTACGAAAATTGTCCCAAATGAGTTTCTGACGATTTCCGCGTACAACCGAGTCGTTGCTAGGGGAATTATGTACTTCGTCATTTGTCATCGGACAAAAACCGTTCACCATTCGTTGGAAACCTCTCGATTTATAGAACTAGAATACATTCCTCTCACTCGGTTGTCGCCCTTCGAAAAGCTGAGATATGCGCATGACTTGATACGAAGTTTGTTTGCACACAACATTATGGTCGTTAGGTGTCCCAAATGAGCGGTGTGTCGCCTGGGTACATAAATATACGCAATTGCGTTACGAGTGCTTTGTGGTCGTAAACTTATAAGAGCTACATAATATGTGAACACACAAAAGGTAAATTGAAACACACAATAAGGTTTACATGTAACAATATAATACACATGAAAATGTCTCAATGTGTTGCAGACTCGTATACAAGCGTTTCTTTTAAGTAATACATCTAAACACAAGGTTTTTGTTAAAATCTAGGGATTAACCTAGGATGCTCTGAAACGGATTTGCCTATAAAAAATTTCAAAATTTTTTTGTACAGCAGTACGAATAGTTATATCGTCTTATTTTAATTTCTTAGTCTTAACCCTTTCACTACCATCGGGACAAATCGGGACATTCTACCTTTGAAAATTCGTAGAGGAGTGAAAAATACTCCGATTTCCGTGCTTCCACGTCCCAGCTGTACTGACAGGTCCCACAAACACGATAGTAAATCGAATGGCCGCCAGAGTACACCACACGTGGCGGCAGGGTAATTCTTATCAGTCACGCTGTGTTTTTCTGCGAGGAAGGTCAACACAAAGTACCCCGTTCTTGCAAAGCTTCACCCAGGGTGAAATTCCGTTTTCCCTTTCCGAAAACTGAACGATTGGCAAGTCCATCTATACTACTAACTACGAAAACTAAAAAAAGTTGTTGTCCCGGGGGTTCTTGATACCGATTTTGCATGTTTCCTTGAACCTGTTAGCTGTGTTGGATGTTGCTCTTTACTTTGCAATATTGTCTATCTATCTGGTCATTTTGAAGCTAATTACTAGACAGACGACGGTAAAGTAGGTAGTTTTGGTAATTAAGAAGCTAATTACATACTACTAAGTGCAGATAACCGCAGATACACCAATATACCAGGTATCGTATGGTTATCTGGGGTCAGTCCCAATTTGTCCCAGCTGTATTGTTCCTCCCAATATTTTATGTGAAATCCTATGTGTATGTATCTGTGTTCTTGTCCGATTAGGTATTTGAGCAGTTCTATGTTCTGGATCTTTCTACGTGTTCCTTCATGGATCTACATGTTTTTGGAGTACCTATCTTCGTTTTCCTCTGTGAATCCATGTGTTCATTGTATTGTTCCTCCCAAAATTTTATGTGAAATCCTATGTGTATGTATACTTGATTTTATTAAATTTTTTCGAACGAATATTACTGTTTTATTCACTTGTATTGCCAAAGGGACTGGTCCGGGACATTCTTGAAAATACTAATGGGACATTGGATAGCACTCCCGAACCAGAGGCACAGGTCCTGGGACATATCTCTACTACCAGTGGGACAACATTTGGTGCCGTGCCCTACAACTGGGACAATTCTGTCCCGGCCCTCTAAAATTCGTCCTAATGATCGGAATGAGTTCAAATTTGATGTGTGTCATACTGAAGCACTCCTAAATCGATTACAACCCAAAAATCGGCGGGGAAAAATTCGTATCTCTACGCGGTAGTGAAAGGGTTAATTAAGTAGTCTTAATCAAAATGGATGAATTTTGAAATTTATTGCGTCATTGTACAGTCACATCGTCTTTATTTTTGAAAGACTAATATTTAAAACATATAATACTAGCTGTGTACCCGCGCTTCGCAACGGTAGAACAGACACCCCCTTTAGGACAGGCCCCACTCATAACAGATACCACCTTCTACGTTCAGCCGTTCTCATTTATCGATGCCGAGACAAACAGACTGACACTGTTTTATGATATATTATACTATTTGAACCGACGCGTGTTGCTGCGATTTAAATAAATGGAGCCAACGGTCATGTATTTTAATATGCCTGTATCCCCCCCTCCTCAACTGATCAGAAACCTTCCCCAATGCCAACCCTAACTGCCTTCAACCCCCCCCCCCCCCGTATCCTATGAACCCTCCCTACCTGGTTAGAAACATTCCTCAATGTTCACACAACAAATTCCCAAAGTTGCACTCCAATTGGTCAAGTAGTTTTGAAATTTCTGTAGACCCCCCCCCCCTCTCATAACCTGTACCCCCTCCCACTAACATCCTGATTGAAGTACCACTTGAATGTACTCGTCGAGCTGAATCCAGAATCTAATTACAATCGGATTTACGTCCAACCGTTCAAAGTTATTATAAGCATAAACGTCCTCATAGAAGTGATTATAACACGTTTTTTAGTAGTATTTCATTCATAGCGTTTCAACGGATGGACAGATTCAAATGCGGATTTTTCATAAACCTTCTCAGATAAATTCTGCGTCAAATGGTACCAGCCGCAACTTTCTACGTTCAGCCGTTCTCAATTGATGCCGAGACAAACAAACAAACAGACAAACAAACAAACAGACACTGTTTTATTATATGTATAGATTTTGTGTACTCTATAATGTAAATATCACGTACACTCATTATGAAATGTCATGTACAGCTCGCGTTATGAAATTTAAGTTTAAATTTGAGTAATTACCTACATGTCAAATGTTACTTGTATTCGTACTAATTTTTTAAATACTGATCATAAGATCCATTATACATGCTTTTTTTGTACAGCAGTACGAATTGTTATATCGTCTTATTTTAATTTCTTAGTCTTAATTAAGTAGTCTTAATCAAGATGAATGAATTTTGAAATTTATTGCGTCATTGTACAGTCACATCGTCTTTATTTTTGAAAGACTAATATTTAAAACATATAATATTTTGTGTACTCTATAATGTAAATATCACGTACAGTCATTATGAAATGTCATGTACAGCTCGCGTTATGAAATTTAAGTTTAAATTTGAGTAATTACCTACATGTCAAATTTTACTTGTATTTGTACAAATTTTTTAAATACTGATCATAAGATCCATTATACATCCGTTTTTTTGTACAGCAGTACGAATAGTTATATCGTCTTATTTTAATTTCTTAGTCTTAATTACGTAGTAATCTTAATCAAAATGTCATTTACAATATTTATTTTCATAATATTCAAATATCCTCACTGTGTACCATGTACACTCACCTCTTATGTACATTTCATTGAATAAACTGCTATTGTTCTTATAACTTGTGTTACTCGCTTAACAAAACCTCAATCACAGGTCAGTTTAATCAGCTAGGACAGAATTTAGTAGCAGAAGCAATTTAAAAGCCACGGATACTGCTACATCCTGCCCTAGCAGTATTGATTGACCCTATTGAGGTCAGTTGAAGTGTGGTTTCACAGTATGCAGGGGTATGCAGTATGTAGCAGTAACCGCCTCCGTTACTGCTAAAGCATGCTTTAGCAGTAGCGGAGGCGGTTATTGCAGATGTTGGAGGCAGCAACCGCTTCCAACATCTGCAATAACCGCCTCCGTTATTGCTAATGTATGGTTTAGCAGCATCGGAGGCGGTTACTGTAACCGCTTACTGCAACCGCCTCCAATACGGTTGGAGCACATTTTAACCGACTTCATACGGTCGATGAATACTGCTAGGCGGTCACTGCAACCGCCTCCAAACGGTTACTTTTACAGTATCAAGGTAGGTTTGACAGTATGGTAGGCGGTCAATGCAACCGACTCTAGACGGTTACTTCAACCTTATCAAGCTAGGTTTGACAGTATGATAGGCGGTCAATGCAACCGCCTCCAAACAGTTACTTCAACCGTATCAAGCTATGGTAGGCGGTCAATGCAACCGACTCTAGGCGGTTACTTCAACCATATCAAGCTAGGTTTGACAGTATGGTAGGCGGTCAATGCAACCGCCTCCAAACAGTTACATCAACCGTATCAAGCTATGGTAGGCGGTCAATGCAACCGACTCTAGACGGTTACTTCAACCATATCAAGCTAGGTTTGACAGTATGGTAGGCGGTCAATGCAACCGCCTCCAAACAGTTACTTCAACCGTATCAAGCTATGGTAGGCGGTCAATGCAACCGACTCTAGACGGTTACTTCAACCATATCAAGCTAGGTTTGACAGTATGGTAGGCGGTCAATGCAACCGACTCTAGACGGTTACTTCAACCATATGAAGCTAGGTTTGACAGTATGGTAGGCGGTCAATGCAACCGCCTCCAAACAGTTACTTCAACCGTATCAAGCTATGGTAGGCGGTCAATGCAACCGACTCTAGACGGTTACTTCAACCATATCAAGCTAGGTTTGACAGTACCTATGGTAGGCGGTCAATGCAACCGACTCTAGACGGTTACTTCAACCATATCAAGCTAGGTTTGACAGTACCTATGGTAGGCGGTCAATGCAACCGCCTCCAAACAGTTACTTCAACCGTATCAAGCTATGGTAGGCGGTCAATGCAACCGACTCTAGACGGTTACTTCAACCATATCAAGCTAGGTTTGACAGTACCTATGGTAGGCGGTCAATGCAACCGCCTCCAAACAGTTACTTCAACCATATCAAGCTAGGTTTGACAGTATGGTAGGCGGTCAATGCAACCGCCTCCAAACAGTTACTTCAACCGTATCAAGCTATGGTAGGCGGTCAATGCAACCGACTCTAGACGGTTACTTCAACCATATCAAGCTAGGTTTGACAGTATGGTAGGCGGTCAATGCAACCGCCTCCAAACAGTTACTTCAACCGTATCAAGCTATGGTAGGCGGTCAATGCAACCGACTCTAGACGGTTACTTCAACCATATCAAGCTAGGTTTGACAGTACCTATGGTAGGCGGTCAATGCAACCGACTCTAGACGGTTACTTTAACCATATCAAGCTAGGTTTGACAGTGTGGTAGGCGGTCAATGCAACCGATTCTAGACGGTTACTTCAACCATATCAAGCTAGGTTTGACAGTACCTATGGTAGGCGGTCAATGCAACCGACTCTAGACGGTTACTTCAACCATATCAAGCTAGGTTTGACAGTGTGGTAGGCGGTCAATGCAACCGACTCTAGACGGTTACTTCAACCTTATCAAGCTAGGTTTGACAGTACCTATGGTAGGCGGTCAATGCAACCGACTCTAGACGGTTACTTCAACCTTATCAAGCTAGGTTTGACAGTACCTATGGTAGGCGGTCAATGCAACCGACTCTAGACGGTTACTTTAACCATATCAAGCTAGGTTTGACAGTGTGGTAGGCGGTCAATGCAACCGACTCTAGACGGTTACTTCAACCTTATCAAGCTAGGTTTGACAGTACCTATGGTAGGCGGTCAATGCAACCGACTCTAGACGGTTACTTCAACCTTATCAAGCTAGGTTTGACAGTACCTATGGTAGGCGGTCAATGCAACCGACTCTAGACGGTTACTTTAACCATATCAAGCTAGGTTTGACAGTGTGGTAGGCGGTCAATGCAACCGACTCTAGACGGTTACTTCAACCTTATCAAGCTAGGTTTGACAGTACCTATGGTAGGCGGTCAATGCAACCGACTCTAGACGGTTACTTCAACCTTATCAAGCTAGGTTTGACAGTACCTATGGTAGGCGGTCAATGCAACCGACTCTAGACGGTTACTTTAACCATATCAAGCTAGGTTTGACAGTGTGGTAGGCGGTCAATGCAACCGACTCTAGACGGTTACTTCAACCTTATCAAGCTAGGTTTGACAGTACCTATGGTAGGCGGTCAATGCAACCGACTCTAGACGGTTACTTCAACCTTATCAAGCTAGGTTTGACAGTACCTATGGTAGGCGGTCAATGCAACCGACTCTAGACGGTTACTTTAACCATATCAAGCTAGGTTTGACAGTGTGGTAGGCGGTCAATGCAACCGACTCTAGACGGTTACTTCAACCTTATCAAGCTAGGTTTGACAGTATGGTAGGCGGTCAATGCAACCGACTCTAGACGGTTACTTCAACCGTATCAAGCTATGGTAGGCGGTCAATGCAACCGACTCTAGACGGTTACTTAAATATCGTAGGCGGTCACTGCAACCGCCTCCAAACGGTTACTGCAACCGCCCCACACACTGTCAAACCATGCTTTAGCAGTATCAGAGGCGGTTGCATTAGCCGTCTCCGATACTGTTGGATCATGTGCTTTAACCGACTAAAAGGCGGTTGCTAATTTTTAACCGTCTCAATGCAACAACCGTCTTCAGCAGTAACCATAGCGTCATTAGGGGCGGTTATGCATTAACCGTCTTTTGGGGGGCGGCAAATGCAGTAACCGTCTTTTTCGAGACCGTCAACGTTAACCGTATACACACGGTTGCTAATGTTTAGCCCTGTGATACGGTTGGATTTGACCGTCTTTTTGGCTAAAATTTCTCTCAGTGTTGCTAAGTAGCAGTAGAAATCGTCGTTTTCGTAGGACGATATTGTTGATTAAAAGAGACAAGCTGTGCTGAATATCACTGCTATCCAGTGGCGTAGCCAGGAGGGGGTCATAACCCCCCCACTGGCTCGGAAACTTGACCACAAATTAAAATCAGATCTTACGAATGATGACAATCACAAAAGCAACAAAAAAATACAGCAGTAACAGATTAAACGGTAAATCAAACATGATTAAACAGTTGAATAATATTACGTTTATTTGATTACAAACGATCTGTCCCAAAAATTTGACCCATCACTCTTTTTGACAAAAATGCTTATCGAAATATTGATATTGATTTTAATAATATTGATTTTATCCCTTAATACTAATTGTTGACCCTCCAAAAACCCTATTAGACCCCTGTTCTGTGTAAAAAAAAAAAAAACACTGAAATGGTATGTTTCTCATCCTTCCATACCACTTTCAGTGATTTTATGCATCAGTTTTAGCCGTTTTTACCAATTGTTGACCTCTAAAAACTCAAATTTGAAATTTTGTTGCTTTTGTGATTGTCATCATTCGTAAGATCTGATTTTAATTTGTGGTCAAGTTTCCGAGCCAGTGGGGGGGGTTATGACCCCCTCCTGGCTACGCCACTGGATAGCAGTGATATTCAGCACAGCTTGTTTCTTTTAATCAACACTATCGTCCTACGAAAACGTCGATTTCTACTGCTACTTAGCCACCTAATATTGACTAGAAGCTAGGTGTGCTATCTGTGTTTGACGCCGATCAACCCAAAAACCACAAGATCACAAACAGCTAACACGACAAAACGCACTCACGTACGACAAATACAAGTCTGTCATCAGAACCGGATCGAACGCAAAACGCAAAAAATTTGACGCCAAAAAAAATTTTTGAAATTTTTTATAGGCAAATCCGTTTCAGAGCATCCTAGGTTAATCCCTAGATTTTAACAAAAACCTTGTGTTTAGATCTATTACTTAAAAGAAACGCTTGCATACGAGTCTGCAACACATTGAGACATTTTCATGTGTATTATATTGTTACATGTAAACCTTATTGTGTGTTTCAATTTACCTTTTGTGTGTTTACATATCGTCGGCAAAATGACAAAGTGACGTATCTTTTTTTCACCACCACAAACGGACGTAACTGCGAAAATTCGATTTTTGAGTTAGCTTCATATATCATACCATGGTAAGCAGCTCTAGCAGTTAGCACGAGTCCCCACTCGTTTTCGTTGCTCAGTATCGCAGAAATCGCATGGTCTCTAAGGACGCATGTCCAGCAATCGGAATTCCCACAACGACAGAAAGGCGTATCAATCAGTTACGTCTCTGTGTCATGGTGAAAATCATTACCTACATCAGCTGCGTCACTTTTCAACAAAGAGGAATACGGGGCTGAGTTTTCGCAAGTCTTCATCAAAGGCCGAGGGAGAGGAAGACCACGCACCAGCAGCGACAACGATGAGCTTCCGAAAGCCTACGAAACGGAATTGAAAATTGCTGCCCCGAAATACAAGGATCTGATGAAGATGTGCAAGGATGGTGTTATCCCCTCGGAATACCATTCGTTCTACCGCAGCCTTCAAACATCCTCTGCTGAACGGGACTGCCTTCCCGAACCGACTGAGGAGGAAGAATCGGACTATGAAAACTGAACTGACGACAAACTTTATTTTTTCTTTATAGTTCGTTCAAAGCCTGTACGCTACTGATTTTATTAGGAAACTACAATTTATTATTACCATCAATTTTTCATTAAAATGCTATCAATTTATTTTTATTTTTTTTAAACAGTTTTACCTGCCTACCTGTGATTTCCCCCTGCCTACATCAATGATAAGAAAAGATGGTAAAAGTTATTACATGGGAAAAAACACCCCTACCCCTTACAATCCACCACAATTGAAACGCGCAAATGACGTAACTGAAAAAGTACCAACTAACGGCAATGACAGAAGGACGTATCTGCTATTAAGGGCTCCAGGAAGGGCGGAAGGCGACAGTTTGCATACCGGGTTGTGAAACAGGTCAACTACACTCAGGATAACCGATTTTGGGTTGCATTCAACAATTTTCTGATTTTTCCGACGCCTTTGGATTTTCAAACGCGATTTTCTCAAAATGCATTTTTTGCAGTTACGTCCGTTTGTGGTGGTGAAAAAAAGATAGGCCACTTTGTCATTTTGCCGACGATATTATGTAGCTCTTATAAGTTTACGACCACAAAGCACTCGTAACGCAATTGCGTATATGTACCCAGGCGACACACCGCTCATTTGGGACACCTAACGACCATAATGTTGTGTGCAAACAAACTTCGTATCAAGTCATGCGCATATCTCAGCTTTTCGAAGGGCGACAACCGAGTGAGAGGAATGTATTCTAGTTCTATAAATCGAGAGGTTTCCAACGAATGGTGAACGGTTTTTGTCCGATGACAAATGAAGAAGTACATAATTCCCCTAGCAACGACTCGGTTGTACGCGGAAATCGTCAGAAACTCATTTGGGACAATTTTCGTAGTCAATTTTCGTAACGGTTTTTGAGTTATGTGCCATATGAAAGACATGAAAATGTAAAAAAAAAAAAAAAATTGAAAACTGACAACTGACTCAACAGAGAAAGCGAATGTGGTTCAAAAGACAACAAACACGAATCGGAAGAAGAAGTATCTCGTATCAAGATGACAAATTGAATCAAAGGGATCGAATCGATTGTGAAATGGACGATTTTGAGGTGGAAATCAGATTCTGTCCCCAGAACCCCGTACTCGTTACTAGGTACCTACCTAAATCACGTGTTAAATGTTGCTAAATTAATACAGCCGATGACAAACAGTAACTAAAACGGCAAAAAGAAACGCAAATAATGAAGTTCTGAAGGGAAATTGTTGATGTGGAGTGAAATAGATGCCCCTTCTGCGAAGATCACTGTTTTCTGTGGTCAATACCTACCCCCGTCGTCAAGTATAATGCACCGTTGTGTAATAACTTGCCCATCAATAATACGTCAACGGTTGTTCAAGTTGCAAAAGTACCGATCAACAAAATCCAGCCCCTTCTTGGTATATGAACCGTTGTGTAATAATTTACCGTTGTGTAATAATTTACCGGTGTGTAATAATTTGCCGTTGTGTAATAATTTACCCATCAACAATACTTCAACGTAAACCATCAAATTTTTGAGGGGGGGTTAGCATTTTTTTTTTCATACTCGATTCCAACGGTTCATTATTGAAAATAATAAACCAAAAAAGACTACATTTTTATGAAAGAAAAGTTATTTGATTTAGAAGTACATGAACTAAAATTCTTCGACGGTTTCAGGCTGCTCATTGTTTGAAGAGTTTCGAGTTGCAATTTTCGAAATACTTCGTGATATCAGACAGATTGAAGTTGGAATAATAAAAATTGGGTTTGCCTTCGTATCCGAGAAAGAAAGGATTCCTATTTCGAAAGAGAAATGGACGAGGGCGGCGTTTGGGAAATGAAGGAATTTCAGAGGGTGGGGAGTTTCAGGCGTAGCGAATATTAATGCTCCCTCCCTTGAGAGGAATGAATTTTGAAAGTTTTAATAAAGGGCCCTAAAAAAAAAAGGGCTGTGGAAAAGGTCCGCGGTGGTGAGGAGGGGCTGGAATTCCGTTGTAGGGAGGTTTTTGAAGAGGAAGAGTAATTAAGAGGGAACTGTGAGATACGGAGGAAGCGAGGGATGGTGTGAGGGAGCGGAAGGCTTTGCCAGGGCGAACTTTGTGAAGCGCCTTTCCGAAGTCTTTATCGTTAAATAAGTGTTTTATGAGGATAACTCATCTCCCGGCCTTTTTACGGGGTATTCCAAAAGATGGAAGGTTCTCCGTAGGTAGCATTACCAACATTTACAAGTCAAATACAGTGTTTTTCATTTTGCTTTCTCACCACCGGAAAGCAAGCCTCGACTCGAATTCTCCGAGGAAATAAAAACATTTTGTGGTCTCCGAAATCAAAATTACCAGTCGCATTTTGATTTTCAGTCATCAAGGAGCAAATTTTATTCCACCTGTCTGTACCTTGTAACCACCATAATTGTCGTGATTCCCTCACAGAAACTACTCCTGTAATATTACGAGAGATTTACCCAAATAAACCGGAGAAGGTTGAGCTGGTCAACACCGAGGGCTTTCCCTAACCGCAAATGCCTCAACGGTCGTACCGGCCGATTGTGGACAGGAGACGGGTGGAAAAGTCCCTATAAAACCAGCCCTTCAAGGTCCAGCTCACCATTCGACGATCCGACCCCCGACTTACGACTTCTCTCTCGGCCCTTTCTCTCTCGCCCTTTCTCCCCTTTCCTCGCACATGCTGTGGTGAAAACCACGGGGTGCACTCCGGGTATCTGCTGTGGTGAAAACCGCGGGATACCTTGTTCTCCACTAACACCTGCTGTGGTGAAAACCATGGGAGTGTTAGCTTCCATCCACCTGGTGTCTGCTATGGTGAAAACTGCGGGACACCTTATTCTCCACTAGTACCTGCTGTGGTGAAAACCACGGGGTGCACTCCGGGTATCTGCTGTGGTGAAAACCGCGGGATACCTTGTTCTCCACTAACACCTGCTGTGGTGAAAACCACGGGATACCTCCTTCTCCACTAACACCTGCTGTGGTGAAAACCGTGGGGTGTTAGCTTCCATCCGCCTGGTGTCTGCTGTGGTGAAAACCGCGGGATACCTTGTTCTCCACTAACACCTGCTGTGGTGAAAACCACGGGAGTGTTAGCTTCCATCCACCTGGTGTCTGCTGTGGTGAAAACTGCGGGACACCTTATTCTCCACTAGTACTCGCTGTGGTGAAAACCACGGGATACCTCCTTCTCCACTAGTACCTGCTGTGGTGAAAACCACGGGGTACACTCCTGGTATCTGCTGTGGTGAAAACCGCGGGATACCTTGTTTTCCACTAACACCTGCTGTGGTGAAAACCACGGGAGTGTTAGCTTCCATCCGCCTGGTGTCTACTGTGGTGAAAACTGCGGGATACTAGCTACCATATCCCTGGCGACTGCTGTGGTGAAAAACGTGGGGAGCTAAACTTCCCTACAACGCCTGCTGTGGTGAAAACCGCGGGGAGTAAGTAAAAGACTCCGAAGGACCACCTCCTTCCTCATCCGCCTTCATCCCTCATGTTGTGAGCATCCAGCACACACCCGCTCACAGCAATAATAATAATATATTATCTTAACGGAAGAACATTTCAAGCGAGCTGAAAATCTGAAGGTTTGTGTAGGATTTGTGAGCCAATTAAATTTCATCACAATGGCTTTGAACCTTCATCTACACATAGGTACGCAAAAATGAAATGCTCACAATGTCTTGATTCTATTCTCAGGGCTTTTATCAATGGGCAATTTCACCTGTTTTATATTATTTTCTTAAGTAAAAGATCTCGATGAGTACTTTCCAAAAACGAAGTCCTTGTCACATGGGTTTATTATGCTATTAGACTTACCTACAGAAATGTTGGCTGTTCATTTATTGTTTCTCAAATACACGAATTAGGCTCCTATTTTTAAAAAAAATTATCTTTGATCATTGAGAGTGCCATTTAATTGTCTTGATTCACCTGTAAGTACTAGTGTTAATATTCTAATTTATGGTGATTTCAGACAATTACCCAGGTTTTGTCCCATAAAAAATGAATACTGGGAGCTGGACCTTCGTTACAACCTCAATTATTCACAATTTGGTCAAAATCAACTTCATATTCTGTCTTATCACCCCAAAAAACATTGAAAGCGATACCTCACAAGCTCATGTTCACTAAAACCTTTGTAAACAAACCTCGAAAACCCCTATTTTTACACCCACTTTCCCCCCATAACACCCCTGGGAGTATTCCGATCGGGCGGCCGATCTTCGGACCTCAACTAGGACTCAAATGCGTTCCAAACTTTGGAACCAAATGTGTGAGGAAGAATGACGATTTTAGACCGAAATTTAGCGTAAATTTGAGGCTGAAACTTCGTCACAACCTCAATTTTCCATTTTTTGGTCAAAATAGACTTCGAATACGTGGTTGTATTATTCATATAATAATAAACCAAAAGTTGCTATTATGAGGGGTATCCGATGATGATAGTGGGCGAAAAACCAGTGGAAAGAAACGACGTCATAGGTAAAGGCCCCCCCCCACCCATACGTCACCCGGTGGGGGGGGGGGGGGGCTCAGCTCCAACCACTTATGACGTAATTTCAATTTCTTTCTATCCGTTTGTTGCCCAAGCTACAGGTAATTTTGAGGTGCAAATTGGCAGTTCAAAAATAAAAAATCCCTACGCACGAAAATTTCCCATTATGATGAACTTCTCAGGAATCATGCAGGTCGGTTCCCTGAAGGTCCCATATGATTTTCATTGTGATCGGACTTCAAAATATGTTCGTAATCCCTGTAGAATTCACTGGACTGGATACAGAAACAAATTCCTGAAGTTAGCCTGCGGTATGTAAGTTTCGAATCGAGGTGTGCAAATTAGAAACGTCTGCAATAAAAAAAAACGCTGCAAATTATTACGCAAAGGTTTATTATTTACCCGTATACATGCCCCTTCTGCGTAGATCACTGTTTTCTGTGGTCAGTACCCTCGAGCTCCCCCCAGGAAAGCCCTAAATCGCGTATTGGAGCCGGCCCCGGAATTAAAGTTTCCCACAAATGCACCGGATTCAATAATTCAATAATTAATTATTCTGTGGTTATTCATGAAGCATCAGGCAAATAATAAACCGCTGTGTAATAATTTACCTGTATAGGTGCCCCTTCTAGGTAGATAGTATAATGAACCGTTGTGCAATATTTATTATAACGAACACTTTCAATAGAAGGGTATGGTTTTTTTAACGTTTTTAAACTGATCTCGAACTAAACAATTTTTTTAGACCACCCGAAGCATTGTATGTTCAGAAAATTGCTCATCCTTTTGTTTGGCAATAAAAACATTTTAGCGAAATTTGGCATTATCATGTACCTATCGTCTGGAGTGACACATACATTTTTTAATATATATATTAGGTTATAATTTGGGATGTGAAGAAATGACCAAGCTAGTCTTGAGGGCTGATTTTATTGTGTGGTAATTTTTCCAGATCCCAAATTTCATATTGGACTACTCAATAACCTACAACCATATAACTTTCTGTTCAGATCTAGGGATAAATGGTCTGAAACGGATTTACCTATACAAAATTTCAAAAATTCGTGTTCTTCATTTTCTTTGAAAATTCGCTAAAACTACTCTCCTCGTGAGCTTCTTCAGTTTTTAGAAAAATAAAATAAAAGGGTGGAGGGGTATATCAAAGATCGATCATAAAACGTGTTTTTCGTTAGGTAGGTACCTTGGACTACCTACTAAAAAAATAATAATAAACTAAAAAATAATAATAAACTATAATCGATGAGACTATAATAATAAACTATAATCGATGAGACTATAATCTATGAGACTATAATCGATGAAACTATAATCGATGAGACTATAATCGATGAGATTATAATCGATGAAACTATAATCGATGAGACTATAATCTATGAGACTATAATCGATGAAACTATAATCGATGAGACTATAATCGATGAGACTATAATCGATGAGACTATAATCTATGAGACTATAATCCATGAAACTATAATCGATGAGACTATAATTGATGATATTATAATCGATGAGACTATAATCGATGAGACTATAATCGGTGAAATTATCATTTACAGGTGAACTGAAAATAGGAAATCTTCACTCTTGTGCGCATACTCGACGAAGTTGTTCCGGTTCCAATATCCTATCAAAGGCTTTCCGAGATGGGTCGTTACGGGAATGTACACGGCCCTGAAATGTGCGGTATCAAAAGGAGACGATCGGAATGCGTAGAGGGACCAACGCTCCTTCATATTTCCCTTTTAATCACATAAAAAGAAGGGGAAAGAGGAAGGTAACGCAGAGTCATTTACATGCCTATCACCGTTCCACCTGTCTGTTCGTCTAGCTGTCTCGAATTCATCAGCCTTCCAGTGCTATTCCCCAGGGAGGAACTAAGTATTTCGAGGATACAAATATATTTCACAAAACAAAAAAACGGTTGGTCAAATTTGACTTTATAAGGGTCAAAAATTGGTAAAAATGGCTAAATCACGAAAAAATTACCTATATAATTTTACAAAAACTGGTATGGTTTCTAGCTGTATCTTTTTACACAATAGCACGAGTATTGTTTATCTCATACTTCCTTTCGTCATTACCCAATATTTTTGATCAATAGGTAACCGATACATAATATATCTGAAGGCAGATATCGTCTGGAGTGACTCATGAATGAATAAATAAATAAATATATATATACATTTATATACGTGTTCTGAAATCTAGAAATGGATTCAGATGCTCCGAAAGGGCACTCGCTGTGCACCCATAGAGTACCCATAAAAACGTTTTCAGTAATTCATACCTAATACCTTTAATAAGTACGTTAACTACTCGTAATCTTAGATCCTTTACACAGGCATTTCCTTCTAAAATTTATTGTCTAAAATTGGACTCACATCAGGTCGTGGGGTAGAAAGAGCCGGCTAGGCAATTACAGTGTCATAAAAATGCTCGGAACTCAATAATTCATTAATTAATAATTATTTGTTGTTATTCAAGAAGCAAAACGTTTGTTCAAGTTACAGAAGTACTTATCAACAAAACCCAAAAGAGCCATCATATCATTATTTTATATTATACAATATTATTATATTATAGAGTGACAGATATATTATTATTATTATATTATGATATTATATTATTATTGATTGATTAGAGTGATATTATAATTATTAGAGTGATATTACATTATAGAGTGATATTATTACAAAGTGATATAGTGATATTAAATTATAGAATTAATATTAATATTAAAGTGATATTATATTATTCTTCAAATGAAATAATAATATCGCAGAACAACAAGTTTCGTATCTATGCGGTGGATTCAAGAGTTCTACCATTAATTACTTATTTTTTGTTATTCGTGGAGCATAACGTGCAGTTCAAAAAGAGTTGAAAGTAGTAATTCCTCCGCGTAAGTAGTTCGAAGAAAAGTTCTTGAAAATGCCACCAAAATCGGGCCAATTGGTTCATGAGAAATTGAGTAACTCAGATTTCGCGTTTGCACATGCGCCAATGACCACCACTCGGCCTATCAGCTTAGCAATATCAGTTGTATTAATATGAGTTTACATAAGTCACTGTATCCTACTATGTTTCCTTTTACTTATTTTATTACTTATTTAAACAAAATTTACAATTATCAAGGTGATGGACTATTTTATAATAGTACTACTACTTATATTTTTATATTTTACTTAGGTATTTCTCCGAGTCTGTCAAGGTAGTGAAAAACCCTTGTGATAATTTTTGAATTGAAAAAATGTTTTTCCTCTAATATCAACATTTCCACAGGCGTTTTCAGAATTTTTGAACGCCCACTGAATGAGAAGATACTTACCTAAGTCGTATCTACCACTCAACCTCTCTAAAAATAGAGTTAGTATGTAGTTAATTGGAGGATCTCTTATAAGAGTCGTTCACATATTATCACATAATTAATATTTATGAAGTTCAACAGAAAACGGGTTCTTCAAGTTTTGGGTAGGTAACTCAAAATAGGTGCCTACATAGACCTACCTCTATAAAGTGTATGATATAACGTATGTACAAGTACTATTAATTACCATCAAATCCTATCAAAATTAATCCTATCAATTAATCAATTAAAAAATTAATCCTACCAAATTTGGGTTATTGTTAGCAAATAGCGACCCACCAGACACGTACAACCTGCTGTTGCTGTTGATATCAGTTTGTTAGGTGGTGTAACTCTGTACGTGAAACGCCGATTAATTTGTATAAAGTTGAAGAGGGTTATAAGGCGATGGTACTTTCAGCTGTTGGGGCCGTGAATAGCGGAAGCCGTGGAATGTTTCTAACCGCATAATGGAACAATTAACAAAACCCTACGGCTAAAGAAGGAATTTCAAGCAAGTTTATTACCCCATTAGCTGGTAGCAACAAATGAATGGGTCGACAATTATCTTCTACGTCCCTCCATCAATTTCAAAATTTCTTTCGCCCCGTTTTCAACACACCCTACCTCATTTGATAATTAATTGTGATATTACGTCACACCCAAATGTGTTCGTTTTAGTTAATGATTGCTACTAACAATTATATGCTCGAAAATAAACTTATTGTGGTTTTCAGCATTCGCACAACGCTTTCCATTTATAAGGACATCATAAGCACTCCTCCAAAACCCCTTGTGTAATAATTTACCGTTGCGGAATAATTTACCATTGTGTAATAATTTACCCATCAATAATAATACTTCAAGGTTCGTTCAAGTTTCACTACCTATCAACAAACTCTTCGACTTCATACTCCGTGAATATAAATAATAAGGTGTTCCCTAGCAATGATTATATCGGGCCAATTCCAGATTGTTATCGCGTCCCTAGTGATGATATGTGGGCTGAATGTATACTATTTCATTCACCCTGCTGTTGAAAAAGCCTGTCGGTGCCAACTTCTGGGCCTTACTGTGAACGAACGGCTGGACGTACAGTGCTCCGGGTGGTCTTAAAAAACTCCCAAGTTCCAGAACTGTTTAAAACCGTAAAAAAATTTGTCATTCCCAAGATTTTGGTTGATTTCATCTTACTCGCTTATTTTTAACCCCTTAGAGATGACTGACAGTAACGCCGAGCTTCGAGGACCAACCAGACCCCAAACGGACCCACAAACCAAATTTCGTCAATTTTGGTTCATGGTAACTAAAAGTGCTAAGTACGGTGTACCTCGGACAGACAGAAATTTTTTTATTGCATTTTCGGATTCTACGTCGTTACCTTGAAACGGAAATCATCAAATTTTGAGGGGGGGGGGGGGGGGGAGACAAAATATGTTTCATGCTCGATTCCAAAGGTTCATTATTGAAAATAATAAACCGAAAACTTCTGTCCGTCTGCCGTACGCCATACTTAGCACTTTTCTTAGTGACCATGAACCAAAACTAACGAAATTCGGGTTATAGGTTCCGTTCGGGGTCTAGTTGGTCCTCGTAGCTCGGCGTTACTGACAGTCATCTCTAAGGGGTGAAAAATAGGGGTTGAAATGTTCAGAACGCCGTAGCTCGAAAACTTTCGATAGAAGGGTATGGGGTTTTTTACGTTTTTAAATTGATCTTGAACGAAAGAATTTTTTTAGACCACCCGAAGCATTGTACGACCAGCCGTTCGTGTGCACCGAAAAGCTTCGTCAACATTCAACATTCAACGTCATTCATCCGTCGACGGTAAAATCCGGCCCGGGTATCATCACTAGGGAGCACCTGATTATAATCACGGATGGCTGTATGAAGTCGAGCTGGTTGTTCTGTGATATTATTTCATTCGAAAAATGATGGATCTTTTGGATTATATTGGTAGGTACTTATGCAACTTGAACAAACGTTATACTTCGTGAATAACAACAAATAATTAATGATCAACTTATTGAATCCCGCGCATTTTTATGAAATGTAATTCCCGGGCCGGCTCCAGTACTCAATTTAGGGCTTTCCTGGTGGGAGCTCGAGGGTACTGACCACAGAAAACAGGGATCTACGCAGAACGGGCATCTATACAGGTAAATAAACCGTCGTGTAATAATTTGCAGCGTTTTGGTTTATTATTCTGTGAATAATACACCTATGTATTCGCTCAGCAAAAAATTTTTATAACACCCCCTCAAAATTTTTTCTTTTCCGTTTCAAGGTGCGTAGATTCCAAAAATGCAATGTCCGTACGCCGTACGCTTTATCACGTGTACAGGCTTCATTTTCGGTCTAAAAAAATCGTTCTTTCGCACACATGCTCCATTTGGGCCCTAGTTGTGTCCCGAAACTTTTCACCCCGATCGGAATATACCCAGGGGTGTTATGAGCGAAAATGTGTGTAAAAATAGGTACTTTTTGTGTTTTAGTAACATAGTAGTAAAATGAGCTTTTGAGGTATCGCTTTCCATGTTTTTGGGGACGAGAAGACCGAATATGAAGTCGATTTGGACTAAGGAGTGGAAAATTGAGGTTGTAACAGATGTTCAGCTCCCAAAATTGATTTTTTATTAGTCAAAAACCTGGGAAATCGTCTGAAATCACCATCAATTTGTATAATAACTCTAGAAAAAGTGTCAACACGTGGATCAAGACGATTAAATGGTACAATCAATGATCAAAGTTAATTTGAAAAAAAAAGGAGCGTAGTACCTACCTAATTCAAGTTTTGGGGACCAAAATTTTTAGAAACCACCAGAAATAGCTATTTCAATTATTTTACATGAAAGAAACAATAAATAAACAGCCAGCATTTCTGTAGACCAATAAAATAATAGAATAATAAACCCATGTGACAAGGACATTGCAGCGTTTTTGGTTTATTATTCTGTGAATAATACACCTATGTAATCGCTCAGCAAAAAATTGTTATAACACCCCCTCAAAATTTTTTCTTTTCCGTTTCAAGGTACGTAGATTCCAAAAATGCAATGTCCGTCCGCCGTACGCCGTCCGCCGTACGCCGTCCGCCGTCCGCCGTACGCCGTCCGCCGTCCGCCGTATCACGTGTACAGGCTTCATTTTCGGTCTAAAAAATTCTTTCTTTCGCACACATGCTCCATTTGGGCCCTAGTTGTGTCCCGAAACTTTTCAGCCCGATCGGAATATACCCAGGGGTGTTATGAGTGAAAATGTGTATAAAAATAGGTACTTTTTGCGTTTTAGCAACATGTTGGTAACATGAGCTTTTAAGGTATCGTTTTTCATGTTTTTGGGGACGAGAAGACCGAATATGAAGTCGATTTTGACCAAAGAATAGAAAATTGAGGTTCTACCAGATGTTCAGCTCCCGAAATTGATTTTTTATGAGTCAAAAACCTGGGAAATCGTTTGAAATCACCATCAATTTGTATAATAACACTGGAAAAAGTGTCAACAGGTGGATCAAGACGATTAAATGGTACTATCAATGATCAGAGATAATTTATTTTTTAAAAAAGGAGCGTAGTTTATTCGAGTTTTGGGGGCCAAAATTGGTGGAAACCACCAGAGATAGCTATTTCAATTATTTTATATGAAAGAAACAATAAATAAACAACCAACGTTTCTGAAGGCATGTCCAATAGAATAATAAACCCATGTGACAAGGACTTTGCAGCGTTTTTTTCTATACATGGCACTAATTTTGACTTCGACGAACTTGAACAAAATTCTTCTATAAACAGAAATATATTTGACGGGGGGGGGGGGGGGGGGGTACGTTTCATCAAATGCAGGGCACGATAAGTAAATAAGGTATCAACTGACTCCCTCGGCGTTTTTGGTGTTGGCGGATACGAGGAATCGGAAAAGGGGGTGTTCATTACGACTAATTCTCTCCGCTTGAAACGGAGTCTGAAAGCCGCGAGCTGGAGGGGTCTCAACTTATTAAATTAACACGAGCTCCGTCTAATGGAACGAAACCGAGACAAAGGAAACTCGGCGAAGGAGAAATGTCGAGGGCTGAGCTCCGGGGGTTGCGGGCTCTCGCCGACTCGCGTCTTCTTCAGCCCTTCACTGTGATTCCCGGTAATGAAGATCACCGTTTCGAATCAAGAGGAACCTCCTCAGGTTTTCCGCTACAGTATGCTACAAAATCGTGTCTGTACGTTGATTTCAATCGAGAAATCGAAGGAGACCATCAAAAATCGCTAATAATCATAGGTTTGTTCGCAGTGACCGCATCTGACGGTTATCTGACCGTCAGAAACGCTAGGTTCACATGGAGACGCAATTCCGGACGGCAAGTCGTTCTGCAACGTTATTGGTCAACACAAAATTGATTATTGTGACACAATGTCATGGATACTATATCAAAATCTCCAGATATTTTCCGATGTCCGATCCGTTGCCGTATCTGCGCAGAGGTTTCTGCGCACATCCCTCCTGTTTGGTTGTTCATCCATATTGAAATTCGACATTTGTGGTTAATTTTGCGGTTTCAAGTTCGAGCAATTGTTTGTTTTTGGTTTATTATTCTGTGAATAATACACCTATGTAATCGCTCAGCAAAAATTTTTTACAACACCCCCTAAATTTTTTTCTATTACGTTTCAAGGTGCGTAGATTCCAAAAACGCTGCAAAGTCCTTGTCACATGGGTTTATTATTCTATTGGACATACCTACAGAAATGTTGGGTGTTCATTTATTGTTTATTTCATGTGAAATAATCGAAATAGCTATTGGTTTATTATTCTGTGAATAATATGTACACCTAGGTATGTATTCGCTCAGCAAAAATTTTTTATAACACCCCCTCAAAATTTTTTCTTTTCCGTTTCAAGGTGCGTAGATTCCAAAAATGCAATGTCCGTCCGCCGTACGCCGTACGCCGTCCGCCGTATCACGTGTACAGGCTTCATTTTCGGTCTAAAAAATTCGTTCTTTCGCACACATGCTCCATTTGGGCCCTAGTTGTGTCCCGAAACTTTTCACCCCGATCGGAATATACCCAGGGGTGTTATGAGCGAAAATGTGTGTAAAAATAGGTACTTTTTGTGTTTTAGTAACATAGTAGTAAAATGAGCTTTTGAGGTATCTTTTTCCAGGTTTTTGGGGACGAGAAGGCCGAATATGAAGTCGATTTTGACCAAAGAGTGGGAAATTGAGGTTCTACCAAATGTTCAGCTGCCAAAATTGATTTTTTATGAGGCAATTTGTATAATAACACTAGAAAAAGTGTCGACACGTGGATCAAGACAATTAAATAAATGGCACTACCAATGATCAAAGACAATTATTTGGAAAAAAAATTAAAAGGAGCGTACCTACCTAATTTGTGTTTTGGGGGCCAAAATTGGTGGAAACCATCAGAAATAGCCATTTCAATTATTTCACATCAAAGAAACAATGAATAAACATCCAACATTTCTGTAGGTATGTCAAATAGAATAATAAACCCATGTGACAAGGATTTTGAATCTATGCACCTTGAAACGGAAAAGAAAAAATTTTGAGGGGGTGTTATAAAAATTTTTTGCTGTGCGAATACATTGGTGTATTATTCACAGAATAATAAACCAAAAGCCTGATAAATATCAAGTTCTTTCTAGGAGCAAGTTCATAAACTCATCGTCAACGGTCTGTAAAGAAAATATTGCTTATAATAATCCCAAATAACAACTTCAGAACTTACCTATATTGGTGAAAGATCCGAGGATGGAGGTTGTAGATCACAGCACTGAACACATAACTACCGTTAACGCGGGCCAATCACTACACTCCCGTAGGTTTCGGCTGTCCTTCAAGAGAATAAATCAGCGCATCATAATACGATCCTCCGCAAATTCGTCGGAAATCGCATTGATATTATCAGTGCGATTTGTGATTAATACGCGAAAACGCGCGAGCACGCATAATGACGTCCAGGAATTGGTCTTCCTAGATGAATTATTATTAAAAGGAAAACCGCCACAGACCTACCATCTTTCGCGAGTGAAAGTGGGGGTAACCTTGGTTGGTGGTTACTTCGAAAATTCCAACTATATGATTGGATTTGTGCATTAATGTGGTCTTCAGTATTTGAAAACCGAAGATAGTTGAACTAGTTGGGGTTTTAATTGTTCCCAGTACGTACCTGAATCAATATAACCAATTCTCTGGTGTCGCAAACAATCCCACGTAGGTTGATAACTTGTACTGTGAAAAAAGTACTTGATACTTTTCCCTGAGATTTCCCAATCTACGTCTGTTATATGATAATTTTATGTTCAATACTTGATGTACCTAACTGTGATAGGGCTCCTTTGAGTCTTGAGTATTTATGTTCGTGTCGCTGGATACTGTAGCGCATTAGTTTGCATCCCGATATGAATATCTAGTTTTCCAAAACATGTACCCCCGCTGTTGCTGTAAGTAGTTTCTGTATCCACCTAATTTGGATCAAATATTTCATAATTGTTTCCCCTCGATTCGTAAAGATAATATGGCAGTAAACACTAAAATCTAAATAGCAAAAGAGGACGTACCTTTAGTTGAGGAAGATCCAACGTTGAAGGTGGTAGAAATCAGATTGCAGCACTAAACACACACAGTCATCAGTCTAGAGATGAGTCGGTCATGAGTGACCTTGTCTCAAAGACCTTCTCTTTCAAATGAACTGGTCCCAAATGACCTGCCGAGGGAATTTCACAGTTCACCCGTTCGCCGTTCACTAAGGTTTCCCCCGAGTCTCGGGCCCTTCCATCCCACCAACCGGAGCAGGTAGCAGGTCACCAGCTCGCCGTTCCTTTTGACAGTTCACTTCGCCCTTATCTCACGCGAGAAAAATCCACTTTTGTGGTGGAGCCAGAGGAAAGACCACTTATGTTTAAATTGATTTTGAAAAGATTGTGTATCCCTGCCAGTTCTGTTCCTTGTGAGCGTATTTTTTCTAAAGCAGGCGTTATTGAAAAATATACCTACCTATTTTTTCTTTTTGAGAAAATGGTCATAGTACTTTTATTGATTCTCCTACTTAACCTTACTAGGTAAGCTTTAAACAATATTTATATGAATACAATTTTTTACTAAAGCTTCTCTTTAGATAATTCTATGAATTCAGCAGAAAAATGTTAATAAATGAGGCTAGAGTTGGCCCGTACTGAGAAATTCCTAGCAGGTCGCAGTTCCCGCTCGCACGCTACCTGTGGACAAAGTGAACTGGCGACCTTCTCCAACTGAGAGGGAGATTGGGCTCCTACTGAGAAATTCCTAGCAGGTCGCAGGTCCTGCGCGTTCACTTCAAAGTGAACTGGTGACCTTCTCCCACTGAACTTGTCTTCGAACTGAGTGACCTGCTGGGAGTCAACTCACTCAGGTGAACTGGGTTTACACACCTCTACATCAGTCGACACAGGCCGATCTGATGCACTCCGGAAGGTTTCGATTGCCCATATATCACTACACGGTTAATCGGCCGGTCATACCGAGGCGATTCGAGGAGAAAACACAACAAGAACACGTAATTTAATCCAGGGATTATTCTTCTAAGGGCCGGTTTCACCAACGCAGCTTAAACCTGGTATCAATAAAAACTGGATTCAAATTTGATCTGTGGTTCAGAGCTTCGACAGTTTCACCAACGTTTTTGATCCGCGGTTTAGCCGAACTTGGGTTTAAGCTGAGATTGTTCAGTTTGCATCAGCATTGCTATCCCCAGAAACACAAATCCCGTATTACAGATGAGAGATGCTCATCCATGAGTGGTGGATCTATGATATTTCTTCTATGGATACTTAAGTTTCGTCCGCCATCCACTGTTGTGGAGACATTTAAACTGTATAATAGTAACCAGTGCCATAGTTTCGCGATTTTTTTCTCTCTTTCTTATGGCTCTGTCATTCTGAGAACTTCCACTCGAGACAGCTCTTGTAATAAATAATTTATTACAAGTCTATAATTATTATAGATAGGCTCTTTTATCAAAGGCATCTACTTTTTTACAATAGTTCGCTGTATGCAGAAGAAGTTATACATGTACTTATTTGCGCAGTCTGCAAGTACTTACCACGTACTATGAAGGTTTGTTTACCTACTCGAAGAAATAAATAATGATGGGTCCGACGTTGTTGCCTACCTGGTTTGTTGTAAAATTATATTTATCACACATTTTTGGTTGGACTCACCATTCTGTTTCGAAAACTAGGACTTCTATTGCATCGAGCACGAAGCTCATCCCTTCCTTGGGAAGGCGGAACCTCGCGAAAAAATCGGCGTCATCCCACTTGTGGAAATGCTCGACCCTTTCGCTAATTATCGCCGTCTGGGCACGGCCACTTCCACAAGTTCATTGAAATATTCATCCGAGGATGACTCAAACACTTCAGTGAAACGATTAATCGCACTAAATGTTGATGCAAGTTGATAAGTATGAAAAACACTGATAAAATAGATTTCAAAATGGCGATGGCCTGGCGGAGAATCGGAGATCAACCGTAGATCAGAGGTTTAAACCACCTGAAACGAGGTATTAACTTAATGCGCCGTTGCCGCGACTTATTCCTAGATTAGGCGTTCGTGAAACTGTCTTTTCTCAGAATCGATGGCTTAAACCTCAGCCGAGATTGAACTCTGGATAATCCGCGTTGGTGAAACCGGCCCTAAGATGAATTTTTCGAAGACACGCACAGGAACCTACCATCCGTCGCGAGTGATCGGAGCTGACTGAGCTCAGAAGGGCGTGGCTGGGTGGGGATAACCATGATAGGTAGGTACTTAAGTTTTTAACAATTGGTTAAAATCGGTCATTAATAATATGATATTGAATTTTCGAAAACCGCCGTTGACATTATAATAATTTGTTTAGGTTGTTGGAATTTTTATCGGTCACAGTACCTACCTAAAGGGGGCCCTTACACTGGCAAAAATTTTGAACGAAGTTTTGAAGACGTCGTTTTTATGCAAAAATATTGAGAGCGTGAGGATAAAAATTTCGCAAAAACGGGTTCTTCAATATTTTGTGGGAGCTTTCAAGTTTTCTGAAAGTTTAGACCCGTCAGTATTTCTACATTTTCCTTGATTGTTTTGAGAGGGTGAGAACAGGAAAATACCACTGTCTTTTCCTGAATCACCAGGTATAATAGGAAACGGAAAAATATCAGGGTTGTACCTACCTACCTACCTACCTAACTACCTACCTACCTACCTAACTACCTACCTACCTACCTACCTACCTACCTACCTACCTACCTGCCTACCTGCCTACCTACCTACCTAACTACCTACCTACCTACCTACCTACCTGCCTACCTACCTACCTGCCTACCTGCCTACCTGCCTACCTGCCTACCTACCTACCTACCTACCTACCTACCTACCTACCTACCTACCTACCTACCTACCTACCTACCTACCTGCCTACCTGCCTACCTGCCTACCTACCTACCTACCTACCTACCTACCTACCTACCTACCTGCCTACCTGCCTACCTGCCTACCTGCCTACCTACCTACCTACCTACCTGCCTACCTGCCTACCTGCCTACCTACCTACCTACCTAGCTACCTAGCTACCTACCTACCTACCTACCTACCTACCTACCTACCTACCTACCTACCTCCCTACCTACCTACCTACCTACCTGCCTACCTGCCTACCTGCCTACCTGCCTACCTGCCTACCTACCTACCTACCTACCTACCTACCTACCTACCTGCCTACCTGCCTACCTACCTACCTACCTACCTACCTACCTACCTACCTACCTACCTACCTACCTACCTACCTACCTACCTACCTACCTACCTACCTACCTACCTACCTACCTACCTACCTACCTACCTACCTACCTACCTACCTACCTGCCTACCTGCCTACCTACCTACCTACCTACCTACCTACCTACCTACCTACCTACCTACCTACCTACCTACCTACCTACCTACCTACCTACCTGCCTACCTACCTACCTACCTACCTAACTACCTACCTAACTACCTACCTACCTACCTAACTACCTACCTACCTGCCTACCTGCCTACCTACCTACCTACCTACCTATCTACCTACCTGCCTACCTGCCTACCTACCTACCTACCTACCTACCTACCTACCTACCTAACTACCTACCTACCTACCTACCTACCTGCCTACCTACCTACCTACCTACCTACCTACCTACCTACCTACCTACCTACCTACCTACCTGCCTACCTACCTACCTCCCTACCTACCTACCTACCTGCCTACCTACCTAACTACCTACCTACCTACCTACCTACCTACCTACCTAACTACCTACCTACCTACCTACCTGCCTACCTACCTACCGAGGGCGAAGAGTGGGGGGCTCTTCACCCTCCAGCCATGTAGCCATAGTGACGTTCCGATACTCCTTTCGATCCGATATTTGGTATCAAATCAATATCGAAAGCATCGTATCGATACTCCGATATTATCGAAAGGAAATATCGATATTGAAAGTATCATATGTTATCGATAATTCTTACTTTTTTTTTTGCAATAAGTACTTATATTGTCCTCAAATTCAGTAACTCCATTCAAAAAATAAATCGTGTTTAGGCCTACAATGATCCACCTATCTCAGCATTATGATCAGTTTTGGTACATACTATAGGAGTGGAAATAATAAACCCTTGGGCAGATTTTGAAGTTTTTACTGTTATCTATATCAAAAAGTACAAAGAGTGGAAAACATTATTGTGGTGAATGTTTAAAAAAAATATTGTAAGCCCCAATCTTCGGAAGTAAACCAATGGCTGATGCTATGTTGGACATAGGTAAGTAACCTCCTTCCGATGTGTTCTGGATTCGATATTTTGATTCGATACTGTAAAGCTTCATTCGATATCCCGATATTATCGAATTCTTGATATCAATACAAATATCGGAAATATCGCCTCACCTCCTTCCAGTCCTTCACCGAAAATGCTAGAAGACATCTTGACAGTCAGTAAACCTCTTCTCTTCCCTTCTCCTTCCTGCTCATTCTTTTCTTTTCTCTCTTTCCTTTCTTTACATTCTCAATTCTGTTCTATTTCTCTTACTTTATAAATCCAGTCAACCTACGACAGTCGTGCATTAATTAAAAACCATTGTTTCATAATTCTAATGCAATATAATTACTTAAGTTTTACTTTTCTTATTCATTTATAACAATTTGTTTATTTGAGTGTGTAATATATTTAGCATTGTATTATTGTACACCATGAGGGGAAAAAAGTTCCTATGTACATTAGAAAAAAAAAATAATAAAAATATCGAAACAAATGTATCGATATTACTAATATCGGTAATATCGGAACGTCACTACGTAGCCACCCCCCACCCCAGTCTCCGATCACCCGTGACGGATGGTAGGTGTGTGGCGGTTTTCTTTCCAAATTCATCAAGAAGCAATCATTTCTGGACTTAATTTCGTGTGTGCTCCTGTGTTTTCTCCTCGAATCGCCTCGGTATGATCCGCCGATTAACCGCGCAAAGTGATTTATGGGCAATCGAAACCTACAACGGTGGTGCATCAGGTCGGCCCGAGTCGAATTGATGATTGTGTTTGTGCTTCGTGCGGCTGTTTGATTTCTACCAGCTTCATCATCGGAAATCGGATCTTCCTATACTAAAGGTACGTGTACTACTTTATTATTTTGGTTTATAACCGTATTTTCTTTATAAAGTCGAGGGGAATGTATGCCCGATTTACGTAGATAGGTACCAATTTGTATGGTAGTGAGTGCCGATGTAAACTTAAATATTCCAGTTCGTCCGATCGAACTTTACGACCAACCATTCCTAGGTCTACATAAGGGCACAAGGGTTGTCTACAGAACACATAAGGTAATCTAGACAGACAATAATTAACTTTTGAACTCAGTAGCTCAGACCTTTGCGTTACTGTGCTCTACAGACCATTGAGGATGAGTTACAGACTTCTAGACAGCTTCTAGAACAAACTTTATATTTTTCTGCTCTTTTACATAACTACTAGGGATGAAACATCAACGGCTCAACATCGATTTTACCATCGATTGTAACATCGACGGCTCAATATCGATTGTACCGATTAATCGGTTGTTAACAATCGATTAATCGATTTTCAAAGCATTTTTCAAATTTGAATCATTTTATATTTCTGATTAAAAATAATTATAATCGTCAAGTATTATTGATCCACTTTTTTTCTTTTTTTTCAAATAGCAGCCTGCTTCCATAAAATGATACAGGTGGATATAGATCCACCTGTATCAAAACTGATCAATTTAATTTATTTGGTGCCTACCGAGCTTAATAATAATAATAATAAGCCTTTATTCTGCTGGGTACAAGGTACAGTACATAGTGCAGACATGAATTACATTAAATTTCGAATTAAGAACAAATAATGACGGCAGTAAACTATGAGTTAGGGACAGATTAAAATATGAATTTGGAGGCTATAAAAACAAAAACAAAAATAAAGTTATGGGCTAATTATAATACATATTTACATATATATATAATATATATATTATGTAAAGGGGATGAAAAGGGAAGGGGAGAGGGGGGGAGGGGTGCATGTATATCCAAGATTTCATCTCTCAGTTCTGAAATGGTCAATGAGTGCCAACCGGAAACGTCCGAGGGTGGGCAACGAGCGTAAAGACTTTGGAAGGGCGTTCCAGATCCTAGCCCCGTACACCTGCAATGACTTGCTAAAATAAAGTCCCTCATGTGACGGAATTAAGTAGCCTACAGATCGCTCAGAGGAGGACCTGCAGAACAATGAACGCAAGTATGGAGGAGTGGAACCTTTCAAAAATAAAAACATAAATTTGAGAATTCTTAAATTAAAATAATCGTCAAGAGGCAAACAAAGAATGGAATATCCACGAACTGAATGGCGAGGCTTAATGTCATGTACATAGCGAATACAAGCATTATATGCAACTTTTAGTTTATTACAAAAAACAGTTGAAAGCGAACATGAGATGAACATAGAACAGTAAAGTAAATGAGGGAGAACTAGGGACGTGGCAAGTCTTTTTTTGAGGGAATGGGGAGTGAATCGAGACAGGCGCCTCAGGCTATGCAGCGCTCCGTAAATACGACTGCATACATGAGTTACGTGATGTTCCCAGGATAAAGTGCTGTCAACGTAAACTCCAAGATTTTTAACTCGGGATAAGTAGGGTACAGGCACACCATCAACAAGTAAAGGTGGAATGGGGTCAGTAGGTATTTTATGCTTGTACACAATGATAGCCTGAGTTTTCTTTGGATTAACAACAATTCCATTTCTATAAGCCCACCTAGCAACCTCCAGCAAATCAATGTTAAGCTGATGCACTGACTCAATCAAGTGCTCACTCAGTCTACTAGGTAAATAGATCTGAAAGTCGTCAGCAAACATATGATGTCGACAAAATCGCAGGACATTTGGTAAGTCGTTCACAAAAAGTGAAAACAACATTGGCCCTAAAACCGTACCCTGCGGAATTCCCGCAAGGACCGGAAGAGACTGTGAGGAACCACCACCGTGTGATACCAGCTGCATCCTCCCCGACAAGTAAGAAGACACAAGAGCGCAAGCAGAAGTCGAGAATCCAAAAAGGGTACTTAGCTTCTTGATGAGCAACGGATGCGACACAGAACCAAAGGCGTTCTTAAAATCAAGCAATACCATAAAAGTGCACTTCCCTTGTTCCACCCCAGACCTCACATCCTCAAAGACCCTCATTAAAGCAGTCTCACAACTGAAACCCCTTCTAAATCCCGACTGAAAAGGTGACAACAAGCCGTTTGCCAGAAGATGCTCGTTGATCTGGAGCTGAACAATTACCTCAAAAGCCTTACTGAGAACAGGCAAAATTGAAATTGGACGAAAATCAGAAGGCTCGGAGGGATTAGAAACCTTGGCCAGGGGTCTGACAATTGCGGACTTCCAAGCGGAAGGATATGAAGAAGTGGTCAAAATATGATTAAATAAATATGTAATATGTTCAAGGAGTAAGGGTAAAATTAAAATAAGAAACTTCCTCGGAATTGAGTCACTCCCAGTAGCATTGGCTGAAATGGATTTAATTGCCAAGTCAACCTCAAGAATATCAACATTACGAAAGGCAAACTCAGGAACACTGGAGCCCGAACACACGGTGGTTACCGAACTCACATCAGGGGCTGGAAGAGAAGAAACATCAACAAAATGAGCGTTGAGCTGGTCCACACCAACAGGAAGGGAGCCAACATCAGCATGTTTATCCTCACAAAGACCAAACTTCCTAACATTACTCCAAAGAACAGCTGGAGGAAGCTTAGGGTCAAGTTTATTCAGGCCAATTTTTTTATTCTCATATCTAATCAATTTCTTAACCCACGCCTGCAATCTACAGTACCTATCCCAATCCGCGCCAGACCCAGACTCACGCCACTCAAAACCAGCCACGTCCCGCATTCTCATTGCACAACGGATTTTGGGTGTCAAACAAATATTATTGCGCCTTTTAATTTTGACCTCATGGAGAGGAGCATGGTGGTCCATAAGATCTACGACCTGCTTGTTGAAGAATGAAGTCATCTCATCAGTAGAAGAAGTGCAATACATGAAGTTCCAATTTCGGGACAAAATATCCTGTTCCAACAACGTTTTGTCAATACTATCAAAATTACGACACTGGATGATTTTCTTTTTGAATCTTGGAACAGGGAATTTGAGGGAACAGATCAACATTTTATGCCTGCCCAGGGCAGGTAACAAAGCTTGGGTATAAGTGAGAACTCTAGATGGCCTATTAGAGATAAAATGGTCAATCCACGTTTCACTATTGTCACAAATGTGAGTCGGAGTAGAAGGCAGAATGGACAGATTCATGGAAGACAATATAGAGAGCCATTTTCGACTTGTGGCATTACTAATCAAGAGATCTGTATTAAGGTCACCCATGAGAATGACATCACTGTAGCAAGGAACCAAAGATGACAAAGCGCCCTCAAGGGCATCAAAATTATGAGGTGTTTTTGGGACATAAACCACGCCTACAAGAATTTTACAATTATGTTTAAGCTCGACTTCAACAAATAAATACTCGAAAAACGAACCACGGTCACTAGAAAGAACTGTTTTAGCTTTCAACGAGTTTTTATAGTAGAGGGCAACACCACCACCTTTCTTCTTAAACCGATCATTCCTCAAGATTCTAAACGAATCAAGGTTAACCATGTTATTTGGTAACGTACTCTTGAGCCATGTTTCTGTAATACCTATCAGGTGCGGTTGCCAACCCCTCATAAGAAATTTAAGTTCATCAATATGTTTTGGTAGACTGGTAATGTTAATATGACAAGCAATTAAAGAAGAGCAGCTCTGTGGAAATACATCAAAAGGGTCAACACTAGACAAGGAAGAAGTCAAGCTTGAATCAGGGGTGAAGGGATCGCTAGTAGATTCAAATGATATATCAGGTGCAAGAAGAAAACTGCCACAATCACTATTAGCTTCACTGGGGCAGGTCTGGAACGAGTCATCAGAACAAGAGAAGACAATGTTGCCCGCCATCCACCCAAGGCGAATCCAGCCGGAACACAAAGCCAACAGAAAAATCAAAGGAGAAGCTGAAATCCATACATGCACAGAAGAGGGAGAGGGGACGGGAAGGGAATATTGTAATTAATTGTATCAAAATGGTAACGAATTCGGCGTCAAAACCAGTGTGCAAGATGCGTGAACTAGAAGTAATGACACACAAAAGAAAAAGTTGGTGCGTTCGCATAAACAAGAATTATGTAAAAACAAGCAAATTATACAAAACACTAGAAAGAGAGAAAAAAGAAAAAACGCACTCAGAATTAGGTCTAAAAAGAATTATGTAAAAACAAGCAAATAATACAAAACTCGAGAGAGAGAAAAAAGATAAAGCGCACTCAGAAGTAGGTCATTTACTCGCACCTAGCTGCTCCTGTTCCCTGTTTCGCCGAAGCCATTTGGGACGCTGGTCAATAGGAAGTGACGGAACATTTTTGGTTTTCTCCATAAAGTCAGACATCGTCGTCGCCGAGTAGATCCGGTTGTTGTGATTCCATTTAATCACCCCATTGGATGTCCAAACCTGTTTAAAGGGAAATTTCCCAAAAGCAGCATCCAGAATTTCACGACGCAAGTTTGTCAAATCCTCAGTTATCATGTACCCAGTTCCCTTACAGTTCTTCTTATGACGAAAAATATCCATTTTTTGGGCATGTTTGTGTAAGGTGACAATGACAGGCCGGGCTTTTGGAACTAATGACCCAGGGGCAACGTCATACTTCCCAATACGACGTGCACGAACTATGGAGTTGATGGAAATTGGGACAGATGGTCTAACAGTCTCATTGATAACAGTGATAACAGATTTTTCCAACTCAAGTTCACGAGCATGGGGATCAAGCTCTTGCATTTCTTCTGGAACACCTCTTATACAAATATTCATGGAACGACGAATCTGTTGCTCAGAATCGATCATAGTAATGAAATCGCTTCTTACCTTGCCCAAACAAACACGAACCGAACTATCAACAACAGCTGATAAGCCTTTACGCAGCTCGGTTTCGAATTGCGACAAGTTAGGATCATCCTTAGATACGGGAAAAAACTTAGTAAATGTGTCCATTAACGACTGAATAGTAGACTCAGTGTCAATCTCGTTCGTAATAGAGGAAATATCCAACTCACTCGTAGCAGACGCAGCCACAACCTCCCGTCTCCTACCACCGCGGGGGAGCCGATTAACAAGGTCATCGCAGTCCTTCACGTCCTTTCCTTTTTTCGGCATTGTTTTATGAGCACAAATACAGTCAAAACAACTAGTTAATCACTTGATGGTAGCAATGGAACGCAACAAACAGTCAAAAACAGTCACACATCGAGAGCACCAAACAGTTCACTCGAAGGCCGCCGCCATTTTTTTTTGGCTTATCATTCTTTAAAAAGCTACAGCCTATATTTATTGTTAATAATTTAATTTCTATCAAGATGGTAGTATCTATTAGTTTACAATATCAATTTCGCATTCCATAAATTAAAATTAATTTTTTAAAAGTTCCTACTAAGTCAATGGTGAGGCAAAATATTATGTAGTGGTAAAACAGTTATCTATCAGGTATCAGGGATTGCTAAACAAAAATGTTACATAATTATGTTGAAACGTTCTATTTCAAGAAAACACGGTTCATAACGGCCTCCTTCTTTTTCACCTTCTTACAATTTAGCTGTCTGGGCTAGCCATGGTGGATACTCATATCCTCCCTAATTTTATTTTCCTTCACAAATTTCATGGATGAAGAGAACTGCGCTCCCCTTCTTCCATGCAAATTTTATCTGCAGTTGGAGTTGGAACGTTGGGAAAAAAAAAGAGTTTTGAGGGGGGGGGGGGCTATAAAATCGAATGATAAAATCGATTAATCGATTAAAATCGAAAAAGAAACATCGATGCAAAAAAATCGATTAATCGAGAGAAAACATCGATTTTTCGATATAATCGATAATCGATTTTCATCCCTAATAACTACTCAGTGTGTTTTCTTCTTCTTCCCTGTTTCAAACGAACAATTGGAAGCAAAAATTACCAATCTACGTGTACCTACAAGCGGTGTTGGGACATTTTTTATAGCTAAAGCTATAAAACTGTCCCTCAGAAGGTAATAGCTAAAAATTTAGCTGTTAGTTAAGCTAAATTTCAGCTAATTTAGCTGTAGCTTTTACCGTTAGCTATAGCTAATTTTTTCCCGTCACTGCCTACGGGCCACCAGAGCCTCGATTCTCCTGATTTCGGTAGCTACCTCCTTGGATGGAAATGAACTATCAGTACCTCTTATATATAATAAATGGAGGTAATAAGTGGGTTCGGAGATATAGGGCGTCAAAAGAGTGCACCCATCGAAGGGACATCCTGTTCCGGAATGTTCGAGAATGTTCCGGACGGTTCATGCTTGCGTCAGCATACTTCTGGAAATCGATTAGAGCGGATCATGGAAAAGTAGAAGTAAATATAAAGTGCATTGTAGTGAGCAGTATACCAAATGGTTTTTTGAACAGCGTCTAATGCAATTTGGAGACTGGTGAGGTATGTACGGTCGCAGAGATTTTGATGTTCGTTAGTTAGGTAAGTAACTGCGATTTAGTGTAAAAAAGAACGTGGACCAAAACCCGTCGACATCGCTTGGATAATGTTCGACTTATTCTCATGAAAAAATAGGTTGTTAACTTTAGTCCATTCTGTCCCATTAGGAGGTTTGTGGATGTTATTCAGTATCCAAATTAAAACCGACTACCCTGTGCAACGCACAGGTAATTCAGATAGTACTTAACTAATAATCTTGGAGACCGAGTAAATATTAAATTGCTCATCACATGAACATCAACCTACCGTTGTAGGTACATAGTTCTACGTGTACCTGTGTAAAACTTCGTTTTGGTTTATTATTCTGTGAATAATACACCTATGTATTCGCTCAGCAAAAAAGTTTTATAACAACCCCTCAAAATTTTTTCTTTTCCGTTTCAAGGTGCGTAGATTCCAAAAATGCAATGTCCGTCCGCCGTACGCCGTCCGCCGTACGCCGTATCACGTGTACAGGCTTCATTTTCGATCTAAAAAAATCGTTCTTTCGCACACATGCTCCATTTGGGCCCTAGTTGTGTCCCGAAACTTTTCAGCCCGATCGGAATATACCCAGGGGTGTTATGAGTGAAAATGTGTGTAAAAATAGGTACTTTTTGCGTTTTAGCAACATGTTAGTAAAATGAGCTTTTGAGGTATCTTTTTCCATGTTTTTGGGGACGAGAAGACCGAATATGATGTCGATTTTGACCAAAGACGCGGAAATTGAGGTTTTACCAAAGGTTCAGCTCCCAAAATTGGTTTTTTATGAGTCAAAAACCTTGAAAACTGTCTGAAATCACCATCAATGTGTATAATAACATTAGAAAAAGTGTAAACAGGTGAATCAAGACCATTAAATGCCACTAGCAATGATCAAAGATGATCTAAAAAAAAAGAAAAAAAAGCGTACCTATTTCATGTTTTGGGGGCCAAAATTGGTGGAAATCATCAGAAATAGCTATTTCAATCATTCCACATGAAAGAAACAATAAATTTAACAGCCAACAAGAATCTCTAGAACTCCAATAGAATAATAAACCCATGTGACAAGGACTTTGCAGCGTTTTTTCTTTTACGTTTCAAAAGGTGCATAGATTCCAAAAATGCAATGCCGTCCGCCGTCCGCCGTCCGCCGTATCACGTGTACAGGCTTCATTTTCGGTCTAAAAAAATCGTTCTTTCGCACACATGCTCCATTTGGGCCCTAGTTGTGTCCCGAAACTTTGCAGCCAGATCGGAATATACCCAGGGGTGTTATGGGTGAAAATGTGTGTAAAAATAGGTACTTTTTACGTTTTAGCAACATATTGGTAACATGAGCTTCTGAGATATCGTTTTCTATGTTTTTGGGGACGAGAAGACCGAATATGAAGTCGATTTTGACCAAAGAGTGGAAAATTGAGTTCTACCAAATGTTCAGCTCCCAAAATTGATTTTTTATGAGTGAAAAACCTGGGAAATCGTCTGAAATCACCATCAGTTTGTATAATAACACTGGAAAAAGTGTCAAGACGTGGTTCAGGACGATTAAATGGCACTACCAAAAAAAGAGCGTACTAATTTGTGTTTTGGGGGCCAAAATTAATGGAAACCATCAGAAGTAGCTATTTCGATTATTACGCATGATTATTACTTTGCAGCGTTTTTAGGTAGGTACCATATACGTGCAACTGTATCGGACACGTGGAGATAACTGCCCTTACGTGATGCTCACGTGGAGATAACTGCCCTTACGTGAGGCGAATTTTTCATCCTCGATATAAACAGAAATTTTTCTGCATCCAATACCTAGTGTTTCATTTAGCAAAGTGTCCATCATGGTCCAATAATATGCGATTTATACGGACTGGCGATTGGAATTATTGTTCTTCACATGTTTATTTTAAAGATCCAGCGCTTGACAGCGTTGTCTTATTTCCTGTTATTTGTCGCTAAGTTTTTCTGGCTCTTCCCTAGTAGGCTTTGCTCCCGTTTGACTTGAACCGCTGCTATTCAGTCTCCTCCGTTGTCCTTTTTCGTTCCGTGAAATTCGCACACATTTCTGCAACCTGTTTTATTAATTCATTTTAGTTTTCGAGGGTCTACTAGTACAATTCTGGGACTGAATTCATAATGTTACCAACGGTTTTGAAACGCGCTCAAATGTGATACGTATGCCCTTTCTGAGCCTTTGAATGGCGAATGTAGCCTTACTCTCATTTTTTTCTTTCTACTGGTTTATTCGTTTTACTATTACCGAATTGAATTGAAGATATTTTATTTCTTCAATCACAGGTTGGCAAGTATAATACAATTAATACAATATAACAAAAATAAGTGATTATGGGTGAAGGCCAAAAGAAGAAATGATATTCTGTCTTCTCGTCCGAAAAAACATGGAAAATGATACCTCACAAGCTTACGTTCACTAAAACCTTTAAAAAAAACTTAGAAAACCCGTATCTTTACACCCATTTCCCCCCCATAACACCCTTGGGCGTTTTCCGTCGGGCTGCCGAGCTTCGGAGCACAGCTAGGACAGAAATTTGTTCCAAAATGGGGACCCAAACTGTTTGCGGAAGAACGATGATTTTAGACCAAGATTTAATGTAAATTTGAGGCTGAAACTTCGTTAGAACCTCAGTTTTCCACTCTTTGGTCAAAATCGACGTCTTATTCGGTCTTCTCAACCTAAAAAAACATGGTAAACGACACGTCACTAGCTCGTGTTACTAAAACACCAAAAAACCCCATTTTGGTTTATTATTTTCAATAATAAACCATTGGAATTGAGCATGAAAAAAAAAAATTCTTACCCCCCCTCAAAATTTGATGGTTTACGTTTCAAGGTATGTAGAATCCAAAACTGCAATAAAAATATTTCTGTCTGTCCGCCGTACGGGCCACTTTTCTTAGTTACAATGAAAAAAAAATTGATGAAATTCGGGTTATAGGTTCCGTTCGGGGTCTAGTTGGTCCTCGAAGCTCGACGTTACTGTCAGTGATCTCTAAGGGGTTCAAACTTTCAAAACGCCTATACCTTTTTTTAGGTGAATATTTTTACGGTTTGAAATAGTTCTTGAACTTACGAGTTTTTTAAGACCACCCGGAGCGTCGTACGTTCAGCCGTTCGTTCACAGTAAGGCCCCGAAGTTTGCACCGACAGGAATTTCGACTCCAGTGTGAATGAAATTGTATACATTCAAATCAAATCTCGTTACCAGGGACGCCCCGACAATAGCAAATTAGCCGGAGATAATCATCGCTAGGGAGCACCTGATTATAATCAAGGATGGCTGTATGAAGTCGAGTTTGTTGTTCTGCGATATTATTTCATTTGAAAAATGATGGCTGTTTTGGAGTTTATTGATAGGTAGTGAAACTTGAACAAACGTTGGGTAAATTATTACTACACGATGTTAAATCATTACTCAACGGTAAATTATTACACAACGGTTCATTATACCATCTACGTAGAAGGGGCTGGAGTTTGTTGGTAGGTACTTTTGCAACTTTTTTCACTCCTCATCAACAATTTATTTCTTTTCAGAACTTCATTATGTGTGTTTCTTTTTGTTAGGTACTGTTTGTCATCGGCAGAATTATTTTAGCAACATTTAGCTTGTGATTTAGGTAGGTACCTTGTAACGAGTACGGGGTTAGGTACTAACCTACGGAGGGTCTGCGATCTACATAAAATGTATAGAATAGTACATATTATATTATATAGACGGGTTATCTGTACAGAGAGCTGTGATCTGTAACAGAAGGGTATTATGTACAAAATAATAAACCGTTGTGCAGGGATTTGCAGCGTTTTCTGATGGTTTCCACCATTCTTGGCCCCTAAAACACAAATTAGGTACGTACTCTTTTCTTTTTTTCAATTTATCTTTGATCACTGGTAGTGCCATTTAACCGTCATGATCCACGTGTTGATACTACTTCCAGTGTTATTATACAAATTGATGGTGATTTCAGACGATTTCCCAGGTTTTTGACTCATAAAAAATCAATTTTGGGAGCTGAACATTTGGTAGAACCTCGATTTTTCACTCTTTGGTCAAAATGGACTTCATATTCGGTCTTCTCGTCCCCATAAACATGGAAAACGATACCTCAAAAGCTCATGTTACTAACATGTTACTAAACCACCAAAAAGTACCTATTTTTGTGCACATTTTCGCTCATAACATCCCTGGGTATATTCCGATCGGGCTGAAAAGTTTCGGGACACAACTAGGGCCCAAATGGAGCATGTGTGCGAAAGAACGATTTTTTTAGACCGAAAATGAAGCCTGTACACGTGATACGGCGGACGGCGTACGGCGGACGGCGGACGGACATTGCATTTTTGAAATCTACGCACCTTGAAACGGAAAAGAAAAAATTTTGAGGGGGTGCTATAAAATTTTTTTGCTGAGCGAATACATAGGTGTATTATTCACAGAATAATAAACCCAAATGCAATGTCCGTCCGCCGTACGCCGTCCGCCGTACGCCGTCCGCCGTACGCCGTCCGCCGTCCGCCGTATCACGTGTACCGGCTTCATTTTTGGTATAAAAAAATCGCTCTTTCGCACACATGCTCCATTCGGGCCCTAGCTGTGTCCCAAAACTTTGCAGCCAGATCGGAATATACCCAGGGATGTTATGAGTGAAAATGTGCACAAAACGCTGCAAAGTCCTTGTCACATGGGTTTATTATTCTATTGGACATACCTACAGAAACTTTGGCTGTTTATTTATTGTTTCTTTCATATAAAATAATTTAAATAGCTATTTCTGGTGGTTTCCACCAATTTTGGCCCCCAAAACACGAATTAGGTACGCTCGTTTTTTTTTTTTCAAATTATCTTTGATCATTGATAGTGCCATTTAATCGTCTTGATCCACCTCTTGATACTTTTTCTAGTGTTATTCTACAAATTGATGGTGATTTCAGACAATTTTCCAGGTTTTTGACTAATAAAAATCAATTTTGGGAGCTGAACATCTGGTACAACCTCAATTTTCCACTCTTTGGTCAAAATCGACTTCATATTCGGTCTTCTCGTCCCCAAAAACATGAAAAACGATACCTCAAAAGCTCATTTTACTAACGTGTTGCTAAAACGCAAAAAAGTACCTATTTTTACACACATTTTCACTCATAACACCCCTGGGTATATTCCGATCGGGCTGAAAAGTTTCGGGACACAACTAGGGCCCAAATGGAGCATGTGTGCGAAAGAACGAATTTTTTAGACCGAAAATGAAGCCTGTACACGTGATACGGCGGACGGCGGACGGCGGACGGCGGACGGCGGACGGCGTACGGCGGACGGCGTACGGCGGACGGACATTGCATTTTTTGAATCTACGCACCTTGAAACGGAAAAGAAAAAATTTTGAGGGGGTGTTATAAAAATTTTTTGCTGAGCGAATACATAGGTGTATTATTCACAGAATAATAAACCAAAACATGTACTTTTTGTGTTTTAGTAACATTTTAGTAACATGAGCTTTCGAGGTATCGTATTCCATGTTTTGGGGACGAGAAGACCGAATAGGAAGTCGATTTTGACCAAAGAGTGGAAAATTGAGGTACTGCCAAATGTGCAGCTCCCAAAATTGATTTTTTTATGAGATAAAACCTGGTAAATCGTCTGAAATCACCATCAATTTGTATAATAACACTAGAAAAACTGTCAACAAGTCGATCAAGACGAATAAATGACACTACTAATGATCAAAGATAATTTGAAAAAAAAGGAGCGTACCTAATTCGTGTTTTAGGGGCCAAAAATGGTGGAAACCGTCAGAGATAGCTGTTCGAATTATTTCACACTAAAGAAACCATAAATGAACAGCCAACATTTCTGTAGGTAAGTCCAGTAGAATAATAAACCCATGTGGCAAGGACTTCGCAGCGTTTCATTAATTTTGGTAACTGCGAAGTACGGCGTACGGCGGACAGACAGAAATATTTTTATTGCAGTTTCGGATTCTACATACCTTGAAACGTAAGCCAACAAATATTGAGGTGGTGTGCGTGGGGGGGGGGGGGGGGGGGATAAAAATGTCTCATGCTCGATTCCATAAACCAAAAATTTCTGTCCGTACGCCGTACTGACCACTTTTCTTAGTTACCATGAACCAAAATTAATGAAATCTGGTTTGGGGTCTAGTTGGTCCGCGAAGCTCGGCGTTACTGTCAGTCATCTCAAAATAGGGGGTTCAAAATAGGGTTTGACATTTTCAGAACGCTGTAACTCGAAAACTTTTTCGATTGAAGGGTATGTTTTTTTTTACGTTATTAAATTTGTCTTGAGGTAAACAATTTTTTGAGACCACCCGGAGCAGTGTACGTCCAGCCGTTCGTGTGCACCAAAAAGCTTCGTCAACACGATCGTGAATCAAACGGTATAAATCCGGCCCGGATATCATCACTAGGGAGCATCTGATTATAATCAAGGATGGCTGTATGAAGTCGAGTTTGTTGTTCTGCGATATTATTTCATTTGAAAATGATGGATCTATTGGATTTTGTTGGTAGGTACTTTCGAAAGTTGAACAAAGACGTTGAAGTATTATTGATGGGTAAATTATTACACAACGTTAAATTATTACACAACGTTAAATTATTACACAACGGTTCATTATACCATCTACAACCGTTGAAGTATTGGTTATTGATGGGCAATTTATTACACAACGGGTAATTATATTATCTACGTAGAAGGGGCACCTATACAGGTAAATTATTACGCAACGTTAAATTATTACACAACGGTTCATTATACCATCTACAACCGTTGAAGTATTGGTTATTGATGGGCAATTTATTACACAACGGGTAATTATATTATCTACGTAGAAGGGGCACCTATACAGGTAAATTATTACGCAACGTTTTATTGTTTTCCTTATGCTTCATGAATAACTACAGAATAATTAATTATTACTACCTACTGAAATATTGAATCCCGCGCATTTGTAGGAAACTTAAATTCCGGAACCGGCTTTAGTACTCGATTTAGGGCTTACCTGCGTGGGGGCTCGAGGGTACTGACCGCAGGGAACAGTGATCTACGCAGAACGGGCATCTATACAGGTAAATAATAAACCACTGTGTAATAATTTGCAGCTTTTTTGAGTTAAATGAGGTAAATCATGTTTTGAGGTAAATAATAAACCATTGTGTAATAGTTTGCAGCTTTTTTGAGTTACAACAATTACCTACCTTATCGGTCTGATCTTGACGTCCTACCTATCGAAAAACACGTTTTATGATCGATCTTTGATATTATACCCCTTCACCCTTTTATTTTTGTAAAAACTAAAGAAGCTCACGAGGAGAGTAGTTTTAGCGAATTTTCAAAGAAAATGAAGAACATCAACTTTTGACATTATGTATAGGCAAATCCGTTTCAGAGCATTCATACCTAGATCTTAAAAGAAAGTTATATGGTTGTAGGTTATTGAGTAGTCCAATATGAAATTTGGGATCTGGAAAAATTACCACACAATAAAATCAGCCCTCAAGACTAGCTTGGTCATTTCTTCACATCCCAAATTATAACCTAATATATATATTAAAAAATGTATGTGTCACTCCAGACGATAGGTACATGATAACAATGCCAAATTTCGCTAAAATGTTTTTATTGCCAAACAAAAGGATGAGCAATTTTCTGAACATACAATGCTTCGGGTGGTCTAAAAAAATTGTTTAGTTCGAGATCAGTTTAAAATCGTAAAAAAACCATACCCTTCTATTGAAAGTGTTCGTTATAATAAATTATTGCACAACGGTTCATTATACTATCTACCTAGAAGGGGCACCTATACAGGTAAATTATTACACAGTGGTTTATTATTTGCCTGATGCTTCATGAATAACCACAGAATAATTAATTATTGAATTATTGAATCCGGTGCATTTGCAGGAAACTTTAATTCCGGGGCCGGCTCCAATACGCGATTTAGGGCTTTCCTGGGGGGAGCTCCAGGGTACTGACCACAGAAAACAGTGATCTACGCAGAAGGGGCATCTATACAGGTAAATAATAAACCATTGTGTAATAATTTGCAGCTTTTTTGAGTTAAATGAGGTAAATAATAAACCATTGTGTAATAATTTGCAGCTTTTTTGAGTTAAATGTGGTAAATAATGTTTTGAGGTAAATAATAAACCATTGTGTAATAATTTGCAGTTTTTTTGAGTTACAACAATTACCTACCTACCTACCTTATCGGTCTGATCTTATTGACGTCCCATCTGAATCATCGAAATAACTTCGCCATGTGAAGCACACGAGCCCAGTAGTTGCTGCGCATGACTGATTGACGGGTGGCTGCCAGTCATACTTTCATGACTAATCAGTAGGAGATCCTGTTTCCGCTCGGTGCCACCTTTCTGTGATTCACCAACTCAGATCGCACACGTCGGCTGATCGAGTCCCACATGCCTACCTGTTTTCTTTGACCGGTGTTTTCGAACTCGGAAGAATTTTTCTACCTCCACCTCGGCCCGGGGTCGGGGAAGCGTGACATTTAGATGAGCGCACCACCGGCACCGTGGGAAACTCCTTCGGCACCGCGCTCTTCTCAAATCTTCGCGCCGAAAAAGGGAAGAATCCCAAAGGGGGATTTAAAAGAGAGAAAAGAAACAAATAAAAAGAGGCGAAGAAAAAGAAACCGATTCGGACTGATTCTTCTTCTGGGCAGAGATTTCCGACATCGCGAAATATTCGGTATTCAGGGGGATTGGTAACGGGATGATGATATTTACGAAATGAAATTGATTCAATCAGCACGACCTTCTTGTGCTGGTAGACGGCCCGAGTTGTTGGTAACAAATAGTAGGGTCTGTAGAGGCTAATTATTATGAACAAATTTTACACGTTTCAAGAACTGACAGGTTTTAGAAAAATCAATGATCCATTTTGGTTTATTATTCTGTGAATAATACACCTATGTAATCGCTCAGCAACAAATTTTTATAACACCCCCTCAAAATTTTTTCTTTTACGTATCAAGATGCGTAGATTCAGAAAATGCAATGTCCGTCCGCCGTATCGTGCATAACGGCTTCATTTTCGGTCTAAAAAAGTCGTTCTTTCGCACACCTGCTCCATTTGGGCCCTAGTGGCGTCCCGAAATTTTGCAGCCCGATCGGAATATACCCAGGGGTGTTATGAGTGGAAATGTGTATAAAAATAGGTACTTTTTGTGTTTTAGTAACATGTTAGTAACATGAGCTTCTGAGGTATCGTTTCCCATGTTTTTGGGACGAGAAGACCGAATATGAAGTCGATTTTGACCAAAGAGTGGAAAATTGAGGTTCCAACAAAGTTTCAGCCTTAAATTTACGTTAAATTTTGGTCTAAAATCGTCGTTTTTCCGCACACAGTTTGGGTCCCCATTCGGGAACTCATTTGGAACCTAGTTGTGCTCCGAAACTCGGCAGCCCGATCGTCATGCACCAAGGGGTGATATGGGAGAAAAATTGGTGTAAAAATAGGGGTTTTCGAGGGATGGTTGAGGTTTTAGTGAACATGAGCTTGTGAGGTAAGTATCGTTTTCCATGTTTTTTAGGGCGAGAAGACTGAATATTAGGTTGATTTTGACCGAAGAGTGAAGAATTGAGGTTGTAACAAGGTTAAGCTCCCAAAAATCATTTTTTATGAGTCAAAAACATGGGAAATTGTCTTAAATCACCGTAAATTTGTATAATAACACTAGACGTAGTATTAACAGGTGAATCAAGACAATTAAATGGTACTATCAACGATCAAAGATAATCTTTTTGAAAAAAGCCGAGCCTAATTCGTGTTTTTGGGGGCCAAATTGGTCGAAACCATAAAAAATAGCCATTTCAATAATTGCACATGAAAGAAAAACGCTGCAAATCCCTGCACAACGGTTTATTATTTTGTACAGAATACCCTCCTGTTACAGATCACAGGTCTCCGTATAGATAACCCTTCTATATAACATATGTACTATTTTACACATCATATTATGTAGATAGCGGACCCTCCGTAGGTTAGTACCTAACCCCGTACTCGTTACTAGGTACCTACCTAAACCGTTGTGTAATAATTTACCTATATAGGTTCCCCTTCTACGGAGATAGAATGATGAACCGCTGTGTAATAATTTGCCCATCAATAGTACCTACTTCAACGGTTGTTCAAGTTGCAAAAGTACCTATCAGCAAAATCCAGCCCCTTCTTGGTAGATAAGCCGGTGTGTAATAATTTACCGTTGTGTAATAATTTACCGTGGTGTAATAATTTACCGTTGTCTAATGATTTACCATTGTGCAATAATTTGCCGTTGTGTAATAATTTGCCATTGTGTAATAATTTACCCATAAATAATACTTCAACGGTTGTTCAAGTTGCAAAAGTACCTATCAACAAAATCCAGCCCCTTCTGGGTAGATGAGCCGTTGTGTAATAACTTATCGTTGTGTAATAATTTGCCATTGTGTAATAATTTACCCATCAATAATACTGCAACGGTTGTTCAAGTTGCAAAAGTACCTATCAACAAAATTCAGCCCCTTCTGGGTAGATGAGCCGTTGTGTAATAATTTACCGTTGTGTAATAATTTACCGTGGTGTCATAATTTACCGTTGTTTAATAATTCACCGTTGTGTAATAATTAGAGCATAGCTTCCACCCCGCGGTTTTCACCACAGCGAGCGATAGTGTACGTGCCAGTACCCCAGGGTTTTCACCACAGCGAGTGTTAGAGGATAGCTTTCACCCCATGGTTTTCACCACAGCGAGGGATAGTGTACGTGCCAGTACCCCGTGGATTTCACCACAGCGAGTGACAGAGGATAGCTTCCACCCCGCGGTTTTCACCTCAGCGAGCGATAGTGTACGTGCCAGTACCCCACGATTTTCACCACAGCGAGTGTTAGAGGATAGCTTTCACCCCGCGGTTTTCACCACAGCGAGCGATAGTGTACGTGCCAGTACCCCACGGTTTTCACCACAGCGAGTGTTAGAGGATAGCTTTCACCCCGCGGTTTTCACCACAGCGAGCGATAGTGTACGTGCCAGTACCCCGTGGATTTCACCACAGCGAGCGATAGTGTACATGCCAGTACCCCACGGTTTTCACCACAGCGAGTGTTAGAGGATAGCTTTCACCCCGCGGTTTTCACCACAGCGAGCGATAGTGTACATGCCAGTACCCCACGGTTTTCACCACAGCGAGTGTTAGAGGATAGCTTTCACCCCGCGGTTTTCACCACAGCGAGCGATAGTGTACGTGCCAGTACCCCACGGTTTTCACCACAGCGAGTGTTAGAGGATAGCTTTCACCCCGCGGTTTTCACCACAGCGAGCGATAGTGTACGTGCCAGTACCCCGTGGATTTCACCACAGCGAGCGATAGTGTACGTGCCAGTACCCCACGGTTTTCACCACAGGGAGTGCTAGAGGATAGCTTCCACCCCGTGGTTTTCACCACAGCGAGCGATAGTGTACATGCCAGTACCCCACGGTTTTCACCACAGCGAGTGTTAGAGGATAGCTTTCACCCCACGGTTTTCACCACAGCGAGCGATAGTGTACGTGCCAGTACCCCGTGGTATTCACCACAGGGAGTGCTAGAGGATAGCTTCCACCCCGTGGTTTTCACCACAGCAAGCGATAGTGTACGTGCCAGTACCCCACGGTTTTCACCACAGGGAGTGCTAGAGCATAGCTTCCACCCCGCGGTTTTCACCACAGTGAGCGATAGTGTACGTGCCAGTACCCCAGGGTTTTCACCACAGCGAGTGTTAGAGGAAAGCTTCCACCCCGCGGTTTTCACCACAGCAAGCGATAGTGGACGTGTCAATACCCCACGGTTTTCACCACAGCAAGCACTAGATCTGTTCTGGTAGCATGTCCGGCAGTTTTCACCACAGCGAATATGCAAGGGAAAGGTTTGAGAGAGGAAGCGTAAGGTAAGAGAGAGAGAGAAGTCGCTGATAGGAGTCGGATAGATATATACAATGATGAGCTGGGCGAGCCGGGCGCCTTATAAAGGTGCCCCCACCTCGTCCCCGGTCGACCAACGACTGTTGAAGGCCGTTGTGAGTCGTTTGGAGTTGATGGAGGAGGACCCTTCCAGGGCTTCCACCGAGGCCTCGCACAGCTCGTCTTTCTCCTTGCTATTTATTGGTTAAATCTAATATGTTTAAATTGGACGGGTACCACGACACATGCATTAGAATACTACGAATGAATTCAATAATCGAATAACGAATTCGATTTTTCATTCGAACCACCTGCCACTAATAGCATTACCTGACTTATAATTTGAAAACGAATCTGATTCCTTATACATAGTTTCGAAGCTGTTTAATATGTTGTTTTACCGTCAGATCGATTCTGTGAGAAACTCCCTTGAAGACCCACCAGTTAAAAACTAGATCTCTATAGAACTTGGTGTAACAAAAAAGATTAAAGAAAAAAAAAGTGACCGAGGAACGCAGGGAGACGGCCCTACCCATCGAGATTTATGTCGTGTGTATTTATACTCCAGGGAAGCCACTGTTCTGTACTGGAGCTCTACAGACGCATTCGTCTTGAGTGGATATGAAGAGAGTCGAAAGGGCAGACAAAAGGACTAAATTTCTTGGGGGTTTGTCTGCTGTCTGATGTCGAGATGGAAACTTATAAGGGCGATCCTTTTGATACGACTTGAATGTGTGGTACTTGATAGTATTTTCGATGGATCTGATCTTGTTCCATAACCGAAATTTGGTGGCACCTAGCCATTGTGCCTAGGTTAGGCCATTGATAAGTGGCTATTTGCATTGGTCAGAAAAGCGGTATATATTACCTATTTTGTAGTACGCCGTCCGCGACTTTTTCCTTAGTGCCCATGAACCAAAATTCACGAAATTTGGTATATAGGTCCCGTTTGGGCTCCAGTTGATCTTCGAAGCTCGGCGTTACTGTCACTCAACTCTAAGGGGTGAAAAATAGGAGTTGAAATATACAGAGTATCTCTATCTCGGCAAATTGCATTTTGAGCTGTGGGTTTTCTCGCGTTTTTAAATAGTTAAATTTTTAACATGGAACATGTTTTTACGGGAGTAAACCAGGCTGGAAAACGTCCGCGTCCAGTCCAGGTGCTCAGCTCCCCTCCCCGTCGCCTGCACAGTTCTCCCTCTACCCCACTCCTGCCACCCAAATCCGAGGAGAGCCAGACCCCACTCCGCCAAAAACTGCCGAGGGGGTTCTACCTACCCGAAAAACGCCAAAAGCAGCTGAGGACGTGTATTACATGATTGCGTTAGGTCGCTGGTCCGAGGCTTGGAAATCCCACAACGTTTTTTGCTTCCTCACTACCGAAGGCAGGGAAGCCTTGGATTCGTGATTGAGTAAAAAAAGTTCGTGTCCTCCAAAATGAAAAGTTTCAATACCATTTTCCGTTTCAGACATCGAGGAACATAATTTGGTTCCATGTCTGTCTGTCTTTGGTAGTTCCTTGTAACGCCCATGACTACCCGAAATAATGGTCGAAGTGGGCTGAAATTTCGAGGGTAGGTGCGGATTGAGTCACAGATGGTCCCATACCAAAATCATTGAAAAAGTACTGTAACTTTCGTCTGCGCATGCGCAAACGTGAAATAATTGCAACACCCATAACTACCATAAAATATCGTTGAAATCATTTCAAACTTGGAGGGTCGGTCAGGAATAATACTTTGTTAGTTCCAAATCAATTTCATTGGAATGGTAATGTAACTTTGATCTACGCATGCGCGAACATGAAATGTTGACCATTTCCTTGTAACGTTTCTAACTACGCGATAAATAGTCGTAGAGAGCTGAAATTCTTAGGGTATACGCGGGTTGGATCGCAGATGGTCCCGTTTCAAAATCGTTTAGTCTGCGCATGCGCAAACGTGAAATGCTTGGAGTGCCCATAACTACCTTAATTATTGTTGAAATGAGTTCACATTTGGAGGGTCGATCAATATAATACTTTGATGGTTCCGTATGAACTTCATTGGAATCTTACTGTAATTTCCCTCTCCGCATGCGCTAACATGAAATGTTGACCGTTTCCTTATAGTGCTTCTAACTAAGCGAAAAATAGTCGTAGAGAGATGAAATTTTGAGGGTATACGCGGGTTGGATCGCAGATGGTCCCGTATCATAACGAACCTACCCAACTACTCTATACGTTCATGTGATTCAAGTGAGGAAGCTATAGTGCCTACTCGAATTGGCAGTCGTTTTTCTACATATCTCCATATCCTCTGTTATCATGTACCTATTCGAAAAACATGTTCCATGTTTCCTTGCTTTGATCCTTGATCTAAACTTTTATAATCCGGAGGTATGGGGGTGTCCCCCAGATTTCATTCGACAATAAACGTACCGTCGTGAACACAAACCACTGGCGGCTAGACCGTTTTTTTTTTCTGAATTTTTGAGACCATCCGGAGCATTCTACGATGTTGCCATAAAGTTTGCTATACAATTTGCCGTAAAGAGCAGGGTGTATGCAGGCATCAAGCTGTGCTGAGAGCACAGATCACCGGTCTCTCGGGTAGCTGCGGGTGATATAGCGCAGTGGTTTAACTGACAGACTGATACACCGGGACTGAATATTTTTTCATTCCACATCAACAATTTCCCTTCAGAACATTATTTGTATTTCTTTTTGCCATTTTAGCAACTGATGTCATGGACAGAATTATTTTAGCAACATTAACACGTGATTTCCGTAGGTACCTAGTAACGAGTACGGGGTTAGTTACTAACCTACTGAGGGTCTGCTGTCTACATAATGTGTATAGAATAGTACATAATTATGTTATACAGGGTGTCTCACTTATGATCCGAAAATTTTTAACCACGTGTTCTACAACCAATTTCCAACAAAAAGTGTCCCTTAAAGTTTTTTTTTTTAACCACTAAAAACCTGAGTTTTTTCAATGTTAAGATTTTTTTCGTGTTTTCGACCTTTGGTCACTGAAAAGGTCATAACTCCCTTAATATGAAAAGTAAAACCAAATCTAAGTAAACCGTTGGAAAGAGCGTTAAATTTCCCGTCTTTTGAGCCTCTAACAATAATTTTTTGAAGGGAAGTTGAGAGTGAAAAATGAGCCTGAAAAGTTAATTTCGTCAATTCTTGAAAACTGCCTGTTTTTCAAACGATCATTAGGCCCCATAATTCTGGTGATTGGTCATAGCCTGTAAGCCAAAAAAATGCGCAAAATCCTCAGCTTTCCAACGGTATAGTCAGTTTTTATTTTTTAGAGGGAACGTTTTTGAGAAAATTGAGTTTTTATGCGAAAAAACGTGTGTTTTCAGGCACATTTGAGGGTTTTTCCTTGGGGGAAAAAAAGTACTGCATGACTAACCACTGATGACTTTGGAGGCGGATTTACGTATTTTTTTACGCTGAATCTAATGGTGACATACCCAGAGCTTCGTAGCAACGCCGCCCGTCTGTCGATGGGATTGTATGCGAAAAAACGTGTGTTAAACAGAGTGAGGTTTGTTTCTGTTGTTTGTTGTGATGCCCTCTTCTTAGCGTTGATAAGAAAATCGTCATGAGGAAAACATCTACGTACAAAGTCTCTCTATTCGACCGAGTTCACCATCACGTTCAATCCGTTCTTCCGTTGCGTTCGATCCAGTTTCCTGTGTTGAAAATTTTCGAAGTTTTTCTTTCCACTATGGCTCCATTCACCTATACCGTCAAAGAGTGCGTCGACATGATTTTCGTATATGGTTACGCACGGAAACGAGGCGATATTGGACGCAATAGCTGAGGAATCCACTTCCAGCACCCGCCGATTGGGCTTGCAGCTAGGGGTGCCACATGCGTCAGTTCATAGAGCCATAGTTGAAAGAGAAACTTCGAAAATTTTCAACACAGGAAACTGGATCGAACGCAACGGAAGAACGGATTGAACGTGATGGTGAACTCGGTCGAATAGAGAGACTTTGTACGTAGATGTTTTCCTCATGACGATTTTCTTATCAACGCTAAGAAGAGGGCATCACAACAAACAACAGAAACAAACCTCACTCTGTTTAACACACGTTTTTTCGCATACAATCCCATCGACAGAGCGTTGCTACGAAGCTCTGGGTATGTCACCATTAGATTCAGCGTAAAAAAATACGTAAATCCGCCTCCTAAGTCATCAGTGGTTAGTCATGCAGTACTTTTTTTTCCCCAAGGAAAAACCCTCAAATGTGCCTGAAAACACACGTTTTTTCGCATAAAAACTCAATTTTCTCAAAAACGTTCCCTCTAAAAAATAAAAACTGACTATACCGTTGGAAAGCTGAGGATTTTGCGCATTGTTTTGGCTTACAGGCTATGACCAATCACCAGAATTATGGGGCCTAATGATCGTTTGAAAAACAGGCAGTTTTCAAGAATTGACGAAATTAACTTTTCAGGCTCATTTTTCACTTTCAACTTCCCTTCAAAAAATTATTGTTAGAGGCTCAAAAGACGGGAAATTTAACGCTCTTTCCAACGCTTTACTTAGATTTGGTTTTACTTTTCATATTAAGGGAGTTATGACCTTTTCAGTGACCAAAGGTCGAAAACACGAAAAAAATCTTGAAATTGAAAAACTCAGGTTTTTAGTGGTTTAAAAAAAAAACTTTAAGGGACACTTTTTGTTGGAAATTGGTTGTAGAACACGTGGTTAAAAATTTTCGGATCATAAGTGAGACACCCTGTATAGAAGCGTTATCTGTACAGAGAGCTGTGATCTGTAACAGAAGGGTGTTCTGTACAAAATAATAAACCGTTGTGTATGGATTTGCAGCGTTTTCGGTCATCGTAGTTGTCTGGCGTGTTTCCCAAGATCTTTCAGCCGATGATTTCTCGAACTGAAACATTCTAAAACTCATCCTCACCCTTCAGAAAAACTTGATTGGTCTGGTTTTTAAACTTCTAAAAACCAGTTCTAATAGCTGGAACATTAAGACGGTGTAACGTGATAGATAACCTATGTAGCCATCCAACATCCATCCATGAATGCTACAAAGAAGAACCCCCAGGCCGCTGGGGCAGCCCGATGTTAAGCTGTAGTGCTGTGGTATCTGTTCCATTGTGGTGAACGCTTGAGACGGTTTTTTGTCACCGTACACAGTACAACAGCGACTCACCACATTTATCTGGCTATGGATATTAAATATTGCAGGGGCGAATATAAGGGGGGGGGCCAGGGGGCCCGGCCCCCCCCCCCCCCCCCGGAATGAGGAGAAAATTTAAGGCAAATTTAACTGTTGTGAGTTTATTCTTTAGATTTTGTTTTTTGTGTTGTGATTTTGATTTTAGGACTACATTATAGTTCAAATTTTGTTCTAAATTTTTTTGAACAATCAGTTTTGTTTTTATTGTGAAGATGAGCATGCCATAAAAGCTAAAGAATAAGTGTTTACCATCTTCATGATTTAGGCAAATATTAATAGGAATCATAATGCTAATTTAATTTTTATTATATACAATTTTTGAGCTGTCAATTGCTTTGTTATACCCTTTTAAAACCAATATTCTGATAATCTAGTTGTAATTTACCCTCTGAAATCAGCCTTAAAACCCAGCGTAAAAGATAGAGTATAACTATACTTTATTACCCAAATTACTTAACACAAGATTGATCTAGGCCCCCCCCCCCCCCCCCAAATATATTTTATATATACGCCACTGAAATATTGTAGTAGAGCATCCATGGTGGGCTCCATAGACCAAGCATGTTATCGGAATAAAGTGACGTAATCGATGTGCTACAATCGAAATCGAAACCCGAGCTTCTGAAACTGGCAAGTAGGTTCTGGGCCTTGGGACCTAGTGTCGCCATGGCAACTGAGAAAAGTGGCCCATCCGCGCATGCTAGGTTGATTAAAAGTGTTGTCTGCCACGACCACTTTGGGCCCAGTCCCCAATATCTGATTTCTACTCCAAAATCGTTCGTTTTCACAATCGATTCGATCCCTTCGATTCAATTTGTTGTTTTTCTTGAGGGTGCCACGAAGAAACACTCTTCATGCCGACAATGGTGGTTAGAGGTTGCGTTTTTTCTTCTTGTGCGTTCCATTCAATTTGTCATCTCGATACGAGATGCTTCTTCGTCTTCTGATTTGTTTTTGCTGTGAATTATTATTCGCTGTCTCTGTTGAATCAGTTGTCAGTTTTTAATTTTTTGTGTCAAATTGTGTGCGTTTTGTATTCGGTCTGGTTCTGATGACAGATTATATTCGTGGTACATACGTGCATATTGTCCTGTTTGCTGTTTGTGGTCTTGTGGATTGATCCGCGTCCTAACACACCGATAACTACTTACCTTCTAGTCATATAGCTTCTCCATTCAAGCAGGTTCCGGCCGACGGTCATTGTATTGTTGTGTTTAGTTTACTATATTTTTATAACACATGAATTTGGTGGCTAATTTGCAGTAGAAATTGTGGACGTTTTCGTAGGACGATGAAAGCTTCGTTCTTAGTGGGCGTTCTGACAGTTCTCGAACTCATAAGAACTGGGACGGAAAATCCCGGGCGTTCCGGAACTTGAGGAACCGCGTACTGCACTGCGAACGATTTCAGAACTGGAAGTGGAATAACCGCGCATGAAATAAATGCGCATGCGTCACCTACGTTCTTGAGTTCCAGTTCTGACAGTTCCGAAAAAAATCGGGGACTGTCAGAACCGTTCGGAACTGGATTCGCAAAACACTGCGAACGCAGAACTCGGCGTTCCGGAACTGGGCGTTCTGGCACTGCGAACGACAAAACTCGACTGCGCTTGCCCAGAACCGTTCGGAACTGGCAGAACGCACACTGAGAACGAACCTGAAGTGTTTGAAGGAGAATTTGCTGAATATCACTCTATCAGTAAATAAGATAAGGGTGTTGTTGCGTTAGGGTATTTTGTAGACAAATCTGTTGGTTTTGTGTTCTGGTTTGGTGACCCACCGTTTTCAGAGCCCACGCACCGCTATATACTTTTTCTTTCACACAGCAGAGCAGGGGGCCTATTCACTAAGCCAAAGAGACATCTCTTTTCGGTCCAACTCTCTCTTTTGGCAGAAGAGATTTTTATATTATCCATGACAGGGTTATTCAGTAACTTCTACCAGAGAGAGTTGGCGGCCATCTTGGTATTTTCGATCTCTTTCAGAGAGACACATAACTAGGTGACTTTTCTCGAAAGAGGTTCCCTTTCTCATTTCTCGTTTGTTTGATGGTGATCGCGTATCATCCTTCGTTCATCGGCTAACACATCAGTCATTTTGATGTCTGTGTTTTCATCTCTTAAAGGTAAGTCGATTGTTCATTAAAAATGTATACGTATATTATCGATTCATGAGTAAAAACGTAGCTATTCCGAGCTATTCAGTAAAACAGACGAACCTGGGAGACACTGGAAGAGGCTGTCTCCCAGGAGATGGCAGTAGCGTATTAGGTATTCACGTCCTTTTGATAAATAAGTAATTAATAGTTTCTGAGACAGAAAGAACCTACGTACAAGGGAAAACTGTTGCAAAATTGTTACAATAAAACCAAACGACCAGCACAGCTACGAGGAAGTTGCCTGTGGACGCCGTAAACGATACGTTTTCACAAGACCTGACCGATCCAGATGACATTTCAGGTCGTCATTTCTCACGGAAATACCTTCGGAAGACCTTCGAGGTCTCGGCGTTGCTCCACTCGACTATTTTTCACGTCACGTGACTCGTCCAACAATACTACGACGATCCAGTAAGAAGGGTGGGGAGAGAAAAAAACGCTGCGAAGTCCTTGTCACATGGGTTTATTATTCTACTGGACATACCTACAGAAATGTTGGCTGTTCATTTATTGTTTCTTTCATGTGCAATAATTATTGAAATGGCTATTTGTGATGGTTTCCACCAATTTGGGCCCCCAAAAACACGTCCTCGGCTCCTTTTTTTTTCTTTTAGCGAATTTTCAAAGAAAATGAAGCTATTGCAATGGCTTCGAAATTTAAATAATATAAATTTTTGGAAATTTTCTTCATAGAAATCCGTTTCAGACCATTCTAAAACGATTCCTGAAATTTAACACTTTTTTATATGTATATATATATATATTTATTTATATATGTGTCACTCCAGACGATAACTCTCGATAGAATTGAGATAAACAGCTCAAATTTGCACAAAAAATCTATCTTGGCAATCGAAAGGCTAAGTTCGAAGATGGGCGAAATTGGCCTACTCTAAGGAGGGTTTTGGCGCATTTAAAGTGCGCAAAAATTACCCAAAAATCCCCAAAATGTTATTTTCCAACAAGTGACCCCTCATTTTAAAGGTTTTTGCACGCTGAACACGATGGTGGAATCGGATTTTAGATATCTTGATCCGTTCTCAAATTAGAGCATTTAAAGTGCGCAAAAATTACCTAAAAATCCCCAAAATGTTATTTTCTAACAAGTGACCCCTCATTTTAAAGGTTTTTGCACGCTGAACACGATGGTGGAATCGGATTTTAGATATCTTGATCCGTTCTCAAATTAGAGCATTTAAAGTGCGCAAAAATTACCCAAAAATCCCCAAAATGTTATTTTCCAACAAGTGACCCCTCATTTTAAAGGTTTTTGCACGCTGAACACGATGGTGGAATCGGATTTTAGATATCTTGATCCGTTCTCAAATTAGAGCATTTAAAGTGCGCAAAAATTACCCAAAAATCCCCAAAATGTTATTTTCTAACAAGTGACCCCTCATTTTAAAGGTTTTTGCACGCTGAACACGATAGTGAAATCGGATTTTAGATATCTAAATCCGTTCTTAAATTAGAGCATTTAAAGTGCGCAAAAATTACCCAAAACTAGGATAATCTTTAAACTCTTACCCCCACCCCCTTAGAGTGGTCAGATTGAAAAATGTGAGAAGTATTAATTGAAGACGAGAGTTCGAAGCAAAAAAGGGGGAGGCAAACGATTAGTACAACTCCTTGAATTTACCCACAGCGATCAAATAAATAAGCACTTAGTACAATTACGTAATAAACAAACGGTAGAATCAGGATGGACAAAACGTACAAATTAAAATAAATACGAAGAGAATATACATAGAAAACCAAATTTTAGACCGAAGTTTTCCTTTATTCAAAACCATAGCCATTAATTCGAATATTTCTTTGAAAATTCGCTCATTAAGTCATGCTGCATGACTGATTTTTTTTTTCTCCAGATTATCTTTGAACATTCATAGTGCCATTTAATTGTCTTGATTCACCTGTTGATACTATTTCTAGTGTTATTATGTATACAAATTTATGGTGATTTCAGACAATTTCCCAGGTTTTTGACTAATAAAAAATTAATTTTGGGAGCTTAACCTTCGTTACAACCTCAATTCTTCACTCTTCGATCAAAATTGACTTAATATTCGGCCTTCTCGCCCTAAAAAAACATGGAAAACGAGACCTCAAAAGCTCATGTTCACTGAAACCTTAAGAAAACCTCGAAAACCCCTATTTTTACACTCATTTTTCTCCCATATCACCGCTGGGTGTATGCCGAAAGGGCTGCCGAGTTTCGGAGCAAACTAGGATGTGTTCCAAAATTTGTACCCAAAGTGTGTGCGGAAGAACGACGATTTTAGACCAAAATTTAACGTAAATTTAAGGCTGAAACTTCGTTCGAACCTCAATTTTCCACTCTTTGGTCAAAATCGACTTCAGATTCGGTCTTCTCGTCCTACTAAACACGGAAAACGATACCTCAAAAGCTCATGCTGCTCAAACACAAAAATAAAAAAAAGCAACAATTTTTATATCCATTTTTCACCCATAACACCCCTGGGTATATTCCGATCGGGCTGCAAAATTTCGGGACACAACTAGGGCCAAAATGGAGCCTGTGTGCGAAAGAACGAATTTTTAGACCGAAATTGAAGCCGGTACACGTGATGCGGCGGACGGACATTGCATTTTTGGAATCTACGCACCTTGAAACGTAAAAGAAAAAATTTTGAGGGGGTGTTATAAAAATTGTTGCTGAGCGATTACATAGGTGTATTATTCACAGAATGATAAACCAAAAACCAGAGTAATAGGCAGGTACCAGTGTACGTTCAGAATGGAGGAAGCGATTGAACAAAAGCCAGGGAGATACTCAGGTGCCCTCGTTTCGCCATTGGCTTGGGTAATTGTTTCCTTATGGGAAAATCCACGTTGTCGTCGACGGGGCGAGGCCTGGACGTGGACTTGAAAACGGAATCAGTTCCTAGGAAAGAGATCTCATTGTTCGACATCCGATGGGTATATATGTGATTTCCTCGAGAACTTGCTCCATGAAAAGAAAAAACCAGTTTGGGTTCCTATCAACAATGATTTACTGCGAACTGATCCGAGGTTCCGAGTCGCAGCCTGCTCGTCGCGCGGCAGCTCCTTATATCGAGTTGAAAACTACGTTGATTGTCGTTAATCGGCTTCGCTTTAGATTTAACTGACCTCATACGACTAGTAATTAATGGTAGTGAGAAGGGAAAAAATAAAAAACATCTTTTTTAAATATTTTATTGCCTTTAAAAAAACTACACAATGTGACGAATAAAATGACTAATTGAAAACGTATTTTGGGTGCTCCTAAGTGCATGAAAAAAACGCTGCAAATCCCTGCACAACGGTTTATTATTTTGTACAGAATACCCTTCTGTTCAGATCACAGCTCTCTGTATAGATAACCCGTCTATATAATATATGTACTACTCTATACATATTATGTGGATGGCAGACCCTCCGTAGGTTAGTACCTAACCCCGTACCCGTTACTAGGTACCTACCTAAATCACGAGTTAAATGTTGCTAAAATAATTCTGTCGATGAAAAACAGTAACTAAAACGGCAAAAAGAAACGCAAATAATGAAGTCCTGAAGTAAAATTGTTGATGTGGAGTGAAATAGATGCCCCTTCTGCGTAGATCACTGTTTTTGTGGTCAGTACCTACCCTCGTGGTCAAGTATAATGAACCGTTGTGTAATAACTTGCCCATCAATAATACTCCAACGGTTGTTCAAGTTACAAAAGTACTGATCAACAAAATCCAGCCCCTTTTTGGTAAATGAACCGTTTCGTAATAATTTACCGTTGTGTAATAATTTACCGTTCTCTAATAATTTACCGTTCTCTAATAATTTACCGTTGTGTAATAATTTACCGTTATGTGATAATTTACTGTTGTGTAATAATTTGCCGTTGTGTAATAATTTACCCAACAATAATACTTCCACGTTTTTTCAAGTTTCACAAGTACCTACCAACAAAATCCAATAGTCCATCACTTATCAAATGAAATAATATCGCAGAACAACCAACTCGACTTCATACAGCCATCCTTGATTATAATCAGGTGCTCCATAGTGATGAAATTCCGGCTGGATTTATACCGTTTGATTCACGATCGTGTTGACGAAGCTTTTTGGTGCACATGAACGGCTGGAGACGTACAGTGCTCGGGGTGGTCTCAAAAAATTGTTCAGCTCAAGACAAATTTAATAACGTAAAAAAACCATACCCTTCTATGGGAAGTTTTCGAGCTACGGCCTTCTGAAAATTTCAACACCTATTTTGAACCCCTTAGAGATGAATGACAGTAACGTCGAGTTTCGAGGACCAACTAGACCTCGAACGGAACCTATAACCCGAATTTCATCAATTTTTTTTCATGGTAACTAAGAAAAGTGGCCAGTACGGCGGACAGACAGAAATTTTTTTATTGAATTTTCGGATTCTACCATACTTGAAACGTAAACCATCAATTTTTGCGGGAGGGGTTAAATGTTTTTTTTTTCATGCTCGATTCCAATGGTTCATTATTGAAAACAATAAACCAAAATATAATAAATTGGGCTCTAGAACTGCAGGGCGCCGTAGAATGGGTTGTCCGCTTCGCGCAACATCGTAGAGATGACAAGCAGAAATATGGCTTGGCTTATGTGGCACGATTTTATGAATAACAAAAAATCTGGGTCAAAAAAGCCACTTTATAGGTCGTATGTAAAAAAAAAATATTAAAAAAAATCATATCGATAAACTATCCAACTTTATTGATAAGAAAGACTAAGTGTACATGCTGTAAAAATTTGAAAGAGATAGCACTGACAGCAACCGACGAAAAGGTACTTGAAAATCGTCAAATCGCCTATCTGTTTTGGTAGTTACCCACAAACGAATCGGACGGGAAGGCAATCATTTGCGGAGTCTGAAAGTGTCTTAATTCAACGCTATGGAAATCCCCCACTAAAGCCCATTGTGGCGAATCCAGCCTTCGGAAACCCGTTGCCTGAACGAAACTTTGTATGTTTAACTCGGAGCAACAGAATTTTAGTCCGCACAATTCTTAGTTACTTACGGCTTAGTGGGAGGTACTTACATGACATAGCTACCAACGTGGTCGAGTGATGGTCCAATTTCCTTCGAATTCCACCATGTTCGAAATTGGAGTTGGCTGTTCGAAATTGGTACATCAACTTCTAACCATTCATGTTGACGGTATCTTAAATTCATAATTTGGGATGTAGATACGATACCTTTCGGTATAAGTAAGGTAGGTACCTATAGAATATTTTCTTCCGATAGGTACCAAATATTTTACTCGCATTTTACGTGTCAGACATCAAGGAACAAATTTTTGGTTCCGTGTCTGTCTGTCTGTGGTCAATTCCTTGTAACTACCCGAAATAATGGTCGAAATGGGCTGACATCTGGAGGGCAGGTGCGGGTTGGGTCACAGATGGCGATCCTATACCAAAATCATTGAAAAACTGCCATTCATTTCGTCTGCGCATGCGCAAACGTGAAATACTTGAAACGCCCATAACTACTTTAAATTTCGTTGAAATGAGTTCAAATTTGGAGGGTCGATCAGGAATAATACTATGATAGTTGCACATGAATTTCAATGGAATCGTACAGTAACTTTCGTCTGCGCATGCGCGAACATGAAATGATGACCATTTCCTTATAACGCTTCTAACTAAGAGAAAAATAGTCGTAGAGAGCTGAAATTTTGAGGGTACACGCGGGTTGGATCACAGATGGTCCCGTATCAAGACGAACCTACCAAACTATTCTATGCGTTCATGTGATTCAAGTGAGGAAGCTGTAGGTACTGCCTACTGGGATTGGCAGACGTTTTATATCAGATCTTTTCTTTCGAGACAAGTACCTACCTACTAGTATCGAGTACCACTTTAGGGGTATCGTTAAAAGTATGTGGTTAAAACTAACCAAATTCAAAATAAAGGTAGGTACTTACTTGAAATAATATCGAATATTTCTTCCGATACATCCTATAGTATTATCGAGGGAGCAGGTGTTTGATATTCGCTGAGAGGTAGTCAGTTGAGTCGTTGCAGTCAGTAGCGTACCTATGCTAGCGCCTGGACGACGGCTTACCTACGAAATCCTGTAGAACTTTTCGGTATTTTGATGAATTTTCATGTGATTGGTGGGGGGGGGGGCTCCCCTACATTATTCCGTTTTTAAAATGTTTTCCTTGTATCAAGTATTTACCTACCTATCTATTCTTTTAGCGAATTTTCAAAGAAAATGAAGCTATTGCAATGGCTTCGAAATTTAAATAATATAAATTTTTGGAAATTTTCTTCATAGAAATCCGTTTCAGACCATTCTAAAACGATTCCTGAAATTTAACACTTTTTTATATGTATATATATATATATGTGTCACTCCAGACGATAACTCTCGATAGAATTGAGATAAACAGCTCAAATTTGCACAAAAAATCTATCTTGGCAATCGAAAGGCTAAGTTCGAAGATGGGCGAAATTGGCCTACTCTAAGGAGGGTTTTGGCGCATTTAAAGTGCGCAAAAATTACCCAAAAATCCCCAAAATGTTATTTTCCAACAAGTGACCCCCTCATTTTAAAGGTTTTTGCACGCTGAACACGATGGTGGAATCGGATTTTAGATATCTTCATCCGTTCTCAAATTAGAGCATTTAAAGTGCGCAAAAATTACCCAAAAATCCCCAAAATGTTATTTTCTAACAAGTGACCCCTCATTTTAAAGGTTTTTGCACGCTGAACACGATGGTGAAATCGGATTTTAGATATCTAAATCCGTTCTTAAATTAGAGCATTTAAAGTGCGCAAAAATTACCCAAAACTAGGATAATCTTTAAACTTTTACCCCCCCCCCACCCCCTTAGAGTGGTCAGATTGAATAATGTGAGAAGTATTAATTGAAGACGAGAGTTCGAAGCAAAACAAAACCATAGCCATTAATTCGAATATTTCTTTGAAAATTCGCTCATTAAGTCATGCTGCATGACTGGTTTTTTTATAATAAAATTCACCAAATTTCTTATTCAACATATTTGTAAATATTTCTACATTTTAACGAGTAAATGCATATTATTGTTCTTGCACGGAAATGTTTCTTCAGTAAAGATGATAAATTAGACACAGCTTTCGTTTGGTAATTTTTACCTTGCCCACTCGAAAAAAAAACGAATAAAGTAGGCACTCATCTGAGTTGGCATTCATCAGTATCGATGAATATCTTTCATTATCCTCTGGTAGATGTCTAAAGCCAAGATGGAGCAGGGAAATCACCGACCCCTTCATGGATATTTTGCCACTGTCTGAGCCATACGTGCAGCCACACTTGCCTTTGGGTGATTTCAAACCCCAGTAAAGATGTTACGATCTTTGACTATCAAAGATGGCGCTCAATCTCAATTTGAAGAAATCCGTAGATTCAGGATGACGGGGATTGGAGTTTATGAAAAAAGCTGCAAGTTATTACACAGCGGTTTATTATTTACCTGTATAGATGCGCCCCCTCTGCGTAGATCACTGTTTTCTGTGGACAGTACCTACCCTTGAGCCTACCGAGGAAAGTCCTAGTTCGAGCGGGGCAATAAATTATAGTTTCATAAATATGCCGTGGATTCAAGAATTCTATCATTATCATTATAATTATTTATATCATTATTACTTGTTATTATTCCAATTAAAATTTCAATTTCAATTGTTTATTCAACAAAAACTTTATATAACACACACCAAGAGTTATAGAACGTCTATATAATACAAGTTCTAAACTTATGTTTTATGAGTCCAAAGGTCAGTGACCCATCCAGGCTCGTCTCTTCCACTGCTATTTATATCCGCGTATGTATGTATTGACAAAGCACGCCGTAAGTGCTAGGAGTGTGAGTTATATAGATCAAAAACGCTGCAAAGTCCTTGCCACATGGGTTTATTATTCTATTGGACATACCTACAGAAAGGTTGGCTGTTTATTTATTTTTTCTTTCATATAAAATAATTTAAACAGCTATTTCTGGTGGTTTCCACCAATTTTGGCCCCCAAAACACGAATCCTTTTTTTTAAAAATAAATTAGCTCTGATCATTGATAGTACCATTTAACCGTCTTGATCCACCTGTTGACACTTTTTCCAGTGTTATTCTAGAAATTGATGGTGATTTCAGACACACTCATGGTCAAAATCTACTTCGTATTCGGTCTTCTCGTCCCCAAAAACATGAAAAACGATACCTTAGAAGCTCATGTTACCAACATGTTGCTAAAACGCAAAAAGTACCTATTTTTACACACATTTTTTTTACACACGGGCCCAAATGGAGCATGTACGAAAGAACGATTTTTTTTAGACCGAAAATGAAGCCTGTAGACGTGATACGGGGGACGGTAGACGGCGTACGGCGGACGGCGGACGGACATTGCATTTTTGGAATCTACGCACCTTGAAACGGAAAAGAAAAAATTTTGAGGGGGTGTTATAAAAATTTTTTGCTGAGCGAATACATAGGTGGATTATTCACAGAATAATAACCCAAACCTATAAACAATATTTACAGGTTATTCCTGAGTAGTTAGTTAGTAAATACACTTAGTTTTATTCCGCATTATTCTATACAAAAAATAGTTACGAAGGCTGATTTGTATTATCCTAATTTAAACTTGTGTATAATGATAATTTCGTTATTTTCAAGCTCAACATGTTCTGGAACTAGTTTTTAAAATTTTCCTGTTGACGTTGAAGTCTTGGTTAGGAGCGGTAGCTGTTCAAATGGAAATCCATGGAAATTGTCGAGTGTAGAAATCATTATGTGACTGTGGTGTCGGTCTAATCACCGCTTGCTTAATAAATAAATGAAGGTATTTATGTACATACAAAACAGTTCTATGAATATAAGCCATTCTGGGAGTGAGAACATCCAAGCGTTTGTACAGGTAACTGGTTGAAGAACGTTTGTGGGAATTAGTTGCTATTCTCAAAACTGTATTCATTGCTATGTTTAAACTATATATGCTATGTTTACGCTATAAGCACAACGTTTGTTCAAGTTCAAAAAGTGCCTATCAACAAAATCCAAAATAACCATCAATCTTCAAATGGAATAATATCACAGAACAACAACCTCGACTTCATACAGCCATCCTTGATTATAATCAGGTGCTCCCTAGCGATGATATCCGGGCCGGATTTATACCGTTTGATTCACGATCGTGTTGACGAAGCTTTTCGGTGCAAACGAACACCTGGTCCTAAAATGCTCCGGGTGGTCTCAAAAAATTCTTCAGTTCAATATCAATCTAAAAACGTGAAAAAAACCAGAACCTTCTACTGAAAGTTTTCGAGCTACGGCGTTCTAAACATTTCAACCCCTATTTTTCACCCCTTAGACATGAATGACAGTAAAGCCGAGTTTCGCGGACCAACTAGACCCCGAACGGGACCTACAAACCGAATTTGGTTACTGGTAACTAAGGAACCATCATATTTCGAGGGGTTTCCCCTCTCCCATGCTCGATTCCAAAGGTTAATATTATTGAAGAGTCCGCAGGTTTTCAGAAAAATCATTGTTATTTCAATCCGTGGATCTGATAATGTTGGCTATCTCGTCGCGAGAGTTCGAAATCTTCGAAATTCGTCTGTGGCGGTATACGTACCTATCGTTCGTCCGTCCATAATTTTTTGGTTTATTATTCTGTGAATAATACACCTATGTATTCGCTCAGCAGAAAATTTGTATAACACCCCCTCAAAATTTTTTCTTTTACGTTTCAAGGTGCGTAGATTCCAAGATGCGAAGTCCGTCCACCATCCACCGTATCATCCATACCTACTTCAATTTCGGTCTAAAAAAATTCGTTCTTTCGCACACATGCTCCATTTGGGCCCTAGTTGTGTCCCGTAACTTTGCAGCCCGATCGGAATATACCCAGGGGTGTTATGGGTGAAAAATGGGGGTAAAAATGGGGTTTTTGGTGTTCTACCTAGTAACATGAGCTTGTGAGGTATCGTTTTCCATGTTTTTTTTTTTTAGAACGAGGAGACCGATTGTGAAGTTGATTTTCACCAAAGAGTGAAGAATTGAGTTTGTAACGAAGGTTCAGCTCCCAAAATTCATTTTTTATGAGTCAAAAACCTGGGAAATTGTCTGAAATCACCATAAACTTGTATAATAACACTAGAATTAGTATCAACAGGTGAGTAAAATTTAGACAATTGTACGGCACTGTAAATTATCAAAGATAACTTGTCAAAACTAGGAGCCTAATTCGTGTTTTTGGGGGCCAAAATTGGTGGAAACCATAAAAAATAGCTATTTCAATTATTTCACATGAAAAAAACAATAAATGAACAGCCAACGTTTCTGTAGGTATGTCCAGTAGAATAGTAAACCCTTGTGACAAGGACTTCGCAGGGTTTTTCATGCGGGAAGGACATTATTCGATGATTCAAGCTTTCTCGCTTGCCTATTTGAACTGCATCCAACTTGTACGTTTCATCAACGGACCGTCGGATTTCTCTCAAATCTTGGGAGAAGTTGGTGGCTGGTTCATTGTTTTTAGTTTACCACGATCAACGGAGAGCAGCCCTCATCTTCTTCATCAAATTTGTCTCGTTTTTGAAATAAATCCTACCTCTCGTGCTGTACCTACAGTTTTCTTTTAGTATAGCCACGTATTTCGACGTTTCTCTATTGATATTCTTCTAAAATGGCCACGTCGACTCCAAGTCGTCAAATGAAATGCAGAAAAAACGGGATGATCGACAGGTTTAATACCAAATGGAACCAAAAATACACTGCCAAGGACATGGCACAGGAGAATTCTCGTGGCCTTCACAGTAACTCACCATTAAATTTTCATACGTAAAGATTCAGATTAATTAACGGAATAATTACCATAAAGATTCAGATTGATTAACGGATTAATTACCATAAAGATTCAGATTAATTAACGGATTAATTACCATAAAGATTCAGATTAATTAACTGTTATTTAATAATAAGGGTACCTAATTCGAAGTTAGTATTCATGCTTTAAGAATAGTCCACGTATAGAACTGAGAACGCAAAGATTCCTAATCAAATTTCAACTTCCAAGGGTGAACATGAGAGAATTTAGCACATCAGCTGAGCAGGGTGTGGAACCCGTCATTTCATTCGTCAACGCAGAGGCCCTTCCAGGTTTATAGTTCTATGGTCTGGAATGCTCGACGTTTTGAATGTACGCGGTGCCAGTGCCACGTGCCACTGCCACCGCTGATTCTATCACGATGAATGTGGTGTGGGACCTCAAGGGACCTTACCCGCATCATCCCTGAAAATCTAACCAAAATCCGTTCAAAATTGGTGGAGTTGTGACCGTAACAAGAAAATCTCGTTAGCGCCTGCGCAGAGGCTACCGTTGATTCGATCATGATCAAACTGATAGGGGGCCATCTAGCGCTAAACCCACACAATTCCTGAAAATGTTATTGAAATCGGATCAAAATTGTTGAAGTTATGGCTGTGGCAAGGAAATGTAGACAGACAGACACGAAACCAAATTTGTTCAGGAGGCCCTGAAACGCAAAGTGCAAGTGGAAATTTTGATTTTGAAGCACAAAAAATTTTCATTTCGAAAGTGAAAGCAAAGCTTCCGCTGCCTTGCAGACTCGGAAGCAGCACCTGTCCACTCATTTGTTTTTCGAAATCCCAAACAATTAAGACGTGAAAGGTATAAGAAATGAATAAAAATACGTTTTACGTAACAGGAAATTTTCTTTAATTTACCTTAAACTAACTTTATACATTGCACTTCCTTTTACTACTCTAAAGCTAATCATTAACATAATGTACAATAATGCAGATGAGAACGGGAATGAGGAAGGGGCGGGGGTAAAGGAAGGATTCATTATAACTGCAGAAACCATCGCATCCTCAACTACGAAGCTATCAACTATAGTTTTGGTCCCTCCCTGTAAACTTGCCTCAATAGGTCGGTATAGCTACCACACCCCCTCGCAACGAGAAAAGCTCGTTCGTATCTCACATAATACACTCATTTTGTTCCATGAAAAATAGGCTGAAAACAGTATTTTTATTTATACACGTAAAAGCTGTATGTAAACGCACGTTTACTGTTCTTCTACCAGAAAGCACGTATGTTTCATGAATTACTCAATGTACATCAAACATGACAATCGAAATATTTCTTCTCAAAATTGTATACAATATTGCATTCAGAATATGATTATTGAATATAGGTAACAGCGATACATATTTTAGTAGAACATGGTGATATGAACAGAAATGTATTGCAGTAAAATGGGAAACCAATGTTGATACGAGTACAATGACACTAGTACGTATTGTCGAGATTCAATTTCATCGGAGGAAATTTCGAACATGAACTGCTCTTTTCTTACAGATATTTCCGTACTGTTCTTGTGGAGGCTTGAAACATCTACATTCAAACTACTACTTTAAAGTGTACCTTCACTCACCAAACATGCACAATTTTTTTCCAGAAAAGTTTTAAATGACATTATTTTACAAATTTTGGTAATTTTGGAACGTGGAAACCCGACAGTTACTATTTTCAAATGTACCTACATTCACTCACCAAATATGCACAATTTTTTTTCCAGAAAAGTTTTAGATAACATTATTTTATAATTTTTGGCCATTTTGGAACGCGGAAACCCGACAGTTAAACGACTTTGGGGGCTGAAATTGATGACCAAAATATTAAAATTTTCACATAACCGAGCCAAAGTTGAATCACCACTTCACTCGTTTTATCAAGTCTTCTAAAAGAATTTGTTTGTCGAATTTCCACAGTTCGTGACAACAGTTTTCGTTATTAGTTCCTCTTACATTATTGATTTGTGAAGTCACCGACGTCTACCAGTCATTTTAACGATTTTCAAAAAGATTTTGACAATAATAACTTCAATTTTGCACAATTCGATCTCCTTCGTTCTTTCGCCCTTTTTCAATACGCCAGGTCAGGTAGTTACAGGAAAATTTGGGGAACCATTTGATCGCTTCCAAAGCTTGAAAACGGCCCATCGTACTCATAACCAACGTGTTTACGCTCATTTCACTGGTCTCGCGTTCGAATCAGGGCTGATACTCATATTTTTCCTGCAATGAGGAACGGACGAGGGTCGAAATTTGCAGCTTTCGACCTCAGAGTTGGATTCAGCACCCTCCAAAACCCCTGCATCACAATTTTCATCACCGAAATCCGAGCAGTTTGTCGGGAATAAGCTAAAGAAAAACAAAAAGTGACGTCATCACGTATCTCCCCCCCCCCCCCCATTTGGTTCCCACGTGCGGGAGCGAGAGGGCAATACGTACCACATGATGTCGCACGCCTTTTCCCTCCCCTTTTTCACCCACTTCCGTTCATTTCCGACCCACCATACAGCACCTTTTTGGAAAGATCTCCGTTTGACCTACAATTTTAACGAATTAAAATTTAAAAAAATTAATTTTTTTAAATTTATTCACATGCACGTCTATTCCTCATTGTACACATACCAACCCAAACATTGGCAGTGGCGTAGCGTCAGGGTAGGCTAAGTAAGCGGTGATTACCCATTAATTCTAACGACAAAAGTACCGTATCTCAGCATCTCCAACTTTGAGCAAAAAAGGGGCATTTTCTGACGGAAATTAAAAAAGAATCGGGAAAGTTGGGGATTCACAAGCAGCTCTGACCCAGAGATAAAGTCACTGATAAAGATTGATGATGATCATTGATTATGTCGATTATACCGATCGATTTATTGGCTGCAACCGAAAAAATTTTTTGCGGCCCACCAATGACCATTCAATATTTTGAAGTCAATTCTCCATTAATCGATGTAAGTGATTCGACTTTGATGTAGTTTTTGATCTAATCAGTCGGTCGTGTTGTCCGCGTTCCGTGTTTATTTTTGTTTCTTGCACATGTCTGGCGTAGTAATGTAATAGGTAATGTAATAGGATACCCAGTAGTCGGTGAAATGGAGTCATAATGCAAAATTTGCATTATCCATCCAGACAATGGACCAAGGAATGTCCACCAGGAGGGTCTAGTGGGAGAAGTGGAGCCGAACTTGACCGAGACCGAATCAAAACGAACCCGAACATTGCAGAGTCCTCAGCTTCGTTTATAAGGATATAAGCTTATTTTTGTATCCTTATCGCTTGGTATTATATCCTTATAATACGAAGCGGCTTCGTATTATAAGGATATAAGCAATGAGCAACTTCATTATTGAATAACCCAACTACTCTGTTGACTGAATTCATTCGTTCGAGGTGATTTCAACTCGCGTAATGTCACTGAAATGTCTGTATCAAGTAAAGTAAATGTATCAAGTAAATGTCTGCGTCAAGTAAAGTAAATGCATCAAGTAAAGGTCTGGGGTATGCAAAAAATAGGTAACTAAAACTTCAAGAAAAACAAATTCTCATCATTGAAAACAATCACGAAATAGGTAGGTATATACATTTTGAATTTTATGATTTCATAACTGATGTTTTACGTGTCTTTGTAACCTTTCACTTTCTCTCTCCCTTTCTTCGGCACAAGCTTAAAAATCACAGGTAGTTAGTATTTATTTTTTTACTCTTCTTTTTTGCAACACGACAGAGGGCCAGCCCCAGCCTCTCCTTATCTGTTATGGGAGACATCCTTATCTGATAACGAGTTCGGCAATGTTCGGGTTCGTTTTGCTTTCGGCTCTTCTTCTCCCGCTAGACTTTCCTATGGCTACCAGTGAAGTTGGTAACCACAATCGGTTGTTTTTGTTGGCAACCACAATCGGGCGGTGTTTTGAAGCTATACCACAACGGTAAATTATTACACAGCAGTTTGTTATACTATCTACGCAGAAGGGGCATCTATACAGGTAAATAATAAACCGTTGGGTAATAATTTGCTGTGTTCAAAATTTGTTCCTCTATGGTTCAAGTATTTCATGTACCTATGTACAGTATAGTTCGGTTAGCTCTTGAAGGTGCCAATTCATAATAGACAATCAGGGGTCTAATTTCATACTTATATGACAATATAGTAAGTATGACAATATGAGTATGGCAATATAAGTATGGCAATACAGGTGCAAAATAAGTTGGCCTGAACGAGGTGCAGTAGGAGATTCTCCTCTTCAGGCACCTACTGCTCGCTCGAACAGGCCAATTTGTGTATTCTGCGCAACAACCCGGGGGGAGGGGGGGGGGGTGCGATAAAACTGAATTTTGGTTAGATATCATTGTGAATGACAAGTAGTACAAGTAATTTTTAAGTATTAAGTAGGAGTAAAACATGAAAAACTTCAGGATTCTATGGTTGCTGGCCTTTTTGTTTTTTCGTTTTGAAGAAAATAAAATAAATATAGCTAAAAGAAAGAGCTGCATAGTACGAGAGACCATCTACCGGAATTTGTGAACATCGCAAGAGCTTAGGTTTATCTCGATATAAGCGAATATTATTTACGTACCCATGTTTACATGGGCTGCAAATAAGATGCCGGTTTGACTGAACGGTTTCACTGATATTTCTTCTCCATCATAGGTTGTTTCAATATTTCAATATTATTTCTTGATGATAGTTTCAATATTTCTTGATAGTTATACACTACTCAAGAAGGCTTTGGTACGCGTCGCATGGTTACTGTGATCGGCATCATTAAAAACATCTAGATGAATGTGATTGAATTTTGGTTCAATTATTGGTGGGTTTTTTCGTTGCATGGAAAAGCTTTCAAATGAAAAATGGAGAACACCCAGAAAGTGTCGATAATGCGCATAATTTTCAGCAAAAAGTCAGAGGTTATTATGGGTCTGTGTTCAAGATATTTGGCACAGCTGGAACAGATTCTTTCGTAGTACACATTATCTGTGACGAGTGGTAGGTACAATTTATATCATGCAGTATTCAAACGAGCTCGCAGTACTGAAGTTCGGTCTTTGCAGATCATCAGCGGGCGGTAGTTGGGGTTTGTCACGCGAATAGTCTTCATGGGGGTTTTCCTGGCTTAGGCCGAAGGGAAGGTGATTGAGAGGTGGGGGATGTGAGGGGTGGTGATTAGTGTCTTTTATCACAACGATGAAAATGTTGAAATTCCGCACCGCACCTCCGCGCCCAGCCGATTTCAGAACCAGTACGGGTCCTTCTCCGCTACCTGTGATTCGAGACCTGTAACAGACGGGAAACAGTGCGTTGATTTTTCGAGAAACAATGAATCCATACAACATACAATAGTACCTAAGCTAACTATAGCACCTACAGCGTTATTACCGCGTTTTCATGTTACAAAGTTGTTTGTTGCCCCAAACAAGGCAGGAGGACCTACGTGCTGAGTAGGTACTTACAAGTGCTGCAATAAGTCTTGGAATCGTAGTATTCTGTTGTATCAATTATTGCTTTAACTTGAGTGTATACAAATTGTGTTGGGTATGCCCACGGGTAATAAGGGCGGTTTATAATTTTTAAATTTTTTTTATTTTTCTATTTTTTAATTTTTTAATGAAATTAGGTTTCATTGTAAGAATTTTGAAACAATTCGCCCTCTTTTACGATGAATAGTTCTTTTTATATGATTTTTCAAAGATTCCAGGACGTCCTAGCACGCCCAGGCGAGAGGGGTCCCAGTGACGTAGGAAGTAATGGAATCTTTGAAAAATCATAGAAAAAGAAGTATCCACCGTAGGCAGAGGTGATTGCGTCCGTAGGGACACTTGGGCCCCTGTCCCGTCACCTAAAAACACAGGAGTAAAGAAAAAAATCCAACCTTGTGTTCAGTTGGCATTTGAATTTCCCTCCTTACACTTCTATCACTAGGTTTAATAGCCGACCCGCTAGATTTCTCTGGCTATGGATATTCAGTATTCTAGTAGAGCATCCATGTTAGCCCCCTTGGACCAAGCATATTATCGAAAAATAGCGACAGTAATCAATGTCATATAATCGAAATCGAAACCTGGGCTCCTGAAACTGGCAGGCCCTGGGATCTAAGGTTCGTCCCAGCCGCGCCGAAGAAATTCGGCGCAGAAACCACGCGCAGGGCAGATGGTCGAGATGAGGCGTTCCAACCGTTTTGAGTACATGAACTCAGTTCGATGAACTGTGTTCCAACCGCATGAGTTCATGAACTCTAGTTCGGCGACTTCATGAACTCAACGGAACACAACGAGAAGTGAGTTCACCTACAGGTAACATTGGCGTAACCTTCCCAAAATCATAACCTGCTTCATTTTTTCCGACATCACGTCGAACTGTGTCTCTTCATGGTCAAAAACCGGAGACAAGAATACTGAAACACACACACACACACACACACACACACACACACACACACACACACACACACACACCGACTTCGCCTGACAGACGTTTGGGCAGTATTTGGTGGTTTTCTCTTCTATGGCGTGTCCCTTTTGGTGTGTTCACTTTTGGGCGTTTCAGCCGTCGGTTCAGGACCCACTTCAACCCCGTCAAACTCGGTCGGTGAACTCATCCGAACCCTAGTTCATGAACTCGGCGGGGCTGGAACGAACCACTGGTGCTCCCATGGCAACTGAGAAAATTGGCCCGTCCGCGCATGCTCAGTCGAGTTAAAAAATAGTGCGCCAAGCCCACTTTCTGTAGCCCACTGTTTCTAGAATCTGATTTCCACCCAAAAATCGATCTTGTTCACAATCGATTCGATCCCTTCATTCGATCCTGTTCATCTCGATGTCTTTCGATTTGTTTTTGTTGTCTCGTGATCTCGTGCATCACGTTCGCTCTCTGTTGTCTGTTCTCAGTTTTCCATTTTTTCGTCACATTTTGTGCGTTCGCGTTCGGTCCGATTCCGGTGACAGATTTGGATTTTTGGTACCTAAATGCGTTTTGTCCTGTTTGCTGTTTGTGGTCTTGCAGATTGATCGGTGTCGCACCACACAGATAAGTACCTACCTTCTAGTCAACGGCTTCTCCATTGAAGTAGGTACCGGCCGACGGGTCATTGTTCCACTGTATTTAGTTTACTATATTTTTGTACTACATGAATTCGGTGGTTAATTTGCAGACGAAATTTTCGACGTTTTCGTTCGACGATAGAATTTTGATTAAAAAGGATAACCCTAAATAAGGTAAATAAGGGAAGGGTTTTTTTTTCTTGTTGCTGCCTTGAGGTATTTTGTAAAAAATCTGTTGGTTTTGTGTTCGGGTTTGGGGCCCCATCGTTTTCAGAGCCCACGCACAGCTTCTGATCATAGGAGTGTGCGGTTGGTCTCAAAATTATTAGAATTGAACCTACTTTAATTTTTTTTAAATAACATATTTATACGTGCGCAAAGCTCGTTGTACGGACGGAGAGTGAGAGAGCAAGAAAATTTGACAAAGAAAATAACTTATAAGACTTATCAGACTCAATTTTCAGGTCGAAGAATTCCCCCATAAGCTCGCTGAAACCGCAGCTGAAAAACTCCCTTAATTGTCTACTAGTCTGCTTATAACGCGCGAACGAGCAAAACGCAAATTAACATCAACAGCCTGTTCGTATCGGAAGAAAAAGAGAGTTCGGCGTCTCATCGCGATAAGCTCGCGTTCTAATTAGCATTTGGACGATTAGTATGCTCCGTATGACTGGCCCGGCGACCTTGCTTCTCCTTCCGTCTGTTGGAAGGATAATTAACAGTGCCTTTGAGTAGCTAATGCGTTCATATCCGAAAGAAGGAGTGCGAGAGAAGGGAAAAATTATAAATTTTCATGAATAATCCAATTGTTGGTAATTGATATTCGAACAGTTATTTCTACGTTTTGGAGGGCAGTCTATGAGTACACTCGGTGGACTGTCAGAATTCGCCGAATAGGCAAGTTTAGGCGCCACAGTGACACCACAAAATGGAACCCCGGCGAAAGCAGTGGAACTGTACAAATAATTTTGGGTTTTATTGTTGTGAAATATGGGGTTCTAGATTATGATCGTCGGAATTTGTTGTTTTAGCGCTATGAAACGCCAGAAATCTGCCTACCAACTTAAAAACATGTTTTCTGAAGTATTGGCGCCATTGCTGGTGTACGATTCACTATAATAATAATTACCTAATTAATGTAATTTGGAAGGTAGGGAGCGGTAATTGATCAAGATGACTGTTCAGGTGGAATGAGTTTATTATTGAACGTAAAGTAACAGGTGAGGATGAACGTCACGGATATCTGTTGATTAGGAGCAGTCAAGGGGGTAACAGGTATTCGCAGACACCTACTAATGTTACAGCTGGTGCCAATGGGGGGGTCCTTCTCTGTCACCGTCGTCACCCCAAAGTTAACTGGCTCGTGGTGCGTTTAGGGAGGAGGAAAAACGTTTATATTTGCGTTTTTTGCTTCTAATACTCTCGTTGAGATTGTTAGTCAATAGCTGTTGTACGTGACTTTGAAAATATGCTAATGCTGCATTATACATACTATTACATAAGCTATTGCAGTTAGTTCAAAATATTTAGTTAATAAATTTTTCAATACGAATCCAAATAATGAGAATAGTAACCTGAAATGGAAAGACTATTTCAGTGGTAAAAATATATTTTTTCCCGGAAGGCAGAAAAAGTGAGTAACATTCTGTGTTTGTGGGCCTAATAACGATGAAAAATATCTAAAATTACCTAAAATTGATAATTAATCACCTAGTTGTGTTACGAAATGTTGAGACAGGAAATCGCTAGGTACCTACCAATTATCTAGAAACTTTACCCCAAATTTAATTTATCAAAATTGAGTCGAATTTGAGTTTTTCTGGGTCAAGAATTACGTGATTTTGGTGGAAATTTATTGATTCATTGATTGAACTGAACATCGATACTGAATCACCAAGAACGATACACAGTGGTAAACTGAAAATTTACATGGTTATGCTGCATGACCACCAAGTTTTTTTGGGTCAAAAACTACTTAATTTTGGTGGAAATTGATTGACTGATTGAACTGAACATTGATACTGAATCACAGAGAATGATATAGTATGGTACTTTAAAAATTCGCTTGTATGGTCACGCTGCATGACCACCCAGTTTTGTGGGTCAAAAATTACTTATTTTGGTGGAAATTGATTGACTTATTGAACTGAACATTGATACTGAATCACAGAGAATGATACAAAGTGGTACTTTGAAAAGTCGCTTGTACGGTCATGCTGCATGACCACCCAGCTTTTGTGGGTCAAAAATCACTTAATTTTTGTGAAAACTGATTGACTGATTGAACTGAACATTGATACTGAATCACAGAGAATGATACAAAGTGGTACTTTGAAAAATCGCTTGTACGGCATGCTGCATGACCACCCATTTTTTGTGGGTCAAAAATTACTTAATTTTGGTGGAAATTGATTGATTGATTGAATTGAACATTGATACAGAATCACCAAGAATGATACTGAGTGTTACTTTGAAAATTCGCTTATACGGTCATTCTGTATGACCAACCAGTTTTTGTGGGCCAAAAATCACTTAATTTTTGTGAAAACTGATAGACTGATTGAACTGAACGTTGATACTGAATCAACAAAAACGATGCAGTGTGGTACTTCGAAAATTCTTTTATATGGTCATGCTGCATGACTGGAAGGTTCGTAATTATTTCAATTTTCCGGGTGTTGAACTAAAGATATAATGGGTTATTTCTGGTTATTTCTCTCATTCTTCTTTTAAATTTGGACAATTATTCACCCCCCCCCCCCCACCATTCGTCACGTCACCTTACTGACTCCAGACATATTGCCCCTTAACAACCCCCTCCACCTCCCCCCCCATTCACCAACTATCAGGAATAATTGCACAACCCCAGAGAATTATACACAGGAATCACAGAGAATGATACAAAGTGGTAGGTATTTTGAAAAATCGCTTGTACGGTCATGCTGTATCACCCTCCAGTTTTTATGGGTCAAAAACCACTTAATTTTTGTGAAAACTGATTGACTGATTGAACTGAACGTTGATACTGAATCACCAAGAATGATACAGAGTGGTACTTTGAAAATTCGCTTATACGGTCATGCTGCATGACCACACAGTTATTGTGTTAAAAGTAACTTATTTTGGTGTAAATTGATTGAATTATTGAACTGAGGATTGATACTGAATCAACAAAAATGATGCAGTGTGGTAGGTACTTCGAAAATTCTCGTATAATGGTCATGCTGCATGACTGGAAGGTTTATAATAATTTCAATTTTCCGGGTGTTGAACTAAAGATATAATGGGTTATTTCTGGTTATTTCTCTCATTCTTCTTTTAAATTTGGTCCATTATTCACCCCCCCCCCCCCCAACCATTCGTCACGTCACCTTACTGACTCCAGACATATTGCCCCCTTCACAACCCCCCTCCACCTCCCCCCCCATTCACCAACTATCAGGAATAATTGCACAACCCCAGAGAATTATACACAGGAATCACAGAGAATGATACAAAGTGGTAGGTATTTTGAAAAATCGCTTGTACGGTCATGCTGTATGACCCTCCAGTTTTTATGGGTCAAAAACCACTTATTTTTTGTGAAAACTGATTGACTGATTGAACTGAACGTTGATACTGAATCACCAAGAATGATACAGAGTGGTACTTTGAAAATTCGCTTATACGGTCATGCTGCATGACCACCCAGTTATTGTGTTAAAAGTAACTTATTTTGGTGTAAATTGACTGAATTATTGAACTGAGGATTGATACTGAATCAACAAAAACGATGCAGTGTGGTACTTCGAAAATTCTCTTATATGGTCATGCTGCATGACTGGAAGGTTCGTAATTATTTCAATTTTCCGGGTGTTGAACTAAAGATATAATGGGTTATTTCTGGTTATTTCTCTCATTCTTCTTTTAAATTTGGTCCATTATTCACCCCCCCCCCCCCCCAACCATTCGTCACGTCACCTTACTGACTCCAGACCTATTGCCCCCTTCACAACCCCCCTCCACTCCACCCCCCCCTTCTTCTACAACTCTCAGGAATAATTACACAACCCCAGGAATAGCCCCCCCTCCCCCTACCGCCATATAAAGCAAGGAGGAGGGGAGGAGGTATCTGGAGATTAATGATAGTAATAATTGCACCGGACCTCCTCCCTCACCCCTTCCCCTCACTTCCCCTCCTGTTACCCTCGACCCCCTTCCGAAAACCGTTTGAATATTAATAACGCGTGTCTAGTAAATAAAGCGAGTTTCAGAAGCGTTTCACACGTGAGCCCTTGGGTGCGATGGCGTTGGTGGGGGGAACACCATACTCACACTGACGTCACTTCAAGTCGAGAAGAGGGTTTAGGAAGTAATTTGCCGGGGGAATCCACCCTTGTAATAAGGGCCGCATGCCTGGGATTCCTCCTCGGTTATCCGTCTCCTCTCTCCCTTCCCACTCTCTTTTCGGATGCGAGGAGAACCCAAAAGGGGAACCGAGACCCCCCCCCCCCCCTCCACCCTCCCCTCATTCGCTCCGTTTTTCCCTTTTCACAAATTGAAAGGTTTGCCTGCCCTCTCCTGTCTCCTCTTAATAAATTTCATCATTCCGCCCTCCACACATTTCCCTTCGTCGTCACTTCCACACTTCCACTTGCATCACTCCGACAGGATTTCACTCCGCAGAGATCGTTTCACTTAAGAAATTCATTGCAAATCAGCTTTCTGATAAAAAAACGTCTGCCAATTCGAGTAGGCAGTACAGCTTCCTCTCTTGAATCACATGAACGTATAGAATAGTTGGGTAGGTTCGTCTTGATACGGGACCATCTGTGATCCAACCCGTGTGTACCCTCAAAATTTCAGCTCTCTACGACTATTTTAGCGAATTTTCAAAGAAAATGAAGCTATTGCAATGGCTTCGAAATTTAAATAATATAAATTTTTGGAAATTTTCTTCATAGAAATCCGTTTCAGACCATTCTAAAACGATTCCTGAAATTTAACACTTTTTTATATGTATATATATATATATGTGTCACTCCAGACGATAACTCTCGATAGAATTGAGATAAACAGCTCAAATTTGCACAAAAAATCTATCTTGGCAATCGAAAGGCTAAGTTCGAAGATGGGCGAAATTGGCCTACTCTAAGGAGGGTTTTGGCGCATTTAAAGTGCGCAAAAATTACCCAAAAATCCCCAAAATGTTATTTTCCAACAAGTGACCCCTCATTTTAAAGGTTTTTGCACGCTGAACACGATGGTGGAATCGGATTTTAGATATCTTGATCCGTTCTTAAATTAGAGCATTTAAAGTGCGCAAAAATTACCCAAAAATCCCCAAAATGTTATTTTCTAACAAGTGACCCCTCATTTTAAAGGTTTTTGCACGCTGAACACGATGGTGAAATCGGATTTTAGATATCTAAATCCGTTCTTAAATTAGAGCATTTAAAGTGCGCAAAAATTACCCAAAACTAGGATAATCTTTAAACTCTTACCCCCCCCCCCCACCCCCTTAGAGTGGTCAGATTGAAAAATGTGAGAAGTATTAATTGAAGACGAGAGTTCGAAGCAAAAAAGGGGGAGGCAAACGATTAGTACAACTCCTTGAATTTCCCATTTGACATATAATTGTTATGATACCTTCATAGATAGAGAGTACCGGCCCACGTATTACTAGAAGGAAGACGAAAGAAAAAATCTATTTCAAATTATTCAATTTAGGTACTAACAGTAGGAGGAAGAAGTTTTCCTTTATTCAAAACCATAGCCATTAATTCGAATATTTCTTTGAAAATTCGCTCATTAAGTCATGCTGCATGACTGGTTTTTTTTTCTCTTAGTTAGAAGCGTTATAAGGAAATTGTCAACATTTCATGTTCGCTCATGCGCAAACGGAAGTTACTGTAAGATTCCATTGAAATTCACGTGCAACTATCATAGTATTATTCCAGATCTACCCTCCGAATTTGAACTCATTTCAACGACATTTAAGGTAGCTATGGGCGTTTCAAGTATTTCACGTTTGCGCATGCGCAGACCAGATGATTTCTATGATTTTGATGTGAGACCATCTACGAGCCAACCCGCGTGTACCCTCAAAATGTCAGCTCTCTACGACTATTGTTCGCGTTGTTAGAAGCGTTACAAAAAATGGCCAACATCTCATGTTCGCGCATGTGCAGACGAAAGCTACATTACGATTCCAATGAAATTCATTTGGAACTATCAAAGTGTTATTCCTGATCGACCCTCCAAGTTTGAACGCATTTCAACGACATTTGGGGTAGCTATGGGCGTCCCAAGTATTTCACGTTTGCGCATGCGAAGACGAAAGTTACGGTAATTTTTCAATGATTTTGGTATGGGACCATCTGTGATCCAACCCGCACATACCCTCCAAATTTCAGCCCATTTTGACCATTATTTCGGGTAGGTATGGGCGTCACAAGGAATTACCACAGACAGACAGACACGGAACCAAAAATGTTCCTCGATGTCTGAAACGCAAAACGGAAGTGGAAATTTACATTTTGGAGGACATAAAATTTTTTTACTCAATCAAGAATCCAAGGCTTCCCTACCTTCGGTAGTGAGGAAGCAAATGGGTCCTGTCATGCAGCATGAACTCAGAAGTGGCCGTTTTCGTTTTTATACTTTCTAGGCAATGGGGAATTTTCGTAACAAAAAATTTTTTTTGGAAAAATAACAAATATTCATTTGAAAAAAAAAAAAATGTAAAAAATATTCAGAACACTTGGAAAAATGGAAGTTTGAAGCCCGTTTTCAAAAATAAGCGGTAATAATGACGTATCAGGTCTGGTGACATCTGGTTGGCTGTTGGCCCCAAGGAGGCGGAGCGAAGCTTTCTAGGCGAAGGTTCACAATGCTGCCAACAACCCAACATTAGGAATGGCCAACCTTTCAAGGAACCTTCAAGAACCTTCACATGTGACCTTTCGTGTACCTCCACTCAGTCTGATTATGAAGACATGTTTTTAAAATTTATTTATAAATTTGTGGTTCCATCCATCCATTGCGGTTCTGTACATCGTTTAAAGTGATGCACTAGCGCTCCAAGCGGGATTTGAGTTGAAATACTCGGCGATTTACCTGATACGTCACTTCTAGCGGGAACTCAGAAATTCAAATTTCGCCTTCGTTTTCTGTCTATGCAGACTCTCCGACATAAACACCTCATTATGTGGTCAGTAACTGTTATTTTCCGTTACTGAACGAAATTTGGCCAAAAAATGGAGAATTTGCGCCAAACTAAGAAAAGAGGCGTTCGGCTTCAATTTTTTTTTAAATTTGTGTTCAGCGTGATCAAAAATGGGTAAATCCGCTTTTCCCCCTTCAAAATAATGAAAATGGGAAAGGACCCCGCACTATTTCAATGTAAAAGTGGTTTCACTGGAATGCTCCCATATTTTGCAGGGCTGTAGCCCTTTGGATTCTGAACAAAAGTCTCCGTAGGCACAAAAAAATTCTATGACAGGATTTTTAGTTATTGACCAATCAAAGTTCGGCCAAAAATTGAAAAACAATTTTTTCGCCAGAACAAAAATGTTCCTTTAGGTTTATCGGTCGATTTTAAGACTATTTTATTCGTGCACTTTTTTCTCAAAAATGCTTTGACATTTTCAATTGCTTATATCTCATCAAGGAAGCATTTTAGAGAAAAATCTGCAGTTATTTTAGCACCAAGTACACTCAGATAAAAAAGACGCACTAATCATTTATGTCTAGATGCTTTTACTGCCAAATACTGACTAGATGTGTCAACAACATAAGATTCACGCTCTCGATAATATTCGGCGGATTGTTTATATTCACGACTATTGTAACATGAGAGAGAGCGAGAGATAGCGCGAGCTACGTAGGAAGGCTGTTCATTCCATTCGATTATCGAGAGAGTGGGATATTGTTTAATTTTTTATTTTTTGAAGTCGTAGACTTTTGTACCTATATAAATAAACTATACAGCGTGTACTGGAACAGTCACACCAGTTCCCCCCTCCCGCCAGCCGAGAATTAGGAAACGATTTTTTGGCAAAAAAAGCTTTCTTTAGGTTTTTTGAATGATTTTAAGACGATTTTATTCATGCACTTTTTTCTCTAAAATGCTTCTTTGATGAGATATAAGCAATTGAAATGTCAAAAAAAATATTTTAAACCGCTAATATCTCACCAAGGAAGCATTTTTGAGAAAAAAAGCACGAATAAAATCGTCTTAAAATCGACCGATAAACCTAAAGGAACATTTGTTCTGGCGAAAAAATTGTTTTTCAATTTTTGGCCGAACTTTGATTGGTCAATAACTAAAAATCCTGTCATAGAATTTTTGTGTATGGAGACTTTTGTTCAGAATCCAAAGGGCTACAGCCCTGCAAAATATGGGAGCATTCCAGTGAAACCACTTCTACATTGACATAGTGCGGGGTCCTTTGCGATGATGATTGCGATGATTAGATGAAGGGGAAAAAGCGGATTTACCCATTTTTGATCACGCTGAACACGAATCAATTTAAAAGAAAAAAATTTTTGAGGCCGAATGCTCCTTAGTTCTGGCGCAAGAAGTGGTCAAATCAACTCCAAACAGCATAGTCATTGCCATTAAGCATTAGGGCATCGTTTAAGCGTTCTACATTAACAGTTAATACCACAATGTGTTTATAGTTAGCTCAAGCGGTCACAGCACATACACCACTGATAAGGCTGTGAGAAGTGTAGGTCCATTGCGTCCAACACAGCACATGTCAAACCTGTGGTAAATAATTACATGCAAAATATTATGTACAAATTACATTATCACTCATCTGTTATATTGCTAAGCGAAATATATTATACAGGGTGTCCCAGTTCCTTCTGGAGGAACTCACGGAGTCGATTCTACTCTTCATTTGGAACAAACACTGCTCAATAGGAATTTTTCGAAAAGTTCTTCGTTTTAAAGATATCCGGCAATTTGTGTTTTTCCAACTTTTCATTACCTTACCACATAAAAACGCTAATAATTTCGAAAATATTGAGACTACAACAAATCCAACTACGCCGTTTGAAAGAACGTTAAATTTCCTGTAATATTCTTCTGTTTTCAATGGTCAAAGTTACTTAAAATGTTGGCCAATATCAGTTGGAACATTTGAAAATTTCAAAATTTAAAATTGTGAAAAAGATTTTACGTTCTACTGATGTTACAAAAAAAAAAACCTACAACTTGTCAAACTTCACAAAAACTTCTTTATCTAACAGGCTTTACATTGATATACTTATATTTAAAAATAACGTTGTAGTAGAGTTAAAAAATGATAATTGAACGTTTGAAAACATGGGCAGAGGTGAATTTGGGGGGAGGGGAATTAGGTAATTAGACCTCGTAAAATAAAACTAACGCATCCTTGACTGGATGAATGAAAACAATGCAGGAATATGACCCTGTATATAGCTAACCTTTATATTGCTAACCTGCGATAAAAATGAACGGTGTTACCAGTCACTTGAGCTTCCAAACGAGCTGCTGGAAGTTGTTAATTATTGCATGCTCGGCAATCAGTCTTAGGGCCGGTTTCAGCAATACTTACTAACCTTATTAATGTAGGATTCTAATTTTTTAAATCCATAATGCTATTGTTGTACATATAATAGTTAAACAATAAATTTGTAATCCCTATTAAGTCTAGTAAGTCAATAAAGTCCGTATCTGTTTTTTTGCCGTAAAATTGTTTACATTTAAGTTGATATTTATATCTTATGTATCTTAATAATGGTATCATTTCTGTGCAATTATTAGTGTTAAGTAATGTATATATATATGTAATTGGGCTCTGCCCGTATATTTTTTCTAAATCAATAAATAAATAAACCTTGTTTAAAATAGATCATTCTGTCATCGAATAAGAGATTTGAAGCGTTGGTTAAGGACAAGTGGGTTTCACGACTGCAATCAACGATTATAATATTTTCATAAAACGTCTATTTGACGGTATCACGGTGCATTGGCCCGCCAAAGTGGAGGTACTAGGGGTGATTACTATTGATGACGATCATTGTGAGGTACCTACTTGTGCTTTATTTATTTGTATTTACTTTATTTATTTTTTGGGCGAGCGGTTTGTTGTTTATTGTCAATGATCGATATTGTTGATTGTAATGTTACGTTTATTTTTGAAAGAAAGTTTGGTGACTGTTGAAATCGCGGTAACCAGCGTCGCAAAAACGAAAACGCGGACCGAAGTTAGAAGCCTGTGACAAAAAAGATTTTGGTTGATATTGTTTGCAAGTATTTCAACATTATTGAGTGTAGGAAAACCGACTGTCCTTTCTTTACCTGACGTTCATGTAAAGGACGTTTATAACACGTCGTGACGTGTTATAAAATATGTTTTTTATTCTGTACATCCTATTTCTGGTAGTCACCTATATTTTAAACTGCAATAATTTGTACTGCAATTTAAATTGCAATAAACTTTAAATAATTTGTCCAGCTGAGCCTACCAATGTAGGTAGGTTATGTACCTACACAATTTCTCACTAACAAATGGTCCGATTTCCCTCAAATTCGTTGGGCAGGTCGGATTGTCCTCTATAAATTTCATTGCGATTGGAATTGTATAGTTTTATTGCTAATTTTAAATTTTATAGCTCAACTACTCTTGCACAAATGCGAAATTCCAATCTCTCAAATCGCCAAAAATGGTAAAAAAATCGCAATATTAATTATCCAAAGAACTAAATGAGCGACTGGAACTTTTTTGTTGATAAGTAGGTGAAGTTGTTTCTCTCTCCCACCAGTTCAAAGAAACGAGAAAGCTGTGTGCCTTTTCACTTGATTGTATTGTAGGTACGTCATCACAAAATCGATATATTCGAGCTCAAAATAATACGTTCTCATTCTCGTCCATCGAGGGCGGCGATGGAGTCTTCATCTTCGTCCTCTAATACCAACCGAAATGCCCTAATCAATTTCTTCATTTTGGTGGATGAAGAATAACAATAATAATATCAATAATAATAATAATAATAATAAAAATGATAATAATAGAAGAATGGTTCACATGACAACTGGCAAAAGATGGCGAAGTGGCAAATCGTTGGTTTAGGGCGCTGAACACCCAAAATCGGCTGGTCAGTTTTGGTTTTCGATTTGTCTCTTTTGATCATCGATTTATCTTAAACGAGGTCCGTGAAACCCGAAATCGGTGTTCTTCGGTTTAATAAGTAAACGTCGATTAAAAACTTCGGTGAAACCGGCCCTTAGTTTAGTTCATCGTTAGTGTGAAAAGTAAAGTGTTGGACAGCAGAAGTGTTCACTTAATTATTTGCACTAAAAATGTTGGTATAAATAAATAATCGTGGAATAGCTAACCTTGCACGGACGGTCGCTTACATGCCGATCAGTACAAAGACATATGCGAGCGGAGACTTCCACCGTATTCATTGTCTGAAATCAAACGCACACGGTTAATTCATACATACATAGGATAATCATCAAAATGATATTATTAAAATCATTTGTTGAGCAAAATTCTTCATAAAATCACGTCCTACGAACTCACAAAGATTACAAACTACTCGTAATTAGTACAAAAGTTGTAAATGTTACTGATGCAAGATATTGGTACGTTGACATTTTATCTTAATGACACAGTGGTGATCGGCTTGTCAGGTGTCTTTGAAATGGTTTTGTAGAAACGTCGTAAGCGGTGAAATTAAGGAGTTGACTCATTAAGTGCCCTCCGTGTCTCAACTCTTGATACCCAGGCAACAAGTCACATTCAACAGGTTAAGAAGTTTCCACACTTCTTCCCAATGGTAGGGCTGCTACGCTTACAAACCGAATTGCAGTTTAAAATATAGAAACCAGAAATAGCATATTCGAAGGCCACCGAAATTAAATTTTATTTTACAGTTTCTTGGGACCAGATAGTGAGTGATAAATGAATAATAATTGTCGTGAGTCCCTCCCGGGAACACTCCTATCATATTAAGTTCTCACCAATATCCAAACGCCAAACTAAAGCTCCGGAAATAAAGATATGAGTGGGGACAGGCGACAGAACCCAGGGTTACTCAACCTGGGGCCCCACTACCAGCTCCCTGCAAGGAGCTGGAGGGAGAGGCCCCCAAGTACTATAAAACCCCGGATCCTGGCGCTCAAGCTTCATTCGACACTTCCTCTAACCAGCTCTCTCTTCTCTCTCTTACCTTACCTCCCAGATGATCGGTTGACTACAGCCGCCTGGGAATTTCACCTCCTCTCTCCTCCTCCTTGTCTAGATGATCGGTTGAATACAGCCGCCTAGACAAGGGACCTCTCCTCTCCTCTCCTTTACCTAGATGAACGGTTGACTACAGCCGCCTAGGTAAAATTCCCTCATCCACCTCTCTCTCCTCCAAAAGTCGTAGATGTTCGGTTGACTACAGCCGCCTGCGACTTTTCCTCCTTTTCTCTCCTTTACCTAAATTCACTCACTCACCTTCCTTCCACGCCACCGTGATGAGAATTTTAAATTCATCACAGTGGTGAACCCGACGTTCACTCAACCTTCTTCCTTCCCACCTTCCCACCTACATGTGTCGCCCCAGTCAAATAGTTCGGTGTCCCAAATTTTAAATTCAAATTTCAATCAGTCAGTGTAAATTCGCAATTCTTGGCCCAAACCTCACCACTCAACTCTCAACTCAACGCACCACCGCTCCCGCCGATTGCGAATTTCAAAAATCAAAACCACGTCAAATTTTTGAATTTTAGTTACAGAAATGGACCCGAACTCACCGACGCCGCCGCTCCTCCGGCCGTCCCTGCTGCAGCCGCCGACCGCTACGCCGACTGACGCCGACAACCCCTTCACCAGCCTCTCACCGGCCGGTTCCGCCACATCCACAGCACCCGCCGCCACCGCCGCTACGGCCGCAACCGCTACCGACGTCATGACGGCATCCGCAGCGTTCCCTCTGTCACTGCCCCCCTTCTACACGCACGACCCAGCACTATGGTTTTTCCAAGTGGACGCTGCGTTTTCGGCCGCCAACATCCGCAGCCAGAAGACTAGATGTTCCCGGATCATTTCGTTGCTACCCTACGAGATCCTACTGCAAACTTCGGATATCTCCCCCGACGCCGCCACTGCATACGACGACCTCCGCAGCCGCCTCATCAACACCTACCAACCGTCAAAAATCGCCCGAGTCGCCGCCCTCTCCCAACCTCAACACCTCGGCGACCAGAAGCCCTCCCACCTCTACCGACGGCTGCGACACCAGCTGCAGGGGATTATGACCGCCGACATCGCACGCACGTTCTGGTTACGTGCCCTCCCCCACCCCATCCAGATGGCCCTGGCCAGCCATCTCGACGGTCCCGACGAGCCCCTCCTGCGGCTTGCGGACACCGTTCACGACTTGGCCGCTGCGGCCGCCATCAGCGAGGTGCGTACGCCGCGTCACCCCCCGCCTCTCCGGGACCGCACCAAATCCCGAGACCGCGGCCGGGCACCCTCCCTCGACGGACGTCGACCCATTTCGGCGGATCGCCGACGCGACTCTTCCGCCGACCGCCGCCGCCAGCGCTCACCCGAGCGCCGCAACACATCCCCTCCCCGCCAGCGCAGAGGACGATCCCCGGCCGCTGCGCGCGCATCCACCTCGACCCGCCCCACCAACACCACCTACCTCCCTGCGGACCCCCCCCACCGTTGTTTCTATCATGTAAACTTCGGTGGGGAGGCCCGCAAGTGCCAACCCCCCTGCTCCTTCGCCCCTAAGCAGGGAAACGCAGACGCCCGCCGGTAAATCCGGCGGGCCCCCCTCCTCGCCAACACGGGGGGGACCATAACCAACCCCCCCCCGCCCGCATTCACACCGCCACCACCACCAAGCCCCGCTACCCCTCCTACGCCGCCGCCACGGCTGCCAACCTCCCGGCCGCGCCTGCAGCGCCGCCAACACCCTCACCCCGCCACCAACGGGACGGAGCCTCCCCGCCCACCACCAGGGCGACCAACCTTCCGGCTGCCACTCACGCCGCCGCTCCCGTTCCCCCACCACGGAACGGCCCCTCCACGCCCGCCACCAGGGCCGCCAATCTTCCGGCCGCCACTCACGCCGCCGCTACCGTTCCCCCTCCCCGGAACAAAACCAAAACACCTCCTACCACACGGACCAGCCCCCCTGCCGGCTCCACCGTTCCCCCCCTCCGGAACGGCAAGAAACCACCCCGCGTCTCCTTCGAGGCGGACCAACCAACACCGACACACATACCCACCTCCGCAATTCTGCACAACGCCCTGCCGACCCACCAGCGACTTTTCTTGCGCTGCAAGAAGACAAATGTTCCTTTCTTGGTGGACACGGGGGCGGCGCTGTCCATATTTCCCAATAACATCCTCCGTCGTCAGGCGCGCTGCTACCGGCAACTTCTCTACGCCGCCAACGGTACCACCATCCCCTCGTACGGGACGTACCGCTCCTCAGTTTATATGAGCGGACTCGCGTACGAGTGGGACTTTACCGTGGCGGACGTGGAGAAGGCGATCCTGGGGGCCGATTTCCTTGCATATTTCGGTCTCCAGGTCGACGTCCGGAACGCGCGCCTGATAGACCCCGCCACAAAAACACCCATCCCCGGATTTATACATGCCATCCACCACCCCCCCACACAATTTGAACGCCTCCTCCTCAACTACCGTCCCCAGCGCCGCCCCTCTGCCCACATCTCCACCGTCCAACATCATATTGAGACTTCCGGCCCCCCCATCACAGCAAAAGCCCGACGACTCCACCCCCTTCAACTATCGAAAGCCCGGCAACATTTCAACAAACTCATAGCCGACGGCATCGTCCGCCCCTCGAAATCCCCTTGGGCTTCTCCGCTCCACATCGTGCAGAAGCCCAATGGGGATATCCGCCCCTGCGGGGACTACCGGCGCCTCAATTCTAGAACCACGCCGGATCTTTACAATGTTCTCCACCTACGGGATTTCTCGTCACATCTTCATGGTGCTACTATTTTCTCTACCCTCGACATTTCAAGGGCGTTCCACCACATTAATATTCACCCCCCCGACGTCCAGAAAACCGCCATCATTACCCCGTTCGGACTATTCGAATACGTGAAGATGGGCTTCGGGTTGAGGAACGCTGCACAGACATGGCAGCGCTATATGGACAGCATCCTGCGAGGCCTACCGTTCGTCTTTTGCTTCCTCGACGACGTCCTGGTGGCCTCCAGGACACCGGAAGAACACCTCAGCCACCTCCAACAGATCCTCGACATCTTCTCCTCCGAGGGCCTCCTGGTTAACGCAGACAAGTGCGTTCTCGGCCAACCCTCCGTCCGCTGCCTCGGCCACCAAGTTTCATCCGAGGGCATCAAACCCCTCTCCGACAAGGTCCACGCAATTAGTGACTTCCCGCAACCCCGCACGGTGACGGAACTCCGCCGCTTCCTGGGTATGTTAAACTTTTACCGCAGACACATCAAACACGCAGCACAACATCAACAACCACTCATACACGCCATTCCCCAACCCTCCAAAAAAAATGACAACCGCCCCATCACCTGGACCCCCCAACTCATATCCTCCTTCAAAATTTGCAAACAGGACCTAGTAGACGCCGCTCTATTGGCCCATCCCGATCCCCACGCCCCCCTGTCCATTACCACCGATGCGTCCGACTGGGCCATCGGGGCAGTGCTCCATCAGCACACCGGCGCCACCCCCCAACCCCTAGGCTTCTTTTCCAAAACACTATCCCCCACCCAGAAAAATTACTCCACGTTCGACAGAGAACTCCTCGCCATCCACGAAGCCATCAAGCACTTTCGTGACTTCGTGGAGGGCAGGCAGTTCTCTGTCGTCACCGATCACAAGCCCCTGACCCACGCCCTCCTACAGAACCGCAAATCCGCCTCCCCACGTCGCCTCCGGCAACTCGAGTTTATCGGGCAATTTACGTCCGATATCCGATACTTGCCGGGGGCCGACAACTGCGTGGCGGACGCGCTCTCCCGACCCACCCCTACCCCCGCGCCGGTGGCGGAGTTACTGCCCTTCCCCTCCCCACAAAACCTAAAATCAAAACAAACCCCACATTCCGACCCCGCCCTCTCCAATCTCATTTCCGCCTCCAAATTGGAACAGCTGCCGCCCCTCGATCTCTGGTGCGACGTGACGGCCGATACACCGCGCCCTTACGTCCCACCGGAGCTCAGGCGGCAGTTGTTCCTCCACTACCACTCCCTTCACCATCCTGGCATTCGGGCTAGCCGGGACCTTATCAAGACGCGGTACTTCTGGCCCCACATGAACACAGATATTCGTAACTGGGTTCTGGGGTGCCAGAAGTGCCAGCGGTTTAAGGTCTCGGCCCACCCCCATGTCCCCCCCCAAACCATCCCCGACTCCCTCCCGTGGGAACACGTACATCTGGACTTAGTGGGCCCCCTTCCCCCGTCCGAGGGGAAAAAATACTGCCTCACGATGATCGACCGTGCCACCAACTGGGTGGAATGCATCCCACTCGCGAATATCACCGCGGACGCCGTCGCGACGGCTTTCCTCGCTCAATGGGTTAGCCGTTACGGTTGTCCGCGAACAGTCACGGTCGATCAAGGGAGGCAGTTTGAGTCCGCCCACTTTTCCGATTAACTACGTTCCCTCGGCATCCACAAAATCCACACTACCCCATACCATCCCCAATCCAACGGGAAAATAGAGCGGTGGCACTCGGTCCTGAAACAGGCCATTTCTACTTCAACAAATTCCCCTTCCTGGACAAAATCCCTTCCCTACATATTACTCAGCCTACGCACTTCAGCTCGTCCTTCAGACCAAACCAGCCCCGCACAAAATGCATTTAAAGACCCATTACGTCTACCAGCCGACATTTTCACCCCAAATCACACGCCGTCTATTAACAGGGAACCGCTACACTCAACAACACCGACAAACGACACCACTTATCCCAAACGGTTTTTCACCACCACACACATGTACCTGAAAGAGCCCGGCATCCATAAAACTTTCCAACCACTTTATGCCGGGCCCTTTCAAGTCATTCGCACAACACACACCACCGCAACCCTGTTAATTGACGGCAAACCACATACAGTCCCGTTAGCCAGGTGTAAACCCGCACCTGTGCTAACCCAACCCACTGACACTATCAGTCTCCCGCCGTCCGTTCGCTATGTCGCACCTCTCCCCGATGCACCAGTCACCTCCGTCGCCGTTTCCGGACTTCGATTCGGATCCGGAAATGGCGGCGATTCTCCGGGACGTTTTCGTCCCGGACCCACTTTCCCCCCTACCCCCTTCGCCCGGGCCAACCTCACTGCTTCTTTTTCCGCCGCCACGGATCTCCGGGTTACCTCCCCGGCCCCGACGATGGAAGTACCCCCAGTGGCGAATTCTACGCGAATTTCGCGTAGCACAAACCACGGGGGTACACCCTCCCTACACCCCCACGGACCCCCTGATGGACTCCATCCTCCAAGAGTTCCGCCTTGCGGAACTCATGCCCCCCCCGCCCCCCATTCAAATCACAAAACCCCCCATCAATTTCACAAAGCCACCTCCTGTCCTTCAACCACCAATTTTGAACCCCCCCATTTTCACCCCCCAACAACAATTTTCAATTTTCGACCCCCCTATTTCGGACTCCCCCCCTCAAACTCCTCAAACTCCTCAAATACCCAAACCAACAACTCCCCCTTCCCCCCCTCCATCGTCGGGGATATCCATAATAGTTCCCGCCGGGACAAAACGGCCCGGGCGGCGAAACGGACGGAGGGAGCGTCCCCACATTCCCCACGTCCCGGCGGCCAAGTCCCCCGCCCCGCTATGAGCAATCACGGCGAGGCCTTGAGATTCCGGGACAGTGCTGGTGTCTTATCAGCCCACTCGCACTGTACCGGAGCTCGAGGCCCCACCGTGGCCTCCTCGTCACATCGACCGCCGGCGACTACCCCCAGAACACTACACTCACACACACACTACCACTCACCACACACTAACCACACCCAGGAAACGGCGGATTCCCACAACCATCTCCCACATGTTCACCGAATTTGTACATACCCTTCGTCTTTTGTTAATACTTATATATCTTCTGTAAATACTCCTTCATCTTTTGTACATACTCATCCATCAATTGTAAAAACTCATTCATCCTTTGTAAATACCCCATATCCACCCTCATTGTTGTAAATACTCACCCACTCACCCTGATCACATTTATAAATGCCAAATGTTTATGTCTGTTGACCACTATTGTACATATCATCCACTCACTCATCATCCCCTAATACTTATGCCTTACTTACCATGTACTAACTCTATACTTCCCATGTACTCTTATGCCTTATGCTATACTTCCCATGTACTCACTCTATACTTACCATGTACTCTATACTTACCTAGACTTAAGCCTCACCTAGAATTAAGACTTGCCTTCAGCTAAACCTCTTGTTTGCCGCAGCCCTCAGCTCCTGTCACCTTGCGCCTTCAGCACCACTTTTGTTTGCCGTAGCCCTCAGCACCTGTCACCTTGCGCCTTCAGCTCCACAACTATTGGTTCAAACTGGGGGGACCTCTGTCGTGAGTCCCTCCCGGGAACACTCCTATCATATTAAGTTCTCACCAATATCCAAACGCCAAACTAAAGCTCCGGAAATAAAGATATGAGTGGGGACAGGCGACAGAACCCAGGGTTACTCAACCTGGGGCCCCACTACCAGCTCCCTGCAAGGAGCTGGAGGGAGAGGCCCCCAAGTACTATAAAACCCCGGATCCTGGCGCTCAAGCTTCATTCGACACTTCCTCTAACCAGCTCTCTCTTCTCTCTCTTACCTTACCTCCCAGATGATCGGTTGACTACAGCCGCCTGGGAATTTCACCTCCTCTCTCCTCCTCCTTGTCTAGATGATCGGTTGAATACAGCCGCCTAGACAAGGGACCTCTCCTCTCCTCTCCTTTACCTAGATGAACGGTTGACTACAGCCGCCTAGGTAAAATTCCCTCATCCACCTCTCTCTCCTCCAAAGTCGTAGATGTTCGGTTGACTACAGCCGCCTGCGACTTTTCCTCCTTTTCTCTCCTTTACCTAAATTCACTCACTCACCTTCCTTCCACGCCACCGTGATGAGAATTTTAAATTCATCACAATAATTTTTTTAAAACGCTGCAAAGTCCTTGTCAGTTGGGTTTATTATTCTATTGGACATACGTACAGAAATGTTGCCTGCTCGTTTATTGTTTCTTTCATGTGAAATAATTGAAATAGCTATTTCTGATGGTTTCCACCAATTTTGGCCCCCGAAACACGAATTAGGTACGCTGCTTTTTTTTCAGATTATCTTTGATAATTGGTAGTGCAATTTAGTCGTCTTGATCCAGGTGTTGACACTTTTTGTATTTTATACAAATTGATGGTGATTTCAGACGATTTTCCAGATTTTTGCCTCATAAAAAATCAATTTTGGCAGCTGAATCTTTGGTAGAACCTCAATTTTCCACTCTTTGGCCAAAATCGACTTCATATTCGGTCTTCTCGTCCTCAAAAACATAGAAAAAGATACCTCAAAAGCTCATGTTACTAGCATGTTGCTAAAACACAAAAATTACCTATTTTTACACACATTTTCACTCATAACACCCGTGGGTATATTCCGATCGGGCTGCAAAGTTTCGGGACACAACTAGGGCCCAAATGGAGCATGTGTGCGAAAGAACGAATTTTTTAGACCGAAAATGAAGCCGGTACACTTGATACGGCGGACGGCGTACGGCGGACAGACATTGAATTTTTGGAATCTACGCACCTTGAAACGGAAAAGAAAAAATTTTGAGGGGGTGTTATAAAAAATTTTTGCTGAGCGAATACATAGGAGTATTATTCACAGAATAATAAACCAAAAGCGTTGCTGTAGGGGGTGTCTACCCGCCACTTGTTTGTGTTCATGAAGGTACCCCGGATCAAGGATCAAAGCAAGGAAACATGGAACATGTTTTTCGAATACGTACATAATAACAGAGGATAAATAGATATGTAGAAAAAACGTCTGCCAATTCAAGTAGGCAGTACAGATTCCTCACTTGAATCACATGAAAGTATAGAGTAGTTGGGTAGGTTCGTTATGATACGGGACCATCTGCGATCCATCCCGCGTGTACCCTCAAAATTTCAGCTCTCTACGACTATTTTTCGCGTAGGGAGAAGCGTCACAAGGAAACGGTCAACATTTCATGTTCGCTCATGCGCATACAAATGAAAGTCATGCGCAATGATGAAAGTGTTATTCCTGATCGACCCTCCAAATCTGAACTCATTTCAACGATATTTAAGGTAGTTACGGGCGTTTCAAGTTTTCACGTTTGCACACGCGCAGACGAGACGTTTTCCATGATTTTGGAATGGGACCATCGGCGATCAAACCCGCGGGTACCCTCAAAATTCCAGCTCCGTACGACCATTTTTCGCGTAGTAGGAAGCATTACAAAGAAACGGTCCACATTTCATGTTCGCGCATGCGCAGACGAAAGTTATATTACAATTCCAATGAAATCGAATTCTTATTCCTGATCGACCCTCCAGGTTTGAACTCATTTCAACGATATTTAGGGTTGTTATAGGTGTTTCAAGTAGTTCACGTTTGCACCTGCGCAGAAGAAAGTTACAGTACTTTTTCACTGATTATTGTAAGGAACCATCTGTGACCCAACTCGCACCTACTCTCTAAATTTCAGCCCATCATTATTTCGGGTAGTTATGGGCGTTACAAGGAATTACCACAGACAAACAGACACGGAACCAAAAATGTTCCTCGATGTTTAAAACGCAAAGTGGTTGTAGAAATTTTCATTTTGGAGGACATACATTTTTTTTTTTTTAACTCAGTCACGAATCCAAGGCTTCCCTACCTTGGGTAGTGAGGAAGCAAAGAACTTCTTGTGATTTCCAAGTCTCGAACCAGCGATCTAATTCAATGTAATACACGTCGTTACCACTGCGCCACCAAACTACCTGAAGCTTCTACGGACTTCCGTGAGATAGTAGCTGGCAGCTGCTACAGTCGGAAACGGCCGAACCCCCTCGGCAGTTTTAAGCGGAGTGGACTCTGGCCAGACTCTTCTCGGGGAAGGCACCACGTGTGGTAGGAGAGGAGGTGGGTTGGGTGGCAGGAGTGGGGCGTCCGGTTTAGGAGGGGAGCCGTATTACATGCACGGGACAGGACGGTCTCCAGCCCGGTTTACTCCCGTAAAAACATGTTCCATGTTAATAATCATTCTATTTGCTGCAGAATTATCAATCACATATTGGTAGCCATCAGGGATAATTTTTCTGACACGATGAAAGCCATTTGTGGCACAGCGCAGCGGTTTATTGATTACGATTGTTCACGTTATTAGGCTATATTTCTATGGAGATGTCCATCTATTATATTCTTCTTCTGTTATTAGGTCTGAAATGGGACCAGCGATGAGGACTAGTGAGGCAGATCACTGAAGGCCCCGCAGTGAGGTCAAACCTGATAGGGGGCCAGTAATGGGGATTAGTGAGGCAGATTACTAAAGGTGGAGGCATTGAGGGCAAACCTCAGATGGGATCAGTGATAAGGATTAGTGAGGAAGATTACTGAAGGCCCCACAGTGAGGTCAAACCTGATATGGGGCCAGTAATGGGGATTAGTGAGGCAGATTACTAAAGGTGGGGGCAGTAGGGCAAAAATCAGATGGGACCAGTGATGAGGATCAGTGAGGCAGATTACTAAGGGTGGGGGCAGTGAGGGCAAACCTCAGATGGGATCAGTGTTGAGGATTGTTGAGGCAGATTACTGAAGGTGGGGGCAGTGAGGGCAAACCTCAGATGGGACCAGTGATGAGGATTAGTGAGGAAGATTACTAAGGGTGGGGGCAGTGAGGGCAAACCTCAGATGGGATCAGTGATGAGAATCGTTGAGGCAGATTACTGAAGGTGGGGGCAGTGATGGCAAACCTCAGATGGGATCAGTGATGAGGATTAGTGAGGCAGATTACTAAGGGTGGGGGCAGTGATGGCAAACCTCAGATGGGATCAGTGATGAGGATTAGTGAGGCAGATTACTGAAGGTGGGGGCAGTGATGGCAAACCTCAGATGGGACCAGTGATGAGGATCAGTGAGGCAGATTACTAAGGGTGGGGGCAGTGAGGGCAAACCTCAGATGGGATCAGTGTTGAGGATTGTTGAGGAAGATTACTAAGGGTGGGGGCAGTGAGGGCAAACCTCAGATGGGATCAGTGATGAGAATCGTTGAGGCAGATTACTGAAGGTGGGGTCAGTGATGGCAAACCTCAGATGGGACCAGTGATGAGGATTAGTGAGGCAGATTACTAAGGGTGGGGGCAGTGAGGGCAAACCTCAGATGGGATCAGTGATGAGGATTAGTGAGGCAGATTACTGAAGGTGGGGGCAGTGAGGGCAAACCTGAGATGGGACCAGTGATGAGGATTAGTGAGGCAGATTACTAAGGGTGGGGGCAGTGAGGGCAAACCTGAGATGGGACCAGTGATAAGTATTAGTGAGGAAGATTACTTCAGGTGGGGGCAGTGAGGTCAAACCTGAGATGGGGCCAGTGATTAGGATTAGTGATTAAGATTACTAAAGGTGGGGGCAGTGATGGCAAACCTCAGATGGGATCAGTGATGAGGATTAGTGAGGAAGATTACTGAAGGTGAGGGCAGTGATGGCAAACCTCAGATGGGACCAGTGATTAGGATTAGTGAGGCAGATGACTGAAGGTGCAGTGAGGGCAAACATCAGATGGGACCAGTAATGAGGATTAGTGAGGCAGATTACTGAAGGTCGGGGCAGTGAGGGCAAACCTGAGACGGGACCAGTGATTAGGATTAGTGATTAAGATTACTGAAGGTGAGGGCAGTGATGCAAACCTCAGATGGGACCAGTGATTAGGATTAGTGAGGCAGATTACATACTAAAGGTGGGGGCAGTGAGGGCAAACCTGAGATGGGACCAGCAATGAGGATTAGTGAGGAAGATCACTAAAGGTGGGGCAGTGATGGCAAACCTCAGATGGGACCAGTGATGAGGATTAGTGAGGCAGATTACTGAAGGTGGGGGCAGTGATGCGGATCAGCGAGTGCGGACTGGTGAGGAAGATCGGGTGTACGATCCGGAAGGGAGTCGGTTGGGAATTCCCTCGCGAACGGAGGAGGGTCGAGCGGAATGCGGGAAAGACCGCATAGACCTGTGAGGAATTCGTCCTTCGAAGTCATCCCGAAAGAGGATGAGCCGGATGGAAACCAGGACGAGGAATCGATTGGAGGTTGAGACGGCGTACGGCCGGAAGGGGGAGGCTGACTCGGGAACCGAACGGTATGCAGTGATGAGGAGGTGAAACTTCCTCGCAGAACTTGAGATTTACCTTGCGGATTCCACCAAATATCCCGAGCAACGCCCTGCTATTACACTGGATTTTATGGCCTCAGCTGTTCCCGTTTGCGCTAAAGTATGTACACCTACCGTATATTATACATGTATATATTTATATACATACGACTTTATATTTCCAAACAAAAGGGGGGGGGGGGATAGTGTTGTGAGGGGCGGTGGGGTAGGGGGTTGTTTCGCCAGTGGTAGAAAAGCTGTGTGAATGTCGGGGGGGGGGGGGGGGGATCTAAATGGCGGTGGTCTGCCGCATCGATCTGGTCATCTCGACTCCGATTGGCCGGCCCTCTGGTCACACCCACTCACGCACACGCACGCTCGCTGACTCGCTCACACGCTCGCCCGACCGACTTTGTTGTGCTCGGATGTTGAGAACATCGAAGCGAGCAAAAATGCCGGACGGGTGGCGCCGTTTTACGCAGCGTTTCAACGTTCAAGATCGAAGTTCGTAGGTCACACATTTGCGAAATGTAATGATGAGTGATGAATTTGTTGTCCAAATTTTGTCAGGAACAAAACATACGTATGTTGTGGGAATACAAGAGAAAAAAAGTCTGCCAATTCGCGAAGGGCCCTCATTGAATCACATGAGCGTAGAGAATAGTTGGGTAGGTTCATTTTGATACGGGACCATATGCGATCCAACCGCGTGTACCCTCCAAATTTCACCTCTCTACGACTATTTTTCGCGTAGGGAGAAGCCTTACAAGGAAACTATCAACATTTCAGGTTTCCGCATGCGCAGACGAAAGTTACTAAACGACTAAACGACACGACTTAAAACTAATTCAAACAGTACGACTTAAAAATGCCACTTTGTAAAACAACATTTGCACAAAAGCATTATTTTTATACCGGAATAAATTATTTTAATAATTGTTTACCTATAAATATGAAGCAAACAGTCATAGAGAGAATAAAATAAGGGAAAGATGTAATTAAAATACCGAACGTACACACTACAGCTACAGGAACATCGAAATGAAGAATTAAGTTATTAATATTATTATTGTCTATGCCTTTACTAAACGGAAACGAATTTATTATAACTTTATTGATGCTTAGGTTATACACGTCCTACAGTGCGAACTGAACTCTACCCCTATCACGGTCATTTGGCCCATATTGGGGAGAGTTTTCCCGTGCTTAAGCATTTGTACCTCAGTATGTTATACTCATGCAGAAGAATGAAGTTTATTTATTATTGAATGTTTTATACATGTAGTATTATTGTAAATTTAGAAATGGAAATTATGGAATTTAAAAAAATTTTTGAATTAAATTCATACGGAACTATCAAAAGAATTATTCCTGATCGACCCTCCAGATCTGAACTCATTTCAACGATATTTAAGGCAGTTATGGGCGTTTCAAGTATTTCACGTTTGCGCATGAGCAGACAAAACAATTTCGATGATTATGAAACTGGACCATCTACGATCCAACCCGCGTGCACCCTCAAAATTTCAGCTCTACGACTATTTTTCGCGTAGTTAGAAGCGTTTCAAGAAAATGGTCGACATTTCATGTTCGAAAGTTACAGTACTTTTTCAATGATTTTTGTGTGGGACCATCTGTGACCCAACCCGCACCCACCCTCCAAATTTCAGCCCATTTCGACCATTATTTCGGATAGTTATGGGCGTTACAAATAATTGACCACAGACAGACACGGAACCAAAAATGTTCCTCGATGTCTGAAACGCAAAATGGTAGTGGAAATATTCATTTTGGAAGACACTTTTTTCTTTTTTTTTAAACTCAATCTCGAATCCAAGGCTTTCCTACTGCTTCCGGTAGTGAGGAAACAATATATATACAGGGGTTTTCTAGACTGGATTTCAATAACTTGGGAGGTCTTATAGGAAACTAGCATGACCGCTCGCTTCGCTCGCTATCCGAGATTCGCTGTACGCAGTATCGTACTTAATTCCGACGTTGCACAACTTGGGAGCCCACTGGATATTGGTGCCAAATTTGGTCGATATCCGTCGAGCCATTCAGGAGTTGACCATGGTCGACCATATTTCCGCTATGGTGTAGGGGACCGAAAAATTCCGACGTTGCCCAACTTGGGACCCTATTGGATATTCGTGCCAAATTTGGTCGATATCCGTCGAGCCATTCAGGAGTTGACCATGGTCGACCATATTTCCGCTATGATCAGGGAATTAAAAATGCGCCTACGTTCAACTTAGGAGGCTACCGGATATTGGTGCCAAATTTGGTCGATATCCGTTGAGCAATTCGGGATTCGACCATGGAGGGGCCCATGGATGCGCTATGGTCGACCGCGGGGGTAGTCCGAAGGGTCGATCGTAGATAGAATTTCACGTAGATTACGAATACGCGATAAAAAATAGGGGTTACCATTTCAATTAACGAAGTTGACCATGGTCGACCATAGTTCCGCTATGGTCAGGGAATTAAAAATGCGACGTTGCACAACTTGGGAGCCTACTGGATATTCGTGCCAAATTTGGTCGATATCCGTCAAGCCATTCAGGAGTTGACCATGGTCGACCATAGTTCCGCTATGGTCAGGGTATTAAAAATGCGACGTTGCACAACTTGGGAGCCTACTGGATATTCGTGCCAAATTTGGTCGATATCCGTCAAGCCATTCAGGAGTTGACCATGGTCGACCATAGTTCCGCTATGGTCAGGGAATTAAAAATGCGACGTTGCACAACTTGGGAGCCTACTGGATATTCGTGCCAAATTTGGTCGATATCCGTCAAGCCATTCAGGAGTTGACCATGGTCGACCATAGTTCCGCTATGGTCAGGGAATTAAAAATGCGACGTTGCACAACTTGGGAGCCTACCGGATATTCGTGCCAAATTTGGTCGATATCCGTCGAGCCGTTTGGCCGTGCATAGAAAGACACACAGACTCACTCACAGACAGACTCACAGAGATCCGTTTTTATAATATAGTAGGGATTTCACGATAATCTCGAATGGTGGAGGGGGAGGGGGGGCTCATTGGCTTGAGAAACATAATAATAAACCTTTGTGTATTTCATCTTTAGCGTTTTTCGTTTTCAGTGTTTGTTGTTTTACATTTCGGGAAAAACCCACCAAATACCTTGAGGCCCTAGGAGACCATCACCGGGAAGAGAATGGAGCATCCGATAGGGCTCAACCCACTCCTGTTCTCTTCCCGGTGGTGGCCTGAAGGTATTTGGTGGGTTTTTCCCGAAATACATGTAGCACCCTAGTTATGTTCTGGTCAATTTATATAATTATTATATTTATGAGTACATTTGGAGGAGGTTGGGGTCGTTGGGGCTACGCTGTCTTGGTTCCAAAGTTATTTGTCAGATCCAACACAGGTGGTCTCGGTCGAGGGTGAGCAGAGCTCAGAGCTCCTGTGCGAGTATGGTGTAATCCAGGGAAGTACACTTGGCCCTTCATTATTCCTTAAATACGTCAACGGAATAGCTAGTGTGCCAATCAAAGGCAAAATTTATCTATTTGCAGATGATGCAGCTATTTTGGTTAAAGGTACGGCCTGGGGTGAAATTTTTTCGGATATGGAGAGCAATCTGCTGCACGAATGGCTCCAAAGAAGCATATTAACACTTGATGTAAATAAGTGTAAATACATGGCCATTACTAGCTCCAGAGGTAGCGAGTTGAGTGACCCTTCTCTATCATTAAGGATACACAGTTGGGACTGTTCAGTCCCCAGTTGTTCCTGCCCCGCTCTGTCACAGGTCAGAAGTTGTAAATATTTGGGAGTCGTTATTGATGAAGGGCTAACCTGGGAAGATCATATTACTTATATTCATGATAAGCTGAAGAACTATTTATTTATTTTCTATAATTTGAGATCGGTGATTGACTTTCCCCGACTGAAGTTGCTGTATTTAACATTTGTTCAGTCTGTATTGCAATATGCCATAGTGGTGTGGGGAAGCTGTGTTGTATCGAGACTTAAAAAGCTTGAAATTTTGCAAAAAGGTCTGTTGAAAGTGATATTAGGAAAACATCGTGTTTTCCCATCATCCGAATTTTTTTTTTTTTTTTTTTTTTTTAATGCGTTTATTCATGAAATACAAATTTTGTTTTACCTTTACAAGTACAACTAAACACTACAACTCCCTGAAAGTAATCTTGTGCTGGGAGTTGGAGTCACGTTCGAAGTACAAAGTAATTACTTATATCTACTATTAGGAATAAAACGCAATAAGAATAAGGGATAATGGGAACAATATACTTGAAAAATTATAGCAAGAAGAATAGAAAAGAAGAATGAAAAAAAAAATAAATAAACTCTTGAAATTAAAAATAAAATCACTCTCGAATACAAATGCTTCCTAACCTTGATTTATAGAGTTCTTTTAGTTTCTTTTTAAATATGGCCAATGACATCGGCAACTTGAATATAGTTGGAGACAGAGTGTTGAATAAATTTACACCATAATAAGTGAAAAATCTTTGTCCAAGCGAAGTATTTCGACGAGGCAAAGGCAAAGTAAGTCTATCGGATGATCTCGTGTTATTTTCAGAAATTGAGAAATGACCAGAGAGATACATTTTGTATACATATATTAATATTGTCTGTTCGAACAATTCATGAAATGGTAAAACTTTCATCTCACGAAAGACCTCCACTGACGGAAAATCAATAGGCTTTCTTAACAAAATTTTAATTAAGCATTTTTGAGTTACGTAGAGCAACTGAGTCCTTGTTCTATATGCTGATCCCCAAGCAACTATACCGTAGACTAGTAATGATTGTGCTAAAGCCAAATATAAAATTCTCTTAACATTTATTGACAAGAAGCCACGAACCTCAAAACAAACAGGTAATAGCCTACGCAGTTTCGTATTAAGAGATGACAGATGGTAATCCCACAACAAGCATTGATCAATTATGACTCCCAAATATTTAGTATGTGTCGTTTGAACAATGGCCGGACAATCACATTCATTACAATTATCCTTAACATGGCATTTTATGCTACCAATTGATGGTACCAAACCAGATCTTGTTGCAAACGCAATGAATTTCGTTTTATTATAATTGAGTTTCAGGCCCATCTTTCTAAACCACAACTGAAGAGCTCGTAATCCATTCGTCGCCTTTTGCACTACTTCATCCCAGTTTTCTCCACTAATAATGACTGCCGTATCATCCGCAAAAGATATTACTTCCCCCCCCCCCCCCCCCGTGTCAATACCAAATATATCATTGATATAACACAAGAAGAGGAGGGGACCCAACACGGTTCCCTGCGGAATTCCATAACCAAAGGAACAATTGCCACTCAGAGAATTTTGAATTCTAACCCTTTGCTCGTGGTTATTTAGGTAACTAGATATCCAGTTAACAAAGGTGGGATGAGAGTTCATTCTTAATAATACCTTAACAAGTTTGGAGTGGGAGACCGTATCAAAAGCTTTAGCGAGGTCTTGAAACACTACTAAGGTCTTAGTTCCAACATCGAGATTAGCAACAACTTTCTCAACTAGATACACAATTGCGTCCTGAGTACTTCTACCTGTTCTAAATCCATACTGGTGGTCATTTAACAATTTATTTTCCTCTAGAAATTCTACGAAATATATTTTGAGGGCCTTTTCTATTATTTTCGATATATTCGACAGCAGAGAAATCGGTCGGTAATTTCCCAATGATTTCGGATTACCTCCTTTGAACAATGGCGTGACGATTGCAGACTTGTAGATCTGAGGGAACACCACGCGAAAAACTAAGATTAATTAAGTGACACAAAGGCCTGGATATGAATGATTTGGCATTTTTCAGAGTCTGAACCGTAACCCCATCGAAACCCGGAGCAGACATCCCTCTCAAGTCACTGATAATTCTTTCTACTTCATCGATAGTAACACGTTTGAAAGATCCAGTAATGCAAGGAATTTCACTATTCACTTCTATGGAGACGGCCCCTAGAGGATTAGCTATTTTAGAACCAATAGTGGAAAAGTGCTCATTGAAAGCATTTGATACTTTTTCCAAATTATTTTTAGCGTCAATATATTCCCCGTTCACTTCTATAGTACCAATAGAATGCATAATTTTTTCCCTATTAGCTTCTTCATTAATAGTATTCCAAATAAGCCTCATATTACCACTTGCTCCGTTTATCCGGTCTCCATAATAATTATTTTTGGCTGCTCTAATCATGTCTGTCAATTTATTCCTATATGTTTTTAGATAGTTATTCAGTTTGGTGTTAAAGGGGGCATTCCGTGCTTTTCTCGACAGCTTTTCCTTCGTCCTAACGCTGAGTAATAGTCCCTGAGTCATCCATGGTTTAAGAGCTGTCAATTTATGCGACTGGTGAAAGACCATACTATGGTTATCAATATGCATCGATAGTATTCTATGAAATGAATTGGCCGCTGGATCCACCTCATTACACTCCAATACCGGGGACCAATTTTCTTTAGCAAGTGCAGCATTTAACTTAACATGGTCGACACGAGAAACAATTTTACTCTCAGATTTCGTACTCCTGGAATTTGATGATAACTGTAGGTGTAATAGAGAACTAAAATGGTCCGTTATTGAGGATTTCCAAACGATGCCTGTTTCTTTAGCTAAGATGCAATTGCGTTTGCGCATGAATACGTGATCCAGACATGCGTGACTATCCTTTTCAATTCTTGTGAAATTGTTCACACGCGAAAAAAACCCTAATTCGGCAAGCCTGTTGAGATATAAAGCCTTAATGTTTTCATTTTTCGATTCCTCTCCGATATCAATATTTATGTCACCAACAATTAGCTCAATATCTATACTTTCTTTTCGAACTACAACGGTCGACAATGCATCCAAGAACTCCTCCACTTCAGTAGAACTTGGTGAACGATAAATACTTATTATTCTAAATCGCAAGCCCTCAAAAGTTACCTCACTCACTAAACAATTCGCATTAGACATTATTATTTCATTTGTGACAACATCTGAACACTTATTGTTGTAATACAATACTATTCCACTATTTTGATTAATATAGTTGGAGGAGGAAGCAAAATTGTACCCATGAATTGATTGTATCACATTTTCTGCACAACTCCAAGTTTCAGTTAAACATATAAAATCCGGCTTAGCTTCCAGCATAGAGAAAGAGACAATGAATTCATCAAAATTTCTCCTAATACTTCTAATGTTCGAGTTTAATAATATAAAATTGCTTCCTTCAGATTTGTTTTTCAACACACTATTTAAAGAACTAATATCCTCACAGGTCAATTCACTTCCTGAACCCACAGATTCGAAATCAATAGCATCATTTAACAAAATCATTAAAATTAAGCAAAATAATAATAAAATTAAATTAAAATAAGCAAAATAAAGTTTCTAATCAGTATACACAATTTTCCGTACATCGATGCCTCTCAGTTGCACTTCATTTCTTATGCGGATAGAACGGGTGTTTGGTACATCATCCTTCTTCATGAAGATGCGACCATCAATGGTCCAGACGTAGCGATATTCATAGTCCTTCGCGATCCTTCTTGCCAGCCAAAACAATCTCCTGTTATACACAGTAAGACGCTCGTTAACGTAGATCTTATTGTTTGGTAAAGCCGTGTTTACGTCCTTAGCTGTAATCTCTTTGAGGCCCTTTTTGCTTCCGAGTCTGCGAAGCAGCGGAAGCCTTGTGTTCACTTTCGTGAGCCAAAAAATTTTTGTCTTCAGAAATCAAAATTTCTACTTGCATTTTGCGTTTCAAAGCCTACTGAACAAATTTGGTTCCGTGTCTGTCGGTCTGTGAGTCTGTGAGTCTGTGAGTCTGTGAATCTGTGAGTCTGTGAGTCTGTGAGTCTGTCCGCATTTCCTTGTTACAGCCATAACTTCCACGATTTTGAATTGATTCAGCTCAAATTTTGAGGGATGGTGCGGATAAGGCCCCTTGAGGTCCCATACAAATTTCAACATGATTGATCCAGCGGTACGCCCTGCGCATGCGCTAACGTTAAAATCAACAAACACGCATAAATTTCACAATTTTGATTCAATTTCGCTCAAATTTTCAAGGGTTGTTTGGACAAGGCCTAGTGAGTTCCAGTATGAATTTCAGCATGATCGGACCCTCGGTGCGCTCTGCGCATGCGCTGGCGTGAAATAGATTCAATTTCCTTGTTACAGCCGTAGTAACCAAAGATTTCACCCAATTTCAATGTAATTCTCAGGGATTAAGCGGGTAGGGCCCATTGAGGTCCCATATAAATTTCAACATGATAGAGCCAGCGGTTCGCCCTGCGCATGCGCTCTGTCTGTCTGTCTGTCCTTCTATGCACGGCCAAACGGCTCGACGGATATCGACCAAATTTGGCACGAATATCCAGTAGGCTCCCAAGTTGTGCAACGTCGCATTTTCAATTCCCTGACCATAGCGGAACTATGGTCGACCATGGTCAACTCCTGAATGGCTTGACGGATATCGACCAAATTTGGCACGAATATCCAGTAGGCTCCCAAGTTGTGCAACGTCGCATTTTTAATTCCCTGACCATAGCGGAACTGTGGTCGACCATGGTCAACTTCGTTAATTGAAATGGTAACCCCTATTTTTTATCGCGTATTCGTAATCTACGTGAAATTCTATCTACGATCGACCCTTCGGACTACCCCTGCGGTCGACCTTAGCGCATCCATGGGCCCCTCCATGGTCGAATCCCGAATTGCTCAACGGATATCGACCAAATTTGGCACCAATATCCGGTAGCCTCCCAAGTTGAACGTAGGCGCATTTTTAATTCCCTGACCATAGCGGAAATATGGTCGACCATGGTCAACTCCTGAATGGCTTGACGGATTTTGATAAAATTGGGCACAAATACCCGGTAGGGTATGGGATTTTTCCGTCGTTTGTTGGTTCCACGATACTGCGTACAGCGAATCTCGGATAGCGAGCGAAGCGAGCGGTCAGGCTAGTTATGTATAATGGACGTAATGTATTATGGAAGTCATGTTATGTATAATATGTATATTTCATGTAATGTTATGTAATGTTATGTTATGTAATGTAATGTTATGTAATATGTATATTTAACGTTATGTAATGTTATGTAATGTAATGTAATGTAATGTTATTTTGCTTCCGAGTCTGTTCTATTTTATAATGGGTCACTCTGATTGTGACGAGGAAGCTCCTGTGCCATCACCTTGGCAGTGTATTTTTGCTATCCATTCATTTTTCAACGTTAAACCACAGTTGACAATCATGGGACCGTCGTGATTCCGAGCCGATATCGCAGATTCTCTCCTTGCCGATCCTCCTTGTACCTTGAACTTCTCTCGATAACATGAAGATATGTCTGTATTCTTCAGCTTGATACCAATCTTATCGGCGACAGATAACACTATTTCAACAACATTTTCATTAGGTGTCTCCGGGATTCCCCTCAATTCAAACACCGTAGACAATGCCGCCTGTTCAAGCTCGTTTGTTCTCTCTAGTAAACCTTGAATTTCCTTTTCCATTTGCATATTATTATTTCTCAATATCTGATTTTCTTCTCGAACCTCTTTTATTTCCCTCTTAAAATCCTCCATAAACCTTTTCATTTCCTCAAATTGCTCGTTGAAAAAACCCATTGAGTTATTCACGGAAACAATTTCTTTACTCAATCCATCAAATCTCCTCAACAACTTCTCCATGTTATTACCCAGTTTTGTTATAGTATATGATCCCGTTACCTCGTGTTTTTCGCTGTCCGTACCACTACTGTCTTCATCATCCTCCTGTTCAGTTAGATGCTGAGACTTACCTCCCGGTGTAGTATGGAGTTTACATTTGTCACACACCCAATTCTCCTTCAATTCTTTCTTCAGTTTTTTGAAGTTCTCCACAGTCTTCAATCGAGTGCACGCCGGATGATACGAGTAACCACATTGCACGCACTTAGCAGTTTTCCTCGGCGAAGCAAGCTCCCTAGTACACTTTGCACAGTCCATTTGGACTAAAACAAGAAACAGTAGTTTAGGCCGGCGAAGATTAACGTAATGGGCCAGTGAAGCACACGTACACGAGATAAGACGCACTATAACCGATCGATGTTCTCTCGACAAACGCTCGAACGCGACTGAATTGTATGACTAAGTTAAGGTTTCTACTTTAAAACAAATGTTTGCCAAGGCATTGCTCCTGTATTTCCATAAATACCCATCCCTGGTTGTTGTTGACACAACTCATAATTACCACACGAGTTTGGCGGGTTCGGGCTTTTCTCTTAATTCCCGACCACGTATTGCCTTATCAACTAGAAGCCCACTCTACGTCCTTCACATGCTGCATAGGAACTTACCGCCCTAAATGAAATACCCTTCATCTTTCTCGAGGTCCCAATTCAAAAAGCAAATCTTTTCCTGGCTTTTGAGAGATGGGAGGATCCGCCATTCTGTATTTCGTTAGCAGCGTCTATTACAATCTTTGACTGATATAATTATGTTGTATGGTTTTCTATCATAAATAGGATCCTGTTATCGCGCCTGGTGTATAGGAGTGTTAGTTTCTGATTTAATTTATTATATACAGCAAAGACGATCTGCTCTATCGACTATAGCTATTTATTTTGTTAACTAGCGTTAATGTAATTAACATTGTGCCAGTATAAGTAGGCTTGAAGCTCATGCTCAACAAGGCAGGCATTGAGTTGAGCATTATTATTCAATGCATTTTCTTTTGGCGGAATGTATTTTATCCATGTACATACCATTTCTGTTTCTACTGATTGAATAAAACGATTTACTTCTTCTTTTCTTCATATTTAAAATCCCTGGTTGGGATGTACCAACTGATCAGTCCAAGCCCCATGGTATCTATTGTCATCGGTACGGTACCTAATGGCGTACCTATATATATTGTCATAGAAAATTCACTAATGTTCCAAATAAAACTAACTTGAACAGCCATTTCAGGCATCAGGTCCGACGGCGTCTCGGCCGTCCCCTCAGGACGATCGCTGTTCCGCTCCGCTCGTGGCTGTTTGTGTGTCTGCCTCGGGATACGAACCGACGGACCGCGCCGCTCCCTTCGCTCGCGTCCCGAGTTTCATTCCGAATCCCCACTCGCCTCGTCGACATCCATCATCCGCCGCAGGACTCGAGGAGCCTCGCGGACACGATGCAAACGGAGGGGAAAAAACTCTCCTATTTAGAACTCGTTCTGTCCCATTAGCGGGGGACGGGACGGGACGTGCTCATATGGCGATACCCTTATTAGAGACGCAGACGTGAAACGGAGAGCAGATTTAATCTGTAACTCGAGATGTATTTAATACATTCTTCAGTCAAGGTTTTTTTCTCTCATTTTTTCAGTATTTTTTTCTTTTTTTTCTTGAAAGGCTCTTTTGCTGAGAAAGGGCCGCCCCGGTTATATGACGGAGCGAGAACAAATGAGCCCCGAATAAAAACAGAGGAGCTCCGTCCTCGTCTTCCTCATCTCCGACCTCCTCTTCCCGCCTCCTTCCGATTCCATCTTCCTCTCGTTCCGTCGCCGGTTTTCTTCTCCGTGTTTATAGTTTTTCTTCTTCTTCTTCGTCTTCGAATCCGATTCCGGGAAGGTCGAGCGTCGGACGCGGAAGGCGGCGCCGCCTTTGATCCTCGTCGCGAACTATTTCGAAAGGGAACCGACTGAACTGCTCCCGTCGGGAACCGCTCGCGGGAAAAAAAACCGGTTCCTCCCGTCTCGTCGTCCGCGTCGATTCGGTGCCCGGAACGACCTCGCGATTGACTTTGTACTTGTTTTTTACTCAATCACGAATCCAGGGCTTCCCCACCTTTCGGTAGCGAAAAGCAAAATGTACCCTAGTTTATGCCTATAGAAGGATTTTAATGGGGAAAATCCCCACGGTTCAAAACTCTACTAGACCAGGAGATAGAATTACCCTGCTGAAGCCCAGAATGAGCGCAGTGTTGGGAATTCGCGTGTATAATTTTACTGGGGGGGGGGGGGGGGGGGTCAAAAAATTACTAATGAAACTTGTAATGCAGCAACTATCTCAAATTTAAAATGGAGTTTAAAAAAATTATCAAAAAAAGAAGATAATTGCAGACTATGGTTTAAATTTTTTTTAAATTTACAGGTGTTGTACTTACTTGAAACTGAGTACCTATTTACGTTTAATAATAATTTATATTTAATTTCTGTTTAATTTTTGTTAGTACCTAATGTTTAATTTATGTTAGTAGGACAATAGTATTTATGTTAGCGAAAATTGTAATAAAAGATGTTTTCCTTATAAAAGAGGAGACACTTTTAGCAAGAGTGCACGCAAGAGTACACCACCTACCTTCTCACAAAGCGTCTTAGCATTTTGTAATTTTCTGCTAAATGCATTGTTACCTATATGTTTAAAAAAAAATGTTAACACGCGGAAGGTCGCACCCCTAAAAGTCACATGGGATCCGATGGATCTGAGAGAACCATGAACAAAATTATAAAGGAATCAATCAAGTATCAATCAAAACTATCGATCAAGTATCAAGAAAATCAATTTAAAAATGTCTGCCAATTCGAGTAGGCAGTACAGCTTCCTCACTTGAATCACATGAAAGTATAGAGTAGTTGGGTAGGTTCGTTTTGATAAGAACCATCTGTGATCCAACCCGCGTGCACCAAAAAAATTTCAGCTCTCTACGACTATTTTTCGCGTAGTTAGAAGAGTTATAAGGAGGCTGTCACCATTTCATGTTCACGCATGCGCAGACGAATGAAAGTCATATGCCATTATCAAAGTGTAATTCATGATCGACCCTCCAAATCTGAACTCATTTCAACGATGTTTAAGGTAGTTACGGGCGTTTCAAGTTTTCACGTTTGCGCATGCGCAGACGAGACGATTTCCATGATTTTGAACTGAGACCGTCTGCGGTCAAACCCGCGTGTACACTCAAAATATCAGCTCTCTACGACTATTTTTCGCGTAGTTGAGAGCGTTACAAGGAAATGGTGAACATTTTATAGTTATGTTCGCGCATTCGCAGACGAAAGCTACATTTTGATTCCAATGAAATTCATTTGGAACCATCAAAGTGTTATTCCTGATCGACCCTCCAAGTTTGAACTCATTTCAACGACATTTGGGGTTGTTATGGACGTTTCAAGTATTTCACATTTGCGCATGCGTAGAAGTTACTGTATGTTTTCAATGATTTTTGTACGGGACCATCTGTGACCCAACCCGCACCTACCCTCAAAAATTTCAGCCCATTTCGACCATTATTTCCGGTAGTTATGAGCGTTACAAGGAATTGACCACAGACAGACAGACAGACGGACACACAGACACGGAACCAAAAATGTTCCTCGATGTTTGAAACGCAAAATGTTTGTAGAATTTTTCATTTTGGGGGACATACATTTTTTTTAAAACTTATCACGAATCCAAGGCTTCCCTATCTTGAGTGCTGAGGAAGCAAAAAATACTACAATTTCAGGTCGTTTAGAATCATGTTGCTTTCGTAGACTCCTTAAACTTCTCGTTTTCATGCTCGATTCCAAAGGTTCATCATTATTAGGAATAATCAACCAAAATTAAAATTGGAATTCGTTCAAAAATATCTGTTATAGCGTTGTGAAATACGAAAACACCTTCCTCCCGAACCCATCTACCTTCCCTTCCGATAGCGAGGAAGCAAAATTTAAACAATTTAAAAAAAACCCATAAACCTCCATGAAAAAGGGGAAAAAAATTCATGTTCGACAAAAAACAATGACAAACTTAGGCCCGGTTTTTCAAACCTCAACAGATCACGCCGTCAGCTAGCGACCGTCAAAATCCTTTTGACGAGCGTCAACTTGACGGGTCCACAGAATCGTAGTCAAGGCGTTGTTAGCTAACGACGCCGTTAACCTCGCCTGTTCTCTCACAGCATCCAAATAGTTTCCCCAGATGATATTCTGGCAATCATTGCGGGTTTTTAGCCTCTTCCGCCTTCGTGTTTCCTGCTTTTCCGATCATGAAAGTTTCATGTTTCGGTGTTTGGTGTTTGGTAGGTAGGTAGTTGTTGTGATTTGATTTTGATTTCAATTTACGTTTGTTTTTGCCTTCAATCTCGAGTTGTGTTGGTTTATTATTCCGTGAATAATAAACCTATGTATTCGCTCAGCAAAAAATTTTTATAACACCCCCTCAAACTTTTTTCTTTTCCGTTTCAAAAAAATTCGTTCTTTCGCACACATGCTCTATTTGGGCCCTAGTTGTGTCCCGAAACTTTTCAGCCCGATCGGAATATACCCAGGGGTGTTATGAGTGAAAATGTGTGTAAAAATAGGTACTTTTTGCGTTTTAGCAACATGTTGGTAACATGAGCTTCTGAGATACCGTTTTCCATGTTTTTGGGGACGAGAAGACCGAATATGAAGTCGATTTTGACCAGAGTGGAAAATTGAGTTCTACCAAATGTTCAGCTCCCAAAATTGATTTTTTATGAGTGAAAAACCTGGGAAATCGTCTGAAATCACAATCAGTTTGTTTAATAACACTGGAAAAAGTGTCAACACGTGGATCAAGACGATGGCACTAGGACCAATGATCAAAGATAATTTGAAAAAAAAAGAAAAAAAAGGAGCCTACCTAATTCGTGTTTTGGGGGCCCAAATTGTTGGAAACCATCAGAAATAGCTATTTCAATTATTTCAAATGAAAGAAACAATAAATGAACAGCCCACATTTCTGTAGGTATGTCCAATAGAATAATAAACCCATGTGACAAGTACTTTGTATTGTTTTGGTTATTTCTGAGCAAACCCATTGGGCTATCATTCAAATGTTTTTTTTTTCAATTATATTTAACCCAGTTTTCCAGATTATTGGCCTATTCATTGTAACCCACAAGTTTTAACGTGTGTGAATGGTAATTTGAATAATGAGGTACACCATGGTACCAAGAGGTATTGTACCTACTCTACATTGAACCACCAGGTCCAGAGGATATTAGGAGAAGTTATATTGCACAACCGAGGAAATGCAGGGTTCAAAAAATATATTTCAACTCCTAGTTTCAATTACAAAATCGATTACCTATACTAATTATACGAGGCAGAAGAAAAATTGAAAACTCGCAAATTCGTCGTCGCTCCACTGGCTGAAATGTTCGTATCGGGGAACCAACCGGCGATCCCGCTGAAGCCCGTGAGCTATAAAATCAAGGAACTCCTCATCGTTCGTAGGGATCATCAATACCTACTGTGAGCAGATTCATCTGAAGATTATACGAAATACACCTATTACACAGATGGAATCAAGCAGGCATATTAGACACGATGGGGAAACTAACGATTTCATACCTTTTTAATTAATAAAAAGTCCAAACAGAATTCGTAACTTTTTCTTACCTTGATGGTAAGAAGCAGCAGAAGAGTCGTGTCCGATATTAATGTAGATAAAATCAGTAGACAACACAGTTGATAGGTAAGTAGGTAGGTAATTAAATAAATAATTATGATCAGGTAAGTAAATATGATTAAATAAAGGTAGGGAAGTATGATATAAATACAGTTGAATGATGAAGGTAGGTAGGTAAATAATATGATTAAAGACAGTCATGTGTTGAATGATAATTTCGACTTTCATGTCCTGTTTGTCTACGGAAGACAGTGGTTGACAGTTGACGGCGTAGTTAACCTTACTTCGACGCGCGGTTGTGGTTACGTCAAACTGACGGAGCGTCAACTCGTAACCATGGTTTGAAAAACGACATTTCGCGGCGTTAACGATCGTCAAAGTTAACTGAGGTTTGAAAAACCGGGCCTTAATAGGCCAGTGTCCAGAACAGAATTACCTGAAATGGATGGGTAAGCGGAGTAGGCAGCTGCCGCAGCGGCCGCTGCCGTGTCGAGGTGGTGTGCGGCCGTCGGGTCGTGGAGCCTGTGCTGCGGATGCCAGCCTGCAGCTTCCTTGTACTGATGCGCGGGGAGGAGCAGCCCGCCGCCGTACTGCATGTTGTGCTGGTGGTACTCGTGGACAGCTCTGCAATGGAAGATGAAATCCTGTTAATACCCGATCCACAACGTACAACGACGAAATTGCCAACACAACTACATTTTCTATCATCTTTGTGGAGTACGGACAAGTTAATCAATGAATCAATCAATCAGTTCTTTATTTCATTAATTAAACATAATAGGGAACTTCAAGGTTTATATTGTTATTTGAAACCCACACGCATGGAGCAAGCACTGTGGCGCGGGTGGTAGTCTCAGCAGAATTTGTGGAGGAAAAAAATAAAATAAAATAAATAAATGAAAAACCATAGTATGGTCGTCTGAAGAGATAAAATAACAAAGTAGAGAAGCAAATGGCACTCCAAATAATATAAAATTACACCATTACAAAAAAAAAAAAAAAACGCTGCAAATCCCTGCACAGCGGTTTATTATTTTGTAAAGAATACCCTGCTGTTACAGATCACAGCTCTCTGTATAAATAGATAACCCGTCTATATAATATAATATACATGTACTACTCTATACATATTATGTGGATCGCAGACCCTCCGTAGGTTAGTACCTAACCCCGTACTCTTTACTAGGTACCTACCTAAATCTGCTAAAATAATTCTGTCGATGACAAACAGTAACTAAAATGGCAAAAACAAACGCAAATAATGAAGATTTGAAGAGAAATTGTTGATGTGGAGTGAAATAGATGCCCCTTCTGCGTAGATCACTGTTTTCTTTGGTCAGTACCTACCCTCGTGGTCAAGTATAATGAACCGTTGTGTAATAACTTGCCCATCAATAATACTTCAACGGTTGGTTATGTTGCACAAGTTACTGATCAACAAAAATCCAGCCCCTTCTTGGTAGATGAACCGTTCTGTAATAATTTACCGTTATGTAATAATTTACCGTTGTGTAATAGGTAATTTACCGTTATGTAATAATTTACCGTTGTGTAATAATTTACCGTCATGTAATAATTTACCGTTGTGTAATAATTTACCGTTATGTAATAATTTACCGTTGTGTAATAATTTACCGGTGCGTAATAATTTACCGTTGCGTAATAATTTACCCATCAATAATACTTCAACGTTTGTTCAAGTTTCACAAGTACCTTACCAACAAAATCTAATAGTCCATCACTTCTCAAATGAAATAATATCGCAGAACAACCAACTCGACTTCATACAGCCATCCTTGATTATAATCAGGTGCTCCCTAGCGATGATATCCGGGCCGGATTAATACCGTTTGATTCACGATCGTGTTGACGAAGCTTTTTGGTGCACACGAACGGCTGGACGTACAATGCTCCGGGTGGTCTCAAAAAATTGTTTAGCTCAAGACAAATTTAATAACGTAAAAAAAACCATACCCTTCTATCGGAAGTTTTCGAGCTACGGCGTTCTTAAAATTTCAACCCCTATTTTGTACCCCTTAGAGATGACTGTCAGTAACGTCGAGCTTCGAGGACCAACTAGACCCCGAACGGAACCTATAACCCGAATTTCATTGGTGCGGGAGGGGGGGGGAGGAGGGATGAGTGTGTAGGGTTTTTCTAGGGTTTAGTGAACATATGAGTTTGTGAGGTATCGTTTTCCATGTTTTTAGTGCGAGAAGACCGAACATGAAGTCGATTTTGACCAAAGAGTGAAGAATTGAGGTTGTAACGAAGTTTCAGCTCCCAAAATCCATTTTTTATGAGTCAAAAACCTGGTACATTGTCTGAAATCACCATAAATTTGTATAACAACACTAGAAGTAGTATCCTCAGGTGAATAAAAACAACTAAATGCCACTATCAATGACCAAAGATAATTTCAAAAAAAGGAATGTTTTTGGGGGCCAAAAATTGGTGGAAACCATCAGAAATGGCTGCTCGAATCATTTCACGTGAAAGAAACAATAAATGAACTGCCAACATTTCTGTAGGTATGTCCAGTAGAATAGTAAACCCATGTGACAAGGACTTTGCAGGGTTTTTCATTTTTTTAGAATTTAATTAACGGGCAAAGGCCGATTACAATTATTACATATTTATGCCACGAATATTTAAATGATACTATGCAAATGACGAGAAATTAATTCCCGCCGCATCAGTTCCATAGTTCAGTCTTTGGCTTTTTGGTTACGTTCTAAAACCAGCTGAGTTCTCCCGCCCACATCATCCATCTTACTTGCGAAGTTTTATTTTACTTGTGCAAGAGAATCTTCAGGTAAGTTGTTGCTTGTTGATCGCCCTTTAAAAGAAGATACGCCATGGAAGGGTGGCAGGTGGTTTTCCACGTTTCAAATTACAATTAGAGCAGACCACCTCACAGAAATGACTCGAAAAACATATCCGAATCCCCTTTGTTATCGGGCGGTTCTTATCTCGAGAGGCCCAAAAGGCTGCAGCAGGTTCACGTGAAGGTGACGTCGCGGGAGATGTCCCCGAAAGTTTTTACCTCCAAACTAAACCCTTCGCTTCCCTTCACAATTTACGACCGACCTTTCGATTCCACTGCCCTCCTTTTACTTTTGAGCTCTTTTATTGGAAATTACGGTTTGAATAAAGAAGAAAAAAAAAGAAGAAAAAACCAAAAAACAAACGAGATTGAGGCTCTTAATACGAAATGAAAAAAAAAAATGAGAAAAGAAAACCCGAGAAGGCGGCGAAGAAAAAAATAACAGACCAAAAACAAAGAAGATCGGCCTCCTCCACGAATAATGCTTGGATTTATATGGCGGTCGGGAGCATAATTTTTCGTGTCGGTATCTGAAATCTGGGGGAAAAGGAGCTCTCCTGCTCTCCTCCAATTCTTTTTCTGGCCGCTCGGAAACATTAACTTAATTGGGAGGGTGATGTCCTTTGTCAGAAACGGTGATCTGATAGGAACCCGCCAGTCCTCCGGAGTTACAGAAATAGCGCTCAGGGGGTACGTACAGCACACAAGGTGTTGTGTCCTGAGATGAAAGCTGTGTCTGGCTATCGTTACTACCAGTCGGAAAAAAATGATTGGCCGACCGGTATGGGTTTGAGGAGGCATTTGATCTTGCGAAGATCTTCAGCTGTACGGTTTGAAGATTCATCCCTCAGCTTGTTACAAATCCATCCGTACTTTATAAACAGAGCCATACTTTATAAGTATGGCATTTAGTTTGGCCGAATATTTTACTAAGAAGTATGGCAACATAGCATTTTTTTGCAAAGTACAGCAGCACTTTTATCCCCCCCCCCACTCCCAAAGGAAAATTACATTTTGCAATTTGAAAGTCATGTCATAAAATTATCACTAACTTAATTAGCAACTAATTATTTAAATCGCTGCAAATTATTACACAGCGGTTTATTATTTACCTGTATAGATGCCCCTTCTGCGAAGATCACTGTTTTCAGTGGCCAATACCTACCCTCGTGATCCCCCCAGGAAAGCCCTGAATCGAGTACTGAAGCCGGCTCCGGAATTAAAGTTTCCTACAAATGAGCGGGATTCAATAATTCAATCATTAGGTAATTATTTTGTAGTTATTCATGAAGCATAAGGCAAATAATAAACCGTTGTGTAATAATTTTCCTGTATAGGTGCCCCTTCTACGTAGATAGTATAATGAACCGTTGTGTAATGATTTACCGTTATGTAAAAATTTACCGTTGTGTAATAATTTACCGTTATGTAATAATTTACCGTTTTGTAATAATTTTCCGTTGTGCAATAATTTACCACTGTGTAATAATTTGCCCATCAATAATACTTCAACGGTTGTTCAAGTTATAAAGTACTTATCAAAAAAATCCAGCCCCTTCTAGGTAGATGAACCATTGTGTAATAATTTGCCGTTGTGTAATAATTTACCATTGTGTAATAATTTACCGTTGTGTAATAATTTGCCCATCAATAATACTTCAACGGTTGTTCAAGTTGTTAAAGTACTTATCAACAAAATCCAGCCCCTTCTAGGTAGATGAACCATTGTGTAATAATTTGCAGTTGTGTAATAATTTGCCCATCAATAATACTTCAACGGTTGTTCAAGTTGCTAAAGTACTTATCAACAAAATCCAGCCCCTTCTAGGTAGATGAACCGTTGTGTAATAATTTACCGTTATGTAATAATTTACCGTTTTGTAATAATTTTCCGTTGTGTGATAATTTACCACTGTGTAATAATTTACCCATCGATAATACTTCGACGTGTGTTCAACTTTAAAAACTATCCACCAAAAAATTCAATAGAAGATCCATCATTTTAAAAATTAAATAATATCGCAGAACAACCAACTCGACTTCATACAGCCATCCTCGATTATAATCAGGCCCTACCTAGCGATGATATCTGGGCCGGATTTATACCGTTTGATTCACGATCGTGTTGACGAAGCTTTTCGTTGCAAACGAACGGCTGGTCGTAGAATGCTCCGGGTGGTCTCAAAAAATTCTTTAGTTCAAGATCAATTTAAAAACGTTAAAAAAACCATAAGCTTAGATTGAAAGTTTTCGAGCTACGGCGTTCTGAAAATTTCAACCCCTATTTTTCACCAACTAGACCCCAAACGGGACAAGCAAACCAAATTTTTCCATTTTCCATTTTCGTATTCTACATACCTAAAATGGAAAACATCAAATTTTGAGGGAAGGTCAAATTTTTCAAACTCGCTTCCTCAGTAAAATAGAGGGGGGGGGGGGGGTGTCCTAGTGAGAATAGAAGATCTTCTATTCTTCTGTGTCATCTATTCTCAGTGTCACTGTCCCGTGGGGCACCTTGTATTTTAACTATTCTGTGTCCGTCAATTAATCAGAATGAAACTAAGCCGAACAATCTCCAGCGGTACCGAGTTGTGGTCAAACCGCGCACCATGAAAGGAACGAAGTTCTGCATTCTGCTGTCTTCCTTTTCCAATCCCCGCCGTCCATTAAAACCCATTTCATAACAACCGAGTGATTTTATATAAACGGGAATCGAGTGACAGCTGCTCCTCCTGCCCTTCCGGGAAGCCTGGTAGAAGCTCAATTTAATAGACACAATCGCTAATTGGTAGTCGCTACCCGACGATTATTTAGAGGGAAAAAGACTTCCATCAACGTAATGAAATGAGAAATAATTATCCAGCCCGTCAAGATTTTCTGGTCGGAACAACGCGGATGCTCGAGGCGGTAAATGTCTGGTCGTATTGTCCTCGATCGCTCAAGTACCCAATTAGACTGACCTTCACGATCGCCTGCGATTCAACAACATTCATCTATCAACAGAGCAATGAAACAGACTGTACGTGATCGTTATGGCTATGAAAGTTTTAGATTCAGTCAGAAGAAACCGCGGGTTACGCGACCACGCCTTAATTCAATTAAACAGACAGCAGAAGGTTAAAACGAAGGAGGAACCGAGTGGTCAAAAGTCAGCTGTGCACCAAATCCGTCAAGGAACAGTTCTTGGGCCTGTAGTGTGTCCTAATGTTGATTAGGACGAGCAGACCGAATCTGAAGTCGATTTTTACCAATGATTGGAAAAAATGAGGCTTTAGCGAAGTTTCAGCGTTCAATTTACGTTAAATTTTGGTATAAAATCGTCGTTCTTCCGCACACAGTTTGGTTCCTGTAAGATCCCAATTCGGCGCTGGGATTCTTACACTGATTACCAAATGAAACGTGTAAAAATCAAGAGGAAGAAGCTACGGAAAAATCGTATAAAACCCGATAGAACAATACGATTGAGGTATGTCGTCGAAATTCCGCGGAGCTGTGCTGTTGGAAGCGAAAGGCCCGGCCCACCGCTGCCGCCTTTCCTCACGCTGTCCCGTCTCGGAGCTAGCCAGCCGAGACGTACTTCCCCGAGAGGACAACTACCAGGGAGTCTCGCTGCCGCCTTTCCTCACGCTGTCCCGTCTCGGAGCTAGCCAGCCGAGACGTACTTCCCCGAGAGGACAACTACCAGGGACTCTCGCTGCCGCCTTTCCTCACGCTGTCCCGTCTCGGAGCTAGCCAGCCGAGACGTACTTCCCCGAGAGGACAACTACCAGGGAGTCTCGCTGCCGCCTTTCCTCACGCTGTCCCGTCTCGGAGCTAGCCAGCCGAGACGTACTTCCCCGAGAGGACAACTACCAGGGAGTCTCGCAGCCGCCTTTCCTCACACTGTCCCGTCTCGGAGCTAGCCAGCCGAGACGGGACAGCGTGAGGAAAGGCGGCAGCGGTGGGCCGGGCCTTTCGCTTCCAACAGCACAGCTCCGCGGAATTTCGACGACTGACCTCGATCGTACTGTTCTATCGGGTTTTATACGATTTTTCCGTAGCTTCTACGGAAAAATACGGTGATTTTTACACGTTTCATTTGGTAATCAGTGTAAGAATCCCAGCGCCAAATTGGGATCTTACAGTCCACATTTGGCTCCTAGTTGTGCTCCAAAGCTCGGCAGCCCGTTCGGCATACACCCAGGGGCGTTATGGGAGAAAAATTGGTGTACAAATAGGGGTTTTCGAGGTTTTAGTGAACACGAGCTTGTGATGTATCGTTTTCCAAGTTTTTTAGGGCGAGAAGACCAAATATGAAGTTGATTTTGACCAAAGAGTGAAGAATTGAGGTTGTAATAAAGATTAACCTCCCCAAATTAATTTTTTAGGAGTCAAAAACCTGGGAAATTATCTGAAATCACCATAAATTTGTATTGTCACGAGCTCATGTTCAGTAAAACCACGGAAAAAACACGAAAACCCCTATTTTTACACCCATTTTTCACCCGTAACACGCCTCGGTGTATTTTTATAGGGCTGCAGAGCTTCGGAGCACAACTAGGAGCCAAATGTGGACCCAAACTGTCTGCGGAAGAACGGCGACTTTAGACCAAATTTTAACGTAAATTTAAGGCTGAAACTTTGTTAAACATCGATTTTCCACTCTATGGTCAAGATTGACCTCATATTCGGTCGCCTCGTCCTAAAAAAAACATGGAAAAACATACCTCATGTTACTAGAACACCAAAAAACCCCACTTTTCACCCATACCGCCCTTGCGTATATTCCGATCAGGCTGAAACGTATTGGAACACAACTAGAGCCCAAATGGAGCCTGCGTGCGAAAGAATGAATTTTTTAGCCCGAAACCGAAGGAGCTATGCGTGATACGGCGGACGGCGAACGAATATAGCATTTTTGGAATCTACGCACCTTGAAACGTAAAAGAAAAAATTTTGAGGGGGTGTTGTAAAAATTTTTTGCTGAGCAAAAATCCCACAGCTAATATATATTATTTTCGTTAGCTAAGGTTTTCTGTATTGGCCAATTATATGCAAAGTTAGCCCTCATGTTTTTGCATAAGCATCCTAGCAAATTCACTTATAGGTTTTCGCCTAACAGTGCTTATTCGTTCCGCCTTACTTCTCAATCTGTTATCTCTGTACCTCATTCACGTTTGAAAAGTACATCACGTCACATATATTACAATATGCCACTGCTGTGTAGAACTTCACCCCTTACTACAACTAACCCCACTAATTATACTAGAGCGAGCAGAGTATAAAAAATTTGTTTCGAGTTCTTATGTAGTGTAGTGATTTGCGAACTAGCAATGTAGTAGGTAAATGCTACTGATCTAATAATATACATAACTAAATAATATTGTTTGAATTTGCACAGTTTGAATGTTTGTGTAGGTTGTGACAGAGTGTGACAGTGGGGGTGGACCCTCGAGAGTCCCCCTCCCAGACCAGCGATATTATCACCGGTTAAGAAGGGATATCGATTGGGCTTCCACCCACCGATCCCGTCTCCACCGGACCAAAAAACTACTCGAGAACAGCCGCACTGTCACAAGGTACTCGGGAGTTGACTCCCCCACCCAGCTCGGAACTGCCTGGGGTTCCAGTTATCAAGTGGACACTGTTGTTTAAATACTGTATTTCTTCTTCATGTATGTATACCTATGTATCTTGGGTTTTAGGGAAATAAATTTCATTTTCATTTCATATAAGCACCTACTTCCTTCACCCATTTAGGTGTAGGACACCCATCGATGGAAAATGACTTAATTTATTATTGTAATTTGTCTTGGGAACGACGTCCTAACCAAATTCTCGTAGGCTTCTGAACGCGGTTGCAAGTGTGTGTGTTTTCTGACCCATAATTATTGTCATTAAAGTTATTTCGAGTATGGAAGAGCTTCCCTTTACAATTTACAATCCCTAAGTAGTTTGGGTATTACTTAGTTTGGCTAACACATATATAACTCTACACTTGTTGCAATTGCATCATAACTCGTTCGTCAGAGCAGTCGGAGAGTTCCGACACCGCTTTAAAAGCAATGATCAGGCACTTGCAATGTAAATCCAAAAGCGAATCGATAGAGCGGCTTGTCGTTGAGTCAAGGCCGCGGTGTTGATCTCCACTTTTGGCTCAGTAGTGACAGTTGTCACGCGTTTAGCAACGAGAACGAGCGGGATACGGGTTTGAGATACGCGATAATTATAGACGGATTGAGAGCTCGTGCCAACTTGAATGCACCGATTCACTGCACCGAACCTTCCCATTAGCGGCCTGTTTAGCCAAATGGGTTGAGCTTTCTGTCCACTGACCGACCCACTTCGGCTCTGGGCGATGACGGTGATCGTAAAAGAAACGCTAACAGTAACAGAGAACGCAGTTGGGAGGAGTAACAGAGGCGTATTTAAAAGTACGTACCTGCTATTTAGTAACACAGTAATACAGCCCAGTATAAACTTGGTACAACTCTTGGGTAGTGTACAGTACGTAGGTACTAATTTTGGTTTATTATTTTCGATAATGAACCACTGGAATCGAGCATGAAAAAAAAAAAAATTCTAACCCCCCCTCAAAATTTGATGGTTTACGTTTCAAGGTATGTAGAATCCGAAAATGCAATAAAAAAATTTCTGTCATTTTTTGAGACCTCCCGGAGCACTGGACGTCCAGCCGTTCGTGTGCACCAAAAAGCTTCGTCAACACGATCGTGAATCTAACGGCATAAATCCGGCCCGGATATCATCACTAGGGAGCACCTGATTATAATCAAGGATGGCTGTATGAAGTCGAGTTGGTTGTTCTGCGATATTATTTCATTTGACAAGTCTATTTTGACAAGACTATTGGATTTTTTGGTAGGTAGGTACTTGTGAAACTTGAACAAACGTTGAAGTATTATTGATGGGTAAATTATTACACAATGGTGAATTATTACACAACGGCAAATTATTACACAACGGTTCATCTACCAAAAAGGGGCTGGATTTTGTTTGATCGGCACTTTTGCAACTTGAACAACCGTTGAAGTATTATTGATGGGCAAGTTATTACACAACGGTTCATCATACTTGACGACGGGGGTAGGTATTGACCACAGAAAACAGTGATCTTCGCAGAAGGGGCATCTATTCCACTCCACATCAACAATTTCCCTTCAGAACTTCATTATTTGCGTTTCTTTTTGCCGTTTTAGTTACTGTTTGTCATCGACAGAATTATTTTAGCAACGTTTAACTTGTGATTTAGGTAGGTACCTAGTAACGAGTACGGGGTTAGGTACTAACCTACGGAAGATCTGCGATGTACATAATATGTATAGATTAGTACATAATTATTATATTATATAGACGGGTTATCTATACAGAGAGCTGTGATCTGTAACAGTTGTGCCGGGATAATAATAAACCGTTGTGCAGGGATTTGCAGCGTTTTGGTATATGAAGTTGGATGTAGCGATGATTACGTCCGGCAAAAACGTTGTTGCCAAGTGGAATCAAAACTTGAGTCCTCAAAGTGCAGCTGATGCACCTTCGGTTTCACCATACGAACCTCCTGAGCTTTCAACCCTCCTCCGTCCCTGTGCATAATCAACCTGTACCCAACACTGACAGAAATCTTTACCGGATAAAAAAATCGGAATTCCACAAATTCACAACACGAAACCGCATGAAGGATCGCAGGCGAGTTCGTGTAGCCGCTTGTCAAGAAGCGAAAAAGCTTGGAGCGAACTGACAGCGACTTCGCGGGGAGGACCTCACATTTGTTTACCGCCTTCAAAGGGCCCGGCGATAATTTGTTGCCGATCGGGGGCCCAGTTGAGGACGAGAAGTCCCGGCGGTTTTTTTTCCCGGTTTGTTCCCTTTGTGGCGGACTCCACTTGGGATCGACCCGGGGAGCTGTTGGGAGAATTTCTCAATCCTCGGACCGTCCGTTCGACGTCACGAATTCGCAGGAAGGTCAACCAAATCGTCAGGTGGTTTCAGATGCTGACTTGTGACTCGACGACACAAAGGCGTTCGAGATGGGATTTATCACTTGTTGGCTGACATCTTCACATTTTGATTTATTATTGGTTTATTATTTTCAATAATGAACCATTGGAATCGAGCATGAAAAAAAAAAAAAAATTTAACCCCCTCAAAATTTGATGGTTTACGTTTCAAGGTATGTAGAATCCAAAACTGCAATAAAAATATTTCTGTCTGTCCGCCGTACGCCGTACTGACAACTTTTCTTAGTTACCATGAAAGAAAATTGATGAAATTCGGGTTATAGGTTCCGTTCGGGGTCTAGTTGGTCCTCGAAGCTCGACGTTACTGTCAGTCATCTCTAACGGGTTCAAAATAGGGGTTGACATTTTCAGAACAGCGTATCTCGAAAACTTTCTATTGAAGGGTATTGTTTTTTTTACGTTATTAAATTTGTCTTGAGCTAAACAATTTTTTGAGACCACCCGGAGCATCGTACGTCCAGCCGTTCGTGTGCACCCAAAAGCTTCGTCAACACGATCGTGAATCAAACGGTAAAACCGGCCCGGATATCATCGCTAGGGAGCACCTGATTATAATCAAGGATGGCTGTATGAAGTCGAGTTGGTTGTTCTGCGATATTATTTCATTCGATAAGTGATGGACTATTGGATTTTGTTGGTAGGTACTTGTGAAACTTGAACAAACGTTGAAGTATTATTGATGGGTAAATTATTAAACAATGGCAAATTATTACAAACCGGCAAATTATTACACAACGGTAAATTATTACACCACGGTAAATTATTACAAAACGGCTCATCTACCCAGAAGGGGCTGGATTTTGTTGATAGGTACTTTTGCAACTTGAACAACCGTTGAAGTATTATTGATGGGTAAATTTTTACACAATGGCAAATTATTACTCAACGGTAAATTATTACAAAACGGCTCATCTACCAAGAAGGGGCTGGATTTTGTTGATAGGTACTTTTGCAACTTGAACAACCGTTGAAGTATTATTGATGGGCAAATTATTACACAACGGTTCATTATTCTATCTCCGTAGAAGGGGAACCTATACAGGTAAATTATTACACAACGGTTTAGGTAGGTACTTAGTAACGAGTACGGGGTTAGGTACTAACCTACGGAGGGTCTGCGATCTACATAATATGTGTAGAATAGTACATATGTTATATAGAAGGGTTATCTATACAGAGAACTGTGATCTGTAACAGGAGGGTATTCTGTACAATATAATAAACCGTTGTGCAGGGATTTGCAGCGTTTTTGAATAACAAATCCTTGGAATGGAACATGAACAACTTTTTGGGGACAAGAAGACCGAGTATGAAGTCAATTTTGACCAAAGAGTGGAAAATTGAGGTTCTACCAATGATTCTGCTCCCAACATCGATTTTTTATGAGTCAAAAACCTGCGAAATCGTCTGAAATCACCATCAATTTGTATAATAACACTAGAAAAACCTCCACGATAGTATAGTTTACCCCTCGATTAGGGCACTTTACAGGGACCAATAGAAGGGTAGAATCCTGAAAAATTCGTGAATTTAGGGATTTTTTCAATTTCCTGGTAAAAGTCGATTCCGGTCTTACTTCTCATTAGCACACCAGTTCATCCTATATCCTCTCAAATAGAGGGCAAGTTTCTTCTGTCTGTTGATGTAGGTCTGTTGGTTTTCCATTTTTGACCGTACTGGTGTGTGGCTGGTTTCTAACGTGTGATTAAGGACTGAAAAATTAACTTCACGAATCAATTCCAATCTCAAATTACACTTGGGGTTCTCGTTATTTATTTATTCATTTTTTTTATTTTTTTTATTTCATTTTTCTACCTACCGAACGTATGTGACCAAGATGAGGTGCAGGATGGAATGGTCCCTCGGACTTTCTCGAAATATTTTTTTCGAAAAGAATTGTTATCAACCGCAATAGTAGAATAAACAAAATGGAATAAAAGATTTTAAAAGATGGAATTTCGTCTACTCAACTCCACTGTAATTTGAGTTATTCGGACAAATCCTTCTTGGAACAAGTTGCAAAAGTACCTGTCAACAAAATCCAGCCCCTCCTTGGTAGATGGGTCGTTGTGTAATAATTTACCGTGGTGTAATAATTTACCGTTTTGTAATGATTTACCGTTGTGTAATAATTTGCCGTTGTGTAATAATTTGCCACTGTGTAATAATTTACCCATCAATAATACTTCAACGTTTGTTCAAGTTTCACCAACAAAATCCAGTAGTCCATCACTTGTCGATTGAAATAATATCGCAGAACAACCAACTCGACTTCATACAGCCATCCTTGATTATAATCAGGTGCTCCCTAGCGATGATATCCGGGCCGGAGTTATACCGTTTGATTCACGATCGTGTTGACGAAGCTTTTTGGTGCACACGAACGGCTGGACGTACAGTGCTCCGGGTGGTCTCAAAAAATTGTTTAGCTCAAGACAAATTTAATAACGTAAAAAAAACAATACCCTTCAATAGAAAGTTTTCGAGATACGCTGTTCTGAAAATGTCAACCCCTATTTTGAACCCCTTAGAGATGACTGACAGTAACGTCGAGCTTCGAGGACCAACTAGACCCCGAACGGAACCTATAACCCGAATTTCATCAATTTTATTCATGGTAACTAAGACAAGTGGCCCGTACGGCGTACGGCGGACAGACAGAAATATTTTTATTGCAGTTTTGGATTCTACATACCTTGAAACGTAAACCATCAAATTTTGAGGGGGGGGGTAAGAATTTTTTTTTTCTTGCTCGATTCCAATTGTTCATTATTGAAAATAATAAACCAAAAATTGATCAACTCCGTTTTTCTGTCACTTTTTGGGACTTGATCACTTTTTCCAGTCAGGATCAGGGTTTTTGGCTGTTTGGGCAACTTATAAACGCTCTGATGTAAAATTCAATTTTTGTGACTTTATCACTTTTTCCACTCAACCGACGAATTATATTGGAATAAAGTGAAACAACGCTAACTAGGCGATACTAGGTATCGTAATGTATTACTACAATTATTGTTATTATTATGTTCTCTCGTTGCTTTAAAAAACCACCTTCGCCTTGGACCTTGTACATGACTTACCCTAAACTATCTTGGAACATTGATAAATAATATGACCTTAATGAAAGTAGAAAAATAATAAAAAATGAATGTACCTATTATAGTACCTGTGGTGGTGGTATTGTTGGTAGTGGGAGTGCCAGGGCTCGGAGGTGCCACAGTGGTACATGCTCGGCTCGGCGCTGTGATACCCCGCGTCACCGCTGCTGGAACTGCTGCTCGAGTTGCTGTTCCAGAAGGACGGGGGAAAATTTCGTGACGTCATCGGGGACCAGTCTGCAACAACAGTTCAATGACAAATCGTCGTTTTTACACTGTAGGAGGCAGATGTCAACACGAAGTAAACTGACAATACGTTACAATGAGGGTTTATTCGTGATAAAACCTGACACAGGATCTAAAATCGCTGCAAAGGGCTTATTATCGACAAGACAATTAAATGGCACCAACAATGATCAGAGACAACTTGTAAAACAAAAAATAGGAGCCCGATTCGTGTTTTTGAGAAACAATAAATGAACACCTAACATTTCCGTAGGTGTAGAATAATAAACCCATGTGACTTTGCAGCGTTTTGGTTTATTATTCTGTGAATAATAAACCTATGTATTCGCTCAGCAAAAAATTTTTTCTTTTCCGTTTCAAGGTGCGTAGATTCCGTGTACGCCGTCCGCCGTATCACGTGTACAGGCTTCATTTTCGGTCTAAAAAATTCGTTCTTTCGCACACATGCTCCATTTGGGCCCTAGTTGTGTCCCGAAACTTTTCAGCCCGATCGGAATATACCCAGGGGTGTTATGAGTGAAAATGTGTATAAAAATAGGTACTTTTTGTGTTTTAGTAACATAGTAGTAAAATGAGCTTTTGAGGTATCGTTTTCCATGTTTTTGGGGACGAGAAGACCGAATATGAAGTCGATTTTGACCAAAGAGTGGAAAATTGAGGTTCTACCAGATGTTCAGCTCACAAAATTGATGTTTTTATGAGTCAAAAACCTGGGAAATCGTCTGAAATCACCATCAATTTGTAGAATAACACTAGAAAAAGTGTCAACACGTGGATCAAGACGATTAAATGGCACAATCAATGATCAAAGGTAATTTGAAAAAAAAGGAGCGTAGTACCTAATTCAAGTTTTGGGGGCCAAAATTTGTGGAAACCACCAGAAATAACTATTTCAATTATTTTACATGATAGAAACAATAAATAAACAGCCAGTATTTCTGTAGACCAATAAAATAATAGAATAATAAACCCATGTGACAAGGACTTTGCAGCGTTTTTAGATCTTGATTCACCTGTTGATACTACTTCTAGTGTTATTATACAAATTTATGGTGATTTCAGACAGTTTCCCAGGTTTTTGACCTTCGTTACAACCTCAATTCTTCACTCATTTGTTAAAAATCAACTTCGTATTCTGTCTTCTCGACCTAAAAAAAAATGGAAAGCAATACCTCACTAGCTCGTGTTCACTAAAACCTCAACAAAATTTCGAAAACACCTATTTTTACACCATTTTGACCCCATAACACCCCTGGTTGCATGTCAGGCTGCCGAGCTTCGGAGCACAACTAGGAGCCAAATGTGTTCTAAAATTGGGACCCAAACTGTGTGCGGAAGAACGACGATTTTAGACCAATATTTAACGTAAATTTAAGGCTGAAACTTCGTTAGAACCTCAATTTTCCACTCGTTGGTCAAAATCGACTTCATATTCGGTCTCCTCGTCCTAAAAAACTGAAAACGATACCTCACAAGCTCATGCTACTGAAACTCAAAAAAACCATATTTATACACCTATTTTTCACCCATAACACCCCTGGGTATATTTCGATCGGACTGCAAAGTTTCAGGACACAGCTAGAGCCCAAATGGAGCCTGTGTGCGAAATAAAGAATTTTTTAGACCGAAATTAAAGTAGATATGGATGATACGGCGGACGGTGGGCCGACATAACATTTTTGGAATCTACGCACCTTGAATTGTTTTTAAAACATTTTGAGGGGGTTATAAAAATTTTTTGCTTAGCGAATACATAGGTGTATTATTCACAGAATAATAAACCAAAATGGAAGGTGCGCGGTGGTGCTATTACGTGCCAGGTAACTCGTACATTGGTTCATTCACTCGGGTGAAGTAAATTCAGCCCCAAACCTGAGACCATGTTCTAAATTCGGCCCGCTCGTCCCAACCCCTAACTCAAATGTAAATTCAGCCCGACCCAACCAGAGGTACAGATCCAAACGTTTTCCATTTGTAAATTCCGCCCAACATGGAGGTAACGTATAGGTATGCATAGTACAACAAAATACTTTGTATGGTCTTTGTATTTTGAGATCAATATTCTAAAATAAATATTCTAAAAAATATAAAAATTGTCAGTTTAATTAAAAATTCAGTCAATAACTTACAAATATTATAAAAGCCGTCAAAATATAAAAATTCGATGTGAATTTCTTTGTCAGTATAAATTTATGCTGGGTCTTACTTGGTATGGATAGGTAACTACCTAATACGACCTGTTATGATCAATGTTGATGGCGGCGTTGTGATGGCCTATTCTAACAACAAGACCTGAAGGTGAAAGGCTTGGAGGATGTGATGAGCTTTTTTGTCTAACTACTGTGTTCGAATAAACTTCAGTTTTTTGAGTGTCGGAACTGTTTCGGGTGGTTTCGTCAGAGATACTGTTGTTGTGAATTGGAATTTGTTTATGATCATTTAATCGAACTGTTTTGAAACGAAGAATTGGTGGGTTTGAACTATTGAATTACTATTAAAATAGCTATGGAGGGATTCGCATGCATTCGTTTAGTCAGCCCACATTTGGAGGAAATTTTGCATTAGTAGCAGCGCCGGATTTAGGTTTGTTGCGGCCCTGGGCCTATATCTGTAGCAATTAAAGATTTCGTGTCAATCTGAAATATACATAATAAACCAACCATTAATATTCCAAAAAGTCTCAACGAAACAAAAACATAATTTATCTCATAACTTTTCATAAAGATAAACCGTACCCTCCTAATTTCAAAAGTACCCCTGCCAAAATTATAGAACCCGCAACTGGGGCTTCCACATGGGCTTTTGGCAACCAAAAATGAACGAAAATTATACGTATTTTTACCAAAAAAGTTTTACCTATACAAATATGTGTTATATAATCAATATCGATAAGAAAATAAAACAATCTAAAACAATAATTGCTCATACCTATAAAAATAGCTAACAACAAAGGTAAAGAAAAAAATAATGTATAATTTGATTTATATTTATTCTTTGCCATTATTTTGTTGTTGATTTAGTTCTTGTTTGGTTGAGACAAATCGGTCCTCCTTTCGATTTTGCCGAAGGGGAATCAGAGCTTGTTTCTGGGTTCAGTGTTGAATATAGAAGTGGGGGGTTTGCATTTATTGCGTTGTATATATGTATGTGCTTCGCAAGCCAGATTTTTTATTTATATCCTTAATTTAAAAAAGAAAAAACCCTCAGCCTTGCGGCCCCCTGAGGCTTGCGGCCCTGGGCCGCGGCCCAGTGGTAAATCCGCTACTGATTAGTAGTGTAGTGACACAGGCGAAATATTTGTTCAAAGGTTTGGTTCTAGTCGGCTTTTGGTTTATTATTCTGTCAATAATACACCTATGTATTCGCTCAGCAAAAAATTTTTATAACACCCCCTCAAAATTTTTTCTTTTCCGTTTCAAGGTGCGTAGATTCCAAAAATGCAATGTCCGTCCGCCGTATCACGTGTAACGGCTTCATTTTCGGTCTAAAAAATTCGTTCTTTCGCACACATGCTCCATTTGGGCCCTAGTTGTGTCCCGAAACTTTTCAGCCCGATCGGAATATACCCAGGGGTGTTATGAGTGAAAATGTGTATAAAAATAGGAACTTTTTGTATCTTAGTAACATATTAGTAAAATGAGCTTTTGAGGTATCGTTTTCCATGTTTTTGGGGACGAGAAGACCGAATATGAAGTCGATTTTGACCAAGGAGTGGAAAATTGAGGTTGTACCAGATGTTCAGCTCCCAAAATTGATTTTTTATTAGTCAAAAACCTGCGAAATCGTCTGAAATCACCATCAATTTGTAGAATAACACTGGAAAAAGTGTCAACACTTGGATCAATACGATTAAATGGTACTATCAATGATCAAAGATAATTTGGAAAAAAAGGAGCGTACCTAATTCAAGTTTTGGGGGCCAAAATTGGTGGAAACCACCAGAAATAGCTATTTCAATTATTTTACATGAAATAAACAATAAATGAACAGCCAACATTTCTGTAGGTATGTCCAATAGAATAATAAACCCATGTGACAAGGACTTTGCAGTGTTTTTCTCAAAAGCTCTCCTTGAAACAGAGCTCAACGTCATCAGGGTTTCGCTACCACCGGCAGAACCCCAGGACAAGGTCGGGCTTAGACATTGGAGCGGAATTTACATGTTTTGCCCATTGACTCACCTGAACAAAAACATAAACATAAGTAGGATGAATTTGTTCGTCAACGATTCAGCGATCGACGTCGATGGCTTGAAAACCCTTTCTCTACGGGTACTGAATACAGAGATTGTCCATAAAGCATAATCGCCACATTTCACCTCTTTATTGGTTGTAAAAACAGTAAAAACCACTTACTGATTGATTACATTTCGAACTGGGAGTTAATATACTTTCTCCATTTGAATCAAAGTTAGTAGCGTCATCTAACTTGAGTTCATTTTCCTATGTTAATCAACAGCTATCTTTTCTAAAGTGACGTAAAAAAAAGTCTTATTTCGTCCTGTTAAGCGGTTAACTGTTTTTCAGAAGGTTTCCCTGACGAGTCGAGTTAATTGAACTTCACCCCGCGGGAGTTTTACTGTTCACCTGTTCACCTCAATCTGTGAAAAAGAAGGGTATCGTTAGTCACGACCTGTGCCTGTGAATAATGTTACGAACGGCGATCGAGTGAATAACCATCGAGTCGTATTAATTCAACGTAAACAGGCGATGGGAATTGCTCTCGCGGATGCTGCTCCGTACCGTACTGCGAGCCAATCATCACTGCTGGTCCGTTACTGATTTAAAATCATTGAAACTCATACAGAGCTACTTCACGAATCGCTCACAACAAACTAAAATAGGACATTCTTACAGTAAAATTTCATATACAATAAAAACCGGTGTACCAAAAGGTACAACCCTTGGCCCACTTTTCTTTTGGTTTATTATTCTGTGAATAATACACCTATGTATTCGTTCAGCAAAAAATGTTTATAACACCCCCTCAAAATTTTGTCTTTTCCGTTTCAAGGTGCGTAGATTCCAAAAATGCAATGTCCGTCCGCCGTATCACGCATACCGGCTTCATTTGTGGTCTAAAAAAGTCGTTCTTTCGCACACATGCTCCATTTGGGCCCTAGCTGTGTCCCAAAACTTTGCAGCCCGATCGGAATATACCCAGGGGTGTTATGAGTGAAAATGTGTGTATAAAAATAGGTTACTTTTTGTGTTTTAGCAACATGTTAGTAACATGAGCTTTTGAGGTAGCTTTTTCCATGTTTTGAGGAACGAGAAGACCGAATATGAAGTCGATTTTGATCAAAGAGTGGAAAATTGAGGTTCTACCAAATGTTCAGCTCCCAAAATTGATTTTTTTATGGGTCAAAAATCTGGAAAATCCTCTGAAATCACCATCAAATTGTACAGTTACACTACAAAAAGTGTCAACACGTGGATCAAGACGATTAAATGGCACTACCAGTGATCAAAGATAATTTGAAAAAAATAAAATAAAAGCAGCGTACCTAATTCGTGTTTTGGGGGCCAGAATAGGTGGAAACCATCAGAAATAGCTAATTCAATTATTTCACATGAATGAAACAATAAATGAACAGCCAGCATTTCTGTAGGTATGTCCAATAGAATAATAAACCCATGTGGCAAGGAATTTGCAGCGTTTTTAATCTATATCAACAGTCTTTGCAACTTATCACTTCCAGGTACTACCATACTTTCATTATGCTGGTGACACTTGTTTAATCATACCCACAAATTCATGGAACGAAACCGAACGTCTTGCTGAATTGAGCATAAATAACATAATGAAACACTTGGATAACAATAACCTCTCCCTGAATTTATTATAGCAAAACTAACTATACCTGTTTCTACAAAAATAATCATAGCCGTCCGGAACGAAATGTCAATAAAGTTTCACTCTACCAATTGTAACAGTAATGATATCTGTACGTGTACTGAAATGAATAGAGTTGCACCTACTAAATACCTTGGAATATTTATAGATAAACGCATGAGGTTTCGAATTCACATTGAACATTTAGCAAAGAAAATAAAACAAAGTGCTTAAATCTTTTATAGATGTAGACATTCTCCATTCATATTATGAAAATGCTGTAAACATCTGGTCCACTCATATCTCACTTATGGCGCTATAGCATGGGGATGTATAAAACCCACTTAACACTCGTAGTAACTTCCCAAAAATTGATCATAAAGATAACATTAAGAAAAGGAAAATAATTATATCCGACAAAACTTGTTTTTGAAAATACATTACAAATAATAAAAAATTGTTTAAATAGACTGTGGCTTCTCCAAAAAACACAATTCTTACACTCCACTAGAAACCATAATAAATATGTGTTTGTTGAATGTAACGTGCCAAGGACCAAAGCTCCTTAACCTGGTTCCAATGAGTCTGCAATCTCCACCAGTCAATCGAAAAAACAAGAATTAAACAGTTGGATTTCTAGAAACATAAAATTGTAATTGGTTTCATAAATAATTCCAATCCAAACCACGTTGTTTTGATTCCTCCGTTTGTTTTTGTTGTGATTATATTTACATATTATTTAACTTTAATAAGTTTTATGCATGTTACCAAACGATTATTATTCTATTACCTAGGTACATCTTAACAATTTCTGCATAAACTTCTTTCTGTGTAAATGAACAAACCGTTCATTTGTATGATATAATCCAATAATTATTGTTACTTAGAGTTTATTGTTAACATTCACATCGCGCTTTTTCCTTATTTTTTAACGGATAGGTAGGTCTGTAAATAATGGCGGAATTTATTATGTTTTCAATCCTAGCGGATATGCCCACGCACAGGCTCCTTGCCTATGTGGGATTTGTGCTTTCTTAATACTACTTACAAAACTACCAGACTATGTTAATCACCTTGTAAACTTCTTTTTTGTTTGTTAACTACCTTTTTTGTACAAATAAATCAGTTTAAAAAAAAAGAAAATTTGGTGAGAACAGGGATGTACAGTATCGTGTAGTAGAAATCTGCCGACGTATATGCGGAGTTGCACATCTAATAGTAGGCTCCTAATAAGTACTCACTGCTGATATAATAAAATGATTAATTTTTAAAAGGATTGATGTGATTTGTTTAAAAAGACTGCTATTTCATAAACGAAAAGCAATTCATCATTGAAATAATAATACAATGGGTATTAATATCCAGGCTGTCGTGAAGGGGTTTCACGACTGTCGGTTGGAAAGAAGTTAGTGATCACCAGTTGTTGTGAGCGGGAGAAAGGTTGATAGCGGACGGATGTGCTCCTATGGAGTCTTTTTTGCTTACTCCCCGCGGTTTTCACCACAGCATGAGTTAGATGAAGGGAATGTTAGCTCCCCGCGGTTTTCACCACAGCATGAGTTAGATGAAGGGAATGTTAGCTCCCCGCGGTTTTCACCACAGCAGGCGCTATAGGGTGAGGCTCCCTGCGGATTTCACCACAGCAAGCGCCTGGGATGTGGTAGCTAGTACCCCGCGGTTTTCACCACAGCAGACACCCGGGATGAGGAGCTAGTACCCCGCGGTTTCCACCACAGCAGGTACTAGTTGAGATAAAGGTGTCCCGCCGTTTTCACCACAGCGGACACCAGGTGGATGGAAGCTAACACCGACAGTTTTCGCACAGCAGGTGTTAGTGGAGGAGGAGGTATCCCGCGGTTTTCACCGCAGCAGATGCCAAGACGGATTACCCCGTAGTACTAAAATACAATTTTCCGAGATAGGGATACTCCGGATAATTCAACCCCTTTTTTTCACCACTTAGAGTTGAGTGACAGTAACGCCGAGCTTCGAGGACCAACTAGACCCCAAACGGGACCCATATACCAAATTTCGAGAATTTTGGTTCATGGGAACTGAGAAAAAAGCCGTGTATGGCGGACAGACGGAAATTGTTGTATTCGATATTCGTATTCTACTTCCTTTGAAATGTAAACCATAAAATTTTGAATGAATGGGAGGGGAGGGTTAATTTTTTTTTTTTTTTTTTCATGGACAATTCCAAGATTCATTATTTGAAATACCTGCGTTATTGTTTAAACCATTTTTGGATGTGTGCATTCATATTTATTCATTCTGCGAGATAAACTGACATGCCTCTTGCATAGACTCGTAATGAGCATTGTAAGTGCGTCGTGGAGCATATGAAGTCCTTCGTGTATGGACAAGCTTTATATGCTCCACGAAGAATATAAACTGCTCACTACGAGCCTCTGCAGGAGACATGTTAGCTGCTGCAGCATGCAAGAATTTCTTCAACACCCCATCACAAAAGCATATAAAATGCTGACAGTAAACCAAAATTCATTGATCCGTAAGTAATAAATTCGATACGAACTAAATCTCTCGCGAAGAAATCGTGGAAACCCATTTCAAAGAAAAACGGAGTTATTGAAAAATAGTCTATTTCCACTAATACACGAAAAAAACTCAAAAAACACTGTTATACCGGTTTCGGTAATCAAACCATCGTCAGTAACAAACAATAACTTATTGTTATTGATTGTTACTGACGAACAATAACTTATTGTTACTGATTGTTACTGAAAGAATAACTTATTGTTATTGTTTGTTACTGTTTGATTACCGAAACCGGTATAATAGTGATTTTTGAGTTTTTTCGTGTATTAGTGGAAATAGACTATTTTTTCAATAACTCCGTTTTTCTTTTAGTACATTCGAGTCATCGAGACTTCCGCCATTATTCTTGTTAGCCAAAGCTCACTCAAAAGCGCACAGTTGGGTCGTGAGAGCCTCTGTCGTTCGATCGGCTTTTGCAACTATCATCCAACTGGACTTGAACGGAAAAAACTCCTCCGGAAGCGTCCCCAATATTTTTACATATTATAAAAATATCTTCGGAAGTTAACAGTTCACAGCTCTGTCCTTGGAGATTTCCAGCTTCAGGCTATTCCAAATATTCTTCAACTTGCTCATGTGTGTTGCCATGTCATCTTCTGCTTGCTTCTGATACCCAGAGAAATGCATGCATAGCTCAAACGCCTTGTCCTCAGACATTCCATCAAACAGTCTGTGCAGTTCTTCCCGAAATTCTCGCGCACCTGAAAAACGCACGACCTTCTGGATTGTCTCCTCCGTCATATTGGTCGTCAGGGCAACAAATAAGAGCACTGCACTCAGCCGTAGTGGAAATATTAGTTGCTTTTCATATTCTTTGGTTACTTCAGTAGAAACGGCACTTGGCTCTGTCGGCTTTAAGGGCCCATTACACGAGCAACAAAAGTTGCGCAACGCCAAAAAGATTGCACTAGAAAAGTTGTACGCAATAAAAATTGCCTCGTGTTGCGTCAACATGTTGTGAGGAATAATTGCGTTGTGTTGTACAACAAAAAGTTGAGCAACAGAAATTGCTCAATTTTTTCGTTTACATGGGCAACACCAGTTCGTCAACGTGACTGATGTGGAAGTCATCGCTGCTGGTGTGGTCGTCGTCGCCACAAGCACCTGCCACAGGAGGAAGAAGAGGAAAGCGTGGCAACGGCAGATCCTCACCAAGAGAGACTGTTCCTTGGCACTCACCTCAGAAATTTTGTTTGACAGTGATCTGTTTTTGAATTTTGCCCGTACGACCAAAACGGACTTCGAATTTTTGGTTGGCATAGTGGGGCCCCGAGTCATGAAAAAAGACACGAACACTGAGCGTCCCAGTGACAATGCGGTTAAGCCATTGTACTGCGTTTTCTGGCAACTGGCGATTCCTTCAGCAGCCTGATGTATTTATTTCGGGTTCACTCCTCCACGATTAGCCTAACTGTGCCAGAGGTCCTTCGGGCTCTCATCGAGGGATTGAAGGAGTATATCAAGGTAAGCTCTGTGAATCACCGAGGGAACACTCGATTTTCTGAATAAATCGAAGTCGATGTGGGCGAGCCACCTGCAGATAAGCTCGCAACACGCCAGAGTGTTGTGGGTCCGAAAATTGCAGTTAATTTTCCAACCCCCTTGGACTTGACTTGCAACACAATGCAATACTTTTCAGGGGCTGTGACGGTACATGGGAATCCCGTCCATCTTGGATGCGGGCTCTTCCCGATCTTTTTGACGCGCGGCTGAAAGGGTGGTCGATTCGCAGAAACGAATCGTCAACTCCTGGAGGCATTGCGTTATAATCAAACCATTGTCTCCGGGGGCAGCTGTCACACTGCCTCCCTACCTTTCTTGAGGATGGAGAGGGGGAAACCACGCTGTATGGGCGGCGAAGTTAAACCCCTCATCCATTACATGGTAGCAGAGCGGGGTTGGTGGGTGCTGGATTTTATCCTCGGTACCCCCTCCACTTTATAATTTTGAGAGCTTTTCTAGAAGGAATAGCTCTGAGGTTTTCCAGAAGGAATCCTCTTTTTAATAACCCTTTGTTTATCAATATACACTTTGGCCACTCATATCAATATACATCAAATCAAACTTATTATTATTATTATTATTATTATTATTATTATTATCAAACTTATTATTATTCTTAAGGCTATTATGCCTGCCGTTCAATGCCGATTTTTTGTATTTTTTTCCCAGTTGTTCCATCTTATGATGGGGTTTAGTCACCTAGAGGTTGTTCAGATGAAATTTCCTGAACCAGAACCTCTGTCAACGACTTTTCTCCTTCTATTTGTGTCCAAGTCCGCCAAGTGATATTGATAAGGAGCTAAGTTCTCTACCAGTAACAATTCTCAGTAGTACCATTACGATAGAAGCTATCAGCTTTGGAGTTTTTCAGATGAACCTTCCTGAATCAGAACTCCATACTACTTTCAGTATCGTATCTATTAACTTCACACACTTCTTCTTCAAAGAAGTATGTTTTTAAGGGGAGGAGTGTGACGGTATATGGGAATCCCGTCCATCTTGGATGCGGGCTCTTCCCGATCTTTTTGACACGCGGCTGAAAGGGTGGTCAATTCGCGGAAACGAATCGTCAACTCCTGGAGGCATTGCGTTATAATCAAACCATTGTCTCCGGGGGCAGCTGACACGCTGCCTCCCTACCTTTCTTGAGGTAGGAGAGGGGGAAACCACGCTGTATGGGCGGCGAAGTTAAACCCCTCATCCATTACAGGGCTCAAAATGTTGCGCAGCAACCGGCAATTATTGCCTATACAACTTTCTCAAGGCGAGAATATTTGCAATGTGTTGCATACAACTGTTCGGAGTTTTGAGCAACTTTTCTTGCACGCAATTATTGCCGAGAAAAATTGCTCGTGTAATGGGCCCTCGACTATATCCCAAGCGTGAGGTATCCCTCGAAGTAGTACCGAGACTTTGTACTTCCGTGGCCCAATTACTTTACCCTTCAAGCAGTCCAAGGTGTATTCCATTCCCTTCGCGAATTCCATTCTCACACTATCACCACCAGGTCAGATCACTTCTGCTAACGCAGTTACTGCGACACTGGGCCCATAACCCGATGAATTATTTTACAGGTACCTAGTAAATAGTAGACAGTCAACGTAGAATTCACAGAACACACCTTTTTCTTTTCATTAAATTCTATCTTTCTCAATAACATCAGTCAACACAAACATATGGTGGAGTCACCAGAACCTGTAGTTTCAACTACCTAATATAAAACATTGTACAAAATAATTAATGAATTGAAGACTGGCATCAATAAAATTAAGATATATAATATATACCAGTGGTTCTCAACGGGGGCGGTGGAGGGATACTGAGGGGTGGCGAACTTGTTTTGGGCGGTAGGGGGGCGGTGTGTTCATATATTGACTCTCCAAAGGCGTCTACCTGAACACTTCAACAGGTTCAGGAATCTTTTCGATTCTGTGCTTGCTTGAGATATATTTAGGTACATCTGAGAGGGCGATAGCTACAATTTATAATCGATGTTGCTTACTTGACCGATAAATTCGCCATATCCAATAGAATCAATTCGCAACTTCAAGGTTATGAACTCAATTTAATAAAAACGAAATCTGTTATTTCGGGCGCAACGAAGTTGTGATTTGCCAGTTTTCAATCCTGTCGGATAAGAATAGTAATAGATATTGAAATCCCTTTGATGAAACAGTTTACTGTGAACACCTGGAGTCTTTGCATAAGACCTTTTCCGAACGTTTTGAGGATATTTTGTCCTCAACGTGTCATGAATCCTCTGTGCACATTGAGAAAACAGAGGTTGAGATTCAGGAAATATTGATTGAACTTTCAACTAGTGAGACGTAGAAAGCCAGTTTACAGGATGATGGTTGGCTCACGGAATTTTGGCTTCAAGCTAATAGAGAGTTTTCGCAAAAGTTTGGCCACTAGGTCGTTGACGGACCTAGGGATCTCCGGGCTAACGATCTAAGGGGAAAAAACCGGATGCTAACCTCTTAGATCGTGAAAGTTAGGTCGTTGAACGACCGAAGCTGATTCGATGGGTGACACTAACGTTAACCACTTGAAGATTTCAGTTTAAAAAGCCGTTTTAGCGAATTTTCAAAGAAAATGAAGCTATTGCAATGGCTTCGAAATTTAAATAATATAAATTTTTGGAAATTTTCTCCATAGAAATCCGTTTCAGACCATTCTAAAACGATTCCTGAAATTTAACACTTTTTTATATGTATATATATATTTATATATGTGTCACTCCAGACGATAACTCTCGATAGAATTGAGATAAACAGCTCAAATTTGCACAAAAAATCTATCTTGGCAATCGAAAGGCTAAGTTCGAAGATGGGCGAAATTGGCCTACTCTAAGGAGGGTTTTGGCGCATTTAAAGTGCGCAAAAATTACCCAAAAATCCCCAAAATGTTATTTTCCAACAAGTGACCCCTCATTTTAAAGGTTTTTGCACGCTGAACACGATGGTGGAATCGGATTTTAGATATCTTGATCCGTTCTCAAATTAGAGCATTTAAAGTGCGCAAAAATTACCCAAAAATCCCCAAAATGTTATTTTCCAACAAGTGACCCCTCATTTTAAAGGTTTTTGCACGCTGAACACGATGGTGGAATCGGATTTTAGATATCTTGATCCGTTCTCAAATTAGAGCATTTAAAGTGCGCAAAAATTACCCAAAAATCCCCAAAATGTTATTTTCTAACAAGTGACCCCTCATTTTAAAGGTTTTTGCACGCTGAACACGATGGTGAAATCGGATTTTAGATATCTAAATCCGTTCTTAAATTAGAGCATTTAAAGTGCGCAAAAATTACCCAAAACTAGGATGATCTTTAAACTCTTACCCCCCCCCCCCCCCCCACCCCCTTAGAGTGGTCAGATTGAAAAATGTGAGAAGTATTAATTGAAGACGAGAGTTCGAAGCAAAAAAGGGGGAGGCAAACGATTAGTACAACTCCTTGAATTTCCCATTTGACATATAATTGTTATGATACCTTCATAGATAGACAAGTACCGGCCCACGTATTACTAGAAGGAAGACGAAAGAAAAAATCTATTTCAAATTATTCAATTTAGGTACTAACAGTAGGAGGAAGAAGGTTAGGTAGGTATCTTATCAATTTATTATCAGTATCATACGAATATTTGATATTCAAAGGTAGGTAGGTACTTAACATGATAAAAATAATATCAATGAAGAAGGAAGGATCTACCTACCTAGTAGAGCAAATCTTGAACTGGTTTTAGATACCAGGCCTGAAATCGTAGTCAAGAGGAAAGGCCATTCAGAAGGAACAAGGAATCTACTCATAACAGTTTATAATTATTACGTAGGTAATTATATGAAATTAATACCTACGTACAAAATGATTGTGTAAAGAGTTCGTAGCAGTTAATAACAAATTATAACCACATGGATAAATTAGAAATCAAGGTAATAAAAAAATATTAGTAACAGGGGCATCTAGTAGGAATATACCTAATAATTATGTTCCAAAGCTACCAATAGGTACTGACCTTCTTTTGAAAAAATCACAATATTGGTAATTACCTACCGATCATGTGATTTTTTTTAACAATAAATTAACTAAATTTATGTATTATAAGGAACCTACTTAATACAATATTTTCCGTTGCCTACCTACTAGTTTTCTTGAGCTGACGGGAATTTAAAAAGGCATTCCTTCTTTGTGTTTCTGCATGGCGGCGGCATCCAAGCTTCCTTTTCTCTTTCATTCACTCGATCGCCTGATCCCGTTCTTTCGATTCCAATAATTCTCAAGCAGTTTCAGGTCCACTCAATGTTGAATACTAGAATAGAACAATATTTCAACGTAGCACCCACATGTTTTTCCAAGCGATCCTTCCAGAAACCACATCCTTCCTTCATAGTTTATTTCAAGATTGAGCCTGCATGAAAAACAACCTGCACTTGAAGCACTCATGATTTTCTATAACAACTCCTTTACCTACTGCACTCTCTTGAGTAGGTAAGTCAAAAGTCCTAACTACCCTATCCTACCTAATATGAACCCACAGCGATCAAATAAATAAGCACTTAGTACAATTACGTAATAAACAAACGGTAGAATCAGGATGGACAAAACGTACAAATTAAAATAAATACGAAGAGAATATACATAGAAAACCAAATTTTAGACCGAAGTTTTCCTTTATTCAAAACCATAGCCATTAATTCGAATATTTCTTTGAAAATTCGCTCATTAAGTCATGCTGCATGACTGGTTTCTTTTAGTTTTCATCTTCGCTAGTACAATTATATGGTTGTTCATAGACTAGCCAGGTACAATTAATTAAGATTATCCAGTCTTAAAGGATCACAGAAACATTTCCTATTACTATTTTCAAATGGAAACTAATGTAGGGTTGTCCATAGACACGAGACAAATTAGCCAAAAAACTAAAGGTTTGGCTAATTAAAATTATTTGGCAAAAATTAGTGGCTAATAGGTAGACATTATTAGCTAAAAAACGCTGCAAAGTCCTTGTCACATGGGTTTATTATTCTATTGGAGTTCTAGAGATTCTTGTTGGCAGTTAAATTTATTGTTTCTTTCATGTGGAATGATTTAATTAGCTATTCCTGATGATTTCCACCAATTTTGGCCCCCAAAACATGAAATAGGTACACTTTTTTTCCCCCCCAGATCATCTTTGATCATTGGTAGTGCGATTTAATGGTCTTGATTCAGCTGTTTACACTTTTTCTAATGTTAGTATACAAATTGATGGTGATTTCAGACGATTTCGCAGGTTTTTGACTCATAAAAAATCAATTCTGGGAGCTGAACATCTGGTACAACCTCAATTTTCCACTCCTTGGTCAAAATCGACTTCATATTCGGTATTCTCGTCCCCAAAAACATGGAAAACGATACCTCAAAAGCTCATTTTACTAACATGTTGCTAAAACGCAAAAAGTACCTATTTTTACACACATTTTCACTCATAACACCCCTGGGTATATTCCGATCGGGCTGAAAAGTTTCGGGACACAACTAGGGCCCAAATGGAGCATGTGTGCGAAAGAACGACTTTTTAGATCTAAAATGAAGCCTGTACACGTGATAAGGCGTACGGCGTACGGCGGACGGCGGACGGACATTGCATTTTTGGAATCTACGCACCTTGAAACGGAAAAGAAAAAAGTTTGAGGGGGTGTTATAAAAATTTTTTGCTGAGCGAATACATAGGTGTATTATTCACAGAATAATAAACCAAAACTGTAAGATTGTCCATAGACATAGAGAAATTAGCCAGGTGCAATTTATTGACATTTTCCAGTCTTCAAGGGTCACAGAAATATTTTTTCCTAAAACTGTTTTCAAAACAATTTAGAAATGCAGGGTTTTTATACAGCAGAAAAACTGAAAATCGAGAGAAAAAAGACGCACGCTATCAGGTACACGTACACAACACAAACAATCACAAATGCCATGGAAGAAGGCAATCCATGCGATGAGGTTTCCTTGGTGGAAGGTTAGTACGGGAAACGGCTCATACGACCTAGTGCTAGGTCGTTTACGTAGACTGGTGGCATCCAACGTTGACGAGCTAAGTTAGGTCGTTCCCACCGAAAAGTGCGCATGTGCAGTTCACACATTCCTTCGCAGGTAGGCCTTAGCCCGCCAGCGACCTAGAGGCCAAACTTTTGCGAAAACTTTCAAATATCAGTTACCTCTACGACGAAGTGCGGACTGTCGTCCAAAAAACTGTTAATTGCATCCCAGTGATTTAGTTCGTTCGAATGAAACTATGAAACATGGTGCTCTTGCTCAAAATACCGATAATGCGACGATTATGAGCAAAGGTAAAAGGTCAGTTGTGCCCAACTTCTAAACGACTGGACCGATTTTGATGGAGATTTTTGCATCGTGTTCTAGTAGGCCCTAAAGTGGAGGTCCTGATGTTAGAATCCATTTTTACCCATGCGTTTTCCGGGAAATTACAGAAAATTTCACAACCGTACTGGTTGAAAGTTGTGTCGGAACCTCCCTTTCACCACCTATTTTTATACCTCTTCGAAATTACGGAATGTCTGGTACCTACCAACGGAGCGACGACGATGAAAAGGAAGAACGTCGCGAGAGAAATTCGAAACAGTTGATGAGTCACCAGTAACGTTTTTTGGGTCGCTTTTTCACGTCGTGACGTTTTTCGGCCGGTAGGCCCATGCTAAAAGAAATCGAATCGACATCTAGTAAATGAGACTTGCGCCTTCATCTCACTAACATTGAACCTCATTTTAAGAAACTTGCTCTGAACCACAACAATCGCGCACACAGCTGTGTGTATTACATTCATATCAAATGCTATTATTTTTGTAAATTACGTTCTGTTTTAATCGTATATTCAATTAAATTATTCCTTTAATTCGAATTTTACTATTTGGACCCCCCCCGAAATACCCATACCCAAACTTAAGGATTTTCACATTAGGTGGGCGTTGAAAAACATTCAAAACCTACAGGGGGCAACAGGTTTAAAAAGGTTGAGAACCACCGATATATGCAAATACAGTGAAACCTGGCTATAAGGAACCTGGATGTAAGGAAAAACTCTGTGTAAGCAAGAATTTTCGTGGTCCCTCCTCCTTGGAAGCCAAAAACCTGCTTGTAAGGAAGTTTTTGACCTCCATGTAAGGAACTCGATTTGGCCACTCGTTACCTCTGTGTAAGGAAGATGATTGAGGGGAACCTGGATATAATGAAGGGGGATAAGTAAGACAAGCCAGCTGAGACCTCTGTGTAAGCAAGTTTGGGTGTCAAGGTGTCAAGTTCAAGAGTCAATATTGACTTATTCGACTGATGTTCATCATGCCGCCAAATACCTTGTCAGTTGTATTCAAGTCAGTTGTGCATTCAAGTCGTTCGAACGTGGTCTCTTCTCTTGGCGACTACACGATGCCAAAACGCAAGCTCCTATCCAGTAGTGACAAACTTTCGATTGTTCAGTAAGTAATATAATAATTTGACGCTGTGTACATTTGCGTACTTCTTTGCATGCTTCCGAAATTGTATTTTCCTTCAAACTTCCGTGAACCTCTATTTAAGAAATTTCAGTAGCAAGATACCTGGTTATAAGGAAAACTTGGTTGTACGGAATAACCGGTTGTACTGGATATTCTATTGGTCTACAGAAATGCTGGCTGATTATTTATTGTTTCTTTCATGTAAAATAATTGAAATAGCTATTTCTGGTGGTTTCCACAAATTTTGGCCCCCAAAACTTGAATTAGGTACTAAGCTCCTTTTTTTTCAAATTACCTTTGATCATTGATTGTACCATTTAATCGTCTTGATCCACGTGTTGACACTTTTTCTAGTGTTATTATACAAATTGATGGTGATTTCAGACGATTTCGCAGGTTTTTGACTCATAAAAAATCAATTCTGGGAGCTGAACATCAGGTAAAACCTCAATTTTCCACTCCTTGGTCAAAATCGACTTCATATTCGGTCTTCTCGTCCCCAAAAACATGGAAAACGATTCCTCAAAAGCTCATTTTACTACTACGTTACTAAAATACAAAAAGTACCTATTTTTATACACATTTTCACCCATATCACCCCTGGGTATATTCCGATCGGGCTGAAAGGTGTCGGGACACAACTAGGGCCCAAATGGAGCATGTGTGCGAAAGAACGAATTTTTTAGACCGAAAATGAAGCCGGTACACGTGATAAGGTGGACGGCGTACGGCGTACGGCGTACGGCGGACGGCGGACGGACATTGCATTTTTTGAATCTACGCACCTTGAAACGGAAAAGAAAAAATTTTGAGGGGGTGTTATAAAAATTTTTTGCTGAGCGAATACATAGGTGTATTATTGACAGAATAATAAACCAAAATCCTTTCCCCTTGCGATTCCTTATATTATCCTGGTTTCACTGTAGTAACAGCAGTACATAAATGACACAATAACACGAATAACACAAATAAACACTTTGTAGCCAAAATTTGAGGGCTAAAAATTCGTCAGTACAATAAATAGGACGAATAGCAGGCGGCGCAAGCGGTGAGTGTGGCCGCGGTACGGGGAGGCCGATGCGGCCAACAGAGGGCGCCGAAGATGTCTTTCACGTGAAGGCAAACAGGTTGAGAGGCGTCTGAAAAACCTTCCCTGTACCTTTTGATTCGACCGCTTCAGGTTTAGATTTCCGCGAAACCAAACGAGATACGAGAAAACGGTATTGCGCGGCGGCGATGCCCTGTCGCCTTCTGCGGACGTCTGAGCGGACTTTCGAGCGAACAAGGAGATCGTTTTGTTTGTTTATTTGTTCTGTTGCATAGGTGTATGACAAGAAAAGAAATTTGAATTTAATATAAAAGCATACTCCTTACGTAACTGACTTATTTTTTATGTAAAATAGAGAAAGAAAACGCTGCAAAGTCCTTGTCCCATGGGTTTATTATTCTATTGGACATACCTACAGAGATGATGGCTGTTTATTTATTGTTTCTTTCATATAAAATAATTGAAATAGCTATTTCTGGTGGTTTCCACCAATTTTGGCCCCCAAAAACACAAATTAGGTTTTTTTTTTTAACATGGATATGTTTTTGCCATGGGGGGTCATTCTAAAATTTGCGACCGAAAAAAATGCAACGCTGCAACCGATAAACAATTTGGAGATGTGCGTGTGTAGTTACCGACAATACCCAGCGAAACAATAATGAAACTATCTCCACATCTACGGATTATACTAAACAATGGGGTATGCGCAGTTAGTTATATTATTTTTTAAAATGAAAGTAGATTCCATCCTGAGAATTCGACACCAACCGCACTGTAAGGCCCTGAAGTTGATGATAATAATCATGCATGGCTGTATGAAATCGAGTTGGTTGTTCTGCGATATTATTTCATTTGGTGAATGAGCACAAACCATTTTATTGAACGAATTGGAAGGTAGCGATTGGAAGGTAGCACCTAAAAATGTGCCTTCTAATAATGAAATGATGATGATGATGTTGGAATTTGTTAGATCCGAATAGTGGTCGTCTACGTGCAGCTACATAAAGTAAGTACCTAGTGAACGAAAATACAGCGCCCAAAAACATATCCATGATTCAATGTTTTTCCATGAAGTGGAAAAATTTTCTTGAATTTTAGCCGTAGGCTCTAAGCAGTAAGCATCCGGAGGTCCAGGGGGCTTGCCCCCTGGCGAGGCGCACAGTTTTATCAGGGTTTTTTCATAGAGATTTAAACAGTTGAACAACGAACTGGATGATATCGCTATCATCTTTTGACGGTGATTTTGATGGAGGCGAAATTTCCAATACATTACCTATCTCTGATCATTGATAGTACCATTTATTCGTCTTGATCCACGTGTTGACACTTTTTCCAGTGTTATTATACAAATTGATGGTGATTTCAGACGATTTCCCAGGTTTTTGACTCATAAAAAAATCAATTTCGGGAGCTGAACATCTGGTACAACCTCAATTTTCCACTCTTTGGTCAAAATCGACTTCATATTCGGTCTTCTCGTCCCCAAAAACATGGAAAACGATACCTCAAAAGCTCATTTTACTACTACGTTACTAAAATACAAAAAGTACCTATTTTTATACACATTTTCACTCATAACTCCCCTGGATATATTCCGATCGGGCTGAAAAGTTTCGGGACACAACTACGGCCCAAATGGAGCATGTGTGCGAAAGAACGAATTTTTTAGACCGAAAATGAAGCCGGTACACGTGATAAGGTGGACGGCGGACGGACATTGCATTTTTGGAATCTACGCACCTTGAAACGGAAAAGAAAGAATTTTGAGGGGGTGTTATAAAAATTTTTTGCTGAGCGAATACATAGGTATTCACAGAATACAGAATAATAAACCAAAAAAGAAAATCATCGTTGCAACTTATTGTTGGGCTAAAGGCCACAGGCCCGAAGCGCCCGACAAGAATCGTCGTTCGATCGTTTCCACCAATTTTGGCCCCGAAAAACACGAATTAGGCTCGGCTTTTCCTTTCAACAGATTATTATTGATCATTGGTAGTACCATTTAAATTGTCTTGATTCACCTGTTCATACAACTTCTAGTGTTGTTATACAAATTTATGGTGATTTCAGAAAATTTCCCATGTTTTTGACTAATAAAAAAATGAATTTCGGGAGCTTAACCTTCGTTACAACCTCAATTCTTCACTCTCCTGTCAAAATCAACCTAATATTCGGTCTTCTCGCCCTAAAAAACATGGAAAACGATACCTCAAAAGCTCATGTTCACTAAAACCTCAAAAATCCCTCGGAAACCCCTATTTTTACACCAATTTTTCTCCTTTACCACCCGTGGGTGTATGACGATCGGGCTGCCGAGTTTCGGAGCACAACTAGGTCCCAAATGAGTTCCCGAATGGGGACCCAAACTGTGTGCGGAAAAACGACGATTTTAGACCAAAATTTAACGTAAATTTAAGGCTGAAACTTTGTTGGAACCTCAATTTTCCACTCTTTGGTCAAAATCGACTTCATATTCGGTCTTCTCGTCCCAAAAACATGGAAAACGATATCTCAAAACCTCATGTTACTAAAACACATAAAGTACCTGCTTTAAACCCACTTTCACTCATAACAACCCTGGATATATTCCGATCAGGCTGAAAAGTTTCGGGACACAACTAGGGCCCAAATGGAGCATGTGTGCGAAAGAACGATTCTTTTAGACCGAAAATGAAGCCGGTACACGTGATAGGGTGGCGGCGGAAGGACATTGCATTTTTGGAATCTACGCACCTTGAAACGGAAAAGAAAAAATTTTGAGGGGGTGTTATAAAAATATTTTGCTGAGCGAATAGATAGGTGTATTATTCACAGAATAATAAACCAAGAATGCAAAAAGCAAACTGCTTGTCGTATAGGTACCTTCGACTTCTTCGTTATTACTGTTTTTACCTTTGCGTTTCATTAGTTTAACTGGAGTACGTGAGACTACTGATCAGCGGACGGACCCACTAGTAGGAATCGTAGGTATACTTGGAAAAAAAAACCGGAGTTACTGAAGGGTTGTCTATTTCCACTGATACACGAAAAATACACTGTTATATCTGTTTCGGTGATCAAATCATCGTCAGTAACTGTTACTGTTCAAAACAGGGCAAAAACCGGTTGTCAACATTCCGGTGAACTTCCGTCGTTAAGGATGGACCCCCCAAAGACCCCAAAGACGAATTTTGACGGAGGCGAGACCGAGCTACGTCTTAGTTTCCGCCCCTCAGAATCCGGAATTTCATCAAAATCGTTAGATTAGATTTTATCATGTGGTGTATCTATGAAAGCAAACAGTTTGAATAACGTTCAAACTTCCAACATAGTAGCTATACGTTTTTGGAACGGTTGACAAAATATTAACCACTTCCTGTGCCAATTTACTTATACATCCTATTCATTCAGTCAGGACAGGGGAAGTAGAAAAATGGGAATGCCTGAGGTGGCCAAGATCTCTCTACCCCCACAAGGAGGCAGAAGCTCTCGATCTTGACCCTTGTACCCAAAATCCTGGAAACGAGAATCCGACGGCTACAGTCAATTTAGAAAAATTCTGAAAACGGATTTGTATTCTCTAGAGTCCAATGCAAGTGACTATAAAGCCACTTTTTGAAAATGTTCAAAATTTGAACAAACATTTTTTGGAACAGTGGGCAAAAAATTTTGCACACTTTTTAAACCAATTCCCCAGAATTCTACGTGAATATTGATGAGAAATCCGTTTTCCGAACTGAAATATCTCGCTCCGTTCTCAATTGAGAAGTAGACAAAATTTGGCCCCGACGGTGCTGCCATCTCTTACCACAGATTCTCACCAAAACGTCGTGACATTTAGCCTTAAAGCGTTACTTTAAAAAAAGTCTTAGATACTCCACTGTTGAGCTGTTCAGACAGATCCAAGTTCTTCCATTCCCGGCCCTCATTAATAAAATAACTGTAACTAGGATCCATAAGTCACTACATACGACAAAGGAGTTACAATTCCTGGAGGAGGGTGTCACCAGGGCTCGGAACCAAAATCTTGTCAGGTTACCTTTTCGAAAACGGTTCGTGGCCAGATGGCTCATGACTTTAGGGGTGTTAAACTTTTTAATGACTTGCCCGATAGCTTGCGCTCAATCTCTTCACTTACTATCTTTAAAAAGAAACTTAAGTTGCGCTATAAGCCAATACCTCATCCCTTAGAATAAATGTTTAAGTTTTTTTTAATGTAGCAATTACTTAATAATTATAAATATTTTTTCCAATATACGTTTTAGGTGTTAGACAAGATAATTTGTAAGGCAACTCCTCCCCACAGTCCTGGACTTACAGTGGGGAGTAGCACTTGTACCTACTAAACACCATTCTGTATTATTAATGATGTATATAAATAAATGCAATTTTTTTTTAACCCTTCAAATGCCATATTGCCATGGCGCCATACAAAAATGCCATATTCTGGCGATTTTTGGAAAAATGCCATGTTTGTGCCATGTTTTGCCTTTTTTTCGCCAAACTCCTTCAAAAAAATTTAAAAAAAAATTTTGGAGTGAAAATTTCTGAATGACATGAGGTTTCTCGATCCCTGAGGCCATTAGTGTAGAGTGTAGAGGGATTACTAATGCCTCTAACCCTTTTGTAATGGGTTGCTTCCACGGGTCGCCACTCTTGTCTGGTGAGGAAGCCACTCTGAAGGAAGGCTGGGAACCTGCTGATGTCCTCTCTATGAAATACATCAGCTGATGTGGAGAGGACTTTCTCAAAAATGAAATACCTTCTGAGTGATCGACGTAGTGATGGGCAATTCGAATGAGGAATACGAATACTTTCGCATTCGTATTGTAGCGAAACTAGCGGTATCTTCGCGAAGCTCAAGATACAGGAAGATGGAACTGCGACAAGTGAACCTGTGACCAATGCGAATGCCCAAGTACCTACTGTCACAGAACAACCATAGCCGAGACTTTTGTCCGAACTCTATCCCATTCCATTTTTTCATTCGAATACTTTAGCATCTGTTCTGCCATTGGTTGTTTTGCATTCGGATCTGTTGGAGGTTTTGGATTTTTTTTATTTTTTATTTTTTTTTTATTCAATATATAAATCCTATAATATTACGTTACTTATTTTCCAGGTAGGAAGTTGTTTTTTTTTCCAATCGGCTACTAAATTAATAATCAGGTACCTACCTAATCTAAATAAATCATGTTTTTAACTGGCCGATAATAATAATAATCCATCCATTTACATACCTATTTGGTCATTCACATTTTGAAGGTAAAATATCATTCGAAGGTAAAATAAAAAAATCATTCGAATGATCATTCGATTATCAATATCATTCGAATACTTGGTATTCGATTATTGAAATCATTCGTTTCGCCCATCACTAGATCGACGGCTCGGATTTTCAATGGAAAGCGTTGCAGCACAACTGATGTTGTTATTTAATAATAATAATAATAATAATAAATAATAATAGTAATGCAGAAGGCCGTGCTGGTTGCTTCGTGTAGCCTGGTGAGGGGGTTTTGGGGGAATAGGCCCTTGGGACCCCCACTCGCGTCACCCCGTGGACTTTTTACCCCCCACGGGTGATGACCACCCAAATAATAATTAATTATTTGTATAAAGCTTTGTAAATAAAATAAATTATTTAGCATAAATAACTTGTATGTTGTGATATTATCGTCTCAGAATAAGCTGGGGTGGTCGGAGAGGGTTGAAAAATAAGTGCCATATTGAGAGAAATAAGTGCCATATTTGGGCCAAAATAAGTGCCATATTGCCATATTTTTAGGGCCCTATTTCACAAAAATAAATGCCATATTATGAAGGGCTCTGGTAATAACAAATTGTTAAGGTAGGTAGTCATAATTGGTTGTCATTATTAATTATGAAGAACAAAGAAGCTCATTACAAGCGAAGAATTTTCATGAGAATAGTTGAAGTTCCGAATGAGGAATAATTTTGTTAAGGATCATTATTATATGTTGTATTATGAAGTACCTGGATGATGTGTTATAAGGGCTCGGTTAGGAATGTTGATACACATTGGATTAGAATGAGGTAGGTAGCGGTCTTCACCGCTCCCGTGGAACATATATTTAACATGAAGCCTTCGCTTCGGACCCCCATAAAGCATGCAGCTCTCGCTCCCTTATCCTGACCAGGACCTCAGGTTTATAAACATTCGAAGATGAGAGGAAAGGTGTACCTTTGTCTTGTGGTTTTTCTTCTAGGGATCGTGGGAACTCCGATCGATCCCCCGATTGTGATCTTTCAACATCTATCGCATGACTCTCCTAGTTGGCTTCTGAATATAACCAAACTGTGACTCCGTGCCCTCGTCTTTCTGAGATAGTGGCGATCTACAGTCATCGATTTTCCAGACGGATTGGGTATTGTAGCAGGGCAACAAACAGGAGAAAAGTCTGCTAACTGAGTGGGCAGTGCAGCGAGCAGTAAAAATAGTTTAATAACGAAGACCATGGGACCTGTCAAATCTGGTCGTTGTAACCGAAAGCTGTAAACAGTGATGAAATTGCTATAAAGTAGCAGATTCTTCTATAATAAAGCAAAACTTGGCAAAACTGGAGTCAGTAAAGTTCTATCCTTGGGTACATGATAAAAGTTCCTAATTTCGCCAAAACGTTCGTATTGCTAAACAAAAGGATGAGTTCGAAGATGAGCAATTTGCAAAAATTCTAAGGGGGTTAAATTTGAGTTTTTAGGGTCACAAACCTGTAAAAACGACTAAAATCGCGAACAATTGATATACAATCACTGAAAGTGGTATGGAAGGGTGAGTAAAGACGGGAAAATACCATTTCAGTTGTTTTTATTACAGAATAGGTGTCAAATTTGGATTTCTAGGGGTCAAAAATTGGTTTTAAGGGCTAAAATCAATATTAATTCACCTGACGTTGTGTGGGATGGTGATTCAAGACGGATGGACTATTTCGATTATATAAATATATTTTTCTCAAGAACTAGTAGGTCGAATTCGACTTTATTAGGGTAAAAAATTGGTAAAAACTACTAAAATGTCAAAAAAAAAGAAAAATTTTTACGAAAATTGGTATGGTTTCTCGCTATATCATCTTTCTACATAATAGCACGCATAATTCTTTGAAAATTCGCTCTATAGCCATGCTGCATGACTGGAACTTTTTAAATTGATCTCGAAGAATTTTTTGAGACCACCCGCAGCATTTACGTCCAGCCGTTCGTTTGCACCGAAAGGCTTCGTCAACATGATCGCGAAAATGAAACAGTGTAAGTCCAGTCCGGATATCATTGCTAGGTAACAACTGATTATAATCAGCATGGCCTATGAAGTCGAGTTGGTTGTTCCGAAATGTTTCATTTGAAGATTGACGGTTATTTTGGATTTTGTTGATAGGTACTTTTCAATTTGAACAAACGTTATGCTTCATGAATAACAACAAATAATTAATAGGTGATAGAATTCTTTTCCACCGCATATTATTTGTGAAATTTGATGGCCTGGCTGGCTCCAGTACTCGATTTAGGGCTCTCCGTGGGAAGCTCGAGGGTAGGAATTGACGGCAGAAAACAGCGGTCTACGCAGAAGGGGTACAGGTATATAATAAAAGTGCTCATTACCAAGACAATAACCTACGGCAATAGCCTAAATGAAGTGAGGTTTGACAAACTCGGGTTTCAACGTTATCGCGCTTGTTTGACATATCATCAGAACTCACAGAACTGGCGGAACGAACAGACATAAATAGCGACCGCCTTTTCCAACATGAAAAGAAGGACCTCTGGAACTGTAGCTAGATGAGAACGTTGTAAATACCATTCAAGCTGTTTCTTATTCTTCATGTAGGTTTACGCTGATGATGTAGGAGTGCGCCGGTTCCGCGCAAAGCCGAAAAACGTGCTAATCCGTTGTACCAATTCCGCGCCCGATTGAGTTTCTCCACCTTACCAGTTCCGCGCAGGGTTTCTGCCTTTTTTCATGATGCCTCTCTTTTCCCTCCGTCTCAATGGGCCTCCCCTACCACTCAGTCGTTTCACGCTGCTTTTTCCAAAAAATTTTTTCTCAACTCACCCTAACATTTGCATTTTCGTCGAGGCAATCAAGGAGAAGCAAATAACCACGCAAACAGTCCTCAACAGCATCGATACGCGGAAAAAACCGAGAAAGTCCAAGAAGGAGGCAGCGGGAAAAATGTACGTTGATGAATGCATAAAAATGAGCATTTAGTTGGCAATGTATCCCCTGTACAGTTCATCGAAAGAGTCAGCAACCACTACTCAAAGAACAAAATGGCTAAGTAATGCGCAAATTCGTTCTACTGCTTTTGGCGACAATTTGATAGTTTTGACAATAAAATCTTCATCCACCTTGAAGTTTCTGCTTCTCTTCCTCTCCCTCCTTCATTTGTAGGGAAAACGCCAGTTCCACTTTGCGCGGAACTGGCATACCTTCTTGACTTGCCCCAGGGTATCAAACGGCGCGGAACTGGCTTATTGAACATTTTGTGACCGCGCGGAATTGGCCGACAAATTTCCACTTTGCGCGGAACTGGCATACCTTCTTGACTTGCCCCAGAGTATCAAACGGCGCGGAACTGGCTTATTGAACATTTTGTGACCGCGCGGAATTGGCCGACAAATTTCCACTTTGCGCGGAACTGGCATACCTTCTTGACTTGCCCCAGGGTATCAAACGGCGCGGAACTGGCTTAGAACATTTTGTGACCGCGCGGAATTGGCCGACAAATTTCCACTTTGCGCGGAACTGGCATACCTTCTTGACTTGCCCCAGAGTATCAAACGGCACGGAACTGGCTTATTGAACATTTTGTGACCGCGCGGAATTGGCCGACAAATTTCCACTTTGCGCGGAACTGGCATACCTTCTTGACTTGCCCCAGGTTATCAAATGGCGCGGAACTGGCTTATTGAACATTTTGTGACCGCGCGGAATTGGCCGACAAATTTCCACTTTGCGCGGAACTGGCATACCTTCTTGACTTGCCCCAGGTTATCAAACGGCGCGGAACTGGCTTATTGAACATTTTGTGACCGCGCGGAATTGGCCGACAAATTTCCACTTTGCGCGGAACTGGCATACCTTCTTGACTTGCCCCAGGGTATCAAACGGTGCGGAACTGGCTTATTGAACATATTGTGACCGCGCGGAATTGGCCGACAAATTTCCACTTCGCGCGGAACTGGCATACCTTCTTGACTTGCCCCAGGGTATCAAACGGCGCGGAACTGGCTTATTGAACATTTTATGACCACGCGGAATTGGCCGACAAATTTCCACTTTGCGCGGAACTGGCATACCTTCTTGACTTGCCCCAGGTTATCAAACGGCGCGGAACTGGCTTATTGAACATTTTGTGACCGCGCGGAATTGGCCGACAAATTTCCACTTTGCGCGGAACTGGCATACCTTCTTGACTTGCCCCAGGGTATCAAACGGTGCGGAACTGGCTTATTGAACATATTGTGACCGCGCGGAATTGGCCGACAAATTTCCACTTCGCGCGGAACTGGCATACCTTCTTGACTTGCCCCAGGGTATCAAACGGCGCGGAACTGGCTTATTGAACATTTTGTGACCACGCGGAATTGGCCGACAAATTTCCACTTTGCGCGGAACTGGTCCACACCCGATGATATTTTGTGGGCGTTGGATGTAAGGTATCAAGAATAAGACAATTAATTTTACAAAACCAGACAGGTACATATATTTTTGACGAATAATATATGTACTTGTATTTCGCCCGTTTGGGCGGAGTTCCGAAGATTTCCACATAGCCTATTGCATCAGGCTGTTTTATGAGCGAGTTGAAACAAAAATTAACCATACTACTTATTCACAATAACCATTATTATGTATATTATAGTTTCAAGGAAAACCAAATTTTCTCCGTTTTCGCGGAAAAACATTGAATCATGGACATGTTTTCGGACGCACGAATTGACAGTACCCAACTGCATATCCGCATTCAACGGTTTTCCGTGAAAATGAAAACGGAGAAAATTGGGCTTAATTTTCTCCACTGCAAATTTCATCATCGTTGGTCAAAACAGGAGTGAAATTAGCCTCAGGGCTCACTCAGCTGATTAGGGAGGGTCCTCGCCTCGTCAGTCTTACCCACCAGTCCTACAGAGGCGTCATTTCGATTTTCATCATTGTAGGTCTAACAGGAATGAAATTAGCCTCACGGTTAATCTAGTAACTACCATATTTTAGTAATAAATCGTCTTCAGTTTAGTAAACAACTACCTTGCATTCTAACGGTACTGTTTATCGGTAGTGCGTTACTTCTTGGGGTCGGTCGGAAATTTTAGGTTTTCCCCAAAAACAATATTTATCCTTGTTAAAATACAACTTGACTTGGGGGAAAAAACTCAACAGCCTTTAATTTTTAACATAACGATTTAAGAAAATTTAAATGACAAACTTTGACTAGTCATTTTTACCTGCTCAGCATAATAATTTTTAAGCATATCTACCTATTTCGGGAAGCCTAACTTTATAGTGTTAATAATGTTAACTACAAACTGGTTGGAAGTTAGCTTTCTACTCCCCACCCAAAGGGACATCCCTTAAAATTTTATATTAAAAAAAAAACGCTGCAAATCCCTGCACAACGGTTTATTATTTTGTACAGAATACCCTCCTGTTACAGATCACAGGTCTCCCTTCTATATAACATTATGTACTATTCTACACATATTATGTAGATCGTGGACCTCCTTAGGTTAGTACCTAACCCCATACTCGTTACTAGGTACCTCCCTAAACCGTTGTGTAATAATTTACCTGTATAGGTTCCACTTCTGCGGAGATAGAATAATGAACCGTTGTGTAATAATTTGCCCATCAATAATACTTCAACGGTTGCTCAAGTTGCAAAAGTGCCTTTCAACAAAATCCAGCCCCTTCTTGGTAGATTAGCCGTTGTGTAATAATTTACCGTGGTGTAATAATTTACCGTTGTGTAATAATTTGTCGTTGTGTAATAATTTGCCATCATGTAATAATTTACCCATCAATAATACTTCAACGGTTGTTCAAGTTGCAAAAGTACCTATCAACAAAATCCAGCTCCTTCTGGGTAGATGAGCCGTTGTGTAATAATTTGCCATTGTGTAATAATTTGCCATTGTGTAATAATTTACCCATCAATAATACTTCATCGGTTGTTCAAGTTGAAAAAGTACCTATCAACAAAATCCAGCCGGATCGCAGACCCTCCGTAGGTTAGGCAATACCTAACCCCGTACTCGTTACTAGGTACCTACCTAAATCACGAGGTAAATGTTGCTAAAATAATTCTGTCGATTGCAAACAGTACCTAACCAAAAGAAACGCACATCATTTTTCAAATGAAATAATATCACAGAACAACCAACTCGACTTCATAGGTACCCCACGAATAAAATCGGCGCGTCCCTGGTGACGAGATTTGGTTTGAATTGTATACAATTTCATTCACACTGGAGTCGAAAATGCCTGTGGGTGCAAACTTTGGGGCCTTACTGTGAATGAACGGCTGGACGTACGGTGCTCCGGGTGGTCTTAAAAAACTCCTAAGTTCAAGAACTATTTAAAACCGTAAAAAGATTCACGTAAAAAAAAGTATAGGCATTTTGAAATTTGCAACCCCTATTTTGAACCCCTTAGAGATGACTGACAGTAACGTCGAGCTTCGAGGACCAACTAGACCCCGAACGGAACCTATAACCCGAATTTCATCAATTTTTTTTCATGGTAACTAAGAAAAGTGGCCCGTACGGCGTACGGCGTACGGCGGACAGACAGAAATATTTTTATTGCAGTTTTGGATTCTTCATACCTTGAAACGTAAACCAACAAATTTTGAGGGGGGGGGGGTAAGCATTTTTTTTTTTTTTCATGCTCGATTCCAATGGTTCATTATTGAAAATAATAAACCAAAACTGTTAAATTACATCCTTTAGCGAATTTTCATTTCATTTCACGTCAGAATGGTCCTTTGGAAGTACCAGTTTACAAAGGAGCACCTTTACTTGTTGTCGTGGTATCCCCCCGGAACCACTCCTCACAAATTTAAGATCTCGCAAATAAACATAGGAGTGGGGACAGAGGACGCACGAGAGCCGAGGGCCAGCCTGGGGATCCACACCATCCTCTACCAGCTAGAGGATGGAGGGAGATAGCTCCCAAGCACATAAATACTCGCCTCCTGCCACTTTTTCCTCATTCTACGCTCTCCTCTAGTCGCTGACTACTCTCTCTCCTCCTTACCTCGTCTCTCTCTCCTATCCCAAAAGATGCTGTGAATGGTGGTGGTACACCCATAACCAACAGCCAACACTTCCTAAAAGATCTCGGGTATGGTGGTGGTCCGCCCATAACCTACCGAGCACACATCCAAAAAGATCCGGGTGTTGGTGGTGGTCCGCCCATAACCTTACCCGGCAACACTCCCGAAAAGACTCCGTGAATGGTGGTGGTACGCCCATAACCAACGGACACCTCCGAGAAGATCCCGGGAAATGGTGGTGGTCCGCCCATAACCAGCCCGGGCACATCCTCCCTCATGCCACTCGTGGTGGATGTACGCTAAAACACATTCATCACACTTGTCCTTCCAAGGGGTCCGAATCACGGGTTGAAAAGCAGTACCGCCCTTCCAAAAGGAGGACATCTGATCATCTTGATAATAGGAAGTGCAGGTATTGAGCTTTGGGAGGTTAGGTTCATGTACCTATTTTCTCAGACAACTAGATAATTTTTTTAATCCTCCTACGATTATTCATGTAACTTTGTATTCATGTATTTTCTTTTCTTTTCTTTTCTTCCCTCTTCTATTTCAACTAGATAATTTTGTTCATCCTCAACACTTTTTCTTTTGTCACACTGATCCCTATTTTTAAAGCTAACTTTAAGATGTATTTTTATTTCAACTCCTCCATACTGCACAGGACTTACCTCTTATGGTTATGGGTTGGGTATACACTATTTGGATATATAGATTTAAATATGGACCATTTAGATATAGACTATTTAGGTGTAGAATATTATTAATAATTATTATTGAAGGAATATTATTTTCATCTTTTCGTACGTTTTCGAGGAATAAACTTAATAGGTACCTATTTATTCATTTAGCTATGGATCGAAACTGCGAATTCTAAATAGAAATCCCTCGCATAACTTTCAAACGCAATAATATGACTTGCGGTGGAATTCGGTGTCGAGAGTTCGATTCCCCGTGCAAGCGGTTTGAGGCCACAACTCATTCTTCGTCTCGAGGGGAAGATGCGCTCGGAAATGAAAACGGTTTGGGTGTGGCCGAGTTCCTGGTTCCCTCCAGCTCCTGCCGGCCTCCATTGTTGGGATTCTTCAGGACATTGTGCGCGACCTTGCTCTGCTCTCTTCGCTCCGTCACCGGAAGGAATTCGCCCGCGCCATATTTCGTCCGAGCTCAACATGCTTTCGGTCCCTTCCACGATCGGACTCCACGTGAAGGGAAATCCCAGTTGAACGTCAGCTGACTCAAAGCGCGGCCGTGTTTCACAGCTGCGGTTTCGATTTCGTCGCCTACCCAAGTGCATGGAGAGTCCCATTTTAATTTCCATGCACAGGAGATTTAACCTTGAAACGTAACTGATAGCTACGTAGCTGGTATTTTGGTTTATTACTTTCAATAATGAACCATTGGAATCGAGCATGGAAAAAAAAATTCTTACCCCCCCTCAAAATTTGACGCTTTACGTTTCAAGGTATGTAGAATCCGAAAATGCAGTACAACAAATTTCTGCCTGGCCGCCGTACTCCGTACTTCGCACTTTTCTTAGTTACCATGAAACAAAATTGATGAAATTCGGGTTATAGTTTCCGTTCGGGGTCTAGTTGGTCCTCGAAGCTCGGCGTTACTGTCAGTCATCTCTAAAGGGTTCAAAATAGGGGTTGAAAATTTCAGAACGCCGTATCTCGAAAACTTTCGATTGAAGGGTATGGTTTTTTTTAACGTTATTAAACTTGTCCTGAGCTAAACAATTTTTTGAGACCACCCGGAGCATTGTACGTCCAGCCGTTCGTGTGCACCAAAAAGCTTCGTCAACACGATCGTGAATCAAACGGTAAAACCGGCCCGGATATCATCACTAGGGAGCACCTGATTATAATCAAGGATGGCTGTATGAAGTCGAGTTGGTTGTTCTGCGATATTATTTCATTTGATAAGTGATGGACTATTGGATTATGTTGGTAGGTACTTGTGAAACTTGAACAAACGTTGAAGTATTATTGATGGGTAAATTATTACACAACGGCAAATTATTACACAACGGCAAGTTATTACACAACGGTAAATTTTATCACATAACGGTAAATTATAACACAACGGTAAATTATTAGAGAACGGTAAATTATTACACAACGGTTCATCTAACAAGAAGGGGCTGGATTTTGTTGATCGGCACTTCAGCAACTTCAACAACCGTTGAAGTATTATTGATGGGCAAGTTATTACACAACGGTTCATCATACTTGACCACGAGGGTAGGTATTGACCACAGAAAACAGTGATCTACGCAGACGGGGCATCGATTTCACTCCACATCAACAATTTTCCTTCATAACTTCATTATTTGCGTTTGTTTTTGCCATTTTATTTACTGTTTGTCATCGAAAGAATTATTTTAGCAACATTTACCTCGTGATTTAGGTAGGTACCTAGTAACGAGTACGGGGTTAGGTACGGAGGTTCTGTGACTCACATAATATGTATAGAATAGTACATATTACGTTATATAGACGGGTTATCACTACAGAGAGCTGTGATCTGTAACAGAAGGGTATTCTATACAAAATAATAAACCGTTCCAGGGATTTGCAGCGTTTTTTTATTTTACTTCCGCAAATCACATTGTTTTGGAACAGTTTTAAAACGCTCCAAAGTCCTTGTCACACGGGTTTATTATTGTATTGTTTGGTCTTACCTACACAAATGCTGGTACTACATTTATTGTTTCTTTCCTGAGAAATTATTGAAATACAAATTTGTTTATGGTGTCCACCAATTTTGGCCCACAAAAACACGAAATAAGCTCCTATTTTTTCATATTACCTTTGATCATTGATAGTGCCATTTGACTGACTTTTGATTCACCTTTTGATACTAATTCTAGTGTTATTATACAGGAGTATGGTGATTTCAGACAATTTCCCAGGTTTTTGACTCATAAAAAATGAATTTTGGTAGCCGAACCTACGTTGCAACCTCAATTCTTTACTCTTTGTCAAAATCGACTTTATATTCCATCTTCTCGCCCTAAAAAACATGGAAAACGATACCTCACAAGCTCATGGTCACTAAAACCTAAAAAAAAAATACCACGAAAAACCCTATTTTTACGCCCATTTTTCACCCGTAACACCCCTCAGGTATTTTGACTTGCCGAGTTTTGGAGCACAACTAGGTCCCAAATGAGGACCCGAACTTTGCGCGGAAGAACTACGATTTTAGACCAAATTTTAACGTAAATTTAAGGTGAAACTTCATTATAACCTCAATTTTCCACTCTGGTCAAAATCGACTTCATATTCGGTCTCTTCGTCCTAAAAAACATGGAAAACTATACCTCGCAAGCTCACAAAAACCCACCATTCTATTTCCAGATCAAAGTGAGCGCTTCTGTTGATTTCTGGAGGTCCTTTGTGTACAGCAGAACAGTGCAAGAATGGGAAATGGAAAAACCAAAATGTACCACCTGCGCAAGGCCCAAACGGACTATTTCCAGATCAAAGTCACAGCTTCCATTGATTTCTGGAGGTCCTTTGTGGTTTGTGTACAGCAGAACAGTGCAAGAATGGGAAATGAAAAAACCAAAATGTACCACCTGCGCAAGGTCCAAACGGACTATTTCCAGATCAAAGTGACAGCTTCTGTTGATTTCTGGAGGTCCTTTGTGTACAGCAGAAGAGTGCAAGAATGGGAAATGAAAAACGCTGCAAAGTCCTTGTACATGGGTTTATTATTCTATTGGACTTACCTACAGAAATGTTGGCTGTTCATTTATTGTTTCTTTTATATAAAATAATTGAAATAGCTATTTCTGATGGTTTCCACCAATTTTGGCCCCCAAAACTTGAATCAGGTAGGTACGCTCCTTTTTTTTTCAAATTACGATTGATTATTGGCTATGCCATTTAATCGTCTTGATCCACGTGTTGACACTTTTTCTAGTGTTATTCTACAAATTGATGGTGATTTCAGACGATTTTCCAGGTTTTTGACTCATTAAAAAATCAATTTTGTGAGCTGAACATTTGGTACAACCTCAATTTTCCACTCCTTGGTCAAAATCGACTTCATATTCGGTCTTCTCGTCCCCAAAAACATGGGAAACGACACCTCAAAAGCTCATGTTACTAACATGTTACTAAAACGCAAAAAGTACCTATTTTTACACACATTTTCACTCATAGCACCCCTGGGTATATTCCGATCGGGCTGAAAAGTTTCGGGACGCAACTATGGCCCAAATGGAGCATGTGTGCGAAAGAACAAATTTTTTAGACCGAATATGAAGCCGGTACACGTGATACGGCGTACGGCGGACGGCATACGGCGGACGGACATTGCATTTTTGAAATCTACGCACCTTGAAATGGAAAAGAAAAAATTTTGTGTATTATTCACAGAATAATAAACCAAAACCAAAATGTACGACCTACGCAAGGTCCAGACGGACTATTTCCAGATCAAAGTGACAGCTTCTGTTGATTTCTGGAGGTCCTTTGTGTACAGCAGAACAGTGCCAGAATGGGAAATGAAAAAACAAAATGTACCACCTACGCAAGGTCCAAACGGACTATTTCCAGATCAAAGTGACAGCTTCTGTTGATTTCTGGAGGTCCTTTGTGTATACAGCAGAACAGTGCAAGAATGGGAAATGAAAAAACAAAATGTACCACCTACGCAAGGTCCAAACGGACTATTTCCAGATCAAAGTGACAGCTTCTGTTGATCTCTGGAGGTCCTTTGTGTACAGCAGAACAGTGCCGGATTGGGAAATGAAAAAACAAAATGTACCACCTACGCAAGGTCCAAACGGACTATTTCCAGATCAAAGTGACAGCTTCTGTTGATTTCTGGAGGTCCTTTGTGTACAGCAGAACAGTGCAAGAATGGGAAATGGAAAAACCAAAATGTACCGCCTGCGCAAGGGCCAAACGGACTATTTCCAGATCAAAGTGACAGCTTCTGTTGATTTCTGGAGGTCCTTTGTGTACAGCAGAAGAGTGCAAGAATGGGAAATGAAAAAACAAAATGTACCACCTACGCAAGGTCCAAACGGACTATTTCCAGATCAAAGTGACAGCTTCTGTTGATCTCTGGAGGTCCTTTGTGTACAGCAGAACAGTGCCGGATTGGGAAATGAAAAAACAAAATGTACCACCTACGCAAGGTCCAAACGGACTATTTCCAGATCAAAGTGACAGCTTCTGTTGATTTCTGGAGGTCCTTTGTGTACAGCAGAAGAGTGCAAGAATGGGAAATGAAAAAACCAAAATGTACCGCCTGCGCAAGGGCCAAACGGACTATTTCCAGATCAAAGTGACAGCTTCTGTTGATTTCTGGAGGTCCTTTGTGTACAGCAGAAGAGTGCAAGAATGGGAAATGAAAAAACAAAATGTACCACCTACGCAAGGTCCAAACGGACTATTTCCAGATCAAAGTGACAGCTTCTGTTGATTTCTGGAGGTCCTTTGTGTACAGCAGAACAGTGCAAGAATGGGAAATGGAAAAACCAAAATGTACCACCTAAGCGAGGTCCAAACGGACTATTTCCAGATCAAAGTGACAGCTTCTGTTGATTTCTGGAGGTCCTTTGTGTACAGCAGAACAGTGCAAGAATGGGAAATGGAAAAACCAAAATGTACCACCTAAGCGAGGTCCAAACGGACTATTTCCAGATCAAAGTGACAGCTTCTGTTGATTTCTGGAGGTCCTTTGTGGTTTGTGTACAGCAGTACAGTGCAAGATGGGAAATGGAAAAACCAAAATGTACCACCTAAGCGAGGTCCAAACGGACTATTTCCAGATCAAAGTGATTTAAGTGGTGCAAGAATCCGAGGAATCTTGATTACGAAAAAAGGGAAAATACTCCAAATAAGCCTCGTTGGTCAATAGTTGAGTTTTCTAGCTCGGCTCAGTGTTTTGTAACTCGACCTGGCCGCCTCCGGATCGTACAAGTTCTATTCCGCGTGGTGAGGAAATCTTTTAAAAAGTTGTAACCGCGAAGTTAAACGTCGTGGCCCTGCGGGGTAAAGCCTCGCGGCGACGAGATGTAATGGAGGATAAGAAAAGGCCTTGTGGCTTCTATTCCTTGTTTCTCCGACGGGGGAGAGAAAATTGCTTGGCGGGTCTTTGCAATGGCGGTCCCACGGGGTAGGGGACGTCCCCTTGCGATACGTACGAGTATAAAAGGCACTGAAACGGGCGAGGAGATGGCCAGAAAAAAGAAAGAAAACGCATTCCGAAATAATTGCCCTCCTATGCCGGTGGAACAGTTCGAAAAATTGGTCCCGACGCCGGCACGGTTCGTGTTTTGACCCTCTACGCCCTTTCAGTTTGTTTTTGGTTTATTATTCTGTGAATAATACACCTATGTAATCGCTCAGCAAAATTTGTATAACACCCCCTCAAAATTTTTTCTTTTCCGTTTCAAGGTGCGGAGATCCCAAAAACGCTGCAAAGTCATTGTCACATGGGTTTATTATTCTGTTGGAAAAATAATTCGAATAGCCATATCGGGATGGTTTCCACCAATTTTGGCCCCCAAAACACAAATTAGGTAGGCTCCCTTTTTTTTTTTTTTTTTCAAATTATCTTTGACCATTGGTGCCATTTAATCGTCTTGATCCACATGTTGACACTTTTTCAAGTGTATTATACAAATTGATGGTGATTTCAGACGATTTCCCAGGTATTTGAGTCACAAAAAATCAATTTTGGGAGCTGAACATTTGGTAGAACCTCAATTTTCCACTCTTTGGTAAAAATCGACTTCACATTCGGTCTTCTCGTACCCAAAAACATGGAAAACGATACCTCAAAAGCTCACGTTACTAACATGTTGCTAAAACGCAAAAAGTACCTATTTTTACACACATTTTCACTCATAACACCCCTCGGTATATTCCGATCGGGCTGAAAAGTTTCGGGACACAACTAGGGCCCAAATGGAGCATGTGTGCGAAAGAACGAATTTTTTTGACCGAAAATGAAGCCGGTACACGTCATACGGCGGACGAACATTTTTGGAATCTACGCACCTTGAAACGGAAAAGAACAAATTTTGAGGAGGTGTTATACAAATTTTTGCTGAACGAATACATAGGTGTATTATTCACAGAATAATAAACCAAAATGCAATGTCCGTCCGCCGTCCGCCGTACGCCGTCCGCCGTATCACGTCTACAGGCTTCATTTTCGGTCTAAAAAATTCGTTCTTTCGCACACATGCTCCATTTGGGCCCTCGTTGTGTCCCGAAACTTTTCAGCCCGATCGGAATATACCCAGGGGTGTTATGAGTGAAAATGTGTGTAAAAATAGGTACTTTTTGCGTTTTAGCAACATGTTAGTAACATGAGCTTCTGAGATATCATTTTCCATGTTTTTGGGGACGAGAAGACCGAATATGAAGTCGATTTTGACCGAGGAAATTGAGGAAGGATTTTGAAGGAGTGGAAAATTGAGGTTCTACCAGATGTTCAGCTCCCAAAATTGATTTTTTATTAGTCAAAAACCTGCGAAATCGTCTGAAATCACCATCACTTTGTATAATAACAAATGAAGTATAGTATCAACACGTGGATCAAGACGATTAAATGGCACTACCAGTGATCAAAGATAAACTGAGAAAAAAAGGAGCGTACCTAATTCGTGTTTTAGGGGCCAAAAATGGTGGAAACCATCAGAAATAGCTATTTCAATTATTTCACTTCAATCGTTGATTAGGATTAGGCTGTTCATTCCAAACCAACGAGGACCTCACTGTTGTACGACTGGTTACCAACAATATTCGAATGAAACCAATTAAAGGGGAATTTATTTTGAAAACCCAGCTGCCATGTGCCGTCGTCAAAAAATATTTATTGTCAAGAAGGAGCGATCAGTTATCTCATTGTAATAGTTAGAATTGCCGTTTTTAGTGAAATGAATAGATTAATACGTAGAACCTCTGATTGAGATCTCAGGCGTGTAAGGACGGCATTTGGCCGAGCTAACTGCATAGCTGAAGGCTGCTACAGGTGTAAAACGTGCTTTCAATACGAAACACAGCTCGTTGGTGGCTCCAGGGGCTTCCGCATCCCCTTCGCCCAATTAAAAGTCAACAAACAAACAGCCCAAAACAGTCCCCACCCAGGAAGGTCGGAAGAGCCCAAGTCCCATAAATTGACTAGTCGACGAGGACATCTGCCCCCCTCCACGAGCAGGCCTATATCATCCGCACAGCGGGAGCCCGTCTCCTGATCCTTATCCACACCTTTTCCACGTTATCGCCTCCCTTTCGATAGTCCTAGTTAAAGTTATCATCGAGTTAAAGGAGCGTTTGAAAGATGATGTGATTAAAGGGTTGTTGGGGGACAGTTTTAACCCTCCAAATCGGATAATATTACAACTACGTAAATCGTAAATGTGATTGTGGTTTGTGGTACACAAATGGGGCTCCGCATTTGAGATGCTCGAGACAGAGCGCAGCACCGAGCTCCGTACCCAACTCAGCTGGGCGCTGACCATCGGTGACCGGTTATGTGAATGGAAGGTTATTCTGTGTTTGTACCCGGTGTTTTGGTTTATTATTTTCAATAATGAACCTTTGGAATCGAACATGAAAAAAAAAACCCTGCAAAGTCCTTGTCACATGGGTTTATTATTCCATTGGACATACCTACCTACAGAGATGTTGGCTGTTTATTTATTGTTTCTTTCATATAAAATAATTGAAATAGCTATCTCTGGTGGTTTCCACCAATTTTGGCCCCCAAAACTCGAATAAAGTACGCTCCTTTTTTTTTAAATAAATTATCTTTGATCATTGATAGTACCATTTAATCGTCTTGATCCACCTGTTGACACTTTTTCCAGTGTTATTATACAAATTGATGGTGATTTCAAACGATTTCCCAGGTTTTTGACTCATAAGAAATCAATTTCGGGAGCTGAACATCTGGTAGAACCTCAATTTTCTATTCTTTGGTCAAAATTGACTTCATATTCGGTCTTCTCGTCCCCAAAAACATGAAAAACGATACCTTAAAAGCTCATGTTACCAACATGTTGCTAAAACGCAAAAAGTACCTATTTTTATACACATTTTCACTCATAACACCCCTGGGTGTATTCCGATCGGGCTGAAAAGTTTCGGGACACAACTAGGGCCCAAATGGAGCATGTGTGCGAAAGAACGATTTTTTTAGACCGAAAATGAAGCCTGTACACGTGATACGGCGGACGGCGTACGGCGGACGGCGTACGGCGGACGGACATTGCATTTTTGGAATCTACTTACCTTGAAACGGAAAAGAAAAAATTGTGAGGGGGTGTTATAAAAATTTTTTGCTGAGCGATTACATAGGTGTATTATTCACAGAATAATAAACCAAAAAGTTTAACCCCCCCTCAAAATTTGATGGTTTCCGTTTCAAGGTACCTATGTAGAATCCGAAAATGCAATAACAAAATTTCTCTCCGTCCGCCGTACGCCGTACTGAGCACTTTTCTTAGTTACCATGAACCAAAATTGACGAAATTTGGTTTATGCGTCCCGCTCGGGGTCTAGTTGGTCTTCGAAACTCGGCGTTACTGTCAGTCATCTCTAAGGGGTGAAAAATAGGGGTTTAAATCTCCAGGACGCCGTTATCTCAATTTTTTTACGGTTTTAAATTGATCTCGAACTTGGGAGTTTTTCAAGACCACCCGGAGCACTGTAGGCAGCCCGCCGTTCGTTCACAGTAAGACCCAGAAGTTGGCTCCGACAGGCTTTTTCAACAGGAGGGTGCATCAAATTGTATACATTCAGCCCAAATATCATCACTAGGGACGCGCTAACAACCGGGAATTGGCCCGAGATCGTCGTTGGTAGGGAACACCTGATTATATTCACGGAGTATGAAGTCGAGTTGGTTGTTCTGTGACATTATTTCATTTGAAAAATGATGGCTCTTTTGGAGTTTGTTGATAGGTACTTTTGAAACTTGAACAAGCGTTGACCTATTATTGATGGGTAAATTATTACACAATGGTAAATTATTACACAACGGTAAATTATTACACAACGGTTCATTATACCATCTACGTAGAAGGGGCTGGATTTTGTGGACAGGTACTTTCGCAACTTGAACAACCGTTGAAGTATTATTGATGGGACACTTATTACACAACGGTAAATTATTACTCAAAGGTAAATTATTACACAACGGTTCATTATACTATCTACGTAGAAGGGGCACCTATACAGGTAAATTATTACACAACGGTTTATTATTTGCTTTATGCTTCATGAATAACTACAAATAATTAATGACTGAAACATTGAATCCCGCGCATTTGTAGGAGACTTTAATTCCGGAGCCGGCTTTAATACTCGATTTAGGGCTTTCCTGGGGGGAGCTCGAGGGTACTGACCACAGAAAACAGTGATCTACGCAGAAGGGGCATCTATACAGGTAAATAATAAACAGTTGTGTAATAATTCGCAGTGTTTTTTGTTGTCTGTTTGATGCGAGTATACCTATCTTTTCATTTTTATTGAAACATCAGTACCTACATAGTTTCATTCTAGTAGTAATGGATTTACTGTGGGTGAAAGACAGCTGAAAGAGGAACTGAAAAAAGACCCCTCCATGGGGAAAAGAACTCTGCAAATTATTACTCAACGGTTTATTATTTACCTGTATAGATGCCCCTTCTGCGTAGATCACTGTTTTCTGTGGTCAGTACCCTCTTGCTCCGCCCTACCCCAAAATCGAGTATTGGAGCCGGCAGGGGAATGACAGTTGATAAATATTCGGTGGATTCAACAATTATTAATCAATAATTGATTATTTGTTGTTATAATTCATGAAGCTGTGACAGTGGCTGTTCTCGAGTTATTTTTTCTTCCGGTGGAGACGGGATCGGTGAGCGGAAGCCTAATCGATAGGTATCCCTTCTTAACAGGTGATAATCTCGCTGGTCTGGGAGGGGGACTCTCGAGGGCCCACCCCCACTGTCACACTCTGTCACAAAGCATAACGTTTGTTCAGGTTCAAAAAGTACCTATTAACAAAATCTAAAATAACCATCATTCATCAAATGAAATAATATCACAGAACAACCAACTCGACTTCAGCCATCGGTGACTATAATCAGGTGCTCCCTAGTAATGATTATGTGGGCCGAATTGATACCGTTTCATTCACGATCATGTTGACGAAGCTTTTCGGTGCAGACGAACGGCTGGACGTACAATGCTACGGGTGGTCTCAAAAAATCGTTATTTTCAAAATCAATTTAAAAACTTTAAAAAAACCATACCCATTCGAGCTACGGCATTCTGAAATGTTCAACCCCTATTTTTCACCCCTTAAGGGTGAATGACAGTAACGCCGAGCTTCGAGGACCAACTAGACCCCGAACAGAACCCACAAACCAAATTTCATTAATTTTGGTTCATGGTAACTAAGAAAAGTGGTAATGCGAACGGTCATTAATTTTTTTATTCCGTTTTAGGATTCTACGGACATTGAAACGGAAACCTTCAAATTTTGTGGGAGGGGGGGGGGGGGTAAATTTAAAAAAATTATGCTCGATTCCAAAGGTTTATTATTGAAAATAATGAACCAATAACGGAGCTGTTCGAAAGGTACATGAGTTTTATTTTGTTAACATTTTCTTCCAAAGACCAAGTCGCCTATGTTTTCCTTATCTTTACCTGCCGTTTTTATTTAAAACATTCCCGTGAAGCAGGAGCTTTGTTTATATTCCAAGCAGTAACTTGGCATTAACTTCTCAGCAGTAACTTCCTACATACATCCGATAGAATACCTAAACCATCGCTTCTTGTTTTATATTAAAAGGTCGTTAGGATAGGTCCTTAGGCAAGTCTACGAACTAAATAGTATAAATTACGAAGTACATAATAAGTATATGGCATTTTACTGTATCTCTAGAATGATTCTCCTGCAGAAAGTCGTTTGGGCGGAAATTGCTCCAACAAACGCTGGTACATATTTTCACCACAAATGGGGAGTTTTTGTCAAATTTTATTTTTGGGGAAAAAATATTCGGAACCCCAGGAAAAATTGTAGTTTGAAGCCCGTTTTCGTTGGTGAGTGGTAGGTACATTTTTTAAATGAGGGCGATTAAAATTAAAAATGCGGCAAGAAATTACGTATTAGGTTTACTGACAATTGGCTGTCGGCCGTAGGAGGCGGAGCGAAGGTTCCTAGGCGAAGGCTCACACTGCTGCCAACAGCCCAACATTAGAAATGGCAAACCTTTCAGGCAACCTTCGAGAAACTTCGCTGTGGCATTTTGAGAACCTAGGTTTGATTTTGAGGACGTGTTTTTTAAAGTTTTTAAATAAAATTGCGGTTCCATCCATCCATCCATTCATTGAGGTTCTGTGCATCGTTTAAAGTGATGCACTAGCGCTCTAAGCGGGATTTGGGTTGAACTACTCGGCGATTTACCCGATACGTCATTTCTAGCAGGAACTCAGAAATTCAAATTTCAAACTCAGTTTCTGCCTGGACTTTCCGACATAAACACCTCATTATGTGGTCAGTATATGTTAATTTCCGTTAATGAACAGAATTTGGACAAAAAAAGGAGAATTTGTATAACCCACGAAAATTGCCCATTGCCAAAATTTTTTTTTCCTGGTCTCTTCAGCTCGTGGGAACCGGGATCGGATTCTATTGTTGCATTTATAAACACAAAAAATCGGCACGATTGCAAATTAGTAAAAAAGTAAACACCCTCTTCAAAGTGATGTGATAACCGCGAGGCGAGATAACACCTGCTTGAGCTCTGTACTGTCACTGACCTCCGTGGCTCCCCCAGCGGCCAAGTTCGTTAGTTAGGAGCCCAATTATGGCAATGGGCTAAAACCACTGAATATAATTTAATAAGGAATTTAACACGTTTGAGCTCAGTTGAATGGGAATTGTTCATTTTTAAACAGGTGCAGCCAAAGACGTTACAAAGCGTTGACCAGAAATTAAAGTAATAAATCAAAATAAAACCTTTTGGCAGGAAAAATTATACGAAATAAATCACTCTTGAAATATTATTTCTTTTATAATAATTTTTCTTGGAAAAGCTGCAACGATTTATTATTATAATTTAAAAAATTTATAAAAAAATAAAAGAAATTTATACCTAATAATTTTTATTGTAAAAATTATTATAAATTAATTGGTTAATAATAAAACTGAGAACCACAACCTGTGGTTTTTAAAGCTGAGCCACGCAGAGGCTTTTTCCATTAGACTAAATCTGAGACTAGTAGAAGGAAAGATAAACTGCAACGACATTTAAAAAAAATTCAATAATTATCGCTACGACCAGTATATATTACCCATTTCTTACAGCTGCAATGCCGATGACATAGAAACATCGTAGCTTTTCAGGCAGACGTCGCATAATTTTTCATTAGCTCCATCAACCGAGATGGCCGTAATATTGTGATTTGTGGATGAAGGAAGGGATTTTATTTGAGGTTTAAACTCTAGCGAGTTCTCGATGGGCACCCGATGCTAATACCGGTCACCGGCCTTGCAGTAGAGGCAATAATTTACCAACATAACTCCCCTCGCCTCACCGTCCTTCCTCCGAGGAAAGAAAAAGAAAAGATAACGACGGAAAGAGTGGAAATGAATAATCCCCGCGGTGTTTCGTTTCGGTGTGTTCAGACACGTCTGAGGTCTGAGGTAAGTCAAAATCAGGTTGCATCCCAGGTCCCATGTGAATTACAGAAACGATGAGATCATTAGCAGGGCCACTGCGCATGGGCAAACGCGAATCCGAGGTACCTACCCAGTTGTTCACGAATAAATGACCCGATTTCGCTAAAATTCAGCGTGGTCCAAAATGGGGAAATATAAGCTCCCCCCCCCCCCCTCAAAGTAATTAAAATTGTCTAAATAGTGTAAAAACAAAAACTCAACTACCTTCACCCTATAAATGATACGTAGTTTAGTTGCAGGCTCAATTAAATACAGTAAAATATGTGCGAGCTAGAAACAATGAATATGCGCTTTAGCTGGTATGCCACATACATCCTACAGGCGACATTATTATTTGGAAAAAGATGTTTCTCCCTGTAGCCTTCCAAAATGCTTAAGAGATACCTAATGGAGAGAATCTTAGATATTTTGTAATTCAATAAACGAAAGTTCTGTAATTTCAATTTATCAGTATAGATAATATTTAAATAGGTCATTGTTGCTGAGAGCCTTCTCACTGAACGAATAAAGGCAGCGAAAGAATCCTCTGGGGTAATAGGCAGCTTAAAAATGTTAAAACTAGTTGATGATGATCAGTGATTATAATATTAATGAAGAGAGAAAAGAATAGTAAGCGAGCATAATATGAATAATGTTTTCGTAGCAAAGGTACAAAATTTATAAGTAGGTACATATACATATATGAACTAAGTGTATGCAATTGAAACTTGTAAAACAGGAAGTGGCCAAATGGTGGACCTAGTACTGGCAGACTTGCGAGGTATTTTCTTGTACTGTAATAGATCCATAACAATGGTAATGTAAAGTCCGTACCTAAGTGTGTAAAACTGGGAATAACACCAAATGGTAATGTAAACTCCGTACCTATGTGTGTAAAATTGGGAATTATTGTTGCTAGATTCCAGACACCAATATGAGATTTTAAATTCGTACAATGTGTTATTTTATGCTACCTGTGGGTATGTTAACCTACAAATAACCGCAAAGTGAATCGGACCTATTGATTGTTAAAAATAAAACCATCCAGTTGGTGATGTCTTTCGCAAATTTACCGTAGTAGAAGTTTACTCTGTAGGGAATATTCTCCCCGTTAAGTCTCCTACCTGGTTAGTGGCTGAAATCGGAACTTCCACAGGTGACGCCCCACTTTTTGGTCAAAGACACAACCGGGATGGGTAATCAGGCAGCGGTTTCCCTATACGTATCAACTCGTGAATCACTCACAGTAGAACATGGAGGAGAATGTTGATGCGTCAAACAGTACAAAACAAACAAAAAAAAAACCTTGATTCGTGAGGTCTGAAAGGCATCTTGAAACCCCCACAACCATCAAAACCCCTTAAAATTCAAATGTAACAGGGATTTAATTGTAGAAGAGCGACCATTTAATACGTGGGACGCTGGAGAGGTCCATCGGAGGTTATCTAATGATCTTCCAGAGCTATAGGCAGGTCAACTTGTTATGGGGGAGTGGGACATAAGGAAGGTTTTTCTTTCGTCTCGAAAACGATTTGTTTACATAAATCAGTAATGAAACCAGTCTGGAGCAGTTTTACGGCCTGGATAAGGTTTTTTCGACGATGCTTCACGAAGGATGAGGGCAGCGAAGCCCCGGCACTTTGCTTTTAGTGACAAGTCCGCAAGAGAAGACGATCCTGGATTTAAGGGCTTTAATGTGTTATCTATGTCGGGCTTTCGGGCCGCTGCTTGTTTTTGAGAGCGAGGTTTATTTACGAGTCCCGAAACTGCAGCATCTTGTGCAGTATTCGACTAGCTGGGAAAATATTTATCTATTGACAGTAGAATTCTTCTGAAATTACAACAGAAATTTAATTTGGTTCAGGAAGATCATCTTGAATATCTACCTACAAAACAGCTTGGTTCCAAGCTATCCATCGTGGAACTGTGACGACCTTTCTGCGTCTGAAGATAACTTGTGACAACAATTTCTATATTTATCTATTGGCAGAATTTGAAATGACGTCAGAAATTTAATTTGGTTCTGGAAGATCATCTTGAATATCTACCTACAAAAACAGCTTGTTTCCAAGCTATCCATCGTGGAACTGTGACGACCTTTCTGCTTCTGAAGATAACTTGTGACAACAATTTCTATATTTATCTATTGGCAGAACTTGAAATTACGTCAGAAATTTAATTGGGTTCACGAAGATCATCTTGAATATCTACCTACAAAAACAGCTTGGTTCCAAGCTATCCATCGTGGAACTGTGACGACCTTTCTGCGTCTGAAGATAACTTGTGACAACAATTTCTATATTTATCTATTGGCAGAATTTGAAATGACGTCAGAAATTTAATTTGGTTCAGGAAGATCATCTTGAATATCTACCTACAAAAACAGCTTGGTTCCAAGCTATCCATCGTGGAACTGTGACGACCTTTCTGCTTCTGAAGATAACTTGTGACCACAATTTCTATATTTATCTATTGGTAGAATTTGAAATTACGTCAGAAATTTAATTTGGTTCAGGAAGATCATCTTGCTTATCTACCTTCAAAAACAGCTTGGTTCCAAGCTATCCATCGTGGAACTGTGACGACCTTTCTGCGTCTGAAGATAACTTGTGACAACAATTTCTATATTTATCTATTGACAGAACTTGAAATTAAGTCAGAAATTTAATTTGGTTCAGGAAGATCATCTTGAATATCTACCTACAAAAACAGCTTGTTTCCAAGCTATCCATCGTGGAAATGTGACGACCTTTCTGCTTCTGAAGATAACTCGTGACAACAATTTCTATATTTATCTATTGGTAGAATTTGAAATTACGTCAGAAATTTAATTTGGTTCAGGAAGATCATCTTGCTTATCTACCTTCAAAAACAGCTTGGTTCCAAGCTATCCATCGTGGAACTGTGACGACCTTTCTGCGTCTGAAGATGACTTGTGACAACAATTTCTATATTTATCTATTGGTAGAATTTGAAATTACGTCAGAAATTTAATTTGGTTCAGGAAGATCATCTTGAATATCTACCTACAAAACAGCTTGGTTCCAAGCTATCCATCGTGGAACTGTGACGACCTTTCTGCGTCTGAAGATAACTTGTGACAACAATTTCTATATTTATCTATTGGCAGAATTTGAAATGACGTCAGAAATTTAATTTGGTTCTGGAAGATCATCTTGAATATCTACCTACAAAAACAGCTTGTTTCCAAGCTATCCATCGTGGAACTGTGACGACCTTTCTGCTTCTGAAGATAACTTGTGACAACAATTTCTATATTTATCTATTGGCAGAACTTGAAATTACGTCAGAAATTTAATTGGGTTCACGAAGATCATCTTGAATATCTACCTACAAAAACAGCTTGGTTCCAAGCTATCCATCGTGGAACTGTGACGACCTTTCTGCGTCTGAAGATAACTTGTGACAACAATTTCTATATTTATCTATTGGCAGAATTTGAAATGACGTCAGAAATTTAATTTGGTTCAGGAAGATCATCTTGAATATCTACCTACAAAAACAGCTTGGTTCCAAGCTATCCATCGTGGAACTGTGACGACCTTTCTGCTTCTGAAGATAACTTGTGACCACAATTTCTATATTTATCTATTGGTAGAATTTGAAATTACGTCAGAAATTTAATTTGGTTCAGGAAGATCATCTTGCTTATCTACCTTCAAAAACAGCTTGGTTCCAAGCTATCCATCGTGGAACTGTGACGACCTTTCTGCGTCTGAAGATAACTTGTGACAACAATTTCTATATTTATCTATTGACAGAACTTGAAATTAAGTCAGAAATTTAATTTGGTTCAGGAAGATCATCTTGAATATCTACCTACAAAAACAGCTTGTTTCCAAGCTATCCATCGTGGAAATGTGACGACCTTTCTGCTTCTGAAGATAACTCGTGACAACAATTTCTATATTTATCTATTGGTAGAATTTGAAATTACGTCAGAAATTTAATTTGGTTCAGGAAGATCATCTTGCTTATCTACCTTCAAAAACAGCTTGGTTCCAAGCTATCCATCGTGGAACTGTGACGACCTTTCTGCGTCTGAAGATGACTTGTGACAACAATTTCTATATTTATCTATTGGTAGAATTTGAAATTACGTCAGAAATTTAATTTGGTTCAGGAAGATCATCTTGCTTATCTACCTTCAAAAACAGCTTGGTTCCAAGCTATCCATCGTGGAACTGTGACGACCTTTCTGCGTCTGAAGATGACTTGTGACAACAATTTCTATATTTATCTATTGACAGAACTTGAAATTAAGTCAGAAATTTAATTTGGTTCAGGAAGATCATCTTGAATATCTACCTACAAAAACAGCTTGTTTCCAAGCTATCCATCGTGGAACTGTGACGACCTTTCTGCGTCTGAAGATGACTTGTGACAACAATTTCTATATTTATCTATTGACAGAACTTGAAATTAAGTCAGAAATTTAATTTGGTTCAGGAAGATCATCTTGAATATCTACCTACAAAAACAGCTTGTTTCCAAGCTATCCATCGTGGAAATGTGACGACCTTTCTGCTTCTGAAGATAACTCGTGACAACAATTTCTATATTTATCTATTGGTAGAATTTGAAATTACGTCAGAAATTTAATTTGGTTCAGGAAGATCATCTTGAATATCTACCTACAAAAACAGCTTGTTTCCAAGCTATCCATCGTGGAACTGTGACGACCTTTCTGCGTCTGAAGATGACTTGTGACAACAATTTCTATATTTATCTATTGACAGAACTTGAAATTAAGTCAGAAATTTAATTTGGTTCAGGAAGATCATCTTGAATATCTACCTACAAAAACAGCTTGTTTCCAAGCTATCCATCGTGGAACTGTGACGACCTTTCTGCGTCTGAAGATGACTTGTGACAACAATTTCTATATTTATCTATTGACAGAACTTGAAATTAAGTCAGAAATTTAATTTGGTTCAGGAAGATCATCTTGAATATCTACCTACAAAAACAGCTTGTTTCCAAGCTATCCATCGTGGAAATGTGACGACCTTTCTGCTTCTGAAGATAACTCGTGACAACAATTTCTATATTTATCTATTGGTAGAATTTGAAATTACGTCAGAAATTTAATTTGGTTCAGGAAGATCATCTTGAATATCTACCTACAAAAACAGCTTGTTTCCAAGCTATCCATCGTGGAACTGTGACGACCTTTCTGCGTCTGAAGATGACTTGTGACAACAATTTCTATATTTATCTATTGACAGAACTTGAAATTAAGTCAGAAATTTAATTTGGTTCAGGAAGATCATCTTGAATATCTACCTACAAAAACAGCTTGTTTCCAAGCTATCCATCGTGGAACTGTGACGACCTTTCTGCGTCTGAAGATGACTTGTGACAACAATTTCTATATTTATCTATTGACAGAACTTGAAATTAAGTCAGAAATTTAATTTGGTTCAGGAAGATCATCTTGAATATCTACCTACAAAAACAGCTTGTTTCCAAGCTATCCATCGTGGAAATGTGACGACCTTTCTGCTTCTGAAGATAGCTTGTGACAACAATTTCTATATTTATCTATTGGCAGAATTTGAAATTAAGTCAGAAATTTAATTTGGTTCCGTAAGTGTTCACCTTCATTAGAGAGTTTTGCAACCATTTTCCGAAAAACGCAACTCTAAAACGTAACTCTGTTCCTAGGGTGACAAACTCAGAAGCTAACTATCCATCGTATGTTCCATGAGAAATTTACGTGTTCACGTAACTCCGGGCATATTATTTTTAAGTGAAGTTAACGTAATAATTTGTCAATGATACAAGGATTTGTCTGTCAAGTTAACCTCTCTTTTCTCATACTAGCTCGTAACATGATTATTCAGTAGTAGTCATTATTCAATTTTGATGGTTTTCTAAGAGTTTTGAACAATTTATAGAAGAGAAATCGTGCCCTTTTACTGTACAACCTTACGCACGGCAGGTGATACCTTGGGTCCTTTGTATATTTTATATACCCACAATAGTTGTGAAATATAAGGCAACTCGCTTACCGTGCTCATGGCTTTCGGATGGCAGTGCTCAAGACGAATAGGTACACGAACCACATGAAGTTCAAGCTTCCAAATATACTTAAAGAGAACGCAAACGACGGAAAACTTTCCCGAGGCCGGCTCCTCCTGTCTTTCTACGAAATTCGGGGTGACGCGGTAGCGTAGCCATGGATATCGAATTTGGTTATCCGAATATAACTTAAATCACTCGCGGCGGAATAGTGGAAATCCATAGCAAAAAACTACAGGATAAAAATAAAATAGTCTATTTCCACGTAAAATAACAAAAACAAACAAATTTTGTTATTTTACGTGGAAATAGACTATTTTATTTTTATCCTGTAGTTTTTTGGTTATCCGCGAAGAAGTTTACTTAGCGAGTTGCGTTGAACGTAGCATTGAGATTGACGTCCACAGTGATTAACAAAAAATTGTCTAAAGTCTATATTATTATCTATTCCTATAATAACATTGCCGATGTTTTGGGAAGTTGGTTTATACGGACGAGAACATACTTGCAAGGTGGGTGGCGGTTTCATAAACCAAATCTGAGTACAGCTACCTCAGCCTTCCATAACGGAACGAGCTAATAGCTGCGGTGAAACTCATAAGGCCTGCTGCATCGCCGGGGAGCGACTGCTGGGGTTATTTATTGGAGGACCGGAAGGTAGATTTACAGTGCTCCAAGTAGCCGCGTATACTTTTTATTTTGTTTTTATTTTTTACCTTAGAAAGAGAAATTCCCCAGTGGCGCGCGATACGGTGGTTTTGAACAAGCTATTTCCAGAGGGCAGGCTCCGAAGCTCGACCAAGTGCATGTCCTTGGAAGGAGGATAACAAGCTCGAATAGAACTTCTGTTGAAAGCAGCTAAGAGCCCTATAACCGGACAGTGAAGCCAAATAGGCTGCAGTTTTGAATATCATACAAAACACCAGCTGCTTCAAAGTCACTCAAAACGGTTCACAGTTTTACTTCCGTGTTACTATTATACGGGAATGGAAGTATGGTGATACCATCTGTCGTGGTACCCCTCTAGAATACCTCTCAAATGTACATACTTAGATTGTCCTAAATAAACCAAGTGAATTGTGGGCCTACGTGACACAAGTGGCATAGGCCGTCCCCTCCCTCCATCGATCCCACAACGGCTCCTAACGACCGTCGGAGGACCGGGGGAGGGTAGAAGAGGTCCTATAAACGCTCTTCTCACCCAGCTCACCATTCTACGCTCAAACCTCAATTCGATGACTTCTCTTTATCCTTACCTTCCTCCTCAAACCTCTCGCCTAAAAGAACTCAGAGTGGTGGAACTGGTCTGGTGATAACCGACGTAGTGGAACCCTCTGGGCACAACCAATAGCGTTTCGAGTAGTGGTAACCTCCCTGGCTTCGCCATAGGTGTAACATTTCAAACGCTAGCTATCCAAAACCTCAACCTTCCCATCACAATCTCACCTATCCAGGCCAAGCATTCACTTCTCTATCAACACACCGTCAAAAACAGGTGTCGAGAAAACCGTGGAATCTTGTTCAGAAGTCTCAGCGAGTTTCTAGACGGTTTTGCACTGGATGTCGCGCCCTAAGTACGCACGTATGTCTCTTGGAATTGCAATGGTCATAACCCCAAAATAAGGCATTTTCAGATTTTCTTTTTAGATTTTGTTCAGCTCATTAAACTCTTCAATTTGAGATGAGAACGAGCTTTCTAGGTGAAAAAAAAAAATAATAAATATGACAGGTTTTCTAAAAATTTTTTTCGATTTTCAACGATAACTGCCGTAAAAATGCACCAAAATTGGTGCAGTTGGTACCAACATATCCGTTAGGATGACTAGGTCATGCCTGGTGTTGGTCGTGCCATGCTATTCGATTTGGGTGATTTGCAGCAGAAAATATGTCAAAGGGTTCCAACATTTTCTAGGTTTACTAGCTAAATGGCGCTGGTGCTGTGGCCGAATGTGATTGAAAGCCTTTCATGGTTGAAAGCCTGTTATGAAGAACATGGAAGTATTTTGTGGCAACCTCCACACCGGATATCCGAATATTGATATCCGAAGGTTGTTGGAATTGGACACCAAGATCTTTAATCAAATATATAGATCAAAGACATATAATCTAAGATCATATTATTAATTTATATTATTAATCAAAGATAATAATAAAGAATATAATCAGAGATAGATATATATTTAATCATTAATCTGTATCTTTAATTTATATCAAGATCACCTTTAATAACCAAATTTAGCTTTTTTCCGTGGACATAAAAACTATGCTGATATCACTGAGCCTTGAGTGATTTGAACAATCTTTTCCTTTCCATGAGGCTGGAACCTTTGAGGCCCCGTTCAGTTCAGCCAATCAGATGACATATCAACTGATCGATGATTTTTTAAAGTATCAACCGAGACGTTTCACTTTAACTCTAGATTTGGTTCTACTTTAGATTCAGTTTTAGTATAGGTTTTGCCTTTCCAAACATTTATATTTCTTTCAAATATAAAAATAGTACTTGTTGAAAAAAAATCACGTATGTTCCTCATCGGGCTGATGTTTTACCGTTTGATTCACGCTTGCATGTCGATTATGTTATTTCCAAGTCGTCGTAGAACGCTTCGTGTGGTCCCAGAAATATTTAAAAAATATATATTCAGATTTGCAGATAGAAAACTGTGTACCAAGATTTGAAACTGTGGAATTTTGAAACCCCCTTCCCAGCCAAAAGACATCTTCTTGTCGGAAAACTTCGTGAAAATTATAAAAGTTGGAGGATCTAAAGTAAAAAAACCACAGTCATGCAGCATGGCTATAAGAGCGAATTTTCGAAGTTTTCGGCATCTTCCTCCTCCGCCTAAAATTTTCTGAAAATTAATTTTCGGCCAATGTTTTCCCAACTTGATACCATACAAAATTAAAACAGGAGTAGTTTTACGCAAAGTAAAATTTGGGGTGGAAGGAGGGGGAGGGGGAAATCAAAAATGTTTTGAATACCAGAAGAGTAGGTATTGGGTACCTACGTAACAAATTTTTTGTTCCATTTTTTGCCGAGTAACACCTCGGTTTGTAGATTTTCCAACGCTGAACACGATGGTGAAGTCAGAATTGCGATATCCCATTCCGTTATCAGATTAGAGCAGACGAACCAGGAAGAACATCTCAAGAAATAACCACGTTCCTTCATCTTCAAAGTGCTCCAGTTTGAGAATGGAATGAGATATCGCAATTCTGATTTCACCATCGTGTTCAGCGTACAAAAACCTTTAAAATGAGGTGTCACTTGTCAGACTTTTTCATTTTGGGAATTTATGGGTAATTTCCCCCCCCTAAAACTCCCCAAAACTCCCCCTTAGAGTGACCCGATTCTGCCCATCTTCGAACTTAGCCTGTCGATTGCCAAGACAGATTTTTCGTGCAAATTTGAACTTTTTATCTCAATTCTTTCGAGAGTTATCGTCTGGAATGACACATACATATATAAATATATAAATATATAAATATATATATAAATATATAAATATATATATATATATATACATATAATTTTTGGTGTCTTTCGGCAGTGAATTCAGGATGGTCTGAAACGGATTTTGGTATAAAAATCTTTCGGAAATTCGAGTTTTAAAAATTTTGAACCGAGAACAATAGCTTCCTTTTCTTCGAAAATTCGCTAAAACCATACAACATTATATGGTTTCTTGGTACCTATGAAATAAAACTAAAAAAAAATAAAAATACTGTTTAGACGACTCGTATTCATTCTTTTATTTATTTAGGGGTTAAAGATGGAAAAAATGTTTCTTCATTCGCAAGGTGTTAGAATTCATCAATACCTCCTGTAAATGTGCAAATTTCTCCATTGTGCCATATTTTTACCTTTACGTTTACCGGTTTTGTTGAAAGATTCATATTTGAAGTAGCTTAGGTTCCATTGAGCTTCGTGAATCAATCAGGTACGCGTACGCAGTAGTCAAGAAATGTACGATGTCTGATGTGAGAAGGAATAGAAAGACATCGTCTTAAGGTCTTCATCGGCATAGAAAACGCATAGTCCGCACATAATATAGGAGTATAATTGTGTACCGACAACATCTAGGCATGGCTGTCCTGAAGGAGAACGGTTTATATTCAGCGATCCTTCATCAGATCCAATGAAATCAGTTTTATTTAAGTTATTCCTACTCCTGAATAGTCGTTTCGATATGAAATCTCGCATAGGAATCGGTTTCGACTGCTCAGCGTCAAATCCGCGGTAAACCAGACGTATTTGCATATTGGCTTTCGATCAGTTGCCAGACTCGAGTGAATTACTGTACAACGTCCCCCCTCAACAACCCTCGTTACTGTGGTCCACATACACAGGTAATCCCCGCTATCGCGACATGATGCAGTGCAGTGCTTAGAAGATGTCTACTCCATGTAGGAGTTCCGTTTTAAGTGCACACCTACAAGGTATCATCTTGTACCGTTCTCCTCTAAATGAAACGGTCGGCGAAGAACCTCATATCCTTCAAGATCCCATCGCAGAATTTATCGTCCGCGGATACCATAGATCGCCCGCCATTAAATATGAAACCTGTATTTTTCCGTGCTCAAGATAATTTTCCGATGTTTCTTCCCTCGGCGAGCGGTATATTAAAAAAAAAACTGTTATGTCAACGGGCGATGGGAATAGATTGCGATAAACTCCTCACGGCATCCAGCAAATGAAAGCTCTTCGACATTAATGTCGTTTCGACGATATTTCGACGAGTTGAAGCAGTTGAAACGGCTGTAAAATAGCTGCCACGAAGAATGGCGACCCCGGGATGAAAGCTCTCATTAGAAGAGATTTTAAAGACTCTAAAATCGGCACGTAGCACTTCGAGAGTCGTAAGATCCGAAATGAACTCGTCAATTTCCCGATTGCACACGTCGAAAGGGCGCCAGGTTGCGGTGTATGCAATTAAGCCAACTACCAGGTGTAAATATTTCTTCCTGTTTTTCGAGGTTGAAAGCGGACTTTCGCTAAATGCGAGAAAATTGGCATTTGTGAGAAATACAATTCCTCGTTAATGTGAAAAGGGAGAATGGAAAGTGAGGTGCCCTATCGGGAGTCGAGACGCTGGATTTCATCTCCAATTTGGAATTTCAGTTACCTCAATGCCTTGAACCGTTAAGGTAGCTTGATCATAAATATAGGACTTGCCGCGGTGCCCTTAGATGATAATGAAAATATTAGGTACTTAAATAAAAAAAAACCACAGTCATGCAGCATGGCTATAAGAGCGAATTTTCGAAGAAATAACCACGTTCCTTAATCTTCAAAGTGCTCCAGTTTGAGAACGGAATGAGATATCGCAATTCTGATTTCACCATCGTGTTCAGCGTACAAAAAACTTTAAAATGAGGGGTCACTTGTTAGAAAATAACATTTTGGGGATTTTTGGGTAATTTTTGCGCACTTTAAATGCTCTAATTTGAGAACGGATCAAGATATCTAAAATCCGATTCCACCATCGTGTTCAGCGTGCAAAAACCTTTAAAATGAGGTGTCACTTGTTGGAAAATAACATTTTGGGGATTTTTGGGTAATTTTTGCGCACTTTAAATGCGCCAAAACCCTCCTTAGAGTAGGCCAATTTCGCCCATCTTCGAACTTAGCCTTTCGATTGCCAAGATAGATTTTTTGTGCAAATTTGAGCTGTTTATCTCAATTCTATCGAGAGTTATCGTCTGGAGTGACACATATATATATAAATATATATATACATATAAAAAAAAATCAGTCATGCAGCATGACTTAATGAGCGAATTTTCAAAGAAATATTCGAATTAATGGCTATGGTTTTGAATAAAGGAAAACTTCGGTCTAAAATTTGGTTTTCTATGTATATTCTCTTCGTATTTATTTTAATTTGTACGTTTTGTCCATCCTGATTCTACCGTTTGTTTATTACGTAATTGTACTAAGTGCTTATTTATTTGATCGCTGTGGGTAAATTCAAGGAGTTGTACTAATCGTTTGCCTCCCCCTTTTTTGCTTCGAACTCTCGTCTTCAATTAATACTTCTCACATTTTTCAATCTGACCACTCTAAGGGGGTGGGGGTAAGAGTTTAAAGATTATCCTAGTTTTGGGTAATTTTTGCGCACTTTAAATGCTCTAATTTAAGAACGGATTTAGATATCTAAAATCCGATTTCACTATCGTGTTCAGCGTGCAAAAACCTTTAAAATGAGGGGTCACTTGTTAGAAAATAACATTTTGGGGATTTTTGGGTAATTTTTGCGCACTTTAAATGCTCTAATTTGAGAACGGATCAAGATATCTAAAATCCGATTCCACCATCGTGTTCAGCGTGCAAAAACCTTTAAAATGAGGGGTCACTTGTTGGAAAATAACATTTTGGGGATTTTTGGGTAATTTTTGCGCACTTTAAATGCTCTAATTTGAGAACGGATCAAGATATCTAAAATCCGATTCCACCATCGTGTTCAGCGTGCAAAAACCTTTAAAATGAGGGGTCACTTGTTAGAAAATAACATTTTGGGGATTTTTAGGTAATTTTTGCGCACTTTAAATGCTCTAATTTGAGAACGGATCAAGATATCTAAAGTCCGATTCCACCATCGTGTTCAGCGTGCAAAAACCTTTAAAATGAGGGGTCACTTGTTGGAAAATAACATTTTGGGGATTTTTGGGTAATTTTTGCGCACTTTAAATGCGCCAAAACCCTCCTTAGAGTAGGCCAATTTCGCCCATCTTCGAACTTAGCCTTTCGATTGCCAAGATAGATTTTTTGTGCAAATTTGAGCTGTTTATCTCAATTCTATCGAGAGTTATCGTCTGGAGTGACACATATATAAATAAATATATATATATATACATATAAAAAAGTGTTAAATTTCAGGAATCGTTTTAGAATGGTCTGAAACGGATTTCTATGAAGAAAATTTCCAAAAATTTATATTATTTAAATTTCGAAGCCATTGCAATAGCTTCATTTTCTTTGAAAATTCGCTAAAAGTGTTAAATTTCAGGAATCGTTTTAGAATGGTCTGAAACGGATTTCTATGAAGAAAATTTCCAAAAATTTATATTATTTAAATTTCGAAGCCATTGCAATAGCTTCATTTTCTCTGAAAATTCGCTAACACCTTTCTCGGTGAAAAGGATTTTCACCTCATAGCGTTCTGGCCATAAGCGATTAGGAAGGTATATCGAACCCGAAGACGGAATTCGTTATCACTATCACTAAGAATATCTCATTCAAATCATTCGTGACGCGAATAATACAAGTTATAACTCACTGTCTTCCTCGGGAGCAGTATGAGATCTCGAACGGCCCCGGGCGAGAAGCGTTTGTTGTGGGAACGTTTCGGCTCTTTCCACAAAGAAGTCCGCATTCCTCAGGCCGCGGCGCGGACACAAATTAGCTCCGTACAGATTCAGAGCCTGACACCCAGGGAAGGGAAGCCACTTTGAGGACCGACTACTTGTATTTATATTTGTCAGCTCGACCTTCCAAACTAATTAGGTTTCCCCGTCTCCAAGCTCCCGCCAGCGGTCTTTTATTTCACCCTCAATTTTTCTTCTCACCGCTCGGTTTCTGGGGTATCAATAACTGATATCCAGACGGCAGTGTGTGCAATTACAACCTCTCTCGTTCTGCAGGCTATTTGTCCGGTTGTCCTCAGCCCTTGATACCATCTCAGACTTTCTAGAGGAGTTTCCTTGTACTTCGTGCATGCACCATGGTTATCTTCTTACCATGGATATAATCAGGCCTCTTTATCTCCCACAGGAAGGTACATTAATTTTTCAGGAACAACCCTTCTGTGCTTCTACATGTACTTGGGTTTCTTCACGAGTTATATTTTGTTTGAGAGGTTTTATTTCATTTCAAATTCGAATCGAATGTGCATCAGTTACGGAGGGTTTAAAACTTGCAAGACGAGGGTCGATTCTACTAAAGATCTCCAGCAAAATATACGAGTAATTTTCCATTAGCAGCTCCACTATCAACCATGCCCCGTTACTGGGTAAATTTCCGAAGATAACAAATAATCGGGTGAAATGCACAACGGTAATAAGTCTGACCTTTCGTCGCCAAACCACTCGCGGGCATTCTGAAAAATATCCTTCATCATTTACGTCGAGAGGACCTACATATATACGCATCTACCTCGGCAGTAGTGGCTTTGCTTACAAGAACAACAAACAATAAATGGTGCAATCGGAAAGAGCCACACACACATCCTGTTAGACATAACCCCCGCACGCACGTACTTACGCACGCACGCACGCACACGCATTGTATAAGGTGTTTTACTAATTTCGTCGGATTTCAACCGTGTTTTCCACGGAAATTTCCCTACACACTATCTGTCATAAATTTAAATATAAAGAAATAAATAAACTTAATATCTCCGAAGAACTTGAAAAATGATTTGTTCCGTCAGTTTCACAGCGGTTTACTGAAGTTTCTCTTCAGGGAGTAGGACATACAGTACTTGGTAAGTCCGCGGACAAAATTTTCAGTTTGAATTTTCCTGACCTCAATGATACCGAATTTTGGCACACAATAATTTTCACGAGTTCAACCTTTTTAAACACACATTTAACCCCCCCCCAGTGCATTTTACGACGTCAAGTGAATCATTTGAATCCACCATTCCTCTTTCTACAGAGAAATAACTTGAGTATATCAAAGGACTTTCGCACCAGACTATCCTGTCAGTGCTGAGCTCACTTGGAATTTTCGGGAGTCTGCTTGAGTGGATGGGAAGCGATCTGTTCAATCGTACCATGATGGTACGGTTGAGAGATGTGACATCGATGCCCTTTCCTGCCACCTCGGGGGTTCCTCAGGGGTCCCATTTGGGGCCTCTGCTCTTCCTGCTGGTCATCAATGATGTCTGCACCGCTCTCAGTGGTACACGATTTCTATTATTCGCGGATGACCTGAAAATCTACCGTGCTGTGGAGACGGAGATGCATTGATGGCCTACTTCTCTGGTGTCCACGAAATAGCCTGGCACTCAACCCGTCTAAATGCTCAGTAATGACGTTTCATCGTTCACAGGATCCATATCTTCATCGCCATACTATTAGGGGCGAAGACCTGAAACGAGTCAGTTTGTTGCGGGATTTGGGGTTGCTCCTGGATTGCCAGCTCTCTTTCTTCGAGCATATATCTGCTGTCTCCAGCCGGACAATGCGTGTCCTGGGATTTGTCAAACGCAATACTCGGGAGTTCGATTATGTTCCAGCCATTACTACTCTCTATAAAACGCTTGTCCTCCCTATTTTGGAGTATACCTGGTCTGGAGTCCATATTATAAGTGCCATATCGATCAGATTGAGCGAGTCAATCGGAAGTTTCTACATATGTGGGGTTCAATCTTGGTATTAACCTGGTGACCGTAAGCTTTGATGAGCTCAACAAAAGATGCAGCACCCTCAATCCTGTGGACCGTAGACTTTTGGCCGACTCATCTTTCTTCCGTAAGTTGCTTCTGGGTAAAATAGACTCACCCACACTGCTATCAATGGTGCGCTTCCTGGTTCCTCGACTTGGTTCACGTTCTGGAAGCCTCTTTTGGGTTCCATTTTCAGCGACAAACTATGCCTACCATCGTCCGATGTGCAGGTTACCGCGTGGGATGAACCAAGTGATGGACGTGTGCCCTGACAGATTTATTTTTTCAATCTCCTGAGGATGTTAGGAGGAGAGTTCTAGTTCTATGGAAAAATGACAGACATTAGCAGTATCGAGTAAATACATATGCGGACATCTTACCTGTTTTTATTTATTTATAATCATCATTATATTATATTTTGTACATTTGTATTGGGCTTGCCCGTATTATTATAAACAAATAAATAAAGGAAGACTTCAACACCAAACCTTTCGACAGGTCGATTGTAGCTGTGTGTTTCTGCCCAATTTGACCACAATTAGCTCTAAATAATGAGCACAACCCTCGTAATTATAAATTAAAGCATAAATATTTGAATGCGTCATCTAAATAGATGAATTTAAACATTTTTAAAGCAGACTCAAATTTTTAGGGACGTTAGGATCCATGCGTCCTCGTTGTAATATAAAGCACAGAAAGAAGCACTGCAATTCCAAATTCGCAATTAATGAGGATAGGAAATGAGAATGTGTAGGTAATGGTAAGTAGAAAGTCATGCGTGTCAAGTAGGATATATATAGATTTCAAAGAAAAACGGAGTTATTGAAAAATAGTCTATTTCCACTAATACACGAAAAACGCAAAAAGCACTGTTATACCGGTTTCGGTGATCAAACCATCGTCAGTAACACACAATAACTATTGGAAATAGTGGAAATAGACTATTTTTCAATAACTCCGTTTTTCTTTGAAATGGGTTTCCACGATTTCGTCGCGAGTGATTTAGTTCGTATATAAGATTTGATAGGGAGCTGGTCATCAGCAATAATACGCGTTATTCATATTGTACTTCCTACAACTCATGATGAAGGAAATCACATCGATTTAGCTGAGTTATGTTGGTGAGTACGAAGGCGGAAATGAAATTATGAAACTACCTTGAGCTGCACTCACTCATAAAAGAGGGACAACACGGAAGACGGAACTAGGTATCTGAGAGAAGCCGTTTTTCATTATTAAAGGGATGATAAACACGCCATACCTACTGAATATAGATTATCAGTCTACACTGTCACTATTGACCTTCTTGCATAATAGCTCCCCCAGTAATATTTATTGCTTGTAAACACAATACGAGCCCGATAATGTTTAATGATGTGGCCATAAGAGGACGTCATTTGGTTCCGTAGTTCGTGATTTAAACGAAAGAAGAAAGAAGGCTTAAGGCTGAAACTGCGTTAGAACCTCAATTTTCCACTCTTTGGTCAAAATTGATTTCATTCGGACACCTCGTCCTGAACAACATGGAAAACGACACTCACAAGCATATTACTAAAACGCAAAAAAAAACTATTTTTACACCCATTTTCACTCATAACACCCCTGGGTATATTCCGATCGGGCTGAAAAGTTTCGGGACATACCTAACTAGAGCCCAAATGGAGTCTGTGTGAGGAATAACGAATTTTTTAGACTGAAAATAAAGTAGATATGGATGGTACGGCAAACGGCGTAAGGCGGACGGACATTTTTGCAATCTACGCACCTTGAAACGTAAAAGAAATAAATAGCTATTTCTGATGGTTTCCACAAATTATGGCCCCCAAAAACACAAATTACGCTCCTATTTTTTCAAATTACCTCTGATCATTGATAGTGCCATTTAATTGTCTTGATTCACCTGTTGACACTTTTTCTAGTAGTATTCACAGAATAATAAACCAAAATGCTAATTATGATCAATGCAAAAGTGGACAATATCACATATCTATTTTATACTTATATTTTTTTTTTAAGTATTTTATATCTATTTTAGATCTGTTAATAGCTCTATTAATATATTTTACATCTTTCAATAGATCTATTTTCTATCCGAATAGATCTAAAATATATTCTATCGTAATATATATACTATAGATTCCATCTTAATAGATCTAGAATAGATTCTATCTAATAGGTCTAAAATAGATCTATTATAGATCTAAAATAGATCTAAGACATTTTAGATAGATCTAAAAGATTTAATAGATCTAAATAGATTTAGATCGGAATAGATCTTAAATATATAGATCTAAAATGGATCTAAGATAGACATTAATAGATATAAAATAGATTATATCTTAATAGATCTAAAATCTAATAATTAATAATATATTTTAGATCTATTAATAGATAAAGTATCTATTAAAATGTATCACATATATATCATTTATCTATTAAAGTATCTATCATAAAAATCTACTTAAAAAGTGATCCAAACTTACAGGGCATGCTCAGACGGGACGATTTCCATGATTTTGAAATGGGACCATCGGAAATCAAACCTCAAAATTCCAGCTCTCTACGACTACTGTTCGCGTAGTTGGAAGCGTTACGAGGAAATGGTCAACATTTCATGTTCGCGCATGCCCAGACGAAAGTAACTCTACGATTCCAAAGAAATTCATTTAGAACTATTATAGTGTTATCCCTGATCGACACTCCTCGTTTGAACTCTCAACGATATTTAGGGTTGCTAATGGCGTTTCAAGTATTTCACGTTTGCGCATGCGCAGACGAAAGTTACTCTACGATTCCAATGAAATTCATTTAGAACTATTATAGCGTTATCCCTGACCGACCCTCCAAGTTTGAACTCATTTCAATGATATTTAGGGTAGTTATGGGTGTTCCAATTATTTCACGTTCGCGCATGCGCAGACGAAAGTTACAGTAATTTTATAATGATTTTGGTATGGGTCCATCTGTGACTCAACCCGCACCTACCCTCGAAATTTCAGCCCACTTCGACCATTATTTCGGGTAGTTATGGCCGTTACAAGGAATTACCACAGACAGTCAGACACGGAACCAAAAATGTTCCTCGATATCTGAAACGCAAAATGGTAGTGGAAATTTTCATTTTGGAGGACATGAATTTTTTTTTTTACATGGATATGTCTTTTAGGCTGGGGGTCAGTTAAATTTTTGCGACAGGCAAAAAATGCGACGTTTTTTGGGCCGAATCCCGTTGTGGTAGAGACTTGAAATTTGTCATGTAGTCACCTTAGGACTAGTAAATGACGATACATAGGGCCCGGATCAGCTGAGAGGCTCAAAAGCTTATTTCTGAGCTATTCATCCTGTAAAGTTGTAATTTGTCATGTAATTTTGTCTAACCAGTGCTTCAAATTTTGGGAGACCTTAAATTGCTTAAATCATTAAATCATTTAATAGCTAAGAGATTGGTTAAATCATTTACCACTCACATTAAGCTCTCACTTGATGGGAAAGACATATCCCTTTAAGGCTTTCCCATCAAGGGAGAGCTTAATGGAACTGGTAAATGATTTAAGCAATCTCTTAGCAATTAAATTACTTAATAATTTAAGCAATTTAAGGTCTTTTAAGACTCTTGAATTCGTTCATTAAACTGAAAACTTGAGATGACGTTGATGCACCGACATCAATCTGAGCATACTGGCGATAAAACCGTCTGTCTGTTGTGATGATTTTGATCGACCATGATCACGATCAAACAGTAATGACTAAACTTCTTCGTATATTTTGCACTCATTCACGAATCCAAGGGCTTCCGTACCTACGGTAGTGAGGAAGCACAACGCTGCAAAGTCCTTGTCACATGGGTTTATTATTCTACTGGACACACATACAGAAATGTGGGCTGTTTATTTATTGTTTCTTTTATATAAAATAATTGAAATAGCTATTTCTGGTGGTTTCCACCAATTTTGGCCCCCAAAAAACGAATTAGGTACGCTACTTTTGGTTGATTATTCTGTGAATAATACACCTATGTATTCGCTCAGCAAAAAATTTTTATAACACCCCCTCAAAATTTTTTCTTTTCCGTTTCAAGGTGCGTAGATTCCAAAAATGCAATGTCCGTATCACGTGTACAGGCTTCATTTTCGGTCTAAAAAATTCGTTCATTCGCACACATGCTCCATTTTGGCCCTAGTTCTGTCCCGAAACTTTTCAGCCCGATCGGAATATACCTAGGGGTGTTATGAGTGAAAATGTGTATAAAAATAGGTAGGTACTTTTTGTGTTTTAGTAACATATTAGTAAAATGAGCTTTTGAGGTATCGTTTTCAATGTTTTTTGGGACGAGAAGACCGAATATGAAGTCGATTTTGACCGAAGAGTGGAAAATTGAGGTTCTACCAAATGTTCAGCTCCCAAAATTGATTTTTTATGAGTCAAAAACCTGCGAAATCGTCTGAAATCACCATCAATTTGTATAATAACACTAGAAAAAGTGTCAACACGTGGATCAAGACGATTAAATGGTACAATCAATGATCAAAGGTAATGTGAAAAAAAAAGGAGCGTAGTACCTAATTCAAGTTCTGGGGGCCAAAATTTGTGGAAACCACCAGAAATAGCCATTTCAATTATTTTACATGAAAGAAACAATAAATAAACAGCCAGCATTTCTGTAGGTATGTCCAATAGAATAATAAACCCATGTGACAAGGACTTTGCAGCGTTTTTTCTTTTTTTTCAAATAATCTTTGATCATTGATAGTACCATTTAATCGTCTTAATCCACCTGTTGACACTAATTTTTCTAGTGTTATTCTACAAATTGATGGTGATTTCAGACGATTTCCCAGGTTTTTGACTCGTAAAAAATCAATTTCGGGAGCTGAACATCTGGTTCCACTCCTTGGTCAAAATCGACTTCATATTCGGCCTTCTCGTCTCCAAAAACATGAAAAACGATACCTCAAAAGCTAATTTTACTAACATGTTACTAAAAACAAAAAGTACCTATTTTTATACACATTTTCACTCATAACACCCCTGGGTATATTCCGATCGGGCTGAAAAGTTTCGGGACACAACTAGGGCCCAAATGGAGCATGTGTGCGAAAGAACGAATTTTTTAGACCGAAAATGAAGCCTGTACACGTGATACGGCGTACGACCGACGGACATTGCATTTTTGGAATCTACCTACGCACCTTGAAACTGAAAAGAAAAAATTTTGAGGGGGTGTTATAAAAATTTTTTGCTGAGCGAATACATAGGTGTATTATTCACAGAATAATAAACCAAAACAACAACACCCTCATTGCAGGACTATTTTCTGGTCCGCTTCACAGAGTGCGGCCCTCGTTTGAAATTCTACTAACCAGCTCCAGCTCATGTAAACAAACAAGAAGGCAACGAAGGATAAAATATTACGCATTTGAAACTGATAAAGAAAAACGTTCTCCCGGCTCAGTTGTGCAGATTCGAGATCAACTTATCGAAGATGAATATTGTTGTCTTCGATAAGTTTTCAGACGGTCGAAGGAGTTTGTTGCTGTGTGGAGCTACTGGTGCGCGCCAAATGTCAACAGACTCTCCTCACCGCCAATTATCCGTTGCTAGTTTAATAAAATACTGACCGGGGCAGTTGGGTGTTCCTGAGGCGGCAACAGTGCGGACCCACCGGGCGTGCGAGGTGATAAATGTTATACCTTCAACATCGGCGGTGTCTTCGACCGGGTCCGGGTGCAGCCCGCTGGAGGACGACCTTTTGCTTTTTACCCTCACAGAGATTTTTACTGCTTTCCGACCGAGTCCGTACGGTGACTTTCTACGCCAAGTTGACCGTCGTGGAGGGGGGGGGGGATAAAGGGGGGAATGAAGGGGGGTAGAGGTGATCTTTACGGTGGGTTCAATTAAAAATTACGATGCGCGGCCTGGTTTTCTGTTTATGGTTTTCTTACGCGGAGGTTGACAACTAGAACCGTTTTTTACGACGACTGTGATCCTCGAAATCGCGTTACGTTGTGGGGGATGAAATTAAGTTTTCGAGCAGATAATTGCCGGAGGCCATCTCGCGCGTTGAGCAAGAAAAAACCTCTTAAACCGAAACGAACTCTTCGGAACGCGATTGACTGTAATAATTGACTGCACTTGAAGGTTTGCAACTGTTGCAACCTGTGGCTGCAGAACCGATGTTTGATTCCATTTAGCCACAAATACCCACCCGTTGCTCACCTCTGCTTGATACAACTTGAGTTTTGCCTACCTGGGTACAGTCGACTCCAGATAAGTTGAAATCGTGGGGGCCTCAAAGAAAGTTTAAATTACCGAGAATTCGTAATCACCGGGCGTTTTGGTTTATTATTCCGTGAATAATACAACACCTACCTATGTAATCGCTGAGCAAAAAAATTTTATACACTTCATTTTCGGTCTAAAAAATTCGTTCTTTCGCACACAAGCTCCATTTGGGCCCTAGTTGTGTCCCGAAACTTTGCATCCCGATCGGAATATACCCAGGGGTGTTATGAGTGAAAATTGGTACAAAAATAGGTATTTTTGTGTTTTAGTTAGCATGTGCTTTTGAGGTATCGTTTTCCATGTTTTTGCGGACGACAAGACCGAATATGAAGTCGATTTTGACCAAAGAGAGGAAAATTGAGGTTCTACTAAAGGTTCAGCTCCCAAAATTGTTTTTTTATGAGTCAAAAACATGGGAAATCATCTGAAATCACCATCGATTTGTATTATAACAGTAGAAAAAGTGTCAACACGTGTATCAAGACGGTTAAATGGCACTACCAATGATCAAAGATAATTTGAAAAAAAAAAGGAGCGTGCCTAATTCGTGTTTTGGGGGCCAAAATTGGTAGAAACCACCATAAATAGCTATTTCAATTATATCACATGAAAGAAACAATAAATGAACAGCCAACATTTCTGCAGGTATGTCCAATAGAATAATAAGCCCATGTGACAAGGACTTTGCAGCGTTTTTAATTATCGGGAGGACCCAAGGGAAAATTTCAAATTAACGAGAGCTTACGTTAACTTACGTGCAATTTATTTAGAATGAATCTTAGTACCTATTAATATCTAGAGGTGCAAACAACACGAAACCGAAAAACTCGAAGCGACCAAAAACACTGTTTACACGACAGAACAAGTAGAGTTTTATATACCCCCCCCCCCCCCTCCAGCCCTCACCATGGGGGTCACCAGTGTTGATTTTGGGTTATTATTTGTAAATTATTACACAACGGTTTATTATTGTGTAAATTACTGCGCAACGGTAAATTATTACACAACAGTAAATTATTACACAACGGTAAATTATTACACAACGGTTTATTATACTACAGTGGGCCCCGCTTAATGTGACCGTGGATAATGTTATCACCCGTTTATTGTGATCACAACAGTCGGAACCGAAACCCATGGATAATGTTACATTGAATATTGCTGTATTGACGGCTATTTTTCACAGTCAGTCACAGTCAGTTTGTATTGTTCCGTCCTCCAGTGAGCTGTGCGTTGCTAAAATGAGTAAGAGACGTGATTTGTGTGTTTTGGAGAAGGGTATTACACAACGGTTTATTATACTAAGTATCTACGCAGAAGGGGCATCTACATTGATAAATTATATTATTACACAACGGTTTGGTTATTCTTTACCTTATGCATCATGAATAACTACAAAAAATGGTGAATTGTGAATGAATTATTGAAATTATTGAATCCCGCGCATTTGTACGACACTTTAATTCACGGGCCGGCTCCAGTACTCGATTTGGGGCTTTCCTGGGGAGGTTCGAGGGTTTTCTGACCACAGAAAACAGTGACCTACGCAGAAGGGGCATCTATACAGGTAAATAATAAACCGCTGTGTAATAATTTGCAGCGTTTTTCAATTGTAGAATAAGGTCAGAAACATGATGAAAGATTTCTGAGAAAATGTTGTGTATCTGATTTAGATTCCTGATAGAGCGAAGTGTCCTTTTTGACATTTATTAAAACCAATTTTCAATTATTTAGAGGGTGTGTGTGGGGGGGGGGGGGGGGGGGGTCCGACACGTCCTGTACAGTAACAGCTACTTGTATCGCAAATAGTTGTTTTGACCTATACGAGCACGAGTTTCCCCATTTACCGAGCACCGAACCAAGCGCCTGGCGCCGACTTGTTTACGATCGGTTTATGGAAACCTGCAAGGGCCTCGCTCCCGAAGCGAACCGCCCGAGCGGAGAAGCAGCAACTCGCCTTTTAGGAGATCCGAGCAAGTGAAGAACAGACGTCAGCGGGATCCTTCAGGACGTCTTGCGAGGTCGGAGCTTTATGAGAGCTTTCCCTCGAACGACAGGACGGCGGTAATCTCTCAGGACTCGGCCAGAGCCTTCGATCCCCTCGAAAAACACTTCATCACCTTCCACACCTGCCTCTCGCGGTCTTTGACGGATCCTGAAAGAGGTCGGTCATTCGATGTGACAGTTGCGCAAGGGCTTCTGAAGCTCGTGGTCGACAGCGCGACATCCTTGGGACAGACGGCTTTTGTCCCTGGTGTTTGTTGCCAAAGAAAAACTGAGTTATTGAAAAAATAGTCTATTTCCGATAATACACGAAAAACGCAAAAAACACTGTTATACCGGTTTCGAATTGAATTGAATTGAATTTATTGACCGAAAGAAAGAAAGTAAAACACACACAAAATGGCACATACAGTAGAAGTCGCTTACAGTGATCGAATTGGGACCGACTGGAAACAATCACTATAAGCGACCAATCTCTATAAGCGACTTCTACTTTGTGGTGATTTTAGCCATTTTTACCGAGATTGGCGAATGTGACACCCCAGAACTGACCTAATTTTGATTAATTTTTTTTTTAGGAATCTTCATTAAAACCTATAGGCAGTTATCTTGTGTTTCGGATCATCGTTCAATAGGTACCTACCACTTTTGGTGAATATATACCATTTTCAGGAGATATCAGCCCTTTTTACCTATTTCGCCGACTTTTAACATCCAAAAACTAGAAAACTAATCACTATAACCGACCTTTTGATCACTATAACAGGCCAATTCACTGTGTGTTTACATGCAGCCGATCGGGACCTGAATGTTTCTATCCTTATATCCGACTTATTCCTTTAACCACCTTTCTACTAAGCGACTTCTACTGTAGGTACATATAAAATATCGTACATGAAAAATATCATACATAAAAACACAAAAGAAGTGAATTTCATTCTGCCCACCAGCCAATAAGTTCATAAGAACTTGTGGCGGCTGGTGGAGCAGATATCAGCCAAAAATATTTAAGCAATCAACATAATGAAACAAATGCCATGTACCCAAAGAGATTCAAACCAGAAACTCTCCGTAAATTAATGAAACCCCTTTATCCTGCTAAGAATTCGTCCCCTAAAATTCATAAAACTACTGTCATGTCAGGATTAATTTTACAAGCATAAACAAACTTTAAAGCTTTATAATATGCATTGTTTTTTGCAAGCTCGGTTTTGAGCTTAGGCAACCTAACATTTGACGACTCTGCATTACGCATATGCGTGACACTGCCTCTATGGTCAGGCTTTGGTGATCAAACCATCGTCAGTAACAAACAATAACTCAATAGAGATAATAAGAGTTCCAATAAGAACCAATAACAAATAATAATAGAGTTACTGTTTGTTACTGACGATGGTTTGATCACCGAAACTGGTACCTATAACAGTGTATTTTTTGCGTTTTTCGTGTATTAGTGGAAATAGACTATTTTTTCAATAACTCCGTTTTTCTTTGAAATGGGTTTCCGCGATTCCTTCGCGAGTGATTTATTTCGTGTTTGTTGCCCCTCTAAGTTGCAGTCTGTAAACTCGATTTCTACAGAGGTTAGGAGTGCATAAAGTAACAATCTATTATATGCAAACATATTGGTGAATAATGTCGGCATCACAGGGGCGCTCACAGGACGTTGTGTAGATGTGCCTGTTACTTTGATAGCTTGTTTCCCCAAGTTTCCGAAACTGAATCAGTACACAAAAGGAAACATTAAAATCTGGTACAAACCTCTGACAAATTTAATCGCACATAGCGTCATAGTATCGATAACATCATCGTACCCATACAAACCCTTCCATCACGATAAGAAAGTCTGCAAATTCGAGTAGGCAGTACAGCTTGCTCACTTGAATCACATGAACGTATAAGAAAAGTTGGGTAGTTTCGTTTTGATATGGTACGAGCTGCGATCCAACCCGCGTTTACCCTCAACATTTCAGCTCTCTACGACTATTTTTCGCGTTGTTAGGAAGAAGCGTTACAAAGAAATGGTCAACACTTCATGTTAGCGCATGCGCAGACGAAAGTTACGGTATGATTCCAATGAAATTCATATGGAACTATCAAAGTGTTATTCCTGATCCATACGCAGTACATCATATACAGTATGCTACATAGAAGATTATACCGTTCATTTACCTCATGTATGGAGTTCGTCTCACAATGAGGGATGTCAACTGCCGAGTAAAAGTGCAAGCTGGCCTGTCTGATACCTTCCAATCGACCAAAGGACTCAGGCAGGGGGATGCGCTGGCATGCATCCTGTTCAACATAGCTCTTGATCGGGCAATCAAGGACGCTGGTCTGGATCGCCGAGGCACCATCTTCAACCGTAGCGTCCAAATACTGGCATATGCAGACGACATCGATGTGATTGGCAGGAGTGAGCGGGATGTGAGGGAGGCTTTCTTGGCATTAGACCGAGAAGCACGAAAAATGGGACTCGTGGTGAATGAGCAAAAAACGAAATACATGATTGCAATGCGTAATCCACCACCAGTCCAACACATTGACATGGGTGAGTACAGATTCCAGGGTGTTGAATCCTTTCAATACCTTGGGTCTGTTGTCACAGCTGCTAATGATATGTCCCGAGAAATCGCAGCTAGACTTGTGGCTGCCAACAGAAGCTACTTTGGATTGGTGGGGCACTTCAAGTCCCGGAACGTGTCAAGGAATACCAAGCTCCTCCTGTACAAGACCCTCGTCCGCCCGATCCTCACCTACGGCTCGGAAACATGGACCCTGACTGCGGCAAATCTAAACGCACTTGAGGTCTTTGAGAGAAAGATCCTGAGAAGGATATTTGGACCAGTCAGGGAAGGCGCACAGTGGCGAACCCGGTATAATAATGAAGTTTACTCTCTGTATAATGACCAGCGCATTACCGGGTTCATCAAATGTGGGAGGCTGCGCTGGGCCGGCCACGTAGCACGCATGGCTGACACAGAGATACCAAGCACATCCTACGAGGGAGTCCTGGGGGAAGGCGGCCTAGAGGTAGACCTGGTCTCCGCTGGCTGGATGGAGTGGAAGAGGATTGTCGGGCGATGGGCGTGAGAGGTTGGAGGGTTGTTGCCAAGAATCGGACGGAATGGCGACAGCTACTGGAGCAGGTCAAGGCCCGACACGGGCTGTAGTATCATGGGGTATGGGGGGGGGGGGGTATGGAGTTCGTAATATTTTGTATCAGGCAAACTTGAAACTACTTGTAGTGAATGCTAAGGTGACGGGCATTCACCACGAGAGGCGTTTAAGGTAGGTTGTGCCTGGTTTGGTTATAGTGCAGAGCTACCACCATGCCCGGGATCTTTTTGGATGTTTGCCTGGTTTGGTTATAGTGCAGAGCTACCACCATGCCCAGGACCTTTTCGGGATCGTTGCCTGGTTTGGTTATAGTGCAAGACTACCATCATGCCCAGGATCTTTTAGGTTGAGGAAAGAGATGAGGAGGAGAGAGAGAATAGTCTTTGACTAGAGGAGAGCGTAGAATGGTTGGAAAGGCAAAGGAGGTGAGTATTTATAGCCCTTAGGGCTATCTCCCTCCATCCTCCAGCTAGTGGAGGATGGTGGGGATCCCCACTGGGTTCCTCGGTTCCCCTGCGTCTTCCGTCCCCACTTCTATGTTTATTTGGTGAGATCTTAATTTCACAGGGAGTGGTTCTGGGAGGATACCCGACACTACTGTATTTTGCCACGGTGCAATCAGTGATCTCCTATGGTCTCGTCGTATAGGGAAGCGCTTATTCATTTTCGAAGCAGCTGCCAATAAATACGGGCTAATTCTGAAAAAGGTGTTTGGTAAAAGAGCCCCGATTCTAGAGCGCTGTGAACGCATTTTTAAATCTAGTTCGATGTAAAAATGTGTCAATGTGTTTAAGATTTACTCATAAAATGACACGTCTAGCTCATTCCCGATCTGATTTCGTTTGAGGGACTTTCATCTGTTTTTCCCATGATGGAGTAGGTAGCTTATTTATTTTCTTTTGAGTTACTCTTTCCGCTTGTGAAAGTGCTATTAGCAACTGAACTCTGACCTCACACGCGGGCATGTGCCCAAGTGAAGTCAGAATTTACACGATGTGTTCGTTTATTCTTAAGGGATTTAATTTAATTTTGCGATATGATGTACTTTTACTTGTAAATTTGTGGAAATAAAAAAAAATGTGTAATTAAAGTTGAACTAAATTGTTTTGCCGTAAAAACTGTATCAGTTTCCAAAAAGAACCATGAAATTCGTATGAAAATCGCGGCCTGGCCATCGCAAACAATGCTTACCCCTTTCTTCTTTTGAAAGAGGAAAACTCGGAAAAATACGTCTTGACGTTTTTAGGCGATCAGCTGTAAAACCAAATACCTAATAAAGATATTTGAGATGGGTGAAACTTAATACCCCACAGTACTACCATTCACGAAGTGATGTTGACGAATAACTACAATTGTTTCATTGGCGAAGTACCTATGTACGTATATATGTGCATAATACCGTGAGTACCTACGCACCGCACTACCACGAGAAGTGAACGCGAACTACGAGGAGTGGCCTGAAAACTCCATTAATCATTATCGAACTCATGTCAAAACAGGCCGAGCTGGTGTAAGCTGTAACAGTGTGGCTGTTCTCGATACATTTTTTCTTCCGGTGGATACGGCGTCGCTTGGGGAAGCCTAATCGATATACCTTCTTAACTGGTGATAATCTCGCTGGTCTAGGAGGGGGACTCTCGAGGGTCCACCCTCACTGTCACATGGTAACAGATCGTGGTTTGGTAGTATGCGCTGATCAATTCACCGTACTCCTTCCACTTTTTGTGGGCTTACCAGAAGGATAATCCCAAAGGTTTCCCAGAAGGATTCCTTTACTAAACAACCTGTCCCTTTGATAATACATAAATCTATTGGCTTCCCCACCCCCTTTCCCCCCCTTCAGAGTGTCAGTATAATTAAAATATACTGAGCTCAATAGAAGGAGATTGATGCGTTGACCCAGTTTACAAGTCCCAATAGTTGTTCCATCCCAACGATGGAGGTTGATCACTTAGAGGTTGCCCAGATGAGCACAATTCACTGAACCTCTGACAGCATTATCCGCCAACACTCGTATGTAGGAGATTTGCTCTCCACCAGGAAATATTATTGAGGTAGTAACATTACCATGGAGGTTAGTCACCTTGAACCTGTTCAGATGTCGTTTCCTGAACCAGAACTTCATACTACTTTTCATTCCCCCTTTTCCCTCTCATACTACCCTGCTACCCAGAAGTATGTCATGTGGGGAGGAGTGCAACAGTGTGGCTGTTCTGGATACTTTTTTTTCTTCCGGTGGATACGGCGTCGTTTGGGGAAGCCCAATCGATATCCCTTCTTAACCGGTGATAATCTCGCTGGTCTAGGAGGGGGACTCTCGAGGGTCCAAAACCACTGTTACACTCTGTCACAAAGCGGTTTGAAGTTTTCATTATCAGAAGGAAATAAGTATTCGCATTCCTGGACTCATCGAACTTCGACTTCTTTACTGGTTCTCTCCATGGGCTCAAGCGCCAGTTGTCTGAGTATCTTCGAGGTGTTTGACTCTAATTGGTGTATCATTTATCGCACTCATGTCTATATATATTTTTTTTCTGTTCTCACTTCCACATTTATACTGTAACCTACTTGTTACTTGGTCTTTTTACTTGTAAACGAACTATTACTAGCAACATTTTGCTCTTTCTCTGTACCTAATTGGCGTAAGCCGTTCTATAAATAAAATAAAATAAAATAAGTAACGAATAAGTTAATCATTTATGAAGATGGAACATATTCAACCGTTCGGTACTTTATAAATGCATGCGTCTATATAGGAAATGCTATACTCGGATGAAGACTTATCTGCAGAACCACAATCATGACGAGTTTCAAAAGTGCAGGTATGACGCTAGTTGATGGGAGTTTGAAGGGCGATTGAGATCCAGGTGTTTTTGAAACCATTATTTAATGAAAAACACAAGCTTTCAACTGCTCTCTGGCAGTCATCATCAGGTGTACAATACCAGAAATACTTGTGAGGCAGGTTGTCTTATCAGGAACAACTGTTAAGGACGTTTTTGTTGTTCCTGATAAGACAACTTGCCTTACAACTATTTCTGGTATTACACACCTGATGATGACTGTCAGAGAGCAATTGAAAGCTTGTGTTTTGGTTTATTATTTTCAATAATGAACCATTGGAATCAAGCATGAAAAAAAAATTCTAAACCCCCCCCCCCCCCCCCCTCAAAATTTGATGGTTTACGATTCAAGGTATGTAGAATCCAAAACTGCAATAAAAATATTTCTGTCTGTCCGCCGTACGCCGTGCGGGCCACTTTTCTTAGTTACCATGAAACAAAATTGATGAAATTCGGGTTATAGGTTCCTTTTGGGGTCTAGTTGGTCCTCGAAGCTCGACGTTACTGTCAGTCATCTCTAAGGGGTTCAAAATAAGGGTTGAAATTTTCAGAACGCCTTAGCTCGAAAACTTCCGATAGAAGGGTATGGTTTTTTTTTAACGACATTAAATTTGTCTTGAGCTAAACAATTTTTTGAGAACACCCGGAGCATCGTACGTCCAGCCGTTCGTGTGCACCAAAAAGCTTCGTCAACACGATCGTGAATCAAACGGTATAAATCTGGCCCGGATATCATCACTACGGAGCATCTGATTATAATCAAGGATGGCTGTATGAAGTCGAGTTGTTTGTTCTGCGATATTATTTCATTTTACAAGTGACGGACTATTGGATTTTGTTGGTAGGTAGGTACTTCTGAAATTTGAACAAGCGTTGAAGTATTATTGATGGTTAAATTATTACACAATGGCAAATTATTACACGACGGCAAATTATTACACAACGGCTAATTATTACACACCGGTAAATTATTACACAACGGTAAATTATTACACAAAGGCTCATCTACCCAGAAGGGGCTAGATTTTGTTGATAAGTACTTTAGCAACTTGAACAACCGTTGAAGTAATATTGATGGGTAAATTATTACACAATGGCAAATTATTACACAACGGCTCATCTTCCAAGAAGGGGCTGGATTTTGTTGATTGGTACTTTTGCAACTTGAACAACCGTTGAAGTATTATTGATGGGCAAATTATTACACAACGGTTCATTATTCTATCTCCGTAGAAGGCGAACCTATACAGGTAAATTATTACACAACGGTTTAGGTAGGTACCTAGTAACGAGAACGGGGTTAGGTACTAATCTACGGAGGGTCCGCGATCTACATAATATGTGTAGAATAGTACACATATGTTATATAGAAGGGTTATCTATACTGAGACCTGTGATCTGTAACAGGAGGGTATTCTGTACAAAATAATAAACCGTTGTGCAGGGATTTGCAGCGTTTTTCATTAAATAACGGTTTCAAAAACACCTGGATCTCAATCGCCCTTCAAACTCCCATCAACCAGCATTGAAAAAGAAGATCCTTAAAAATTAATTTAAACCTGTCGGTATGACGTTCAATAAATAAATCATGTCAACCATCCGTTTTTGGCGTCAGCCTGCTCCTCTTTCGATTTTCTTTTTCCGTCCTTGCGCAGGGATCGACCAAAAAAAGGCTGATGGAAAGGTGAACTTTTTAATTTGAAGCTGGATAAGGGGGGGGGGGGGGGTGAAGAGAAGGGAAGCGAGTAATTAGAACAAGAGGGGCAATGCCTCCTCCTCCTCGGCCCCTCAGCTCAGCCTCATCCTCGTCCGAGTTCATCAGGAGTTAATGAAGTTGGAAAGTTTCTTCTCTCGCTCTCTGTACGGGCAAGTGAAACACAAGTCCGTGTTTTCCCTTCTTCACTTTTTCCTCCGGCGAACTGCGGTGGATTTCAGTTAATTAGCGCGTCAAAACCTTCGACTTCGAGAGTTGAAACGGCAAAACGTTCAGCCGTATCGGGCTGAAGGTACGAGCGACTGAGTAATACCACGAAATGTCATCCAAACCGGTCGGACGGCTCCTTCACTAAAGACAAGAACCTAAGTACGTTATTGAATCATAATGCAGTCAGTGCAACACACATTGCAAGAGGTTTTCTTCCGGACAAAACCATCCACTTCGCCATTATTGAACACATTGTGCTCTGGTTCCCCTTACGTTCATCGATTTCAACATCGCCAGTTGAATTATAAAACCATTTTAAAACATTTTTATTTAAATTCACGACTATTTGCAACGATTTGCTCGATATTTATATTGATCTTAAAATATTACCACGTTATACGTAGAAATAAAAGCTGCAAATTATTACACAAAGGTTTATTATTTACCTGTATAGATGCCCCTTCTGCGTAGATCTCTGTTTTCTGTGGTCAATACCTAACCTCGAGCTCCCCCCAGGAAAGCCCTAAATCGAGTACTGGAGCCGGCTCCTGAATCAAAGTCTCCTACAAATCCGCGGGATTCAGCAATTCAATCATTAGGTCATTATTTTGTAGTTATTCATGAAGCATAAGGTAAACCGTTGTGTAATAATTTACCTGTATAATATTTTGTCCATCAATAATACTTCAAAGGTTGTTCAAGTTGCAAAAGTAGGTACCTATCAACAAAATCCAGCCCCTTCTACGTAGATGGTATAATGAACCGTTGTGTAATAATTTACCATTGTGTAATAATTTACCCATCAACAATACTTCAACGTTTGTTCACGTTTCAAAAGTACTTACCAACAAAATCCAATAGATCCATCATTTTTCAAATGAAATAATATCGCAAAAAAACCAAATCGGCTTCATACAGCCATCCTTGATTATAATCAGGTGCTCCCTAGTGATGATATCTGGGCCGTATTTATACCGTTCGATTCACGATCATGTTGACGAAGCTTTTCGGCACAAACGAACGGCTGGTCGTACAAAGCTCCGGGTGGTCTCAAAAAATTCTTTAGTTCAAGAACAATATATTTAAAAACGTTTAAAAAAACCATAACCTTCTATTGAAAGTTTTCGAGCTACGGCGTTCTGAAAATTGCAACCCCTATTTTGAACCCCTTAGAGATGACTGACAGTAACGTCGAGCTTCGAGGACCAACTAGACCCCGAACGGGACACATAAACCAAATTTCGTCAATTATGGTTCATGGTAACTAAGAAAAGTGCGGCGTACGGCGGACAAACAGACATTTTTGTATTGTATTTTCGGATTCTACATACCTTGAAACGTAAACCATTAAATTTTGAGGGGGGGGGGGGGGTTAAATTTTTGATTTTTTTTTTTTTTTTTTTTTTTTTTTCATGCTCGATTCCAAAGGTTTATTACTGAAAATAATAAACCAAAATAGTTCCACCAGGTTGTGGAGTTCGATAGGCGTCACTTTCTTTCATGTCCGTTTTACAGTTGCGCGGAACCATTGTGTATTGCTGGACAAAACTATGATTCTACTCGAGGGAATTTCGCATTTTTATTACCTTAAGCCGCTATTTTCCTACCATGTTTTACAACAGACCAAAATTTCACCAATGAAAATTGCCGAAATCGCTAGACCAGTTCGAAAGTTGAAACCTCCCCAAACCTTATCGCGAATTCATCACACCAGAAGTTGGTTGAGGAATGGCATTAAAAATGAATATATTTCTTTGAAGTGGAATTAGTACAATAATATATTCGAAACACGGAAGTGGCCTGCGGTTATTTCGTGCATCCAAAGAAGGTCGCGTGCTCGCTCGTTACCATTTTTCACGCCAACATCACATTCCGCCCTTTGTCAACGGTTAAAAACACGATAATACCCGAGTGATTAAAAAACCCTTCGTTAAGCGGGGGAAAACCGTGAATCGAATACGTTTTATGTGATAAAAATTCCACAAGAGTCAATTACATAAACGAGTTATTTTTGTATGCGGAAAACGGCGTTCAACAAAATGAAAAGGTAAAAAGCGAATAGAAGCACAACAGTGATTATCTAACAGATCAGTCGGCCCTTTGTCGTAACGTTCCACAGAGTTGAACAAGGAAGGATTGAGCGATTTCAAAGGAATGGGAAGTAGAGAGTGGAATGTTCATAAGGGATGAACGGGAAGGGCGAAATAATCAAGGAGGGATGAATAAGGTGTATAGAATGAAGGTATTGGATGTGGAGTGAAGAGAGTGGAATCATTGTAGAACGAGACGGAGGAATTTCCTTAAGGCGAAACAACACACAGTCAAACTCGTCACATAAGCCTGATCATGTGAATACCACGAATGGGTAACCATGGGTAATGTGTATGTACTCAAGAATGATATGTGAGACAGAATCGAGGAAATATCCGGAATTAGCATCAAATCAAAATACGCTACCAAGGACATGGCACAGAAGCTTCCTCGTGGCCTTCACAGTAGGTATGTCACCATTAAATTTTCATACATAAAGATTAAGATTAATTAACGGATTAATTAAAATAAAAATTCAGATTAATTAACGGATTAATTAACATAAAGATTCAGAGTAATTAACGGAATTATTTGACTGTTATTTAATAATAAGGGTACCTAATTCGAAGTTAGTATTCAAGCTTTAAGATAAAGTAATTAGTCCACGTATAGAACTGAGAACGCAGAGTCCTTATCAAATTTCAACTTCCAAGAGTGAACAGGAGAGAATTTAGCACATCAGCTGAGCAGGGTGTGGAACCCGTCATTTCAATCGTCAACGCAGAGGCCCTTCCAGGTTTATAGTTCTATGGTCTGGAATGCTCGACGTTTGGAATGTACGCGGTGCCAGTGCCACGTGCCACTGCCACCGCTGATTCAATCATGATGAATGTCGTGTGGGACCTCAAGGGACCTTACCCGTATCATCCCCGAAAATCTGACCAAAATCCGTTCAAAATAGATGGAGTTATGACCGTAACAAGACAATCCCGTTAGCGCCTGCGCAGAGGCTACCGTTGATTTGATTGTGATGAAGCTGATAGGGGATCATCTAGCGCTAAACCCACACAATTCCTGAAAATTTGATTGAAATCGGATCAAAATTGTGGAGGTTATGGCTGTGGCAAGGAAATGTGGACGGCAGGCAGACGTGTGGCAAGGCAGACGGGCAGACAGACACGAAACCAAATTTGTTCAGGAGGCACTAAAACGCAAAATGCAAAAAAAATTTTGATTTTGGAGCACACACACAAAATTTTCATTTCGAAAGTGAAAAACAAAGCTTCTGCTGCCTTGCAGACTCGGAAGCAATAATGTCAGGGTTGACAACGAGGCACTATTGCTTCCGAGTCTGCAAGGCAGCAGAAGCTTTGTTTTCACTTTCGAAATGAAAATTTCTTTTTGTGCTCCAAAATCAATTTCCACTTGCATTTTGCGTTTCAGGGCCTCCTGAATAAATTTGGTTTCGTGTCTGTCTGTACGTCTGTCCGTCTACATTTTCTTGCCACAGCCATAACTTCCACAATTTTGATCCGATTTGAATCAAATTTTCAGGAATTGTGTGGGTTTAGCGTTAGATGGTCTCCTATCAGTTTCATCATGATCGAATCAACGGTAGCCTCTGCGCAGGCGCTAACGAGATTTTCTTGTTACGGTCATAACTCCATCAATTTTGAACGGATTTTGGTCGGATTTTCAGGGATGATGCGGGTAAGGTCCCTTGAGGTCCCACACGACATTCATCATGATTGAATCAGCGGTGGCAGTGGCACGTGGCACTGGCACCGCGTACATTCCAAACGTCGAGCATTCCAGACCATAGAACCACAAACCTGGAAGGGCCTCTGCGTTGACGAATGAAATGACGGGCTCCGCACCCTGCTCAGCTGATGTGCTAAATTCTCTCCTGTTCACCCTTGGAAGTTGAAATTTGATAAGGACTCTTTGCGTTCTCAGTTCTATACGTGGACTAATTACTTTATCTTAAAGCTTGAATACTAACTTCGAATTAGGTACCCTTATTATTAAATAACAGTCAAATAATTCCGTTAATTAATCTGAATCTTTATGTTAATTAATCCGTTAATTAATCTGAATTTTTATGTTAATTAATCCGTTAATTAATCTTAATCTTTATGTATGAAAATTTAATGGTGACATACTGTGAAGGCCACGAGGAAGCTTCTGTGCCATGTTCTTGGCAGTATTTTTTTTGCTCTCGTGTAAAGCAGCCTTTTTGGAGTTACGGGTTTTCTCTCCCCACCGTCGTTATACCAGTTTCATATTCTCGGATCGAAAGTATCGATACAAAAATTCTTGGGTATCAGGTAGTATCGAATATCGACTATTTTTATTGCACGATTTTTAATTCACATTCAATTTGTAAAATAATTTGCTTGCCATAAGGGCCATTATTATTTTAGTTCCCTTTTTAGCGAATTTTCGAAGAAAAGGAAGCTATTGTTCTCGGTCCAAAATTTTTAAAACTCGAATTTCCGAAAGATTTTTATACCAAAATCCGTTTCAGACCATCCTGAATTCCCTGCCGAAAGACACCAAAAATTATATGTATATATATATATATATTTATATATATTTATATATTTATATATTTATATATTTATATATTTATATATTTATATATTCATATATTTATATATATATTTATATATGTATGTGTCATTCCAGACGATAACTCTCGAAAGAATTGAGATAAAAAGTTCAAATTTGCACGAAAAATCTGTCTTGGCAATCGACAGGCTATGTTCGAAGATGGGCAGAATCGGGTCACCCTAAGAGGGAGTTTTGGGGAGTTTTAGGGGGGGAAAATTACCCATAAATTCCCAAAATGAAAAAGTCTGACAAGTGACACCTCATTTTAAAGGTTTTTGTACGCTGAACACGATGGTGAAATCAGAATTGCGATATCTCATTCCATTCTCAAACTGGAGCACTTTGAAGATGAAGGAACGTGGTTATTTCTTGAGATGTTCTTCCTGTTCGTCTGCTCTAATCTGATAACGGAATGGGATATCGCAATTCTGACTTCACCATCGTGTTCAGCGTTGGAAAATCTACAAACCGAGGTGTTACTCGGCAAAAAATGGAACAAAAAATTTGTTACGTACCCAATACCTATTCTTCTGGTATTCAAAACATTTTTGATTTCCCCCTCCCCCTCCTTCCACCCCAAATTTTACTTTGCGTAAAACTACTCCTGTTTTAATTTTGTATGGTATCAAGTTCATTGGCCGAAAATTAATTTTCAGAACATTTTAGGCGGAGGAGGAAGATGCCGAAAACTTCGAAAATTCGCTCTTATAGCCATGCTGCATGACTGTGGTTTTTTTTTACATAATATTGTAAGAAGCAAGGCGGGAACGCGGTTCCTATTTTGACAATAAAACCAAGTTTCTATTCTGTTCTATCCTGAAGGTTGCTGTTGTGCAAATCTGGCTGGTTATTTTGTTGTCTGACGATTTGTTTGAGCGGATTCTACAAATAAATGATCGTTTGGCTTTTCGGGTTCGGTACCTTTGGATGATGAAGGTGGTTTCGTGTCCGTGCTGAGGGCTCGGGTGAAGTGTTCGTCGACGACGGCAGCGACATCGCCCGTGTAGTGCGTGAACACGACGCAATTGGCGGACACGTACTGAGCTCGACTGCTGCTACCGCTCTCGTCCTCTTCGTCCGTGTAGACGCTACCCGAACCTGCAACCACCAGACAACTGTCAGTAAACCATAATGTTGGCTGCACCTGCGTAGTTTGTACAGAGGTTCCGAGTTCGAAAGAAAAACGCTGCAAATTATTACACAACGGCTTATTATTTACCTGTATAGGTGCCCCTTCAGCGTAGATCACTGTTTTCTGTGGTCAATACCTACCCTTCAGCTCACGCCAGGAAAGCCATAAACCCGAGTACTGGCCCAGAAATTACAGTTTCATAAAAATATCAGGATTCAATAATTCAATCATTAATTATTTGTTGTTGTAGTGAATGCATAGGTGACGAGAATTCACCACTAGAGGTGTTAGGATAGGTTGTCCCCGGTTTGGTTATAGCGCAAGGGCTACCACCATGCCCAGGATCTTTTTGGAGGCGTTAGGCTCCTCTCGCTCTCCTCCTCCTAAAAGATCCCGGGCATGGTGGTAGCCTCCCAGCTATAACCAAACCGGGCAGAGCCTCCTAAAAGATCCTGGGCGTGGTGGTAGCCTCGCGCTATAACCAAACCAGGCAAACGCTTCCCAAAAGATCCTGGGCATGGTGGTAGACTATGTGCTATAACCAAACCAGGCAACGCCTCCAAAAGAAGGAGGTGAGAGAGTAGTCAGCGACTAGAGGAGAGCGTAGAATGAGCTGTGGAAGGCGAAGTAGTCGAGATTTTATAGCCCCTGGGGCTATCTCCCTCCATCCTCCATACTGGTGGAGGATGGTGGGGATCCCCACTAGGTTCCTGGGACCTCCTGCATCTGCCACGTCGTTCCATGGTTTATTGCGAGATCTTAATGATAATACAAGGAGCGGTTCTGGGAGGATACCACGACAGTTGTTATTCATGAAGCATAAACTTTGTTCAAGCTACAAAAGTATCAACAAAATCCAAAAGACCCATCATTCTTCAATGAAATAATATCACAGAACAACCAACTCGACTTCGTAAAGCCGTCCTTGATTATAAGCAGGTGCTCCCTAGTGATGATATCTGGGCCGGTTTTATACCGTTTCATTCACGATCGTGTTAACGAACCTTTCCGGTGCAAACGAACGGTTGATCGTACAATGCTCAGGTTGGTCTCAAAAAATTCTTTAGTTTGAGATCAATACAAAAACGCTGCAAAGTCCTTATCACATGGGTTTATTATTCTATTGGACTTATCTACAGAAATGTTGGCTGTTCATTTATTGTTTTTTTCATGTGTAATAATTGAAATAGCTAACTATTTTTGATGGTTTGCACCAATTTTTGCCCGCAAAAACACGAATTAGGCTCCTATTTTTGACAAATTATCTTCGATCATTGACAGTGCCATTTAATTGTCTTGATCCACCTGTTGATACTACTTCTAGTGTTATTATTCAAATTTATGGTGATTTCAGACAATTTCCCAGGTCATAAAAATTAGTTCTGGAGCTGGCTTCGTTACCTAAATTTTTCACTCCTTGGTCAAAATCAACTTCATATTCGGTCTTATTGCCCTAAAAACCGTGGAAAACTCACAAGCTCATGTTCACTAGATCCTCAAAAAACCTCGAAAACCCCATTTTTCTCCCATATAACACCCCTGGGTGCATTCCGATCGGGCTGCCGAGCTTCGGAGCACAACTAGGACCCAAATGTGTTCCCACATGGAGACCCAAAATGTTTTGTTTTTCCTGCTTCCAAAAACATTCTCACGTTTTATTATTTTTATCGAAACTCGACGTCTCCGCGTGTCCACGTCAAAACTCAACATTTCCAAACCACTTTTCCTCGTAACTGTGTCAGGTTTAATGATACAAAGTTGTAATTAGGCATCAATACTAAGGGGTGGGGAAGGAACTTATTGACAGAGTTGGTTTGATTTCAAAAGCTGACGCGGCTCTGTATCACGTTTTTTGGCTCTCCTGAAAATTTTCTGAAAGTGGAGATGTTGAGTTTTGATTAATCTCTCCTAGAAGCGCGATAATACTATCTAATATTTATGATAATTTGGTGACGGTAGACCCACATATTACATCTGGCAGGACTGATACGGTTCTGCGGGACTGTTCTCGAGGCTGAAGTTGTATTATAAGTGCGTCGACTGCTTCTAACTGAAAGCATACACCTGTCACTAAGCCGCTTAAGTCTTCGCTAATTCGGCCCGGGAAATCAGCCACTTGTATGATAAATTTACTCTCGTGCAATCAGTTAAGTGATATACACAAAAATTTACTTAAGAAGTTTCAAACACACAGCGCCCCGCCGTTGTATCTGGCTCACCTCCAAATTTTCCAAAGCCCGATGACAGGTATCGGCCGTCTCGTAAATCTGTCGTCGACGCCTGAATGCGTGAAAACAAAAGGATAATGAAGAAATACGACCACAGTTCCCCTTCCCATCGGCTTATTAGGTAGATTTACGCTTATATTGATTAATGCACATAGCTGTGGAGGGGAATCCGTGAAATAAAGCGGTAAATAATAAAAGGGACCGTAAATCGGCAGAGAGCGGCCGTTTTTCGCGCTTTGGCTCGATCACAAAGGCTCGAGAAATTTATGAGTTTCCGCTCATACAAATTGCCGGAATGATTTGTCGTTGGCGGTACTAGTTGCTCGCTCTGCCAGCTTGATGGATTCCCTCGATGGTGAGGGTTTTCAAGTCAGTGTCTGTTCAAAAATGAACCTTTTCAATCGACCAGCAAAGAAAATTAACCCTCTCGGTTTACGTTTTAAGAAATTTTGTATTTAATTTTGGTTTATTATTCCGTAAATAAAACACCTATGTATTCGATCAGCAAAAATTTTTTATAACACCCCCTCAAAATTTTATCATTTACGTATTAAGGGGCGTAGATCCAGAAAATGCAATGTCCGTCCACCGTATCACGCATACCGGCTATTTTTCGGTCTAAAAAATTCGTTCTTTCCCACACATGCTCCATTTGGGCCCTAGTGTCCCGAAACTTTGCTGCCCAATCGGAATATACCCAGGGGTGAAAAATAGGTATAAAAGTATGTATTTTTTGTGTTTTAGTGAACATGAACTTCCATGTTTTTTAGGACGAAAAGACCGAATATAAAGTCGATTTTGACCAATGAGTGGAAAATTGAAGTTCTAAAGAAGTTTCAGCCTTAAATTTACGTTATATTTTGGTCTAAAATCTTCGTTCTTCCGCACACAGTTTGGGTCCCCATTTGGGTACACATTTGGGTCCTAGTTGTGCACCGAAGCTCGGTAGCCCGATCGAAATACACCCAGGGGTGTTATATGGGAGAAAAATGGGAGTAAAAATAGGGGTTTTCGAGGTTTTTTTGACGTTTTAGTGAACGCGAGCTTGTGATGTATCGTTTTCCATGTTTTTTAAGGCGAGAAGACCGAATATGAAGTTGATTTTGACCAAACAGTGAAGAATAATTGAGGTTGTAAAAAAGGTTAGACTCCCGAAATTCATCTTTTATGACTCAAAAACCGGGGAAATTGTCTGAAATCACCATAAATTTGTTTATTAACATTAGAAGTAGTATTAGCAGGTGAATCAAGACAATTAAATGGCTCTATCAATGTTCAAAGATAATCTGTAAAAAAAAAAGGAGCCGAGGTCGTGTTTTGGGGGCCAAAATTGGTGGAAACCATCTAAAATAACCATTTCAATTACCGCGCATGAAAGAAACAATAAATTAATGAACAGCAACATTTCTGTAGGTATGTCCAATAGAATAATAAACCCAAGTGACAAGGACTTGGCGCAGCGTTTTTGGATTCTACATACCTTGAAAGGAAAACCATCAAATTTGAGGGGGGGGGGGGTTAAATTTTTTATTTTCATGCTCGATTCCAAAGGTTCATTATTGAAAATAATTAACCAAAATAAATTAGCAAGTAAAAATTAGCACAATGATGGATGACTGTTGGAGGGCCTCGATGATGTAAAATTCACCCAAAACTGCATCCGAAGCAGGTGCAGCACGTGCCGCACGGCCGTCCGCGTCCCCAGGTGACCTCGTGCATTTACAATCAAGTCGCTCGACTGCAGAAAAAAAGAAGTCTGCCAATTCGAGTAGGCAGTACAGCTTCCTCACTTGAATCACATGAACGTACAGAATAGTTGGGTATAGGCTCATTTTGATAAGGGACCATCTGCGATCCAACCCCCGCGTACCCTCAAAATTTCATCTCTCTACGACTATTTTTCGTGTAGTTAGAAGCTTTACGAGGAAACGGTCAACATTTCATGTTTGCGCATGCGCAGACGGAACGATTTCTATAATTTTGAAATGGGACTATCTGCGATCCCACCCGCAGGTACCCTCAAAATTTCAGCTCTCTACGACTATTTTTGCGTAGTTGGAAGCGTTACAAGAAAATGGTCAACTTCATTTTCGCGCATGCGCAGACGAAAGTTACATTACGAATCCAGTGAAATTCATTTGTAACTATCAAAGTATTAATCCCGATCGACCATCTGAATTTGAACTCATTTCAACGATATTTAAGGTAGTTACGGGCGTTTCAGTTATTTCACGTTTGCGCATGCGCAGACGAAAGTTACCGTACTTTTTCAATGATTTTGATATGGGACCATCTGTGACCCTACCCGCACCTACCTTCGGGTAGTTATGGGCGTTACAAGGAATTACGACGGAAAGACAGACAGACACGGAACCGAAAACGTTCCTGGATGTTTGAAAAGCAAAATGGTAGTGGAAATTTTCATTTTGGAGGACATAAATTTCTTTTTACTCAATCACGAATCCAAGGCTTCCCTACCTTCCGGTAGTGAGGTAGCAAAAAACCTCCGGAAATAGAGACAACATGGAGGGTTTTCTTAACCGATGTTAACCAACTCCCGAATCGTAGGTACCTTCGAATTACTGGTGAAATGAAACGGCAATCTCGGCCGCCCGATGGTGTGTTCGTAATTCTACTTTGCGTCACATGACCACCCCATCCCAAAAGTTGTAGCAGTTTGCCTCCTGCGAGTTGTTTATGATCTGTGACATTGGGTTAGCTGTGTAAGTGTGATATGTATGAATGGAAGTTATTGTATGCATGGCTGTGTGTGGAGGTGCCTGCTCTGGCCGGTCACTTGGCGTTTTTTTCCGCCGTGGATTGTGCTCAGCTTAAGCGAGGAGTGCTTTGTACGAAAACAGCTAAGTAATAAGCCTGATAACACAGTGTCGTGATATCCTCCCAGAAATATCACTCTCTGCATACCTATTTTAGATTGCACAAATAAACCGAACAAATGGAGGGCGTACTTGACCAACGCAGGGTAGACCTTCCTTCCCTCCGGTAGTCCCTCAACGGCTCATAACGACTGTTGAAGGAATGGGAGAGGGTGGAAGGGGTTTTATAAAACCCGCCGTTTTCACCATTTTCTCCATTCTACGCTGGAACCTCGAGTCGATGACTTCTCTCTCTCTCCCCTCACACCTTTATCACCTAAAAGAACTCGGAGTGGTGGAACCGGTCCGGTGTTAACCGACCTGGTGCAACCATCTGGGCATATCCTCTAGCGTTTTTAGTGGCGGTAACCTTCCTTGCTTCGCCATAGGTAAAACCTTTTAAAAGCTAGCTAACATCACCTCTTTTCTATCTAAAACCTCACCTATCCAAGCCTCACTTCAACCTTTCAAACCACCACACACAGTATTGAAGAGAATCCGTAAACTTACTGTGAGGTTGAGGGCTGGGGGGACTCGCGCTGGCGCGAGGTGTATAGAACTGCCTTGCAGGCTCTTGGTCACTTCCTGGGCCCACAGGCTCTTCAGAGGCGGCTCCACTGAGCCGGCCGCCACTGCTGCTGCTGCTGCTCCCACCTCCGATCACCTGAAATACAAGTCAACTGTAGAAAAAGTCCATTCATACGCCGTAAGTAAATTCACATAAAAACATGATTTTTTGAAATTTCAGGCTGTATCAAAAGGAAGCTCGGCTTCTAACCTGATCGAGAGGTGGGGCAAGCAACCTCTGTTCTCTTACATTTATAGGAGGGTGCGGCAACCTGAAGCCGACTAAAAACTACCTCGTCTTTGTGTTAATGGTGGAGGGATAATCGAAAATCTTCGGTTTTAACGTGCAATACCTACATTAGTTCATTGGTTCACATTTTCAGTCGGTTGATCATGACCTCTCAGGGAGTGGGGGAAGCTTATTCTAATCAACTTCAGTTATGGATTATTGTAAATCATTGAGTACCCATCAGGTACTCTTAATATACGTTCAATAATGTCCAGCAATCCATAATTGAAGTTGATTAGAATAAGCTTCCCCCAATCCTCTGAGAGGTGTGACAGAGTGTGACAGTGGGGGGTGGACCCTCGAGAGACCCCTCCTAGACCAGCGAGATTATCACCGGTTAAGAAGGGATATCGATTAGGCTTCTGTTCACCAATCCCGTCCCCACCGGACCAAAAAATGACTCGAGAACAGCCACACTGTTACAGAGGTCGTGATCAACGAGTGGAAATGTGAATTAATATAATATTCGTAATATACGCTCAGTAATGCAAGCTCGACTGTCTGGGATGACACATTATTTCATACTTACTACTCGTAACGTACTCGGTTTGTATTATTTATGGATAAACCTGTAGGTGAAGTGTACGAGGTAAGGGGTAATAAGTGGTCTTACTTATCACGGTAAACCTACGCAGCAAGAGGTGGGTAGAATAGTACCTACGTAGCTTCCTCACGTCACTAGGTACACTTCTTAGCTAACTGTAACTTATACTCAATGTTATAGCTGATGTAGCTAAGATTTATTGTTTACATTATAATTGTCGTGGTACCCGCCTATACCACTCAAACCTATATGACCAGATTATACTCAATAAAGCAAACAGAAGGAAGGGGTCTACGTGACAAGGAGAACGTGCACAGCTGGTTCCCCCAACAGTCCCTATCGACTGTCGGAGGGCCAGAGGAGGGTGGAACAATCCCTATAAAACCCTGTGCTCCTGCCCAGGCTTCTTCATTCTACTCATTCACCTCGAGTCGATGACTTCTGTCTCTCACTACCTACCTTCTCCCTTGAAAAGATCTCGTAGAGTGGTGGAACCTCCTGGTGAGGCCTTTATGGTATAACCGGTGTCGTGAAACCTTCCGAGCACCTCCTACACTCTCCAGAAAAGATCTCATAGAGTGGTGTAACCTGCCTGGTGAGGCCTTTATGGAAACCTTCCGAGCACCTCCTTCACAAAATATCTCGTGAGTGGTGTAACCTGCCTGGTGAAGCCTTCGGGTATAACCGGTTTGGTGGAAACCTTCCGACCACCTCCTTCATAAAAGATCTCGTGAGTGGTGTAACCTGCCTGGTGAAGTCTTCCGGTATAACCGGTGTGGTGGAAACCTTCCCACCACCTCCTTCATAAAAGATCTCGTGAGTGGTGTAACCTGCCTGGTGAAGCCTTCGGGTATAACAGGTGTGGTGGAAACCTTCCGAGCACGTCGTTTGATACCTCACACTCCATCACAACCTCAACTATCCCAGGCACACACATATCCTTCACCACAATAATGATCTCGGATTGATCATTTTTAACCGACTTTAAAAAAAGGAGGAGGTTCTCAATTCGACCTGTTTGTCCAGCGATCATTCCAAAACTACTGAACCGATTTCGGTGGATCTTTTTTCAAATGAAAGAGGATCTCGATGGTCTCTTAACTAGTGTTTCAATTTAAACAAATAGGACTGGTCCTGTACTGGGCCAGTTACACTCTGATTTCTGGTGCTTTGACAGACATTGCACGATTGGACGACAGAAAATAGTCTGCCAAAGACTGTGGATGTCCCAGAAATGATGTTATCAGTACTTGATAGCATGAGCATATTACTTTAAAAACATATCGCGCTAAAAAGCAATTAATAAAAAATTTAACAAAACTCGGCGCTGCGCGCCTCGGCGGGGGCTTCACCCCCTGCACCCCCGGATGTTATTGCTTTGAGCCTGACTGCTAAAATGTAAAAAACATGGAATCATGTTTTAGCTCCTCGCTCTCACTTTATTATAGAAAAATGATCACGACGACCATCACTACTTACCAACCAAGTGACAACCAAACAAGCGTCATTGTTTACTATCCATTTACAACATTCATTTATATAGTTATATTTATGAAACTAGGATATAAATACCAAGAACAAATACGAAATACATTCGTGATAAATCAAGAGCTTTCCAACGAATGGAAAACGATTTTTGTCCGATGAAAATGAAAGAAGTTTCATCTCCCTAGCAACTACTCGGTTGTAAGTGAAAATCATTGTTAAAATACGCGCTACTTTCATCTCACTTTTTGGTCTCACTTTTCGGCGGGGGATCCATCGCTAAAACATGATTCCATGTTAAAACTAAACCGACTTCAAAAAATTTGCATAAACCTAAAAAGTAAATAATAATTTTTATGCTGAACAAACGTATACATAATTTATTCAAAGCCTATACAACAGAATTTTTGAAGTCGGCACCAAATTTCGACAAAAACCCCTACATACAGCCTTCATATTTTATCCCTTGTATTTTATATATTTTAGGTGAAATTTGGCGCTTTCAAACATTTGTTGTATTGGCTCTGAATAAATGTTGTACGTTTGCTCAGCATAAAAATTATTCTTTACTTTTAGCGAATTTTCGAAGAAAAGGAAGCTATTGTTCTCGGTCCAAAATTTTTAAAACTCGAATTTCCGAAAGATTTTTATACCAAAATCCGTTTCAGACCATCCTGAATTCACTGCCGAAAGACACCAAAAATTATATGTATATATATATATATTTATATATATATTTATATATGTATGTGTCATTCCAGACGATAACTCTCGAAAGAATTGAGATAAAAAGTTCAAATTTGCACGAAAAATCTGTCTTGGCAATCGACAGGCTAAGTTCGAAGATGGGCAGAATTGGGTCACTCTAAGGGGGAGTTTTAGGGAGTTTTAGGGGGGGGAAATTACCCATAAATTCCCAAAATGAAAAAGTCTGACAAGTGACACCTCATTTTAAAGGTTTTTGTACGCTGAACACGATGGTGAAATCAGAATTGCGATATCTCATTCCATTCTCAAACTGGAGCACTTTGAAGATGAAGGAACGTGGTTATTTCTTGAGATGTTCTGGTATTCAAAACATTTTTGATTTCACCCTCCCCCTCCTTCCACCCCAAATTTTACTTTGCGTAAAACTACTCCTGTTTTAGTTTTGTATGGTATCAAGTTGGGAAAACATTGGCCGAAAATTAATTTTCAGAAAATTTTAGGCGGAGGAGGAAGATGCCGAAAACTTCGAAAATTCGCTCTTATAGCCATGCTGCATGACTGTGGTTTTTTAGTTTTATACAGTTTTTTTTGTCGGTTTTGTATTTATTTCAAAATTTTTTGTTTGAGCTGGAAGCAAATACTGTTGGATACTTTTCTAAATCACTTTGGCTTGAAGGTTTCCAGATACGCGTAGAGTTGGGACGGGTTGTTGTCCCCAGTGAAACGATGTTATTTAAAATTTATATCAATTTTATGCAGCGGAGCCTTCCGAAAATCAAGTAGATTCAACTGTTTCGTAACAATACGCGACGACGAACTGACCGAAATTTATGAGCTCGTTGAAGAAACGGGACAAACCAGTCCATCTCCAGTAACCCTGTTGAGGAGCTGTGAAATCCGAGCACCCCGTGGCCTTCCCCCTCTGGAACATCGAGGAGTTACGAAGGGGTCAGCGCCGTAACGTCGATACTCGGCAGAACGGAAGAAGCGCTAATCTGCAGTTTTTCCGTCAACACGGCCTGCCCCTAAACAGTTGTGGAAGAGAAGGTTGTTGTGCTCAACTTGATGATGGCCTGTCCAATTAAACGGTTGGGTTTGTGAGAGGAAGACGATCTCGCCTCCGCCCGTGTCCTTTTTATTCCGAGCCCTCAGACTCGGAAACTTGATTCCTTTTATCGACAGCTTTATTATACTCATAATTGGTTCTAAATAACCCTCATTTGGTTCGCAGCACACACGGTGGTCCTGGCTCGTTGATTCTTGTTACCCTTCTGACTCGGACAGGTCGTATGACAAAACATTCGGTTTAACATTGGGATTATAATGATTTCTTGCTTATTCAAATTACTGTTATGCGACAATAAATTATCTTTTCAAGAATGTTGTAGATGAAAATATACGTCTACTACATGTAATGCCATCATGGGTTTTTATTTATTTATTTATTTTCTTTGCTTTTCACATAGCATAGGACCTAAGCCCAGTGGCGTAGCCAGGATTGTTGAATGGGGGGGGGGGGGGGGGTTATCGGAAATAGAAAAAACAAATTCCTGTCATGTAGCATGGCTATAAGAGCGAATTTTCAAAGAAATATTCCTGATATTGTGTAAAAAGATGATATAGCGAGAAACCATACCACTTTTCTTAAAATTATATAATTTTTCGTGATTTTAGCCAATTGTACCGATGTTTGACCCTAATAAAGTCAAATTTGACCCACTTGCTTTTGATAAAAATAGTTTCATCATCGAGGTAGTCCCTACGTCCATCCCACTCAACGTCAGGTGAATTAATGATTTTACCAGTAGTGTGGGATAACGAAATTCGATGAATTGATTTTACCATTAATACCAATTTTTTACCCATAAAAGTCAAAATCTGACCCCTATTCTGTGTGAAAAACAACTGAAATGGTATTTCGCTGTCTTTACTCAACCTTCCATACCACTTCCAGTGATTTTATAGCAATTGTTTGCAATTTTAGTCGTTTTTGACCCCTTGACCTCTTTGACTTTTGACCCCTAAAAACTCCAATTTGATCCCCTTGGGGTATTTGAAAATTGCTCATCTTCGAACTCATCCTTTCGTTTGGCAATACAAACGTTTTGGAGAAATCTAGAATTTTTACCATCTAACTACCCAAGGATAGATATCATCCGGAGTGGCACATAAATATGCATAATATATAAATTTTTGTTAAAATCTAGGGATGAACTGAGGATGCTCTGAAACGAATTTGCCTATAAAAATATTTCAAAAATTCATGTTCTGAAAATGTTAACCATTGCAATAGCTTTATTTTCTTTGAAAATTCGCTAGTAAGGTTTGACATTACAAAGCTGAATTTAAATTAAATTTAACAAAGCACTAAATGTCACAGGTAACGTTAGGTAAGATAGGTAAACTGAAGAAATACAACATTTATTTGGCAAAAATGTTCGCAAATTTTCAAGGAAAATGAAGGTGTTGCAATGGGTCTAATATTTTCAGAACATAAGTTTTTGAAATTATTTTATAGGCAAATCCGTTTCAGATCATCCTGATTTCATCCTTAGATTTTAACAAAAATGCATATGTATATTAAATATATATTTATTTATGTGTCATCCCTGACGATAATCTGACCTTGGTTACGTGATAAAAATTCCAAATTTGGCCAAAATGTTCTTATTGCCAAACAAAAGGATGAGCAACTTTCAAAAATTTGAAGGGGGTCAAATTTGAGTTTTTAGGGGTCAAAAATTGGTAAAAACTGCTGAAATTGATATACAAAACCACTGAAAGTGGCATGGAAGGATGAGTGAAGACAGAAAAATACCATTTCAGTTGCTTTTCACACAGACTAGGGGTCTAAGGATTTTTGGGGGTCAACAATTGGTATTAAGGGTCAGTATTATTCCTGAAGTGTGGGATGGTGACGGTGAGGGACTATTTCGATAAGCATTTTTGTCTGAAAGAGCGGGTCAAATTTTTGGGACAGATCATTCCTAATCAAATAAGCGTAATATTATTTAACTGTTTAATCATGTTTGATTTACCGTTTAACCTGTTATTGTTGTAGGTATAATATATGTTTGTTACTTTCGTGATTGTTATCATTCTTAAGATTTAATTTTTGTGATGAACTTTTCGAGCCAATGGGGGGGGGGAGGGGGTTATGACCCCCACTAACCCCCCCCCCCCCCCCCCCCCCGGCTACGCCACTGCCTAAGCCCCCCTAGCGCTACGTACATAGTTGATTAAAACATATTTGAGGCCGCCTAAAATTCACAAATTTGCTTTACGGAAGACAAAAATATTTACAAAAATGAGTGGTAGAAAAAGAATAATTGCTGGAAAAAAGAAAGGAGTACCAAGAAGAAAGAGGTGTAGTCATAAATCTGCAAAGTGTGCTTTAAGTTCCGTGCAGAATCGCGCAAGTTAAGAGGTTTTTGATTGAGATTTTTCTCTTTTTCAGGACCGAGAAAAACGGAGCGTTAAATCCTAACTGTATTCGTGCTTGATACAAACGCATGTTTTGTTCTCCAAAATTAAAATTTGGTTTCGTGTCTGTTCGTATGCTTGTATTCCACTCCCTGCATCAGTTCTTGCCCAATTCATTATAAATACATTCTTCATTTCCCAGTGGAAGAACGATCCAAACGAGCTGCAATTTGAATGGCACTCCAACAGACCTAAATAACCCTCGGCCCGGGGTGCATACTGAGGTCCTGGCTGATTAGTAGAATAATTCTGACTTGAACAGATAATGATAACACAAAATAGATCAAGATTATTTAATCAATCAGATTCAGATATTGGGCTACTGCCACAACGGGCTCAAAGTATTGCTTATAACACCTAACAGGGTTTGTTGAGGAGATTGAGGTTTTGGGTAACCCTGAATCAAAACATACAAGGACAGATTTTTGCTTTCGTACAACACCAAGTTTTGTTCTCCGAACTCAAAATGTCCACTTGCATTTTTGGGATTCAGACATCAAGGGCACATACCTACTACTAGGTTCGGTAGCTGTCCGTATACTTTTCACAAACATCCTAAGAGACGCTGATGGTCCTTCTCATACACAGTCATCTGTTGTTACAGAACCAATGCTATGAAATTTTAAGGGATTGTGCAGGTGATCCCCTGATATGATGAATCCTGTATAGTCAGAAGCAACAGAGCGCCTGAAAAACGTCGAAATTCCGCGTTAGTGGATTTTCAATTTGTTGTAAAATTGCTGTCGTGGATGCAATTTTTCGGTTGCAAAGGCTGGTTAGGGTTTGGGCTGTTTAGGTTTCCTGCATCAACTATAATGATCTGTATAGTATCAAGGTGAGTGCCTAATAAAACATTGTAACGTCAATAATTCGTTAAAAGGCTCCTTTGAACTATTTAATCTTGATTTCTGTGGACCACCCTGCACAAATGGACAAAGATGTTATGAATTGAGTATTAAAAACGCTGCAAAGTCCTTGTCACATGGGTTTATTATTCTACTGGACATACTAACAGAAATCTTGGCCGTTAATTTATTGTTTCTTTCATGTGCGATAATTGAAATAGCTATTTATGATGGTTTCCACCAATTTTGGCCCCCAAAAACACGAATTAGGCTCGGCTTTTTAATAAACAGATTATTTTTGATCATTGATAGTACGATTTAATTGTCTTGATGTACCTGTTGATAATACTTCTAGTGTTATTATACAAATGTATGGTGATTTCAGACAATTTCCCATGTTTTTGACTAATAAAAAATGAATTTCGGGAGCTTAACCTTCGTTACAACCTCAATTCTTCACTCTTCGGTCAAAATCAACCTAATATTCGGTCTTCTCGCCCTAAAAAACATGGAAAACGATACCTCACAAGCTCATGTTCACTAAAACCGCAAAAATCCCCCGAAAACCCCTTTTTAGCGAATTTTCGAAGAAAAGGAAGCTATTGTTCTCGGTCCAAAATTTTTAAAACTCGAATTTCCGAAAGATTTTTATACCAAAATCCGTTTCAGACCATCCTGAATTCACTGCCGAAAGACACCAAAAATTATATGTATATATATATATATTTATATATATATTTATATATATATTTATATATTTATATATTTATATATTTATATATTTATATATGTATGTGTCATTCCAGACGATAACTCTCGATAGAATTGAGATAAAAAGTTCAAATTTGCACGAAAAATCTGTCTTGGCAATCGACAGGCTAAGTTCGAAGATGGGCAGAATCGGGTCACTCTAAGGGGGAGTTTTGGGGAATTTTAGGGGGGGGAAATTACCCATAAATTCCCAAAATGAAAAAGTCTGACAAGTGACACCTCATTTTAAAGGTTTTTGTACGCTGAACACGATGGTGAAATCAGAATTGCGATATCTCATTCCATTCTCAAACTGGAGCACTTTGAAGATGAAGGAACGTGGTTATTTCTTGAGATGTTCTTCCTGGTTCGTCTGCTCTAATCTGATAACGGAATGGGATATCGCAATTCTGACTTCACCATCGTGTTCAGCATTGGAAAATCTACAAACCGAGGTGTTACTCGGCAAAAAATGGAACAAAAAATTGTTACGTATCCAATACCTACTCTTCTGGTATTCAAAACATTTTTGATTTCCCCCTCCCCCTCCTTCCACCCCAAATTTTACTTTGCGTAAAACTACTCCTGTTTTAATTTTGTATGGTATCAAGTTGGGAAAACATTGGCCGAAAATTAATATTCAGAAAATTTTAGGCGGAGGAGGAAGATGCCGAAAACTTCGAAAATTCGCTCTTATAGCCATGCTGCATGACTGTGGTTTTTTACACCCATTTTTTCCCATAACACCCCTGGGTGCTGGGTGTTGCGGAGCACTACAAAGACCCAAATGGGGACCCAAACTGTGTGCGGAAGAACGACGATTTTAAACCAAAATTTAACGTAATCTTAAGGCTGAAACTTTGTTAGAACCTCAATTTTCCACTCGTTGGTCAAAATCGGCTTCCTATTATTCGGTCTTCTCGTCCCAAAAACATGGAAAACGATACCTCAAAAGCTCATGTTACTAAAACAACAAAGTACCTATTTTTATACACATTTTCACTCATAACACCCCTGGGTATATTCCGATCAGGCTGAAAAGTTTCGGGACACAACTAGGGCCCAAATGGAGCATGTGTGCGAAAGAACGAATTTTTTAGACCGAAAATGAAGTCGGTACACGTGATACGGCGTACGGTGGACGGACATTTCATTTTGGTTTATTATTCTGTGAATAATACACCTATGTAATCGCTCAGCAAAAAATTTTTATAACACCCCCTCAAACTTTTTTCTTTTCCGTTTCAAGGTGTGTAGATTCAAAAACATAGGTGTATTATTCACAGAATAATAAACGCTGCAAAGTCCTTGTCACATGGGGTTTATTATTCTACAGAAATGTTGGCTGTACATTTATTGTTTGTTTCATGTGAAATAATTGAAATAGCTATTTCTGATGGTTTCCACCAATTTTGGCCCCCAAAACACAAATTAGGTAGGTACGATCTTTTTTTTTTTTCAAATTATCTTTGATCATTGGTAGTGCCATCATTTAATCGTCTTGATCCACGTGTTGACACTTTTTCTAGTGTTATTCTACAAATTGATGGTGATTTCGCAGGTATTTGACTCATAAAAAATCAATTTTGGGAGCTGAACATCTGGTACAACCTCAATTTTCCACTCCTTGGCCAAAATCGACTTCATATTCGATCTTCTCGTCCCCAAAAACATGGAAAACGATACCTCAAAAGCTCATGTTACCAAAATGTTGCTAAAACGCAAAAAGTACCTATTTTCACACACATTTTCACTCATAACACCCCTGGGTATATTCCGATCGGGCTGAAAAGTTCCGGGACACAACTAGGGCCCAAATGGAGCATGTGTGCGAAAGAACGAATTTTTTAGACCGAAAATGAAGCCGGTACACGCGTGATACGGCGTGCGGCGGACGGACATTGCATTTTTGGAATCTATGCACCTTGAAACGTAAAAGAAAAAAAACCACAGTCATGCAGCATGGCTATAAGAGCGAATTTTCGAAGTTTTCGGCATCTTCCTCCTCCGCCTAAAATTTTCTGAAAATTAATTTTCGGCCAGTTTTCCCAACTTGATACCATACAAAATTAAAACAGGAGTAGTTTTACGCAAAGTAAAATTTGGGGTGGAAGGAGGGGGAGGGAAAATCAAAAATGTTTTGAATACCAGAAGAGTAGGTATTGGGTAGGTAGGTACGTAACAATTTTTTGTTCCATTTTTTGCCGAGTAACACCTCGGTTTGTAGATTTTCCAACGCTGAACACGATGGTGAAGTCAGAATTGCGATATCCCATTCCGTTATCAGATTAGAGCAGACGAACCAGGAAGAACATCTCAAGAAATAACCACGTTCCTTCATCTTCAAAGTGCTCCAGTTTGAGAATGGAATGAGATATCGCAATTCTGATTTCACCATCGTGTTCAGCGTACAAAAACCTTTAAAATGAGGTGTCACTTGTCAGACTTTTTCATTTTGGGAATTTATGGGTAATTTTCCCCCCTTAAAATTCCCCAAAACTCCCCCTTAGAGTGACCCGATTCTGCCCATCTTCGAACTTAGCCTGTCGATTGCCAAGACAGATTTTTCGTGCAAATTTGAACTTTTTATCTCAATTCTATCGAGAGTTATCGTCTGGAATGACACATACATATATAAATATATAAATATATAAATATATAAATATATAAATATATAAATATATATATAAATATATATATAAATATATATATATATACATATAATTTTTGGTGTCTTTCGGCAGTGAATTCAGGATGGTCTGAAACGGATTTTGGTATAGAAATCTTTCGGAAATTCGAGTTTTAAAAATTTTGGACCGAGAACAATAGCTTCCTTTTCTTCGAAAATTCGCTAAAAGATTGAGGGGGTGTTATAAAAATTTTTTGCTGAGCGAATACATAGGTGTATTATTCACAGAATAATAAACCAAAAGTGGTGATGGAGGGGCGGATACCATCGCTGATGGTCGTCCATCCGTAGACGTTCCTTCAAAAATGACCTTCTTTGGCCGGCATTTTGACCATCTGTAGCGACCCGTGACCATCAGTTAAGGTCACGGTTTAACGGGACGTCGGCTTTCACGGAGGCGCCTGTGGTGTCCGTGAGGCGACGACGTTCCATCGCGTTCCGTGTGCGCTAGTGAACACGACGGATGTACTCCGTGGTGGGTTCCGTAACGAACAACCATCCGTCAGGATCACGGAGCCACTCTACTGGCGGAGGGTCGTCGTTCCGTAAACCATTGGTTATGACAAAGGACGGGTATTAGTGGCATCCGTTGTTTGTTCATCGTCCGTCGTGTGCCCGTAGATCTTGTTGTCATTACGGAGGGGTATAAAGGTGGCTTCCGTCGTTGGAACGTCGTCCGTAATCCATCCTTGGTGAATCGTTGTCATTGAGGAGGGGTGTAATTGTGGTGTCCGTCCTGCAATGTCGTCCAGAGTGTGTCCTTGGTTGACAGTTGTTATTAAGGAGGGGTATAAAAATGTGGCTTCCGTTGTGGGAACACCGTCTATACATTTTCCGTAGAAGGCATATAGTCACGGACTAGAGGTGTGCTTAACGAATACTTGTGAATATTCGTTACTTCTGATACAGAGACTTTCAAATACCGGTTACAAATATCGGTTACAAAGTATTAGTTATTCGTTACTCCCCCATCAGATACAGTGCGTTTATGTTTATAGTATCTGTTTCGGGTTTGTCTCTTTTAACGTATCAGTATTCAGTTTTAGCGAATTTTCAAAGAAAATGAAGCTATTGCAATGGCTTCGAAATTTAAATAATATAAATTTTTGGAAATTTTCTTCATAGAAATCCGTTTCAGACCATTCTAAAACGATTCCTGAAATTTAACACTTTTTTATATGTATATATATATATATTTATTTATATATGTGTCACTCCAGACGATAACTCTCGATAGAATTGAGATAAACAGCTCAAATTTGCACAAAAAATCTATCTTGGCAATCGAAAGGCTAAGTTCGAAGATGGGCGAAATTGGCCTACTCTAAGGAGGGTTTTGGCGCATTTAAAGTGCGCAAAAATTACCCAAAAATCCCCAAAATGTTATTTTCCAACAAGTGACCCCTCATTTTAAAGGTTTTTGCACGCTGAACACGATGGTGGAATCGGATTTTAGATATCTTGATCCGTTCTCAAATTAGAGCATTTAAAGTGCGCAATAATTACCCAAAAATCCCCAAAATGTTATTTTCTAACAAGTGACCCCTCATTTTAAAGGTTTTTGCACGCTGAACACGATGGTGGAATCGGATTTTAGATATCTTGATCCGTTCTCAAATTAGAGCATTTAAAGTGCGCAAAAATTACCCAAAAATCCCCAAAATGTTATTTTCCAACAAGTGACCCCTCATTTTAAAGGTTTTTGCACGCTGAACACGATGGTGGAATCGGATTTTAGATATCTTGATCCGTTCTCAAATTAGAGCATTTAAAGTGCGCAAAAATTACCCAAAAATCCCCAAAATGTTATTTTCTAACAAGTGACCCCTCATTTTAAAGGTTTTTGCACGCTGAACACGATAGTGAAATCGGATTTTAGATATCTAAATCCGTTCTTAAATTAGAGCATTTAAAGTGCGCAAAAATTACCCAAAACTTGGATAATCTTTAAACTCTTACCCCCCACCCCCTTAGAGTGGTCAGATTGAAATATGTGAGAAGTATTAATTGAAGACGAGAGTTCGAAGCAAAAAAGGGGGAGGCAAACGATTAGTACAACTCCTTGAATTTACCCACAGCGATCAAATAAATAAGCACTTAGTACAATTACGTAATAAACAAACGGTAGAATCAGGATGGACAAAACGTACAAATTAAAATAAATACGAAGAGAATATACATAGAAAACCAAATTTTAGACCGAAGTTTTCCTTTATTCAAAACCATAGCCATTAATTCGAATATTTCTTTGAAAATTCGCTCATTAAGTCATGCTGCATGACTGGTTTTTTCTTATCAAATACTGTTGTATTATAATATTCCTCTCTGCTCCAAGATCCAAGTCTCTCTCTGTGATACTGCTAACAGATACTTTCAGCGCTAACTAATACTTTGTAACCGATATTTTTGGTTTTCAGTATAGGTTACATATCTGGATGGCTAGTAACGGTTACAAAATATCGGTTACTGAAATATCGTCTCACCTCTATCACGGACGTGCATTAAGGTGTCTCCCGTCAAAGGAACGCCGTCCATGGCACATCCGTGGTTGACAGTTGTTATATGGGAGGGGTATAAATGTGGCTCCCGTCGTAGGAACGCCGTCCGTAGTGTGCCCATAAGAGCCACTTGTCGTCATGGACGGGCGTGAAGTTGTCTCCCGTCAAAGGCGGTGGTTGTCAAAAGCGAGAGGTGGTCCAAAAACATCTAAAACAGTGGTTCCCAACCTTTTGTGGCCCATCTCCCCTTTCTGGAGATTGACTAACACCTATCGCCCCCCTTTTCATTTTCATTATATGCCTAATTTTAATTTGAAGTAAAGTGTCAATAATAAAGCAGTTTTACCATTTTAAACTTTATTACCGTATATAAAAACAGCCAAAGCAGTTTTATCCGGTCACTCTTAAATAAAATAGACAAAAAACGCTGCAAATCCCTGCACAACGGTTTATTATTTTGTATAGAATACCCTTCTGTTACAGATCACAGCTCTATGTATAGATAACCCGTCTATATAATATGATATGTACTATTCTATTATATGCATATTATGTAGATCGCAGACACTCCGTAGGTTAGTACCTAACCCCGTACTCGTTACTAGGTACCTACCTAAATCACGAGTTAAATGTTGCTAAAATAATTCTGCCGATGACAAACAGTACCTAACAAAAAGAAACACACATAATGAAGTTCTGAAAAGAAATTGTTGATGAGGAGTGAAAAAAGTTGCAAAAGTACCTACCAACAAACTCCAGCCCCTTCTACGTAGATGGTATAATTTACCGTTCTGTAATAATTTACCGTTGAGTAATGATTTACCGTAGTAATAATTTACCCATCAATAATACTTCAACGTTTGTTCAAGTTTCACTACCTACCAACAAACTCCAATAGAGCCATCATTTTTCAAATTAAATAATATCACAGAACAACCAACTCGACTTCATACTCCGCCAATATAATCAGGTGATCCCTACCAATGATTGGCCGTATTCACAAATTCCTATTGTGGGCGCGTCTCTGGTTACGAGATTTGGTTTGGATTGTATACAATTTCATTCACACTGGAGTCGAAAATGCCTGTCGGTGCAAACTTCGGGGCCTTACTGTGAACGAACGGCTGGACGTACGACGCTCCGGATGGTCTTAAAAAACTCGCAAGTTCAAGAACTATTTAAAACCGTAAAAATATTTACGTAAAAAAATGGTATAGGCGTTTTGAAAATTTCAACCCCTATTTTGAACCCCTTAGAGATGACTCACAGTAACGTCGAGCTTCGAGGACCAACTAGACGCCGAACGGAACCTATAACCCGAATTTCATCAATTTTTTTTCATGGTAACTAAGAAAAGTGGCCCGTACGGCGTACGGCGTACGGCGTACGGCGGACAGACAGAAATATTTTTATTGCAGTTTTGGATTCTACATATCTTGAAACGTAAACCATCAAATTTTGAGGGGGGGTAAGAATTTTTTTTTTCATGCTCGATTCCAATGGTTCATTATTGAAAATAATAAACCAAAATTAAAATGTACATTCTTTACAGATTTTTAAGAACAAAGAAGTGAAATAATTAACAAGATCATTGACGTACATTTAAAAAACAGGAGTACATTTTTTCATTTTTAAATAGGAATCTGAAAAAAATAAGAAAGTTGACAGTTAAAATTTGAAAAAAATAAATGGAAGTTTGAAAACTTTGTTATTATTTTATTTTACCTTTTCAATGGCTGCCTTGTGCTTGCTTGAATATCTGGCTTTATGTTCGTCAAGTTCAGGCGCAAGTATCCTTTGAGACAAATTTCCAACTTGTTTCTATGTTTTGTGAGGAGCTGGACAACAGAACTAAATCCTTTTTCAACTAAATATGTTGACGGGAACGAGATGAGAAGTGGCTCAGTTTTTTCTCCACAGTTGTGGATAAGTGTCCATAAGCTTCACCCAGGCTAACTCGTAACCGCTCTGCTTCAAAATGATTTTCGCCTCAGAGTCATACTTCAGATCTAGAAACTCCGTCTGCAAGGAGTTATCAAGCTTATCCACAGCTTCAAACGAAAATGGATCTAGAATCCAATCCGGAATTTTTGTAACTTGGTAAAATCTTCAAATCTTGATTCCATGTCAGTTTTTAACTGGTCAAGGTGATCAGTAAAAATTAGGATTTTGTCTTCTGGGAGTTCAGGAGTCTCGTTATCTGACACTGAACCCTTTTTAAGGGTCGGAAACTGAATCAGCTCTTTACGGCCAATATTTACCTTATGAATATCTAACTTGGCGATGAATGATGAAATAATTCTGCGGAGAGTGGAGTGAACTCGCCGGCTGAGACCAGCCAGTGACTCGTGCTACCCGACAACTTCTACTGTACAGTACAATTTTAATTTTTCCCCCTTTGAATACTCATCGCCCCCTAATCGCCCCTTAATCGCCCCCTAATCGCCCCCTAATCGCCCCCCTCTTATTTATCGCCCCCCTGATAACCCAAATCGCCCACTTGGGGGCGATCGCCCCTAGGTTGGGAACCACTGATCTAAAATCTGCTTCATCGAAGAGATCGAAGAGAAGAAAGATTAGGTTCATAAGCGCCACTGCTTCCTGTGTCAAAAGCGCGAGCTGGAGCCGTTACTTTTACTTACGTAGGTACTGTTACTGTTTCTTTTAACAAATACCTACCTACTACCTTCTACTGTACCTACCTGAATCAAGGAAACAGGAATCATAAAATCAGAAATGTGAAAAAAAAATAATATATTAACAACTTTTTTGTCATGTTTTTACCCTATCAAATATAAAGTTGTTATATATTATGTTGAAAGAAATTTGAAATATCAAAAGTATCAGCGCAAACGCACTGAGCGGAGGATGAAAACTAAACGATAAACCCCAGGAACAATGACAGTGTAAGTGTAAGTGGGAGTTATGTAAGTAAACTGAGTAGGTAAACATTTCAATGAACAGAGGCCTGGGTCTTGGTCAAAAGTCGCGACTCCTCAGTTCGGCGACGATCAGCGATAGGAGCCTAGGAAAGGCGTTATCTGCTTCAAGAACTGTTACTTTATTCTGTTATAGTGGCTCGCGCTTTTAAATCTAAATACTAGCAGGGAACCTCACGCTTTTAAACATGAAAAAATTTGCGCTTTTCAAACGCATTCCAAGGGAATTAGCGCTTATGATACCCACCCGGCGGGCGAGCGCGCATTTCAGTTCTGTGAATAATATATACATCTATGTATTCGCTCAGCAAAAACTAAAATAACACTCCCAAAAATTTTTTCTTTTACGTTTCAAGGTACGTAGATTCCTAAAATGCAGTTTCCGTCCACCGTATATCATCCATATATCTACTTCATTTTCTGTCTGAAAAATTCGTTCATTCGCACACAGGCTCCATTTGGGCCCTAGTTGTGCTCCGAAGCTCGGCCGCCCGATCGGAATACACCCAGGGGTGTTACGGGGGGAAAATGTGTATAAAAATAGTTATCGTTATACATGTTCTTTAGGGTGAGAAGACCGAATATGAAGTCGATTTTGACCAAAGAATGAAGAATTGAGGTTGTAACGAAGGTTCAGCACCCAATGTAATTGTCTGAAATCACCATAAACTTGTATAATAATAGAACTAAAAGTCGTGAATCAACGCAATTAAATGGTAGGTACTGTCTCTGATGAAAGATAATTTTTTGTAAAAAAAAAGAGCCCAATTTTGGTTTATTATTTTCAATAATGAACCATTGGAATCGAGCATGAAAAAAAAAATTCTTACCCCCCCTCAAAATTTGATGGTTTACGTTTCAAGATATGTAGAATCCAAAACTGCAATAAAAATATTTCTGTCTGTCCGCCGTACGGGCCACTTTTCTTAGTTACCATGAAAAAAAATTGATGAAATTCGGGTTATAGGTTCCGTTCGGCGTCTAGTTGGTCCTCGAAGCTCGACGTTACTGTGAGTCATCTCTAAGGGGTTCAAAATAGGGGTTGAAATTTTCAAAACGCCTATACCATTTTTTTACGTAAATATTTTTACGGTTTTAAATAGTTCTTGAACTTGCGAGTTTTTTAAGACCATCCGGAGCATCGTACGTCCAGCCGTTCGTTCACAGTAAAGCCCCGAAGTTTGCACCGACAGGCATTTTCGACTCCAGTGTGAATGAAATTGTATACAATCCAAACCAAATCTCGTAACCAGAGACGCGCCCACAATAGGAATTTGTGAATACGGCCAATCATTGGTAGGGATCACCTGATTATATTGGCGGAGTATGAAGTCGAGTTGGTTGTTCTGTGATATTATTTAATTTGAAAAATGATGGCTCTATTGGAGTTTGTTGGTAGGTAGTGAAACTTGAACAAACGTTGAAGTATTATTGATGGGTAAATTATTACTACGGTAAATCATTACTCAACGGTAAATTATTACACAACGGTTCATTATACCATCTACGTAGAAGGGGCTGGAGTTTGTTGGTAGGTACTTTTGCAACTTTTTTCACTCCTCATCAACAATTTCTTTTCAGAACTTCATTATGTGTGTTTCTTTTTGTTAGGTACTGTTTGTCATCGGCAGAATTATTTTAGCAACATTTAACTCGTGATTTAGGTAGGTACCTAGTAACGAGTACGGGGTTAGGTACTAACCTACGGAGGGTCTGCGATCTAAATAATATGTATAGAATAGTACATATTATATTATATAGACGGGTTATCTATACATAGAGCTGTGATCTGTAACAGGAGGGTATTCTATACAAAATAATAAACCGTTGTGCAGGGATTTGCAGCGTTTTCAATGATTATGGTGTGGGGCCATCTGTGACCCAACCCGCACATACCGTCCAAATTTCAGCCCATTTTGACCATTATTTTGGGTAGTTATGGGCATTACAAAGAATTACCACAGACAGACAGACACGGAAATGTTCCCTGATGTCTGAAACGCAAAATGGTTGTGGAAATTTTCATTTTGGAGGGCATACATTTTGGTTTATTATTTTCAATAATGAACCATTGAAATCGAGCATGAAAAAAAAAAATTCTTACCCCCCCTCAAAATTTGATGGTTTACGTTTCAAGGTATGTAGAATCCAAAACTGCAATAAAAATATTTCTGTCTGTCCGCCGTACGCCGTACACCGTACGCCGTACGCCGTACGCCGTACGCCGTACGGGCCACTTTTCTTAGTTACCATGAAAAAAAATTGATGAAATTCGGGTTATAGGTTCCGTTCGGCGTCTAGTTGGTCCTCGAAGCTCGACGTTACTGTGAGTCATCTCTAAGGGGTTCAAAATAGGGGTTGAAATTTTCAAAACGCCTATACCATTTTTTTACGTAAATATTTTTACGGTTTTAAATAATTCTTGAACTTGCGAGTTTTTTAAGACCATCCGGAGCATCGTACGTCCAGCCGTTCGTTCACAGTAAGGCCCCGAAGTTTGCACCGACAGGCATTTTCGACTCCAGTGTGAATGAAATTGTATACAATTCAAACCAAATCTCGTAACCAGAGACGCGCCCACAACAGGAATTTGTGAATACGGCCAATCATTGGTAGGGATCACCTGATTATATTGGCGGAGTATGAAGTCGAGTTGGTTGTTCTGTGATATTATTTAATTTGAAAAATGATGGCTCTTTTGGAGTTTGTTGGTAGGTAGTGAAACTTGAACAAACGTTGAAGTATTATTGATGGGTAAATTATTACTACGGTAAATCATTACTCAACGGTAAATTATTACACAACGGTTCATTATACCATCTACGTAGAAGGGGCTGGAGTTTGTTGGTAGGTACTTTTGCAACTTTTTTCACTCCTCATCAACAATTTCTTTTCAGAACTTCATTATGTGTGTTTCTTTTTGTTAGGTACTGTTTGTCATCGGCAGAATTATTTTAGCAACATTTGACTCGTGATTTAGGTAGGTACCTAGTAACGTGTACGGGGTTAGGTACTAACCTACGGAGGGTCTGCGATCTACATAATTATGCATAGAATAGTACATATTATATTATATAGACGGGTTATCTATACATAGAGCTGTGATCTGTAACAGAAGGGTATTCTATACAAAATAATAAACCGTTGTGCAGGGATTTGCAGCGTTTTTGTTCTTGGGAAACAATAAATGAACAGCCAACATTTCTGTAGGTATGTCCAATAGAAATAATAGAATAATAAACCCATGTGACAAGGGCAAGGCAGCGTTTTTCTCTTTTTACATCGCTGTGCGCTGTTGACGCGGAACACTACACAACGCAACTGTCTCATCTCTGCCCAGCTGAAATGTTATCACCCACTCGCCCCATCGAAGTAGCTCGGCCGAGTACTCCACCGACTACTCGGTCGAGCTACTCGGTAGGCTACGGATCCTCGGACGAGCGGCGGAGAGACCTGTACTTCCTTCAAGCCCCAATTACACCTGCCGAGTACTGGGCCGAGACAGTGCACTCGGCCGAGTAAATCGCAATGTGATCGGCCCAGACAGTACTCGGCCTAGTAACGGGCGAGTGTATTTTGGGCGAGTCAGTGAATAGAACCAGGTTCTATTTACTCGGCCGAGTAGGGACCCCCCACCACTCATCCACTCGCTCAGTTGCTTCTCGCCCATCCACGTAATCAAGTTTGGCGGGCGAGCGCGCCTTTTGGTTTTGGAGCCTATAAATTCGCTCAGCAAAAATGTTTTGTAACACCCCCTCAAAATTTTTTCTTTTACGTTTCAAGGTGCGTAGATTCCATAAATCCGCCGTACCATCCATATCTACTTCATCTTCGGTCTAAAAAATTCGTTCTTTAACACGCAGGCTCCACTAGGGCCCTAGTTGTTTCCAAAAACTTTCCATGTTTAGGTTCTAACGAAGTTTCAGCCTTAAATTTACGTTAAATTTTGGTGTAAAATCGTCGTTTTTCCACACACAGTTTGGTTCTCGATTTTGGAACACATTTGGGTCCTAGCTGTGCTCCCAACCTCGGCCGCCCGATCGGGTATTATGGGGTATTATGGGGGGGGGGGGGGGGGGTGAAAAATAGAATAATTTTTTTTTTCACACCTTGTGAGATATTGTTATCCATGGTTTTTAGGGCGGGAAGACCGAATATGAAGTCGATTTTGACTAAAGAGTGAAGAACCGAGGTTGCACGAAGGTTCAGCTCCCAATATTAATTTTTTTATGGGTCAAAAACCTGGGTAACTGTCTGAAATCACTGTAAAGTAGTACAATAACGCGACAAGTAGTATTAATAGGTGAATCAACACAATTAAATTAAACTATCAATGATGGGAGATAATTTGTAATTAAAAAAGGAGCCTAATTTGTGTTTTTGAGAAACAATAAACGAATACCAACATTTCTGTTCTTATGTCCAGTAGAATAATAAACCCACGTGACAAGGACTTTGCAGCGTTTTCTCTTTTTACTTCGCTGTGCCATATTGTGCGGAAGACTACAAGACGCAACTGTCTCGTCTCTGCCCAGCTGAAATGTAATCACCTACTCGCCCATCGAAGTAGCTCGGCCGAGTACTCCACCGACTACTCGGCCGAGCTACTCGGTAGGTGTAATTAGGCCTTTACCACTCCGACGACCGGTTAGTGGGAGCCTTTGAGGCAGCGGACGTCTCTCAGTCATCCTCAGTAGCTCGTCCGTAAAAGGTGCTCTGTAGATGGTTACGTACCCCTTACGGACGATGACGGAGAGACGTGCACTGCCTCGACGTCTCCGTTAACCGGTAAACGGAGAGGTGAATGCAGTACACGTCTCCCCGTTGCTCGTTCATAAATGGCCCGTACGTTTCTACGGGGGCATCCTCAACGGAAAGGCAATGGAGGGTTGCGTTTCCTCAGCCTGTCCGTCAACCGTCCGCCGTGATTCCCTACAATCACGGATCATTGAATGAAGGGCACGGAAGCATTAAGGACAGTGAAGTGTGGGCTAGAGAAAACCTAGGGAGAGTCCAGGGATATTCACGTGAAAATCATGGATGGGCTACGGGGAGGCGATGGAGTGTTAGGGGTTAGTCAAGGGTGAGGCTATGAAGACCCGTACAAAGTCACGGTAAAACCACGGGCGTGCGACGGAACATTGAAGGATTAACAACGGAAATCACTACACTTATACGGGGATTTTCGGGGTACTCCCGTGAAAATGATCATACGTTGATTTTGCCGAAATAGTACACCACGGAAACCACGGGTGTTTCCGTTGACGATCCTTCAACAAGATAGTGGTTACGGATAAATTTATAGAGTGCATTCGTGACCGCATAATATTTACGGATGCACCACTTCTAAGGGTGATTCCGTGAACTATCATTTAGTGCCAATCTAAGGGGGCGCTTCCGTTGTTTTTTACGGAAAACACCCCTTTTGGTTTATTATTCTGTGAATAATACACCTATGCAATCGCTAAGCTAAAAATTTGTATAACACCCCCTCAAAATTTTTTCTCTTCCGTTTCAAGGTGCGTAGATTCAAAAAATGCAATGTCCGTCCGCCGTCCGCCGTATCACGTGTACAGGCTTCATTTTCGGTCTAAAACAATCGTTCTTTCGCACACATGCTCCATTTGGGCCCTTGTTGTGTCCCAAAACTTTTCAGCCCGATCGGAATATAGCCAGGGATGTTATGAGTGAAAATGTGTATAAAAACGCTGCAAATCCCTGCACAACGGTTTATTATTTTGTACAGAATACCCTTCTGTTACAGATAACAGGTCTCCGTATAGATAACCCTTCTATATAACATATGTACTATTCTACACACATTACGTAGATCGCGGACCTCCGTAGATTAGTACCTAACCCCGTACTCGTTACTAGGTACCTCCCTAAACCGTTGTGTAATAATTTACCTGTATAGGTTCCACTTCTACGGAGATAGAATAATGAACCGTTGTGTAATAATTTGCCCATCAATAATACTTAAACGGTTGTTCAAGTTGCAAAAGTACCTATCAACAAAATCCAGCCCCTTCTTGGTAGATTAGCCGTTGTGTAATAATTTACCGTTGTGTAATAATTTGTCGTTGTGTAATAATTTGCCATTATGTAATAATTTACCCATCAATAATACTTCAACGGTTGTTCAAGTTGCAAAAGTACCTATCAACAAAATCCAGCCCCTTCTGGGTAGATGAGCCGTTATGTAATAATTTGCCATTGTGTAATAATTTGCCACTGTGTAATAATTTACCCATCAATAATACTTCATCGGTTGTTCAAGTTGCAAAAGTACCTATCAACAAAATCCAGCCGGATCGCACACCCTCCGTAGGTTAGTACCTAACCCCGTACTCGTTACTAGGTACCTACCTAAATCACGAGGTGAATGTTGCTAAAATAATTCTGTCGATTGCAAACAGTACCTAACAAAAAGAATCGCACATCATTTTGGTTTATTATTTTCAATAATGAACCATTGGAATCGAGCATGAAAAAAAAAATTCTTACCCCCCCTCAAAATTTGATGGTTTACGTTTCAAGGTATGTAGAATCCAAAACTGCAATAAAAATATTTCTGTCTGTCCGCCGTACGGGCCACTTTTCTTAGTTACCATGAACAAAAATTGATGAAATTCGGGTTATAGGTTCCGTTCGGCGTCTAGTTGGTCCTCGAAGCTCGACGTTACTGTGAGTCATCTCTAAGGGGTTCAAAATAGGGGTTGAAATTTTCAAAACGCCTATACCATTTTTTTACGTAAATATTTTTACGGTTTTAAATAGTTCTTGAACTTGCGAGTTTTTTAAGACCATCCGGAGCATCGTACGTCCAGCCGTTCGTTCACAGTAAGGCCCCGAAGTTTGCACCGACAGGCATTTTCGACTCCAGTGTGAATGAAATTGTATACAATTCAAACCAAAGCTCGTAACCAGAGACGCGCCCACAATAGGAATTTGTGAATACGGCCAATCATTGGTAGGGATCACCTGATTATATTGGCGGAGTATGAAGTCGAGTTGGTTGTTCTGTGATATTATTTAATTTGAAAAATGATGGCTCTTTTAGAGTTGGTTGGTAGGTAGTGAAACTTGAACAAACGTTGAAGTATTATTGATGGGTAAATTATTACTACGGTAAATCATTACTCAACGGTAAATTATTACACAACGGTTCATTATACCATCTACGTAGAAGGGGCTGGAGTTTGTTGGTAGGTACTTTTGCAACTTTTTTCACTCCTCATCAACAATTTCTTTTCAGAACTTCATTATGTGTGTTTCTTTTTGTTAGGTACTGTTTGTCATCGGCAGAATTATTTTAGCAACATTTACCTCGTGATTTAGGTAGGTACCTAGTAACGAGTACGGGGTTAGGTACTAACCTACGGAGGGTCTGCGATCCACATAATATGCATAGAATAGTACATATCATATTATATAGACGGGTTATCTATACATAGAGCTGTGATCTGTAACAGAAGGGTATTCTATACAAAATAATAAACCGTTGTGCAGGGATTTGCAGCGTTTTATTGCAGTTTTGGATTCTACATACCTTGAAACGTAAACCATCAAATTTTGAGGGGGGGTAAGAATTTTTTTTTTTTCATGCTCGATTCCAATGGTTCATTATTGAAAATAATAAACCAAAACTGTGAGGTATATTTAATGGGGCGGGACCAAAGGAGAAGACCGGCGATCCACGGTCGTGATAACGGGCTAAGGAGCCTTCCGAGAAGCCTAAAGAATATCTACGTCCTACGTGAGATGAGTCAGAATCGCGAGCTTCTTCCGCAAAGCCTTAGCTTGCCAGTAGTGGTTTAGACTTTCTTCTCACTTCCGTATTCGAGGAAACATTGCAGTGTTGGCGGGATGGTGATCAACGCGAAATTATACTGACAGTCATGTTCATACTGAACGTGAACATATTCGAATAATTAGGTCGATCGTCCAAAAGGCGTGGAAAATCGTTTCTTGAAGGCCGGCTCAAGAAACAGAATCGAAGTCTGACGCTCGAGTCAAACGCATCAATGATTCAACTAACAGCTACAATTGACCAAGAGATAACAAGATTCATAAGAGATTGGTTGCCAAGTATAATAGTTGGGGTGCTCCTCGATCGAATTCTGCATCTCGGAAATCGTGCGCTATCATGATCGCGCATGATAGCGTCATAAAAGCACCTTACACGGTCAGTAATACTGTCAGCAAAAATACTGTCGGTGTTTTGTTAATTCTCTATCAGTATTTGTCAACCTTAAGCAGTCATTCCAAATCGTCAGTATTTTCTTCAGTATTGTCCAAGCAGTTTACTACTGAGTACCTGCCATGGAAGTGAATAATTTGCAATAATTTTTTTCATACGCTATACAAGACGTACAGAGGTAGTGTGAAACGCAAGCGATGGGTAAAAGAATGGCTCAAAAAGCGTGAAGGGTGCTCTAACACCGTCCTTTTTAAGGAAATTATCAAGACGGATACGGAGGATTATATAAATTATTGGTTTTTATTTTCAATAATGAACCATTGGAATCGAGCATGAATTCCAATTTAAACCAATCAAAATTTGATGGTTTACGTTTCAAGATTATTATGTAGAATCCAAAACTGCAATACAAATATTTCTGTCTGTCCCCCGTACGGGCCACTTTTCTTAGTTACCATGAAAGAAAATTGATGAAATTCGGGTTATAGGTTCCGTTCGGGGTCTAGTTGGTCCTCGAAGCTCGACGTTACTGTCAGTCATCTCTAAGGGGTTCAAAATGGGGGTTGACATTTTCAGAACGCCATAGCTCGAAAACTTCCAACACAAGGGTATGGTTTTTTAACGTTATTAAATTTGTCTTGAGCTACACAATTTTTTGAGACCACCCGGAGAATTGTACGTCCAGCCGTTCGTGTTCACCAAAAAGCTTCGTCAACACGATCGTGAATCAAACGGTATAAATCCGGCCCGGATATCATAACTAGGGAGCACCCGATTATAATCAAGGATGGCTGTATGAAGTCGAGTTGTTTGTTCTGCGATATTATTTCATTTGATAAGTGATGGACTATTGGATTTTATTGGTAGGTACTTCTGAATCTTGAACAAACGTTGAAGTATTATTGATGGGTAAATTATTACACAATGGCAAATTATTACACAACGATGAATTATTACACAACGGCTCATCTACCCAGAAGGGGCTGGATTTTGTTGATAGGTACTTTTGCAACTTGAACAACCGTTGAAGTATTATTAATGGGCAAATTATTACACAGCGGTTCACTATTCTATCTCCGTAGAAGGGGAACCTATACAGGTAAATTATTACACAACGGTTTAAGGAGGTACCTAGTAACGAGTACGGGGATAGGTACTAACCTACGGAGGGTCTGCGATCTACATAATATGTGTAGAATAGTACATAATATGTTATATAGAAGGGTTATCTATACTGAGACCTGTGTGTACAAAATAATAAACCGTTGTGCAGGGATTTGCAGCGTTTTTTTAAATGTCATTTCTATAACCGTTCTTGGAAAGCTAAGATACTGATTTGAGAAAATGTATAATTATCAGCTGATGAAAGGTTAGCAGTTCCTGGATACTGATGAGCAGGACCCTTACACGATCATTAATACTGTTAATATCCCCTCCTCTTAGAGGCGTTCCCAACCACTTGGTATGGCCAAATACTGGTGGACTGATATAAAAATATCCGGATATTCTTCAATACCATCTTCATTCCGTCAATACTGCCCACACGATTATTAGCGTCAGTAGCATTTCAGCACTATGACAGTATTATTGACGGTGTAAGGCGCCCTATCGGAAGAAGATAGGGCGTTTGTGAGGCTCGGCGCAGAACGTAACACAAGGCTAATACCAGTATGAATAAGGTTGACGCTACTGATCGAAAATCATCATCAGGTTTTGCCGTTAAATCACTAGCAGGGTAAGGCACCTGTAAAAAATGTTTTCAGTTGGAACCTCCTATACAACATGGAAATAAACTTTGAATAGATAACTTAGTTTCCGTCTACTAAATTATATACGAACAGGGTTAATAATATTTCTGAAAAACAGAAATGATGAAGATTTCGGCTATATAATTTATTATGTTGTCACTTTATAATATTAGATAACTAATAGATACCTAATAGAAATGATGAAGATTTCGTATACCTAATAGAATAATACCTAAGAGAAATGATGAAGATTTCAACTATATAATTTATTATGAAGTCATTTTATAGTATTAGGTATAGTATTATAGTAGCCTATAATATAAGATAACTCAGTTAGCTCGGTAAGTGCTGCTCGGTAGCAAGGGTAGCGATATGTTTGGTATAGAGCCCCATTGGTTTGCGTTGCGGTTTTGTGAGTGTTTTATATTGAAATTTAATAATCTGTACCTTCTGATGAAGAGCCAGTTGTTCGGCGTTATTCAAAGTGTTGTATATTTGAATCCAAATCTGTTACCGTCACCCACCAAGCTAATAAAAGTTGCACTGTCGTTTTTCATCTCGTGATGCTTGTTATCGTTCTCGGATTTTCCGCAGGTTAATATTGAAATATCCCACTTATTTATCTCATTTTGAGAATATAGCACAAAGTGTAGCGCGCTAATCACTTAGCGTGTGGACCCATTGCTATTGAGGATTCTCACATGGCCCCTAGTTTCTGATGGAGCTGCATACCTATATGTGGTAGGGATGGGTTGGAACGTATCAACCTGATACTTTGTCACAGGTACCGCAGTGTATCAGGTTCTCTTAAATATGACAGTCTGAAAGTATCAGGTACTCAGTCACATCTAGGAACACCTTGAACAAGAACTAACCAGGCGGGTAAGGAGCAATCGACGTGTTATTGTTACCCTCGCTGTTCCATCCTGTCACATAGCTAAGTGTTACTGTTCCTGATAGGTAGGTACCAACCTAAATCCCTACCACCAGCCATTGAGTTAGTTCTCCAGCCTCCCATCATACTTTGGTTTCTTTTTAGAGCCTAGTTCCTTCCTGTGAACATGAATCCGTGCCCTTAGAAAATTGAAATGAAGTTGATCTAGGGTTGAAGCAAAGATCGGTTCTGAGGGTTAAGTCGAGATGCGAAAGGCATGCTCCTGGTGTGGAAAAGAAATGGCAGGGGACAAGTATCAGGTTCTGAAAAGGAACAGGAACAACTTGTTCTTGTGACAGAAAAAAAGTCATTTCATATCTTATAAAAATGTTAGGTAAAGCAATACTACTTCGTTTTGGTTCATTATTCTGTGAATAATACACCTATGTATTCGCTCAGCAAAAAATTTTTATAACACCCCCTCAAAATTTTTTTTTTCCGTTTCAAGGTGCGTAGATTCCAAAAATGCAATGTCCGTCCGCCGTATCACGTGTACCGGCTTCATTTTCGGTCCAAAAAATTCGTTCTTTCGCACACATGCTCCATTTGTGCCCTAGTTGTGTCCCGAAACTTTTCAGCCCGATCGGAATATACCCAGGGGAGTTATGAGTGAAAATGTGTGCAAAAATATGTACTTTTTGCGTTTTAGCAACATGTTGGTAACATGAGCTTCTGAGATATCGTTTTCCATGTTTTTGGGGACGAGAAGACCGAATATGAAGTCGATTTTGACCAAGGAGTGGAAAATTGAGGTTGTACCAGATGTTCAGCTCCCAAAATTGATTTTTTATGAGTCAAAAACCTGCGAAATCGGAAATCACCATCAATTTGTATAACACTAGAAAAAGTGTCAACACGTGGATCAAGACGATTAAATGGCACTATCAATGATTAAAGATAGTTTAAAAAAAAACGCTGCAAAGTCCTTGTCACATGGGTTTATTATTCTATTGGACATACCTACAGAAAGGTTGGCTGTTCATTAATTGTTTCTTTCATGCGTAATAATCGAAATAGCTACTTCTGATGGTTTCCATTAATTTTGGCCCCCAAAACACAAATTAGGTACGCTCTTTTTTTCCTTTTTTTTTAAACTATCTTTGATCATTGGTAGTGCCATTTAATCGTCCTGAACCACGTCTTGACACTTTTTCCAGTGTTATTATACAAACTGATGGTGATTTCAGACGATTTCCCAGGTTTTTCACTCATAAAAAATCAATTCTGGGAGCTGAACATTTGGTAGAACTCAATTTTCCACTCTTTGGTCAAAATCGACTTCATATTCGGTCTTCTCGTCCCCAAAAACATAGAAAACGATATCTCAGAAGCTCATGTTACCAATATGTTACTAAAACACAAAAAGTACCTATTTTTACACACATTTTCACTCATAACACCCCTGGGTATATTCCGATCGGGCGGAAAAGTTTCGGGACACAACTAGGGCCCAAATGGAGCATGTGTGCGAAAGAACGACTTTTTTAGACCGAAAATGAAGCCTGTACACGTGATACGGCGTACGGCGGACGGCGGACGGACATTGCATTTTTGGAATCTACGCACCTTGAAACGGAAAAGAAAAAATTTTGAGGGGGTGTTATAAAAATTTTTTGCTGAGCGAATACATAGGTGTATTATTCACAGAATAATAAACCAAAATGCAATCTCCATCCGCCGTACGCCGTATCACGTGTACCGGCATCATTTTAGGTCCAAAAAATTCGTTCTTTCGCACACATGCTCCATTTGGGCCCTAGTTGTGTCCCGGAACTTTTCAGCCCGATCGGAATATACCCAGGGGTGTTATGAGTGAAAATGTGTGCAAAAATATGTACTTTTTGCGTTTTAGCAACATGTTGGTAACATGAGCTTCTGAGATATCGTTTTCCATGTTTTTGGGGACGAGAAGACCGAATATGAAGTCGATTTTGACCAAGGAGTGGAAAATTGAGGTTGTACCAGATGTTCAGCTCCCAAAATTGATTTTTTATGAGTCAAAAACCTGCGAAATCTGAAATCACCATCAATTTGTATAATAACACTAGAAAAAGTGTCAACACGTGGATCAAGACGATTAAATGGCACTACCAATGATTAAAGATAGTTTAAAAAAAAGGGAGCCTAATACCTAATTTGTGTTTTGGGGGCCAAAATTGGTGGAAACCAGCAGAAATGGCTATTCGAATAATTATTTCACGTGAAAGAAACAATAAATAAACAGCCAGCATTTCTGTAGACCAATAAAATAATAGAATAATAAACCCATGTGACAAGGACTTTGCAGCGTTTTTGATATCTGAAGTCAATAAAATGACTATTGTTGTTCAATTTGGTGCACTTTTAGAGCCTTCCTGCATCATTCCTCGCATTTACTTCTGAGAAATATCGATATATCTAGGGATGGGGTGGAATGTATCAATCGGATACTTTGTCACAGGTACCGCAGTGTATCTGGTTCTTTTAAATATGACAGTCTGAAAGTATCAGGTACTCAGTCAAATCTAGGAACACATTGAACAAGGAACTAACCAGGCGGGTAAGGAGCAATCGACTTGTTATTGTTACCCTCAAAGAGAAGTGTTCCTGTTCCTGATAAGTAGATACCAACCTAAACCTAACCTCTATCCTTACCACCAGCCATTGAGTTCCTTCTCCAATCTCCCTCCACTTCCACTGCGGCGCCTTCTTCTCCAACCCTTCTTCTTGCTAAGATCGGTTTTGAGGGTGAAGTCCAGATACGAAAGGCATGCTCGTGGTGTGGAAAAGGAATGAAAGGGGGTACCAAAAGAAAAGACCCAAGCAGTCGCAACGTCCGAAGGGAACAGGAAGCGGAGTGGAATGTAGCATTTTAGCTGGGACAACTATCAGGTGCTGAAAAGGAACAGGAACAACTTGTTCTTGTGACAGAAAAAAACCGTCACAACCCATCTCTAGTATGTGGTGGGCCATGCGAAAGTTTGCCAGGACCTGTCGGTCCAAGAGGGTGTTCAGATGGCTAATAATAATCTCTTAGTTGGCTCAGTTTGGTGGGAGACATTGTGTTTCTGTGGGCAGCCGTCTATCGTTACATTATGTCAGTGCAGATAGCTGCAGGGGTTTGAGTTCACCACTGGCAATATTTGTTGTTGATGGTGCGAACACTCTTGGTGGAAGACTATCGTAACATCGTAACACTCCACAAGCAGCTCTTAAACTTGTCAACAGTCACGTTAGTGCGACCTAACAAGACAATTTCGTCGCTCCATTACAGGTCCTGTAGACAGGCAGGAGATGGCAGACACGACATGGCCCACATAGGAAGCTGCCATTAGTTTTCTATACTTACAGTTTGTGCTATATAACTACGTTATAAATCTGTGGTCTCTGTTTTGGTAAGTGTGATGAATTTAAAATTGGCGAATTTCATCACGGTGGTGTGAGGAAATGCCCAGGCGGGTTATGAGCGTATCACCACCCTTTCCTGAGATCTTTTTGGATGTTGTTGTCCAGGAGGTTATGAGCGAATCACCACCTTCATCTGGAATCTTTTAGGAGGATTTGCCTAGGAGGTTATGGGCTGACCACCACCTTCATCTAGGATCTTTTGAGGATTGGACAGAGAGGCAAGGGTAGGAAGAGAGAGAGTAGCCAGCGGCTAGAGGAAGCGTAGAATGAAGAAAAAGGCGCAGGATCCGGGTTTTTATAGGCCAGGAAGCCTTCTCCCTCCAACCCCCTTGTTGGGAGAGGATGGAGGGGCTCCAGGTTGTGCACTGGATCCTGTGGCTTGTGTCCCCACTCGTACCGTTTATTGGTAGAAACTAAAGTTGGCTGTCAGATAATTTGCGAGAACTTAATTCTAGTAGGAGTGGTTCCGGGAGGGACTCACGACAGTAAGGATTCTTGCTGAACAGTCGTTGCCGCTCTTTACCAACAACCCGTATCGTTCATCATCCCTCCCCCCAACTTGCACATTTGATATTATTACGGAGACTTGAATCCAGTAGCGGCCGATGCGACGGAGGACACCCGACCGACATGCCGACATTATACAACCGCCTCCCACAGCTCCTCCACCTGTGAATTTATCTCGACAACCGCCGCCCTTTACGGATAACACAGCTCCACGACCACGACCTTGTCTCGTCCGAGTGGGGGCACAAGCTTTTAGGACCGACCCAACCCAGAGAAAGAGGAAGGCAGCTCGTTAAATAAAAAAGTGAAGAGAGAGAAAAAAGCAACCGCTATTAGGCTTTTTCGATAAGGTTTTAGTCTTATAGTCTACAAAGGGAAGGGAATTATTTATCGGGCTGGGTTTAGCCAGCAACTGCTTTAGAAGTTGTAATTAGTCGGGGGAGCTAATAAAGTAGGACCCTCGACTTCCTTGGGTGGCTGGTTGGCGGTGAGTTGCTCAATTCCTGCCCTTCTGTATCTCCTATTTTACCCAAGATGAGCGTTTCCTTATTCTCCAACTTGAAAAGACTCTCCTCCTCCTTCTCCTCACCCTACATAAACAACGACATCTTTATGATCGGTAACTACGTGGAAAGAGCATGTTGACGTGTACTTGCATCAAGGATGGAGCCTTCTGCTCTGAAAGATTCCGTTGCCCGTTGAAAGATGAAATGACTTGATCTGCTTATGAAATTTCTTCAGCTGTTTGCACTTCCATGTTCCTGTTGTATATTATAGGAATGAAAGTATGGTGATACCGTCAAAAACAGGTGTTCGATAAAACCACGGAATCTTGTTCAGAAGTGCTCAAAACAGTTGCTAGACGGTTTTCCGCTAGATGTCGCTCCGAACTGTATGTAGGAACTTCAAATGGTCATTTCATGACAGTAGGGCATTTATGACAGAGCTGCGCCAATTTGTTTTTCAGGCTTTGCCTAACCTTACACCTACAAATTGGCGCAGCTCTGTCATAAATAATGCCCTACTCATGACTTCCTCAGAATACGGGAACATTTTCTTTTTGAGATTTGTTCAGCTCGTTAAACTCTTCAATTTGAGATCAGAGCGAGCTTTCTATGTAGACAAATAAGGGAGTTATGACGGGTTTTCTAATTTTTCGATTTCCAACGATAACTGCCGTAAAAATGGACCAAAGATGGTGTGGTTGGTACCAAAATGTCCGTTAGGATGGCTAGATCACGCCTATTGACTTTGACAGCAAAACATATGTCAATGGGTCCAACATTTTCTAGGTTAATTAGCTAAATGACGTTGGTATGGTGTCAGAAAGTGGTTGAAAATGAGATTCATACGGAAGTCTATTATATTTCCCGGCTCAGTGTATTCTCACAGTCGGGCCTGTCTGGCCGAAATGGGTGGCCGCTGCCGCCAAAATTGTATCCATACTATTATGAAGAACGTGGAAGTATTGTATGGCAGTCTCCACAACGGAACTTTGAAGGTACTTCACGTTTTCAACCTGCCACTTGAATTCACAACAATGGTTGTGGCGACATTTTGGCCGCCTCTAAAAATTTGACCAATTGTTCACCAGATACGTGTGTGTGTGTGTGTACCGAAGAAGGTGCAATATGGACTTATGAATATGGAAAGTACAATAAGGATCTAACATAGTAGTATGCAGCAACCTTGGCAGGCATCTAACATGAAAATTGCACCTACATCCCACAACCAAGACCTTAAAAGGCTGGACAACTGAATGGAAGGATTTGGATAAAAGTTAGAAACTGGAAGGAAGGACATGTACTTGGGGAATGGAGGTTTCTCTATTAACTGCTACAGCTAGTTAACACCCACGAGTACATACCTAATTACCTGTGTCACCTTCCCATTTGCCACCACATTGAGCAATAATATTTTGCAGCAAATTATTTGTATTAATTACTTTATTATCAGATTCCTTGTCATAAATTAGTAACCACTAGACAAGTATCGAATTTATATATTATTATTGTATGTGCTAGAAATAGCAACTAAAACCTGGATTATATGTACCATTATATGTACCATTATGTGTCAGCCTGTAATTCAGTATGAAATATTAGCTTGGGGTGGTACTTTTACCACTCATATAAACAAACTATATTTGAAACAAAAATCTATTCTAAAAACTATGATGTCTCTTCCTCGTCGAACCCCAACTGAGGAGGTTTTTGACCTGGTAAAGGTCTTCAATATTCGTCAACTCTATGTGAATATTTCGCTATTATTTTATCACAAACACCCAAACATTATAAACGACACGCTTTGTGTCTGCAGGAAATATTGTTCCCCCTAGACCCCGGCTGGTTCTTACTACTCATAGTCCATCTTACGTAATATACATAATCCACAGGAGTATAAGCACTAACATGAAATCTCCTATGAACTACACGAGATCTAATTACAAAACTGAAATTTTATCATGGATAGTCAGGAGAGGAATGGGAGGGATTGATAGCTTAATCGGCAGTATATACCTGTGATAAATAAAAATGTTGGCGGGTGTATGCTGTTGATCATGTAACTTCTTGTAACTTTGTGATCATGTAACTCAAGCTTTTATTGAACGGTTGAGTTTTGAATTTTTATCGATGGTTGATAGAATACTATGCAATTGGCAACTGATTGCCTAACAACACGGGCTTAGCCTATCGTTAGGCAGAATCAATTAAATGTTTAGCGCCTAAGTACCATTGTATTTGTTACTCATTTGTCTTATGTCATTGTAAAATCATTTGTGAATAAACTTTATTCTATTCTATTCTATTCTATTTTTCATTGATTTTACGAAAAGTATTTGTGATAGCATATTAGGGACACAACCATAAACATTTAAACGATAAATTCCGTTAAAAATGTCTGGATTTTGTCAAAACAGTCTCCTAAATAAGGGTGTGGCAGCAACTTGGCCTACCTGTGGCACTGTCTTGGGTTGTAATAGTTAGTACGGCTTGACAAAGCAATAGGTAAGGCTTCTCTAACGACTGGTTTTCCGTGGGATCAAACAGGTTTCAAGTTATTCATACAATATTGATATTCTCACCTCAGAAAACTTGGGATTTCAGTAACTGATTTTAATATCAAATATAGCACTACTGGAACTAGGCCACGGAGCAAGACTAGTCGTATTGTCCGATTAGATTGAAATCGTATCTACTCAGCGGAGTAGCTGATGATGAAAATTCTCACTCACGAAAATTCCAAATCCCATCAGATTTGCCTTTCACCTTTATTGTACTACCTACCATACCTTCCGGAGGAATAGTAATATTACTTCTTACACTAGGTAGCGGAAATAGGAAATAACCATTTAGATTTAATTCTCGTTTTATGCCTTTAGTTTCCCATACAAGAACAGCTGAGAGCCAAACTCTGATAAAGTGGGTATGAACCTTGCAGACCTCTCATGGACAACAATTATTATACTATCTTATTATGATATTTGTTGTACCTATAATAGGTACATATTATATTATGTTGCTTGCTCAAGAGCTACCTATGAAATCGAGTGTGCTTATTGGTTTATTATTCTGTGAATAATACACCTATGTAATCCCTCAGCAAAAAATTTTTATAACACCCCCTCAAAATTTTTTCTTTTCCGTTTCAAGGTACGTAGATTCCAAAAATGCAATGTCCGTCCGCCGTACGCCGTCCGCCGTACGCCGTCCGCCGTACGCCGTCCGCCGTCCGCCGTATCACGTGTACAGGCTTCATTTTCGGTCTAAAAAAATCGTTCTTTCGCACACATGCTCCATTTGGGCCCTAGTTGTGTCCCGAAACTTTTCAGCCCGATCGGAATATACCCAGGGGTGTTATGAGTGAAAATGTGTATAAAAATAGGTACTTTTTGCGTTTTAGCAACATGTTGGTAACATGAGCTTTTAAGGTATCGTTTTTCATGTTTTTGGGGACGAGAAGACCGAATATGAGGTCGATTTTGGCCAAGGAGTGGAAAATTGAGGTTCTACCAGATGTTCAGCTCCCGAAATTGATTTTTTATGAGTCAAAAACCTGGGAAATCGTTTGAAATCACCATCAATTTGTATAATAACACTGGATAAAGTGTCAAAAGGTGGATCAAGACGATTAAATGGTACTATCAATGATCAAAGATAATTTAAAAAAAAAGGAGTGTACCTAATTCGTGTTTTGGGGGCCAAAATTTGGGGAAACCACCATAAATAGCTATTTCAATTATTTTATATGAAAGAAACAATAAATAAACAGCCAACGTTTCTGCAGGTATGTCCAATAGAATAATAAACCCATGTGACAAGGACTTTGCAGCGTTTTTTTTCACATCATCATCACGGATCATCTTTCACCCCATAATTTACTGATATACGTAAGGCTATACTGGTCAGCGGACATGTTAGCTTATGAAACGTGTGAGGTTCATATATTACAGTTAGAGATGGAAAACACTGGAATTGAGTCGCTTCTGAGATGCCCAGCTTTCAAAGTTGAAAATGGGTTAAGTCGAAGTGACAGAGGACTCACGCAGGTCCTCATGAGAAGCCGGTGACCGTTCGGAGATTCAAGGAAACATAGAAAACCAGTCGAAGGCCTCCGAACTCGTTGGCGGGGAGGAGAAGTTCTCAAATCGCGGCAAAAACCCGAAAGGCATCCCGAGAGGACAGTTGGGAAGGAGTAATTAAAAAAAAGGTGACTGCCGGAGCAAGGGGGTGAGGGGTTCATTAGAGATATGGTCTGAGGGAACGAGCCCTCTTTATATTGCTGGTAATTATCGCAAGCGCCTCAGCTCAGCCGAGGGATTGGTCGGCAGATCCGGGGAATGTCAGGCATTCGCATGGGCTCTCTCTTCGACATTCACCAGTAGTTCACACGCCAGTACATTTCTGGTATTTATAGAAGTTTTCGTATCAAAATGTGCGACAGTGGCAGTTCTCGAGTCGCTTGTTGTTCCGGTGAAGATAGAGTCGTTTTGGCTGAAGTCTAGTCGATATCCCTTCTGAACTGGAGATATTATCGCTGGTCATGAGGGAGGGGACTCTCGACGGTCCACCGTCACTCTGTCCCATTGTAGCAGAGCGTGGTTTGGTAAACTGCGCTGAGCAATTCACCACACTCCATCCACTTTTTGAGGGCTTACCAGAAGGATCCCTTTGCAAATATCCTGTCCTTCTTACAATGCAAATACCTTGAAGAAAAAAAACGCTGCAAATCCCTGCACAACGGTTTATTATTTTGTATAGAATACCCTTCTGTTACAGATCGCAGCTCTATGTATAGATAACCCGTCTATATAATATGATATGTACTACTCTATACATATTATGTAGATCGCAGACCCTCCGTAGGTTAGTACCTAACCCCATACTCGTTCCTAGGTACCTACCTAAATCACGAGTTAAATGTTGCTAAAATAATTCTGCCAATGACAAACAGTACCTAACAAAAAGAAACACACATAATGAAGTTCTGAAAAGAAATTGTTGATGAGGAGTGAAAAAAGTTGCAAAAGTACCTACCAACAAACTCCAGCCCCTTCTACGTAGATGGTATAATGAACCGTTGTGTAATAATTTACCGTTGAGTAATGATTTACCGTAGTAATAATTTACCCATCAAAAATACTTCAACGTTTGTTCAAGTTTCACTACCTACCAACAAACTCAAAAAGAGCCGTCATTTTTCAAATGAAATAATATCACAGAACAACCAACTCGACTTCATACTCCGCCAATATAATCAGGTGATCCCTACCAATGATTTTATCTCCGCCAAATTTCCTATTGTGGGCGCGTCTCTGGTTACGACATTTGGTTTGAATTGTATACAATTTCATTCACACTGGAGTCGAAAATGCCTGTCGGTGCAAACTTCGGGGCCTTACTGTGAACGAACGGCTGGACGTACGATGCTCCGGATGGTCTTAAAAAACTCGCAAGTTCAAGAACTATTTAAAACCGTAAAAATATTCACGTAAAAAATGGTATAGGCTTTTTGAAAATTTCAACCCCTATTTTGAGATGACTGACACTAACGTCGAGCTTCGAGGACCAACTAGACCCCGAACGGAACCTATAACCCGAATTTCATCAATTTTTTTTCATGGTAACTAAGAAAAGTGGCCCGTACGGCGTACGGCGGACAGACAGAAATATTTTTATTGCAGTTTTGGATTCTACATACCTTGAAACGTAAACCATCAAATTTTGAGGGGGGGTAAGAATTTTTTTTTTCATGCTCGATTCCAATGGTAAGGAAAAAAAAGGAGCGTACCTAATTCGTGTTTTAGGGGCCAAACTTGGTGGAAAACATCAAAAATAGCTATTTAAATTATTTTACATGAAAGAAACAATAAATGAACAGCCAAAATTTCTGTAGGTATGTCCAATAGAATAATAAACCCATGTGACAAGGACTTTGCGGCGTTTTTTAATTCCATTTCCGGATTCTACGTACCACCATCAAATTTTGAGCGGGGGGGGGGGGGGGGGGGGGTTAAAAATGTGTCATGCTCTATTCCAAAGGTTCACTATTGAAAATAATTTACCAAAAACCAAATTTTTCGGTAAGTTACTTAGACGCAAATCGATTGTTGCGTTTTACAATTTACGATGTTTTGATTTTACAATTCACGTCTCCTACACAGCTAAAAGCTCAATTCCTAGCACCTTCCAACAACGGACTGTCCTTATTTAAATACGCTCCCGGCCTAGTCTAAGGTCACCTGAAAGAGTTATTACGTAGGTACGATTGATTGATTTATTATTTTATTTCTGGCAATGTACATAGGAACTTTTGCTCCTCATTGCGTACATGGATATATATAGAATAACTGTAAATTTACAATATAAACTTAAATCATAGAAAAGGACATGGCCCAGGAGCTTCCTCGTGGCCTTCACAGTATGTCACCATTAAATTTTCATGCATAAAGATTCAGATTAATTAACGGATTAATTAACATAAAGATTCAGATTAATTAACGGAATTATAACTGTCATTTAACAATAAGGGTACCTAATTCGAAGTTTAGAAAAAAAAAAAAAAAAAACTACAGGATAAAAATAAAATAGTCTATTTCCACGTACAATAGCAAAAACTGTAGACCGGTTTCGGTTGTTACACCATCGTCAGGTCGATGGTGTAACAACCGAAACCGGTCTACAGTTTTTGCTGTTGTACGTGGAAATAGACTATTTTATTTTTATCCTGTAGTTTTTTGCTATGGATTTCCACTATTCCGCCGCGAGTGATTTAAGTTAATTCGAAGTTAGTATTCAAGCGTTAAGATAAAGTAATTAGTCCACGTATAGAACTGAGAACGCAAAGAGTCCTTATCAAATTTCAACTTCCAAGGGTGAACAGGAGAGAATTTAGCACATCAGCTGAGCAGGGTGCGGAACCCGTCATTTCATTCGTCAACGCAGAGGCCCTTCCAGGTTTGTGGTTCTATGGTCTGGAATGCTCGACGTTTGGAATGTACGCGGTGCCAGTGCCACTGCCACCGCTGATTCAATCATGATGAATGTCGTGTGGGACCTCAAGGGACCTTACCCGCATCATCCCTGAACATCTGACCAAAATCCGTTCAAAATTGATGGAGTTATGACCGAGTTATGACCGTAACAAGACAATCCCGTTAGCGCCTGCGCAGAGGCTACCGTTGATTTGATTGTGATGAAGCTGATAGGGGATCATCTAGCGCTGAACCCACACAATTCCTGAAAACTTGATTGGAATCTGATCAAAATTGTGGAAGTTATGGCTGTGGCAAGGAAATGTGGACAGAAGGCAGACGGACAGACAGACAGACGGACAACAGACACGAAACCAAATTTGTTCAGGAGAAAACTACAGGATAAAAATAGAAATATTCGATTTCCACGTCAAACTAACAAGCTGTAGACCGGTTTCGGTTGTTACGCCATCATCAGTACACAATATAATCGTGTTCTATCGTGTACTGATGATGGTGTAACAACCGAAACCGGTCTACAGTTTGTTAGTTTGACGTGGAAATAGATCTATTTTTATCCTGTAGTTTTTTGCAATGGATTTCCACTACTCCGCCGCAAGTGATTTAAGTTATATTGTTCAGGAGGCCCTGAAACGCAAAATGCAAGTGGAAATTTTGATTTTGGAGCACAACAAAATTTTCATTTCGAAAGTGAAAACAAAGCTTCCGCTGCCTTGCAGGCTCGGAAGCAAAATGCAAAAATTCAAGTGGACAGTGGTGAAACTTAGAAAACAAAAATGTATAATAGCAAAAATAGGAAGTATGAATAGCAATAATAAGTAGGAATTTTAGTGAGGAATTTGTTATTGGCTGAAAGAAGGAAAATGAAAAGGAGAGAAAGGAAGATCGAGAAAAAATGAAAAGAGTAGGAGACCTTACTGACTGTCAAGATGATTTCCTTGCATGAGCAGTGGAGGACCCCCAGGAGGACAGCACACGAATCCCCAAAGGAGGGAAGTTCCACAGTTTCCCTCCCGCCACTCAAATGATACCCGGTCTTAAAGAACTTGATGATCCCAGAGATGCTGATATTGTTCCGAAGGAGATATTTCGTATGAACATTGGATTTGACGAAACCAGAACGAGTCGAAGAGACCGGTCCGCTTCTCTCTAGGGCTGGCGGGATCCTTTTCTTCTTGTTCTACTTTCGTCCAGTTTCTTCGAAGCCACCTCGGCGGACATCCTACGCCTGCTGTTCATTTTAAATTACCAGTAAAGTTTAAATTACCAGTTTAAAGTACCAGACTTGCTCTACCCATAAACCGTGGATAAATGGATACCCAGCACGTTCGTGAAGTATGGGTCCGACAATAACAATATCCCAACTCAAGATATGAACCAGATTTTTCGCGAGGCCATTCATACGCCTAAAGCAGCCACCCACCAAGCAACTCTCAACTAATAGAAACTGGCCTACTGATTGAATTTCCAAAGTGTGATGTTGATAAGTACTAATTCGACTACCAACTTTTTTGCACACAATTCCCCTACAGTTGTCATAAATATATTGTTGTCATCGAAATGTTGGTTTTATGGATATTTCGATGTATTTAACTGCATTTCTCTGAGTTGATTGCTGTTTGCGTTTTGCTGAGCTCATTACCTGTGTTGGTTTATTATTTTAAATAATTAACCTTTGAAATCGAGTAATTAAAAAATGTTTACCCCCCCCCCCCCCCCAAACCACTCAAAATTTAATTGTTTCCGTTTCAAGCTACGTTGAATCCGAAAATGCAATAAAAAAAATGTCTGTCTGTCCGCCGTACGCTGTACTCCGCAATTTCCTTAGTTACCATGAACCAAAATTCATGAAATTTGGTATGTAGGTCCCATTTTGGGTCTAGTTGGTCCGAAGCTCGGCGTTACTGTCAGTCATCCCTAAGGGGTGAAAAATAGGGGTTGAAATCTCCAGGACGCCGTTACCTTGCATTTTTTTTACATTTTTAAATAGTTCTTGTACTTGGGAATTTTTTGAGACCACCCGGAGCAATGCAAGTCCAGCCGTTCGTTCACAGTAAGGCCCCGAAGTTTGCACCGACAGGCTTCGTCAACAGGAGGGTGAATCAAATTGTATACATTCAGCCCAAATATCATCTCTAGGGAGTATCTGATTATAATCACGGATGGCTGTATGAAGTCGAGTTGGTTGTTCTGCGATATTATTTCATTTGATAAGTGACGGACTATTGGATTTTGTTGATAGTACTTTTGCAACTTGAACAAACTTGAAGTATTATTGGGTAAATTATTACATAACGGTAAATTATTACACAACGGTGAATTATTACACAACGGTAAATTATTACACAACGGTTTATTATTTTCCTTATGCTTCATGAATAACTACAAATAATTAATGATTTAATTATTGAATCCCGCGCGTTTGTATGAAACTTTGATTCCCGGGCCGGCTCCAGTACTCCATTTACTGCTTTCGTGATAACAGAAAACAGTGATCTACGCAGAAGGGGCATCTATACAGGTAAATAATAAACCGTTATGTAATAATTTGCAGCGTTTTTTGATATGAAATCAGTGTTGATTGACAACGAACTTGAGAACACATATTCAGCAGTAACAGCGTTGAACATTATTTTTAGTTTTAGCGAACTAAGAACTAAACCATTGCAATACATCCGGAATTTGTTGTACACAAATTGTTGAAATATTTCCATCCATTCTCCACCGTTCAGAACACTCTGAATGGAATTCTATTTGTTGGCTTTACATTATTATCTATTGATACAACTCGCTGGCTTGGACAAGAATAGCAAAATCTGTGTTTCGAAAATCGCATATATAAATATAAACATCAGGAAACACCGTTAGTCAACCAGGTTGATGACAAGTGTCGTCATCGAAGTGAGATCACAGTAGGTATCTAGTAGCTCCAAGATAGTTCAGTATTGTCGGCCGTTTTTTAATAATTCAGACGGGTTACTGAGATGCGGTCATACGAATGTTTCCAAGGTATTCTTAATTTTCAAGTGCTACAAAGAAATATGTCACATTAGTTTTTGTGTATGGGTACATGGCATATTACAATTTTTATAAATTGATAACTCGAGTTCAAAATATCCAGTTATATTTTCGCGGGCTTTCAAAACACAAAGAAAAAAACTTTTTCACCCGGATCATCTCAACGTGTGATTCACTGGATTGCTTAGTATTGAATAACAAGTGGAGCGATGTTAGGATGATCTTATTCTCCTCCACTGTGGGTGTTATGGGAGAAAAGTAGGTGCAAAATTTGGCATTTTTAGATTTTAATGAAGTTCGGCTTGTGAGTATTGTTTTCCAATTATTATTGGACTGAAATTTTGGTTTATTATTTTCAATAATTAACCTTTGGAATCGAGCATGAAAAAAAAAAATTTAACCCTCCTTCGAAATTTGATGGTTTTTTCAAGGTACGTAGAATCCGAAACAAAATTTCTGTCCGTCCGCCGTACGCCGTACTTCGCACTTTTCTTATACCAGCCAAAATTGACGAAATTCGGTTTATAGGTCCCATTTAGGGTCTAGTTTGACCTCGAAGCTCGGCGTTAATGTCAGTCATATCTAAGGGGTGAAAAATAGGGGTTGAAATCTCTAGGACGCCGTTATCTCGAATTTTTTTACGGCTTTAAATAATTCTCGAACTTGGGAGATTTTTAAGACCATCCGGAGCATTGTACATCCAGCCGTTCGTTCACAGTAAGGCCCCGAAGTTTGCACCGACAGGCTTCGTCAACAGGAGGGTGAATCAAATTGTATACATTCAGCCCAGATATCATCACTAGGGACGCGCTAACACTCGGGAATTGGCCCGAGATAAAATCATTGCAAGGGTGCATCTGATTATATTCACGGAGTATGAAGTCGAGTTGGTTGTTCTGTGATATTATTTCATTTGAAAAATGATGGCTCTCTTGGAGTTTGTTGATAGTGAAACTTGAACAAACGTTGAAGTATTATTGATGGGTAAATTATTACACAACGGTTCATTATACCATCTACGTAGAAAGGGCTAGAGTTTCTTCATAGGTACGTATGCAACTTTTGGTTTATTATTTTCAATAATGAACCATTGGAATCGAGCATGAAAAAAAAAATTCTTACCCCCCCTCAAAATTTGATGGTTTACGTTTCAAGATATGTAGAATCCAAAACTGCAATAAAAATATTTCTGTCTGTCCGCCGTACGCCGTACGCCGTACGCCGTACGGGCCACTTTTCTTAGTTACCATGAAAAAAAATTGATGAAATTCGGGTTATAGGTTCCGTTCGGCGTCTAGTTGGTCCTCGAAGCTCGACGTTACTGTGAGTCATCTCTAAGGGGTTCAAAATAGGGGTTGAAATTTTCAAAACGCCTATACCATTTTTTTTACGTAAATATTTTTACGGTTTTAAATAGTTCTTGAACTTGCGAGTTTTTTAAGACCATCCGGAGCATCGTACGTCCAGCCGTTCGTTCACAGTAAGGCCCCGAAGTTTGCACCGACAGGCATTTTCGACTCCAGTGTGAATGAAATTGTATACAATCCAAACCAAATCTCGTAACCAGAGACGCGCCCACAATAGGAATTTGTGAATACGGCCAATCATTGGTAGGGATCACCTGATTATATTGGCTGAGTATGAAGTCGAGTTGGTTGTTCTGTGATATTATTTAATTTGAAAAATGATGGCTCTATTGGAGTTTGTTGGTAGGTAGTGAAACTTGAACAAACGTTGAAGTATTATTGATGGGTAAATTATTACTACGGTAAATCATTACTCAACGGTAAATTATTACACAACGGTTCATTATACCATCTACGTAGAAGGGGCTGGAGTTTGTTGGTAGGTACTTTTGCAACTTTTTTCACTCCTCATCAACAATTTCTTTTCAGAACTTCATTATGTGTGTTTCGTTTTGTTAGGTACTGTTTGTCATCGGCAGAATTATTTTAGCAACATTTAACTCGTGATTTAGGTAGGTACCTAGTAACGAGTACGGGGTTAGGTACCAACCTAAGGAGGGTCTGCGATCTACATAATATGTATAGAATAGTACATATCATATTATATAGACGGGTTATCTATACATAGAGCTGTGATCTGTAACAGAAGGGTATTCTATACAAAATAATAAACCGTTGTGCAGGGATTTGCAGCGTTTTTTCACTCCACATCAACAATTTCCCTTCAGAACTTCATTAGGTATTTGCGTTTCTTTTTGCCATTTTAGTTACTGTTTGTCATCGACAGAATTATTTTAGCAACATTTAACTCGTGATTTAGGTAGGTACCTAGTAACGAGTACGGGGTTAGGTACTAACCTACGGAGGATCTGCGATCCACATAATATGTATAGAATAGTACATAATATTATATAGAAGGGTTATCTATACATAGAGCTCTGATCTGTAATAGAAGGGTATTCTGTACAAAATAATAAACCGTTGTGCAGGGATTTGCAGCGTTTTTATGGCATTTTCGGATTCTACATACCTTGAATCGGAAACCATCAAATTTTGAGGGGGTTAAATAAATTTTTTTTTCATGCTCGGTTCCAAAGGTTAATTGAAAATAATAAGCCGAAAATTAGAAAATCCGTCATAACTCACTTGTTATTCCGCCTGGAAAGCTCTCAACCCTAACTTGAAGAGCTGAACAAAACCCGAAGAGAAAATCTGAAAATGGCCGTAAGTATTTTGAGGAGGTTATGACCATTTGAAGTTCCAACACACGTGTACGTACGGGGCGGCATCTAGCGTACAGCCGTCTAGAAACTCGTTTTGAGCACTTCTGAACAAGGTTTTCTCGAACAAATATTTTTGATAGTATCACCATACCTACTTCCACTCCTATGTGTAATAGGAACGTGGAAGTAAAAAAGAGTCATTCGGTGATAAGGCTGAAACTGTATCAAAAGGTGAATCTGTTCCTTCTCCGGTGTACAGATCGCGGGAGATATAACTGACATTTTTAACGAGACCGCAAGAAGCAATAAAAGGTCCCGAAAGGAGTTGGAGAATTTTATTACTCACCTACAAACTGGATATACACAGATGAAAAGATACCCTCGATACCCACCCATATGAGAAAGATTGTAATTCATAGCTGATGGAGGGGAAAAAAGATCAGATTGGGAAATACGAAGTGAAGGTGAGAGAGTGAGGAGAGTTAGAAACAAAAGAAAGAAGAAGAAGAAGAAGAAGGAGAAGGAAAGGACCAAAAGTGGATAATGTTGGGGTTGGAAGGAGACAGAACAAAAGCTCAAGAGCCTGTGGGAACCTTTTCGATATAAAAATCGAATTTAAATGTTGTACGAGGGGTTTTGTGGAGGAGTTCCCATGGTGGAGGGGGGGGGGGGACGCCAATGAGAAGGAATTCCAGTGGAAGAAAAGAAAGAAAGGATGAGGAATGGAATGAGAGTGAGCGAGAGGGGAAGAGCATCCGCGGCCTCTTTGATCCGACCTCGCGGGAACTGGGCGGACCTTTTGAGCTTCCACTTTGCCGCCATCTCCGAACTCTAGTTGTTAAGTATTGCATTAATTAATAGCCCCCACCGCCACCACAGAGTCCTTCTCGTACCGCTATCGGCTCCCACCATTTCTACGAGGGTTTTTAGGGGGTCGGCGCCCCCTTCCAATATGGCTGATGCACATGAAATTACGGTCGGTTACCGATTTTCGTGAGGGGAACCTCTTGGGTGCCGGTTCAATACGCGAACCACACAGTGGCGGCTAAAGGGGGGGGCTTGGGGGGGGGCTTGGGGGGGGGGGCTTGGGGGGGGGGGGCTTGGGGGGGGGGCTTTGAGGGGGCCTGGGGGGCTGAGCCCCCCCAGAAATGAAAATTCACAATTTTTTGGTTTATTATTTTCAATAATGAACCATTGGAATCAAGCATGAAAAAATATTCTAACCCCCCCCCCTCAAAATTTGATGGTTTACGTTTCAAGGTATGTAGAATCCGAAAATGCAATAAAAACGCTGCAAATCCCTGCACAACGATTTATTATTTTGTACGGAATACCCTTCTGTTACAGATCACAGCTCTCTGTATAGATAACCCGTCTATGTAATATAATATGAACTAGTCTGTACATATTATGTAGATCGCAGATCCTCCGTAGGTTAGTACCTAACCCCGTACCCGTTACTAGGTGCCTACCTAAATCACGAGTTAAATGTTGCTAAAATAATTCTGTCAATGACAAACAGCAGGTACCCAAAATGGTAAAAAGAAACGCAAATAATGAAGTTCTGAAGGGAAATTGTTGATGTGGAGCGATAAAAGTTGCAAACGTACCTACCAACAAACTCCAGCCCCTTCTACGTAGATGGTATAATGAACCGTTGTGTAATAATTTACCGTTGTGTAATAATTTACCACTGTGTAATAATTTACCCATCAATAATACTTCAACGTTTGTTCGAGTTTCACTACCTACCAACAAACTCCAAAAGAGCCATCATTTTCCAAATGAAATAATATCGCAGAACAACCAACTCGACTTCATACTCCGTGAATATAATCAGATGCACCCTAGCAATTATTTTATCTCGGGCCAATTCCCGATTGTTAGCGCGTCCCTGGTGATGACATTTGGGTTAAATGTACCTATACAATTCGAATTCATTCATACCCTTCTGTTGAAATACTCGTTACTAGGTATCTTCATAAATCACGAGTTTAAATGTTGCTAAAATAATTCTGTCGATGACAAACTGTAACTAAAATGGCAAACTGTAACTAAAATGGAATGAAGTTCTGAAGGAAAATTGTTGATGTGGAGTGAAATAGATGCCCCCTCTGCGTAGATCACTGTTTTCTGTGGTCAATACCTATAATGACCCGTTGTGTAATAACTTGCCCATCAATAATACTTCAACGGTTGTTCAAGTTACAAAAGTACCGATCAACAAAATGCAGCCCCTTCTTGGTAGATGAACCGTTGTGTAATAATTTTCCGTTGTGTAATAATTTACCCATCAATAATACTTCAACGTTTGTTCAAGTTACAGAAGTACCTACCAACAAATCCAATAGTCCATCACTTATCAGATGAAATAATATCGCAGAACAACCAACTCGACTTCATACAGCCATCCTTGATTATAATCGAGTGCTCCCTAGTGATGATATCTGGGCCGGATTTATACCGTTTGATTCACGATCGTGTTGACGAAGCTTTTTGGTGGACATGAACGGCTTGACGTACAATGCTCCGGGTGGTCTCAAAAAATTGTTTAGCTCAAGACAAATTTAATAACGTAAAAAAAACCATACCCTTCTATAGAAAGTTTTCGAGATACGGCGTTCTGAAATTTTCAACCCCTATTTTGAACCCCTTAGAGATGACTGACAGTAACGCCGAGCTTCGAGGACCAACTAGACGCCGAACGGAACCTATAACCCGAATTTCATCTTTTTTTTCATGTTTACAAAGAAAAGTACTCAGTACGGCGTACGGCGGACAGACAGAAATATTTTTATTGCAGTTTTGGATTCTACATACCTTGAAACGTAAACCATCAAAATTTGAGGGGGGGGGGGGGGGGTTAGAATTTTTTTTTTTTTTCATGCTCGATTCCAAAGGTTCATTATTGAAAATAATAAACCAAAAGGTTCTTACAACAGCAATTCCCCGATCGAAAGGTTGACTCGGGAAGATGAGTCTTATTTGGATGTGCACCGTACAAGGGGGTGAAATTGTTCAACAACTTTACAATTCTCACCGCAGCTTTTTGCAACTTACAAGTAGTTCGCATGCGGGGAATTAATTTGTTTCAAACTCGTTTCAAATCGCCAACTCCTTAATGAGCTTTCACTGTAGTTAATTTCCATTAAGTCCATAATAAACCTTCATAAAAGTGCCAGGTGCGATAAGGGAATCGGGGCGATGATGAACTCGAAGTGGTCTGGTATGGAGTGCCCAGGGACTTCGATCAACTTCGATTGTAAGTTCTCTTTGAGAAAGTGTTTTTAACAGACTGGAACACGATGTTACTGGTAGTAAATGCCCATAAGTAGAACCAGGACACATTGAGCAAACGCTGACAAATGAGTGAGTGCTCCATAACCCAATTATAATAGCTGACAATATATCAGAAAAAAACGGCAAAAGGCTGTTATCTAAATGGTGATTGCTGTCCGATTGTACTCCATTATGATCCCTTGCATCATGCACAATCATACCTTCAAAAAATAAATTAAAAAATAAAAAACGCTGCAAAATCCTTGTCACGTGGGTTTATTATTCTATTGGACATACCTACAGAAATTTCGGCTGTTCATTTTTTGTTTCTTTCATGTGCAATAATTTAAATAGCTATTTCTTATGGTTTCCACCAATTTTGGCCCCCCAAAACACAAATTACGATGTTTTTTTTCGTTCTTTTTTTTCAAATGATCTTTGATCATTGATAGTGCCATTAATTTATTGTCCTGATTCACCTGTTGACACTTTTTCTGGTGTTGTTATACAAATCACCCTTTGGTCAAAATCAACTTCATATTCAGTCTTCTCGTTCAAAAAGACATGAAAAACGATACATCACAAGCTCGTGTTACTATAACACCAAAAAAAAACCTTTTTACTCCCATTTTTCACCCATAACACCCCTGAGTATATTCCGATCGGGCTGCAAAGTTTGGGGACACAACTGCGGCACAAATGGAGCCTGTTTGCCAAAGAACGGATTTTTCAGACCAAAATTTGATATGGATGATACGGCGGACGGACATTGCATTTTTGGAATCTACGTACCATGCAACGTAAAAGAAAATAAAAAACCACAGTCATGCAGCATGGCTATAAGAGCGAATTTTCGAAGAAATAACTGATTTTATGTAAAACTGTTTTATCTCAAGAAATAACCACGTTCCTTCATCTTCAAAGTGCTCCAGTTTGAGAATGGAATGAGATATCGCAATTCTGATTTCACCATCGTGTTCAGCGTACAAAAACCTTTAAAATGAGGTGTCACTTGTCAGACTTTTTCATTTTGGGAATTTATGGGTAATTTTCCCCCCCTAAAACTCCCCAAAACTCCCCCTTAGGGTGACCCAATTCTGCCCATCTACGAACTTAGCCTGTCGATTGCCCAAGACAGATTTTTCGTGCAAATTTGAACTTTTTATCTCAATTCTTTCGAGAGTTAGGTACCTATCGTCTGGAATGGCATATATATATATATAGTATATATATATATATATATATATATATATATATATATATATATATATATATATATATATACTCGGCCCTTCGGGCCTCGCCAGGGGGCAAGCCCCCTGGACCCCCAAAGGGGGCTCCGCCCCCTCGGAACGGCTCCGCCGTTCCTCACCCCCGAAGGATGTGTTCTTATACTTCGTATAACAAAGGAGAATTTGCTATGCATAGAAACACATTAAAAAATGCCAAGCGGCGCCCGTTACCATGAAATGTAGGTAACTAGTTATTCATAGGTAACAAAGATAACGTTGGTAATTCTTTATCACATTCCTCTTTGTGCTCATCTTTATCACATTCCTCTTTGTGCTCATCTTTATCACGTTCCTCTTTGTGCTCATCTTTATCACATTCCTCTTTGTGCTCATCTTCATCACATTCCTCTTTGCGTGACGCGTTTTTGTGACAGGATATTGTGACAGGACATTTTTGGTTTATTATTTTCAATAATGAACCATTGGAATCGAGCATGAAAAAAAAAATTCTAACCCCCCCTCAAAATTTGATGGTTTACGTTTCAAGGTATGTAGAATCCAAAACTGCAATAAAAATATTTCTGTCTGTCCGCCGTACGCCGTACGCCGTACGCCGTACGGGCCACTTTGCTTAGTTACCATGAAACAAAATTGATGAAATTCGGGTTATGGGTCCCGTTCGGGGTCTAGTTGGTCCTCGAAGCTCGACGTTACTGTCAGTCATCTCTAAGGGGTTCAAAATGGGGGTTGAAATTTCCAGAACGCCTATACCTTTGTTTTACGTGAATATTTTTACGGTTTTAAATAGTTCTTGAACTTGCGAGTTGTTTAAGACCATCCGGAGCATCGTACGTCCAGCCGTTCGTTCACAGTAAGGCCCCGAAGTTTGCACCGACAGGCATTTTCGACAGCAGGGTGAATGAAATTGTATACTCTTGTCACCAGGGACGCGCTGGATTCAGTCAATCAATCAATTTATTCAATCAATTGATCGATCAATCAATCAAAATTTTCAATTGAAATTGGAATAGTTTGTAAATTATTGGATTACTTTATTGTTTGCAATTGGGGAATCATAGGCTTGTTTGTGAGTCTGTTGTTTTCAATTGCAATTGGCCACTGCTCACTTGAATTGGAATTCATTAATTTGAATTGGAATTCATTTCGAATTGTCTAATTGGCATGGTGCGCATTGGCATGGTCCGAAATGGTTCTGCAATTCTATTGGCCCAACGCTGTCTGCGATTCTCATCATTTTTCAATTGCAATTGGCCACTGCTCACCACTCTACCTAACATCCCCATCTAAATTCCCGACACACTAATCCTATAAACATACACTCCACATTCGCCAAAATTGGCAAAGTTGTGTTAATAAAATATTGAAATTGCAATTGGATTACAATTTCAATTGCACTTTAATTCACTTAGGATTGTAATTGTAATCCTCTAAGATTGCACTTAGGATTGTAATTGTTAGTGCACTTAGGAATTCACTTAGAATTGTAAAAATTGGTATACCATCAGTCTGAATTGGACTTTCATTTGGAATTCATTTAGAATTGTCTAATTGGCATGGTGCGCAGTGGCATGGTCCGAAATGGTTCAATCAATCGTTTTCTTTTGTTTTTTCAATAAATTCATTACGACTGGCCTAGGCCATTCCAATCACAAGGGCCGGCCACGGCTACGCGTTCTGCAATTCTATTGGCCAACGCTGTCTGCGATTCACATAATATGTATAGAGTAGTGCATATTATATTGTATAGACGGGTTATCTATACATAGAGCTGTGATCTGTAACAGAACGGTATTCTGTACAAAAATAATAAACCGTTGTGCAGGGATTTGCAGCGTTTTTCACATGACCCCCGGCGTTAAAATTGCATAGCAATTAATATATTAATTGCAACGCAATTCTTAGCCCGACCCCCAACTAGTTGTTTTGTCACACTTTTTTGTCCCGCGATACCGTTGTTAGGGATTTCGGAATAGCAAAAAAAAGAGTGTTTGTCAATGGTATCCAATTCGAGTCCGAAATAGCAAAAAAAGAGTGTTTGTATCCCGTAGCAATGAAATTTCTATGCTATTCACGCTATGAAGCTGTAATTTGGTATTTCGGACTCGAATTGCGTTGAAAATTCCTCGTTCTATACAAAGTATAGAAGATAAGAGATTGGGGGTCCAGGGGGCTTGCCCCCTGGCGAGGCGCGGAGTGTCTTTTTTTTGCTATTCCGAAATCCCTAACAACGGTATCGCGGGACAAAAAAGTGTGACAAAACAACTAGTTGGGGGTCGGGCTAAGAATTGCGTTGCAATTAATATATGTATATATAATTTTTGGTGTCTTTCGGCAGTGAATTCAGGATGGTGTGAAACGGATTTTGGTACAAAAATCTTTCGGAAATTCGAGTTTTAAAAATTTTGGACCGAGAACAATAGCTTCATTTTCTTCGAAAATTCGCTAAAATTGTAAGGGGGCGCTACAAAAATTTTTGCTGAGCGATTGCAAAGGTGTATTATTCACAGAATAATAAACCAAAATATAAATAAATAAAATAAAACAGAATTATTATGTAATTGGGCTCGTCCGTGAAATAAATAAATAAATAAATTAGAAAACAATATTGTATTCCTTCCTGAAAACTGGGACTAGGGTAATTGCTAGATTTACTTTTTCCTTAGTTTGAAGGTTATTCTCATCCATTAAGTGACAATATTTTTTCGCGCTCAAGTATAAATATTTGAATAATACAGTAGGTACCGCTTATTGTAATAGCATTGGGACCAGCTCGAAATCATAACAATAACCAACCTATAACAGAAAGCGAATGAGGGGGTTCAAGGGCTGAATGATGATACGTATGTACATACATATTCATAAATGTTTTAATAATGTGTCAGTGGGCATAATAAAATCTATTGTAATCGTCATGGTCTTTCATACACAGTTCGCCAAAATGTGTAAATTAGTGGTAGGATAGATATATATTCCACAAAAAAATGCCGCAGTTAATCACAGGAGAAAAAATCTGTGATGCTGAATTGCCTGGGTGGTTGCAATAATCCAGAAATAAATTTTTCGTAGCGGTACTGTAAGTCGAAGTTCGAAGTTAATTGTAAATATAAGTAAAAATGTAGGTATTTTAGTGGAATTTGGGGATTGCACTTTTTGAAAATGCGGTTGAAGACCCCCCTACGATGCGTTTGAGATAAAATATTGCGAATTCTAGAAGAGCATGAGGAAATAAAAGCAATATTTAGGTATACCTACTATTTAAAGCGTCGATATCGCGTGGACTCCTTCATACGCGAAGCCCGCTAGATTCGCGAGTCCTGCAAGAATACATTGCTACTGCTGTGCAGTATTCTTATGTAAATTTCATAGTTCAATAACTAATCATTATTGTCTAAAAATTCTCCAAAAATTGTTGTGAAAGATCCGGTGATTCGTGCAGTAAAACGCCTCAAACTCTAAAAATCACAACTTTTCAGGAGAGTGCTTCAATGTTTTTGCACCGTTTCCACCACCTGACGTTCCTCCGGTGATAAATTCAAAATTCCTTCGACAGTCGATCAAGAGATGTTTGGTCCTTACAACGAGATAACATAATCGCCAAAATAATAGATTCTAAATAGGCCGAATATGCCCACAAGGCGTTTAATTTTATTTCCATCGAGTTTTCTGTTCAGAAATTGAAGGTAGAACGCCTTGAGATGTTTTTCCTTTGAACAAATCCAAAAAAGTAAGCTAAGCAAGACTAATTGAGTTAAAACGCCTCAGGATTGAGAAAAGACGCCTCAATGCGTTCTACGTTTTAACACATTCCCAGGCGAATTCGGAAGTCAGCTACATCTTGTGATTAGGGATGGCAACAAAATATTGATATATCGGAAATATCGATATTTAGGTTCCGATATATCGATATATCGGTATCGGTTTTTGATCTTCGATAGTATCGGGAATATCGATATTTTTAAACCGAGGTATCGGCGTCGTCAGTGATGTACAAAAACTCGCACATTCTACTAAGTCATGTAATCAATCTGTTTCCACAACTTACTTTCATCTATTTTTTTTATTTTTTTTTTACACTTATTGTAGCGTATTCCTATAGTCAGTTTTGAGCTAACATTTAAAGTAACCGGAGTTAGAAAGTGAAAAAGCTAGGTAATATGCCTAATTTGTTACATTTTACTCAATAAGTTCAGTATTATTAAATGTATTTTGTTTATTGCACAGTATTTCTATCACTGATCCAACACTTAGTTTTGACTTATGATTTGATTGGCGTATAGGTACCGATATTTTACTAACTTATTTTCTTTTTTTTACAGTTATTGTAGCGTGCGTAGGCCTATAGTCTGTTTGTACTATCATGTTGTACTAAAGTAACCTAGGTAAGAAATGTAACAGGCTTATTTTGTTACTTTTACTAAATACGTATATGTTATTGAATGTATTATGTTTATTGTACGACATTTCTATCACTCATTTAACCCTCAGTTTTGACTTATATTTAGCAATATACCGAAATTCCGATATATCGCATATATCGATATTTTTCACCCGAAATGTTTGTACCATCGATATGTTGCTAGCGATATATCGGAAAACCGATATATCGATTTACTTGAAAAATTTTGCCATCCCTACTTGCAATGATGAAATGGAAATGGAAAAACGCTGCAAAGTCCTTGTCACATGGGTTTATTATTCTACTGGACATACCTACAGAAATGCTGGCTGTTCATTTATTGTTGCTTTCATATAAAATAATTGAAATAGCTATTTCTGGTGGTTTCAACCAATTTTGGCCCCCAAAACATGAATAAGCTACGCACGAATAAATTATTTCTGATCATTGATAGTACCATTTAATCGTCTTGATCCACCAGTTGACAATTTTTCCAGTGTTATTATACAAACTGATGGTGATTTCAGACGATTTCCCAGGTTTTTGACTCATAAAAAATCAATTTCGGGAGCTGAACATCTGGTAGAACCTCAATTTTCTACTCTTTGGTCAAAATCGACTTCATATTCGGTCTTCTCGTCCCCAAAAACATGAAAAACGATACCTTAAAAGCTCATGTTACCAACATGGATAATATCCATGTTGAAAGACATATTATGTCTTTCCCATCAAGGGAGAGCTTAATGGAAGTGGTAAATGATCTAAGCAATCTCCCAAAATTTGAAGCACTGATTAGACGAAAAGGAATTAATTTTCAGAATCACCAAATTTATTTATATTTTAATTTACAGAAATATAAGTTCTACCAGTAATGCTTAACAATGGCTTGACATGACATAAAACAGCTTCACAGGATATAGCACAGAAATTAGCATTTGGAGCCACTCAGCTGATCCGGGCCCTATGTATCGTCATTTACTAGTCCTAAGGTGACTACATGACAAATTTCAAGTCTCTACCACAACGGGATTCGGCCCAAAAAACGTCGAATTTTTTTCCTGTCGCAAAAATTTCACTGACCCCCCAGCCTAAAAGACATATCCATGTCAATAAACCAAAACTGCTGATTTTGGAACACCCCGATTCGATTTTCTTGAAAAATTAAAAAAATTGACCTTCAGAAGATCCGTCGACTCAGGCAACAGTTTGAATGGACATTCCTCTCATGTCCGAAGCACCCATGGGATGCCGTTCCGTGAGCTATTAGCCGTAGGTACCTTCTAAATGTAACGGCCCGGCTCCAATCGTTCCCTTCTGGTATTAAATTAAGCCTGAAGAAATTTGGCTGGCGTCCACATCGATTTTTAGCTCTACAACACCCCGAGCCTTTCTGCCCTATCGACGTTGTTGGGAACAGATGCTCTCAGTATTTCACGATCTCTTTTTAATCCCATCCTTGTCTCGTTAGCGGCTGTTTTGTAAGGGCATAAAAAACTCCGACCTGATAGCTCGTCCCTTGTCTCGTTTGTGGGCGAAATAAGTCACTCGTTTGACTCGCGTTGACAGGGTTTAGCTCGAACGTCATCGCCAGACTTTTGTCTTCATTTTTCCTGATGCACGGGTTATACGTGATTAGATTGTGTGGGTTCCATCATTTAACCCTCACACCACAAGGTGAAGCTGAATCACATATATACCTACCACAAGGTGGGGTCCGCCGACACCCCGGGTATTTTGAGGCTCATTTCGAATTAGTATAGCCCAACTATCACTTCTAAACTATTCGGTGACACTCAATAATGTTCGTAAGCACTTTTGTTCCAACTCTTTAAAACATTTTCATGTTTTGAAGTTTTTTTTCTTTCAGAAATGATAAGTATCTCACAGGAAGTTTCAGGTAACAATATGTTTAATAAAATAAAATATGTCATGACGCAATATTTTTCAGTCATTGAATATATCAAATGAAGATTATATTATGAACGAAAAACTAGATGAGACTATCAAAATTTTCAAAAGGAACTAAAAAACCTTTGCAATACAATAAAACTGAACACAAACAATAGCTGGAGTCGCTAAATATCACAAATTTTGTTTGCACACACTCAAAAAACATTGTAGAATGAAAAGAAAAACATCAAAACATTCGAAAAGTTAATAATGGTAAAAAGTAAACACTTATACAGTTGTACACAGGTACACTTGTAGCAAAACTTTTGGTAACTTTTTCATGTTCTCTACAAATTGGTTCACTGCACTTTGAGCAAGTGCTGGTCGTCTTCTTTTCCTTCTTTCGGTCACAAAATTTGCACCGCTTGTACCTTTTGGTAGGAGGTTCCTCTCCCATGTGCTGCGGTTGCTGAGAAGGAGCAGGTATGCCCAAAACAGTCTGGATTTCATTCCGGAGGACTTTGGGAATTCTCTCGTTATACATCCTCTGCCTCATGAAGGGCTCAGAGTTGGATTGCGAGGGTTTTCAAAAAGGGGTGAACAAATATTATGTTTTTGGACCAAAATTTACTAAAACAAAACGAAAACACCCTGAACAAGAAAAAATATTGCAACAAAATAGTGTTACATCACTAACAAGGTGGGGTGCTAGCACACCCCAACTACGTTTTTCCTAGGAATACAATGATTTGAAGAGGTTACTGCATCTTTGTTGGAGACGCAGCGCCGACAGCATGTAGAAGACGTCTGAAGAAGAGGCTACTGGGGGCCTTAACCTCTTCTAGCGCCTCAGCCCCCCACCATGCAAAAACGCTGCAAAGTCCTTGTCACATGGGGTTTATTATTCTACAGAAATGTTGGCTGTACATTTATTGTTTGTTTCATGTGAAATAATTGAAATAGCTATTTCTGAAAGTTTCCACCAATTTTGGCCCCCAAAACACAAATTAGGTAGGTACGATCTTTTTTTTTTTTTTTCAAATTAACTTTGATCATTGGTAGTGGCATTTAATCGTCTTGATCCACGTGTTGACACTTTTTCTAGTGTTATTCTACAAACTGATGGTGATTTCAGACGATTTCGCAGGTTTTTGACTCATACAAAATCAATTTTGGGAGCTGAACATCTGGTACAACCTCAATTTTCCACTCCATGGCCAAAATCGACCTCATATTCGATCTTCTCGTCCCCAAAAACATGGAAAACGATACCTCAAAAGCTCATGTTACCAACATGTTGCTAAAACGCAAAAAGTACCTATTTTTACACACATTTTCACTCACAACACCCCTGGGTATATTCCGATCGGGCTGAAAAGTTTCGGGACACAACTAGGGCCCAAATGGAGCATGTGTGCGAAAGAACGAATTTTTTAGACCGAAAATGAAGCCTGTACACGTGATACGGCGGACGGCGGCCGGCGTACGGCGGACGGCGGACGGACATTGCATTTTTGGAATCTACGCACCTTGAAACGGAAAAGAAAAAATTTTGAGGGGGTGTTATAAAAATGTTTTGCTGAGCGAATACATAGGTGTATTATTCACAGAATAATAAACCAAAAACGCTGCAAAGTCCTTGTCACATGGGTTTATTATTCCATTGGAGTTCTAGAGATTTTTTTTTGGCTGTTAAATGTATTGTTTCTTTCATGTGGAATGATTGAAATAGCTATTTCTGATGATTTCCACCAATTTTGGCCCCCAAAACATGAAATAGGTACGCTTTTTTTCTTCTTTTTTTTAAAGATCATCTTTGATCATTGGTAGTGGCATTTAATGGTCTTGATTCACCTGTTTACACTTTTTCCAATGTTATTGTACACATTGATGGTGATTTCAGACAGTTTTCCAGGTTTTTGACTCATAAAAAACCAATTTCGGGAGCTGAACCTTTGGTAAAACCTCAATTTCCGCGTCTTTGGTCAAAATCGACTTCATATTCGGTCTTCTCGTCCTCAAAAACATGAAAAAGATACCTCAAAAGCTCATGTTACTAACATGTTGTTAAAACGCAAAAAGTACCTATTTTATTCACATTTTCACTCATAACACCCCTGGGTATATTCCGATCGGGCTGAAAAGTTTCGGGACACAACTAGGGCCCAAATGGAGCATGTGTGCGAAAGAACGAATTTTTTAGACCGAAAATGAAGCCTGTACACGTGATACGGCGTACGGCGGACGGACATTGCATTTTTGGAGTCTACGCACCTTGAAACGGAAAAGAAAAAAAGTTTGAGGGGGTGTTATAAAAATTTTTTGCTGAGCGAATACATAGGTGTATTATTCACAGAATAATAAACCAAAATGGTGCCCTGGGGTGTCCCGACACCCCACCTTGTGGTGTGAGGGTTAGACGTCTGGACAACATCACCTGCCACTTGGGTAGGAGCGGACATTCGAATTCTCATTTTCCAAGATGAAAGATCGTCCAAGATCCTGCAGGATTGTCCAAGATCCTGTAGTTGCAAGGGCTCTAGGGCTGTGCAGTTCCATATCTATAGTAGCAAAGATAGATGAAGCTAGGTGACCCAAGATCAAGCAACCTCGAGCAGCTTGGATGTTATTCAATTTACAACTACCTCATAAGCGGCAAAAATTTGACTAATTCCGAACTCGCAAAAAAAATTCTGCCAATTCGAGTAAGCAGTACAGGGGGCCTATTCACTAAGCCAAAGAGACATCTCTTTCAGGTCCGACTCTCTCTTTGGGCCAAATAGATTTTTATAGTATCCATGACAGGGTTATTCAGTAACTTTTCAAAGAGAGAGTTGGCGGCCATCTTGGCATTCTCGGTCTCTTTCAGAGAGACAGCTAATTAGGTGTCTTCCCTCGAAAGAGAGAGTCTATTTCTCGTTTGTTTCACAGTGATCGTGTAATATCCTCCTTCATCCGCAACCACATCGGTACTTTTGATCGTGTATTCTTTCATTTCATAAAGGTAAGTCAATTTTAATTAAAAATATATACATAATCATTGATTCATGAGTAAAAACGTCCAAGTACGGGTTGAGGTAGGTACCTACCTACCTAAGAGTGGCCGTTCATTAGGTGTAGATATAATACAAGCATTAAGCCCCTTAATTCGACTTTTTCTGTTGATAATTGAGACTTTTTTTTTCAATTTCATTTAAACTTTTATCCGATTCATGAGTAAAAACATCCAAGTATGGATTGAGGTAGGAAGGTACCCATTGAATAGGTATTACTAATTCGTTTTTTTTTTTTTTTTTTCGTTCATTATTAAGGAATTGAGCTCCCGGGGGCACAAACATCTCGCACTTCATGGATACTATGGCATTTTCGTGTATTAGGATCCATATCTCTTTCTAAAAGTCTCTGGAGCTATTCAGTAAAATAGACGAACCGGGGAGACATTGGAAGAGACTGTCTCCCAGGGGAGACTATCTCTCGCGGGAGATTTTCAAAATAGATAATCTCTTTCCACTGTCTATTTTAGTGAATAGGCCCCCAGCTTCCTCACATGAATCACATGAACGTATAGAATAGTTGGGTAGGTCCATTTTGATACGGGACCACCTGCGATCCAACCCGCGTGTACCCTCAAAATTTCAGCTCTCTACGACTATTTTTCGCCTAGTTCGAATCGTTTACAAGGAAACTTGTCAACATTTCATGTTCGCGCATGCGCAGACGAAAGTTACTGTAGGATTTCAATGAAATTCATACGGAACTATCAAAGAATTAATCTTGATCGACCCTCCAAATCTAAACTCATTTCAACGACATTTAAAGTAGTTATGGGCGTTTCAAGTATTTCACATTTGCGCATGCGCAGACGTAACGATTTCCATTATTTTAAAACGGGATCATCTGCAATTCAACCCGCGTGTATCCTCAAAATTTCAGCTCTCTACGACTGTTTTTCGCGTAGTTAGGAGCAATACAAGGAAATGGTCAACATTTTATATTCGCGCATGCGCAGACAAAAGTTACGGTACGATTCCAATGAAATTTATTTGAAACTATCAAAGTACTATTTCATTTGAAACTATCAAACAATGAAATTTATTTGAAACTATCAAAGTACTATTTTTGAGCGACCCTCCGAGTTTCAACTCATTTCAACGATTTTTAATGTAGTTATGTATGGGCTTTTCAAGTATTTCACGTTTGCGCATGCGCAGACGAAAGTTACGGTACTTTTTCAATTATTTTGGTGTGGGACCGTCTGCGACCCAACCCGCACCTACCCTCCAAATTTCAGCCCATTTCGACCATTATTTCGGGTAGTTATGGGCGTTATATAAGAATTACCACAGACAGGCACGGAACCAGAAATGTTCCTCGATGTCTGAAACGCAAAATGGTAGTGGAAATTTTCATTTTGGAGGGCCTGATTTTTTTTTTTTTTTTTACTCAATCACGAATCCAAGACTTTCGTGCGTTCGGTAGTGAGAAAGCAAAATATATTAATACGTACACAAAGTTTGGAGAGTGGATGAGTAGGTATACGCTTTTGGTTTTCCCTGAAAATGTCTACTTATTTCTGTTAGTTTTCGTAAGAACACTGATGTACTTGGAATAGTTTCAAGCTGAGATTTCTATTTTGGGGGAAGTTGAATTTTGCCGGGACTTCCGAATTTATTAAATTCATTTACCTACCCTACACTGAATAATTTGAATTTTGATTTTCCCGGAGTTTCGGGACACAACTAGGGCCCAAATGGAGCCTGTGTGCGAAAGAACGAATTTTTTCAAACCGACGTCCGCCATATCATCTACATCTGGTTTAATTTCGGTCTAAAAAATTCGTTCTTTCGCACACATGCTCCATTTGGGCCCTAGTTGTGTCCCGAGACTTTGCAGCCCGATCGGAATGTACCCAGGGGTGTTATGAGTGACAAATGGGGGTAAAAATGGGATTTTTTGGTGTTCTTGTAACATGAGCTTGTGAGGTATTCCATTTTTTTAGGGCGAGAAGACCGAATATGCAGTCGATTTTGACCAAAGGATGAAGAATTGAGGTTGTAACGGAGGTTCAGCCCCCACAATTCATTTTTTATGAGTCAAAAACCTGGGAAATTGTCTGAAATCTCCATAAACTTGTGTAATAACAGTATAATTCATATCAACAGGTGAATAAAGACAGTTAAATGGCACTATCAATGGTCAAAGATAGTTTGTCAAAAATAGGAGCCTAATTCGCTTTGCTGGGGGCAAAAATTGGTGGAACCATAAAAAATATCCATTTCAATTATTGCACATGAAAGAAACAATAAATGTACAGCCAACATTTCTCTAGGTGTCTCCAGTAGAATAATAAACCCATGTGACAAGGATTTTGCAGCATTTTTGGAATCTAGGCGCCTTGAAACGCAAAAGAAACAATTTTGAGGGGGGGTTTTATACACATTTTGGTTTATTATTCTGTGAATAATACACCTACCTATGTAATCGCTCAGCAAAAAATTTTTATAACACCCACTCAAAATTTTTTCTTTTCCGTTTCAAGGTGCGTAGATTCCAAAAATGGAATGTCCGTCCGCCGTACGCCGTCCGCCGTATCACGTGTACAGGCTTCATTTTCGGTCTAAAAAAGTCGTTCTTTCGCACACATGCTCCATTTGGGCCCTAGTTGCGTCCCGAAACTTTTCAGCCCGATCGGAATACACCCAGGGGTGTTATGAGCGAAAATGTGTGTAAAAATAGGTACTTTTTGCGTTTTAGCAACATGTTGGTAACATGAGCTTTTGAGGTATCGGTTTCCATGTTTTTTTGGACGAGAAGACCGAATATGAATTCGATTTTGACCAAAGAGTGGAAAATTGAGGTTGTACGAAATGTTCAGCTCCCAAAATTGATTTTTTATGAGTCAAAAACCTGCGAAATCGTCTGAAATCACCATCAATTTGTAGAATAACACTAGGAAAAGTGTCAAAACGTGGATCAAGACGATTAAATGGCACTTCCAATGATCAAATATACCTAATTAAAAAAAAAAAAGGAGCGTCCACCTAATTTAAGTTTTGGGGGCCAAAATAGGTGGAAACCATCAGAAATAGCTATTTCAATTATTTTACATGAAAGCAACAATAAATGAACAGCCAACATTTCTGTAGGTATGTCCAGTAGAATAATAAACCCATGTGACAAGGACTTTGCAGCGTTTTTTGCTGAGCGAATATACCGAAATTAGCACTGAGAATTATTTTTACTCCGGACGGGTTTTGAAAACGGTCCATACAGTTCAATGCTCACTCGGATCTTTCATCTTGGACTTTGCACCTTGAATTGGCTTCTCCTTGGGACTTGCCGAGTCGGCCATCTCCCAAGATTTATCCGCGTCCTCAACCTCTTTTGAACCGTCTCGCGAGAAGAACGGCCCGAGCCTCTGTAAAGCCTCAGCAACGCTGTAAGTCCGCCACATTAATCCCGGAGGTTAAATCTATTAATTAATACCCGATAGCCGCTCAAATCTGGAACAGCGGACGAGTTATAAACGGGTGGTTTCCTCATTGCTGGACGCACGGATCCGTGCGCCGCATCGCCGATGTCCCGGTTCTTTATCGAGACCTCGGAAACTTTATAAATTATGTATTAGCCAACGTGTTCCTACTCCTCGAGACAATGGCATCTTTCTATTTCCAACGTCAGGGAATCAATCACGCGAACACCTCTTCTAACCTGGTTCGGAGTTTAGAGAGAAAATTCACTGTTGCGCCAGGCTTTGTGGGTTTGCAGCTTCTGTCTACGACTTCTTCAGGCTGATGGTTAGGGGGTGGGGGGGGGGGGGGCTTGTCACAATTACAAGTTATAACAGAGCGAGAAAAACAGCAACAGGTTTATCGGTGACTCGACAGCTGACAAACTGTTCGACTAATAATTCAATCGACTCTCTCATCATTTGATACAGTTAACCCAATATTATGTGCTCTGCCGTAACAAGGAAGAACGCCTCATCTCGAAAATTGTCGAAAATGGGGTTTTCACATGCCTCCCTTAATGTATGGACGCTCTTTCCAATGGGGAAGTCAAAAATTAACAATTTAATTCGGAAAATGGTCAAATTTCAATTCAAAAATTTTTAAAAACACAGCAAAGTCCTTGTCTACATGGGTTTATTATGCTACTGGACACACATACAGAAATGCTGGCTGTTCATTTATTGTTTCTTTCATGTGAAATAATTTAAATAGCGATTTTTGATGGATTCCACCAATTTTGGCCCCCAAAACCAGAATTAGGTATACGCTCCTTTTTTTTCCCCCAAATTATCTTTGATATCGGTAGTGCCATTTAATCGTCTTGATTCACGCGTTGACACTTTTTCTAGTGTTATTATACAAACTGATACCTAGTGATTTCAGACGATATCCCAGGTTTTTGACTCATAAAAAATAAATTTTGGGAGCAGAACATTTGGTAGAACCTCGGTTTTCCACTCTTTCGTCAAAATCGACTTCATATTCGGTCTTCTCGGCCCCAAAAACATGGAAAACATACCTCAAAAGGCTCATGTAACATGATAATAAAACACAAAAAGTACCTACCTATTTTGGTTTATTATTCTGTGAATAATACACCTATGTATTCGCTCAGCAAAAAATTTGTATAACACCCCCTCAAACTTTTTTTCTTTTCCGTTTCAAGGTGCGTAGACTCCAAAAATGCAATGTACGTCCGCCGTACGCCGTATCACGTGTACCGGCTTTATTTTCGGTCTAATTCCTATCAACACCTACTACCTATCAACAAAATCCAAAAGAGCAATAATTTTTTTAAATGAATATATCACAGACAGCCATCAGCTCGACTTAATGCAGCCATCCGTGATTATAATCAGGTGTTCCCTAGTGATGATTCTGCGCCAGATTTATACCGTTTGATTCACGATCATGTTGACGAAGCTTTTCGGTGCAAACGAACGGCTGGTCGTACAATGCTCCGGGTTGTCTCAAAAAATTCGTTGGTTTGAGATCAATTTAAAAACGTTAAAAAAATCCATACCCGTCTATTGAAATTTTTCGAGCTACGGCGTTCTGAAAATTTCAACCCCTATTTTGAACCCCTCGGAGATGACTGACATTAACACCGAGCTTCGCGGACCAACTAGACCCCAATTGGGACGTACAAACCAAATTTCATTAATTTTGGTTCATGGCAACTAAGAAAAGTGCGAAGTACGGGGGAAGGACAGAAATGTTTTTATTCAATTTTCAGATTCTACATACCTTAAAACGGAAGCCATCAAATTTTGAGAGGGGGGGGGGGGTTTAAATTTTTTGTTTCATGCTCGCTTCCAAATTTTCATTACTGAAAAAAAAAACCAACACAAGGCTTCCGCTTCCTTGGAATTTGAGCCTCGGAACAATGAAATTCCTAACCTCTCCCCGATGACAGTGTCTAGTAAACTGGAGAAACTGTTCAAATGAATCTAAAAGCTGTTAACTCAATACTAATAATTTTTTTTTAAACTTGGCACAATCCATTTTGAATACATTCATTAGGAACAAGGACTTGTGACACACCCTGTTGGCAGGCGGTGGAGGTTGATTTTAATAATAACCTCATCAAGCCATATTCATTCTACCTACATCCTGAGCGCTCTACGGAATGCGAGTGGAATGCCATCGAAGGTGAGCTAAAATTTGTTCCCCACATCGCAGTGCCTTCAGCCCGAGAACTTGAGCGATCCGCATAATGTGGCTCCTAAAAGATTCCTATGTAAATCAAGACCTGAATCTTTCCTTTTTTTCGCAGGATAACACACGTTTCAGACACGTTTTACTACAACAAATCAACTGTTTAGTTTCTGCAGACAAGCTTGAACATTAGTCTACTGCGACCCACGGGTAATTTAGCAAGGCCTGAAATTAGGATGCAAATACTTTCAGCCCGAAACAAAACTCTGCGTAGGGAGGACAGGTTGCAGCCTGGATTCAATGAAATTTATATAATATTTAATTTATAATAATAGTGCAATATCAGGATTTAGTTTTTGTTGAATTATTTTAATGGATCGGTAGTATTATTTGTGAAATTTTTGTATATATATGTAATGTTAATATTTATAGACTAAGAACCGAACCCCGGCTCACAGCTCAGTGATGTAGCCGTACAGTGCTAAGGTTGGAAAACATGTTTATCTAAATTGATTTAATAAAGCACTTCATGAATGAATTAATCAAATCAATGAAATTTATATTTTTGGGACTTTTTAGAAACCCTCCCTCTCAATAGTTTCGCCTCTTTTCAGCATTTTTCCTGTATTTATGGGCGTTTCAAGGAAGTTTACGCATGCGCAGACGTAAGTTACAGGTGGAATTCGATAAAATCGATAGGCACCGTCGGGATACCAGCCCACACAAACCCTCCAAATTAAAGGTCGTTTGTGATATAACTTTTTTTTGGAGTTGTAAACGCTGCAAATCCCTGCACAACGGTTTATTATTTTGTACAGAATACCCTCCTGTTACAGATCACAGGTCTCCGTATGGATAACACGTCTATATAACATATGTGAACTATTCTACACATATTATGTAGATCACGGACCCTCCGTAGGTTGTACCTAACCCCGTACTCGTTACTAGGTACCTACCTAAACCGTTGTAAAATAATTTACCTGTATAGGTTCCCCTTCTAGGGAGATAGAATAATGAACCGTTATGTAATAATTTGCCCATCAATAATACTTCAACGGTTATTCAAGTTGCAAAAGTACCTATCAACAAAATCCAGCCCCTTCTTGGTAGATGAGCCGTTGTGTAATAATTTACCGTTGTGTATTAATTTACCGTGGTGTAATAATTTACCGTTGTGTAATGATTTACTGTTTTGTAATAATTTGCCGTTGTGTAATAATTTACCCATCAATGATACTTCAACGGTTGTTCAAGTTGCAAAAGTACCTATCAACAAAATCCAGCCCCTTCTGGGTAGATGAACCGTTGTGTAATAATTTACCGTTGTGTAACAATTTACCATGGTGAATAATTTACCGTTGTGTAATAATTTCCCGGTGTGTAATAATTTGCCGTTGTGTAATAATTTACCCATCAATAATACTTCAACGGTCGTTCAAGTTGCAAAAGTACCTATCAACAAAATCCAGCCCCTTCTTGGTAGATGAGTCGTTGAGTAATAATTTACCGTTGTGTAACAATTTACCATGGTGTAATAATTTACCGTTGTGTAATAATTTCCCGGTGTGTAATAATTTGCCGTTGTGTAATAATTTACCCATCAATAATACTTCAACGGTCGTTCAAGTTGCAAAAGTACCTATCAACAAAATCCAGCCCCTTCTGGGTAGATGAGCCGTTGTGTAATAATTTACCGTTGTGTAACAATTTACCGTGGTGTAATAATTTACCGTTGTGTAACAATTTACCATGGTGTAATAATTTACCGTTGTGTAATAATTTCCCGGTGTGTAATAATTTGCCGTTGTGTAATAATTTACCCATCAATAATACTTCAACGGTCGTTCAAGTTGCAAAAGTACCTATCAACAAAATCCAGCCCCTTCTTGGTAGATGAGTCGTTGAGTAATAATTTACCGTTGTGTAACAATTTACCATGGTGAATAATTTACCGTTGTGTAATAATTTACCGTTGTGTAATAATTTGCCATTGTGTAATAATTTGCCATTGTGTAATAATTTACCCATAAATAATACTTCAACGTTTGTTCAAGTTTCAGAAGTGCCTACCAACAAAATCCAATAGTCCATCACTTGCCAAATGAAATAATATCGCAGAACAACCAACTCGACTTCATACAGCCATCCTTGATTATAATCGGGTGCTCCCTAGTGATGATATCCGGGCCGGATTTATACCGTTTGATTCACGATCGTGTTGACGAAGCTTTTTGGTGCACACGAACGGCTGGTCGTACAATGCTCCGGGTGGTCTCAAAAAATTGTTTACCTCAAGACAAATTTAATAACGTAAAAAAAACCATACCCTTCCATCGAAAGTTTTCGAGCTACGGCGTTCTGAAAATTTCAACCCCTATTTTGAACCCCTTAGAGATGACTGACAGTAACGTCGAGCTTCGAGGACCAACTAGACCCCGAACGGAACGTATAACCCGAATTTCATCAATTTTTTTTCATGGTAACCAAGAAAAGTGGCCCGTACGGCTTACGGCGGACAGACAGCAATATTTTTGGTTTATTATTTTCAATAATGAACCATTGGAATCGAGCATGAAAAAAAAAATTCTTACCCCCCCTCAAAATTTGATGGTTTACGTTTCAAGATATGTAGAATCCAAAACTGCAATAAAAATATTTCTGTCTGTCCGCCGTACGCCGTACGCCGTACGCCGTACGGGCCACTTTTCTTAGTTACCATGAAAAAAAATTGATGAAATTCGGGTTATAGGTTCCGTTCGGCGTCTAGTTGGTCCTCGAAGCTCGACGTTACTGTGAGTCATCTCTAAGGGGTTCAAAATAGGGGTTGAAATTTTCAAAACGCCTATACCATTTTTTTACGTAAATATTTTTACGGTTTTAAATAGTTCTTGAACTTGCGAGTTTTTTAAGACCATCCGGAGCGTCGTACGTCCAGCCGTTCGTTCACAGTAAGGCCCCGAAGTTTGCACCGACAGGCATTTTCGACTCCAGTGTGAATGAAATTGTATACAATCCAAACCAAATCTCGTAACCAGAGACGCGCCCACAATAGGAATTTGTGAATACGGCCAATCATTGGTAGGGATCACCTGATTATATTGGCGGAGTATGAAGTCGAGTTGGTTGTTCTGTGTTATTATTTAATTTGAAAAATGACGGCTCTTTTTGAGTTTGTTGATAGGTAGTGAAACTTGAACAAACGTTGAAGTATTATTGATGGGTAAATTATTACTACGGTAAATCATTACTCAACGGTAAATTATTACAGAACGGTAAATTATACCATCTACGTAGAAGGGGCTGGAGTTTGTTGGTAGGTACTTTTGCAACTTTTTTCACTCCTCATCAACAATTTCTTTTCAGAACTTCATTATGTGTGTTTCTTTTTGTTAGGTACTGTTTGTCATCGGCAGAATTATTTTAGCAACATTTAACTCGTGATTTAGGTAGGTACCTAGTAACGAGTACGGGGTTAGGTACTAACCTGCGGAGTGTCTGCGATCTACATAATATGCATATAATAGAATAGTACATATCATATTATATAGACGGGTTATCTATACATAGAGCTGTGATCTGTAACAGAAGGGTATTCTATACAAAATAATAAACCGTTGTGCAGGGATTTGCAGCGTTTATTGCAGTTTTGGATTCTACATACCTTGAAACGTAAACCATCAAATTTTGAGGGGGGGTAAGAATTTTTTTTTTTTTTTTTTTCATGCTCGATTCCAATGGTCCATTATTGAAAGTAATAAACCAAAAATTTTGAGGGGGTGTTATAACAAATTTTTGCTGAGCGGATACACAGGTGTATTATTCAGGGAATAATAAACCAAAATCAAGGAGTTTGAAATCGAGCGGCCCGACTTTCACGAATGCAATTTCGGCGATGAGCCTCGGATCTCTTAGGAAGAGGCCGGCGAGGCGGACAAATGTCGACAATTGTCCGTCGCGTCTTCGACTCGGGTTTGGCTGTCGTATAAATCCATAATAAAAACCGACGAATGAAACGTTTCATCTGATCCGAGTCGACTTCTGGTGGACTGAGAACCCGCTTCTGCGCCTCCTCGCGATCTGTCAACGTCTCAATCGCTTCTGGCCGAAGGTGGAAATCGCCACAGCTTCCCATCTCCTCGTCCCTTTCGTCGGTATTTTCGCCCTGCGCCCAAGCGAAAATGATCGGAATGCGCATCCGAGACGTCCAATTCGATGGATTTACAACTCTGCCTTTTCCTGCTGTTGCTGTTTTTGTTGTTTTTTTTGGTTTATTATTTTCAATAATGAACCACTGGAATCGAGCATGAAAAAAAAAATTCTTACCCCCCCCTCAAAATTTGATGGTTTACGATTCAAGGTATGTAGAATCCGAAACTGCAATAAAACGCTGCAAATCCCTGCACAACGGTTTATTATTTTGTACAGAATACCCTCCTGTTACAGATCACAGGTCTCCATATAAATAACCCTTCTATATAACATAATGTACTATTCTACACCCTCCGTAGGTTAGTACCTAACCCCGTACTCGTTACTAGGTACCTACCTAAACCGTTGTGTAATAATTTACCTGTATAGGTTCCCCTTCTACGGAGATAGAATAATGAACCGTTGTGTAATAATTTACCGTTGTGTCATAATTAGCCCATCAATAATACTTCAACGGTTGTTCAAGTTGCAAAAGTACCTATCAACAAAATCCAGCCCCTTCTGGGTAGATGAGCCGTTGTGTAATAATTTACCGTTGTGTAATAATTTACCGTGGTGCCATAATTTACCGTTGTGTAATAATTCTACGTGGTGTAATAATTTGCCGTTGTGTAATAATTTACCGTTGTGTAATAATTTGCCATTCTGTAATAATTTACCCATCAATAATACTTCAACGTTTGTTCAAGTTTCACAAGTACCTACCAACAAAATCCAATAGTCCGTCACTTGTCAAATGAAATAATATCGCAGAACAACCAACTCGACTTCATACAGCCATCCTTGATTATAATCGGGTGCTCCCTAGTGATGATATCCGGGCCGGATTTATACCGTTTGATTCACGATCGTGTTGACGAAGCTTTTTGGTGCACACGAACGGCTGGTCGTAGGTACAATGCTCCGGGTGGTCTCAAAAAATTGTTTACCTCAAGACAAATTTAATAACGTAAAAAAAACCATACCCTTCCATCGAAAGTTTTCGAGCTACGGCGTTCTGAAAATTTCAACCCCTATTTTGAACCCCTTAGAGATGACTGACAGTAACGTCGAGCTTCGAGGACCAACTAGACCCCGAACGGAACGTATAACCCGAATTTCATCTATTTTTTTCATGGTAACTAAGAAAAGTGGCCCGTACGGCGGACGGACAGAAATATTTTTATTGCAGTTTCGGATTCTACATACCTTGAAACGTAAACCATCAAATTTTTATAGGGGGGGTAAGAATTTTTTTTTCTTGCTCGATTCCAATGGTTCATTATTGAAAAAACGCTGCAAATCCCTGCACAACGGTTTATTATTTTGTATAGAATACCCTTCTGTTACAGATCACAGCTCTATGTATAGATAACCCGTCTATATATTATAATATGTACTATTCTATGCATATTTATGTAGATCGCAGACCCTCCGTAGGTTAGTACCTAACCCCGTACTCGTTACTAGGTACCTACCTAAATCTCGAGTTAAATGTTGCTAAAATAATTCTGCCGATGACAAACAGTACCTAACAAAAAGAAACATACCTAATGAAGTTCTGAAAAGAAATTGTTGATTAGGAGTGAAAAAAGTTGCGAAAGTACCTACCAACAAACTCCAGCCCCTTCTACGTAGATGGTATAATGAACCGTTGTGTAATAATTTACCGTTGAGTAATGATTTACCGTAGTAATAATTTACCCATCAATAATACTTCAACGTTTGTTCAAGTTTCACTACCTACCAACAACTCCAAAAGAGCCATCATTTTTCAAATTAAATAATATCACAGAACAACCAACTCGACTTCATACTCCTCCAATATAATCAGGTGATCCCTACCAATGATTGGCCGTATTCACAAATTCCTATTGTGGGCGCGTCTCTGGTTACGAGATTTGGTTTGAATTGTATACAATTTCATTCACACTGGAGTCGAAAATGCCTGTCGGTGCAAACTTCGGGGCCTTACTGTGAACGAACGGCTGGACGTACGATGCTCCGGATGGTCTTAAAAAACTCGCAAGTTCAACAACTATTTAAAACCGTAAAAATATTTACGTAAAAAAATGGTATAGACGTTTTGAAAATTTCAACCCCTATTTTGAACCCCTTAGAGATGACTCACAGTAACGTCGAGCTTCGAGGACTAACTAGACGCCGAACGGAACCTATAACCCGAATTTCATCAATTTTTTTTCATGGTAACTAAGAAAAGTGACCCGTACGGCGTACGGCGTACAGACAGAAATATTTTTATTGCAGTTTTGGATTCTACATACCTTGAAACGTAAACCATCAAATTTTGAGGGGGGTAAGAATTTTTTTTTTCATGCTCGATTCCAATGGTTCATTATTGAAAATAATAAACCAATAATAAACCAAAATATTTCTGTCTGTCTGCCGTACAACGTACGGCCCACTTTTCTTAGTTACCATGAAAAAAAATTGATGAAATTCGGGTTATAGGTTCCGTTCGGCGTCTAGTTGGTCCTCGAAGCTCGACGTTACTGTGAGTCATCTCTAAGGGGTTCAAAATAGGGGTTGAAATTTTCAGAACGCCTATACCATTTTTTTTACGTGAATTTTTTTACGGTTTTAAATAGTTCTTGAACTTGCGAGTTTTTTAAGACCATCCGGAGCATCGTACGTCCAGCCGTTCGTTCACAGTAAGGCCCCGAAGTTTGCACCGACAGGCATTTTCGACTCCAGTGTGAATGAAATTGTATACAATTCAAACCAAATCTCGTAACCAGAGACGCGCCCACAATAGGAAATTTGGCGGAGATAAAAATCATTGGTAGGGATCACCTGATTATATTGGCGGAGTATGAAGTCGAGTTGGTTGTTCTGTGATATTATTTCATTTGAAAAATGATGGCTCTTTTGGAGTTTGTTGGTAGGTAGTGAAACTCGAACAAACGTTGAAGTATTATTGATGGGTAAATTATTACTACACGATGGTAAATCATTACTCAACGGTAAATTATTACACAACGGCTCATTATACCATCTACGTAGAAGGGGCTGGCGTTTGGTGGAAGCTACTTTCGCAACTTTTTTCGCTCCACATCAACAATTTCTTTTCAGAACTTCATTATGTGTGTTTCTTTTTGTTAGGTACTGTTTGTCATCGGCAGAATTATTTTAGCAACATTTAACTCGTGATTTAGGTAGGTACCTAGTAACGAGTACGGGGTTAGGTACTAACCTACGGAGGGTCTGCGATCCACATAATATGCATAGAATAGTACATATTATATTATATAGACGGGTTATCTATACAGAGAGCTGTGATCTGTAACAGAAGGGTATTCTGTACAAAATAATAAACCGTTGTGCAGGAATTTGCAGCGTTTTAAAATTATTTTTCAACCAATACCGATCAGCCACATGGCCAGTTGGGGGGAGATGGGTGCATGTCAAAGTTGGCGGTGATTCCTGTACAACGCAGCGAATTTTGATTTATTATTTTCACCTCTGGAATCAAGCGTGATGGTGGAGGGGGAGGGATCCGCAAATTATTACACAACGGTTTATTACTTACCTGTACATAGATGCCCCTTATGCTTAAAAGGCTGTGTTCTGTGGTCAATACCTACCCTCCAGCTCCCACCAGGAAAGCCCTAAATCGATTACTGGAGCCGGTCCGGGAATCACAGTGTCATAAAAATACGCAGGATCCAATAATATTCAATCAGTAATTGTTATTTGTTATTATTCATAAAGCATATAACGTTTGTTCGAATTGAAAAAGTACTGCCTATCAGCAAAACCCAAAATAACAATCATTTTTCAAATGAAATAATATCACAGAACAACCAGCTTGACCTCATACAGCCATCTTTGATTATAATCAGGTGCTCGCTAGTGATGATATCCGGGCCGGATTTATACCGTTTGATTCACGATCATGTTGACGAAGCTTTTCGGTGCGAACGAACGGCTGGTCGTACAATGCTCCGGGTGGTCTCAAAAAATTGTTTACCTCAAGACAAATTTAATAACGTAAAAAAAACAATACCCTTCAATCGAAAGTTTTCGAGATACGACGTTCTGAAAATTTCAACCCCTATTTTGAACCCCTTAGAGATGACTGACAGTAGCATCGAGCTTCGAGGACCAACTAGACCCCGAACGGAACCTATAACCCGAATTTCATCAATTTTGGTTCATGGTAGCTAAGGAAAGAACGAAGTACCTACGGCGGACGTACAGAAATTGTCGGTTAATTATTCTGTGAATAATACACCTATTTATTCGCTCAGCAAAAAAATTGTATAACACCCACTCAAAATTTTTTCTTTTACGTTTCAAGGTGCGTAGATTCCAAAAACGCTGCAAAGTCCTTGTCACTAGGGTTTATTATTCTACTGGACATATCTACAGAAATGTTGGCTGTTCATTTATTGTTTCTTTCACGTGAAATAATTCGAATAGCTATTTCTGATGGTTTCAGCCAATTCTGGCCCACAAAACACAAATTAGGTAGGTACGCTCCTTTTTTTCCAAATTATCTTTGATCATTGGTTGTGCCATTTAATCGTCTTGATCCTCGTATTGACACTTTTTCTAGTGTTATTACACAAATTAATGGTGATTTCAGACGATTTCTAAGGTATTTAACTGATGAAAAATCAATTTTGGGAGTTGAACATTTGGTACAACCTCAATTTTCCACTCTTTGGTTAAATCTACTTCATATTCAGTCTTCCCGTCCACAAAAACGTGGAAAACGATACCTCAAAAGCTCATGTTACTAACATGTTGTTAAAACGCAAAAAGTACCTATTTTTATACACATTTTCACTCATAACATCCCTGGGTATATTCCGATCGGGCTGCAAAGTTTCGGGACACAACTAGGGCCCAAATGGAGCATGTGTGCGAAAGAACGAATTTTTTAGACTGAAAATGAAGCCGGTACACGTGATACGGCGGACGGATAGCATTTTTGGTTTATTATTCTGTGAATAATACACCTATGTATTCGCTCAGCAAAAATTTTTATAACACCCCCTCAAAATTTTTTCTTTTACGTTTCAAGGTGCGTAGATTCCAAAAATTCAATGTCCGTCCGCCGTATCACGTGTAGGTACAGGCTTCATTTTCGGTCTAAAAAAGTCGTTCTTTCGCACACATGCTCCATTTGGGCCCTAGTTGTGTCCCGAAACTTTGCTGCCCAATCGGAATATACCCAGGGATGTTATGAGTGAAAATGTGTGTAAAAATAGGTTACTTTTTGTGGTTTAGTAACATGTTGGTAACATGAGCTTTTGAGGTATCGTTTTCCGTGGTTTTGGGGACGAGAAGACCGAATATGAAGTTGATTTTGACCAAAGAGTCGAAAATTGAGGTTCTACCGAAGTTCCAGCCTCAAATTTACGTTAAATTTTGGTCTAAAGTCGTCATTTTTCCGCACACAGTTCGGGTCCCCATTTGGGAACACATCCTAGTTTGCTCCGAAACACAGCATCCCGGTCGGCATACAGCCAGGGGTGTTATGGATGAAAAGTGGGTGTAAAAATATGGGTTTTCGAGGGATTTTTGAGGTTTTAGTGAACATGAGCTTGTGAGGTATCGTTTTCCATGTTTTTTTAGGGCGAGAAGACCGAATATTTGGTTGATCTTGACCGAAGAGTGAAGAATTGGGGTTGTAACGAAGGTTAAGCTCCTGAAATTCATTTTTTATGAGTCAAAAACACGGGAAATTGTCTGAAATCACCATAAATTTGTATCATAACACTAGAATTAGTATCAACTGGTGAATCAAGACAATTAAATGGCTCTATCAATGATCAGAAATAATCTGTTGAAAGGAAGAGCGGAGCCTAATTCGTGTTTTTGGGGGCCAAAACTATTGTAAACCAACAAAAATAGCCATTTCAATTATTGCACACGAAAGAAACAATAAATGAACAGCCAAAATTCCTGTAGGTTTGCCCAATAGAATAATAAACCCATGTGACAAGGACTTTGCAGCGATTTTCTAGTGTTATTATACAAATTGATGGTGAATTCAGACAATTTCCCAGGTTTTTGACTCATAAAAAATAGGTTTTGAGAGCAGAACCATTGGTAGAGCCTCAATTTTCCACTCTTTGGTCAAAATCGACTTCATATTTGGTCTGCTCGTCCCCAAAAACACGGAAAACGATATCTCACAAGCTCATGTTACTAACATGTTGCTAAAACGCAAAAATACCTACCTATTTTTACACACATTTTCACTCATAACACCCCTGGGTATATTCCGATCGGGCTGAAAAGTTTCGGGACACAACTAGGGCCCAAATGGAGCATGTGTGCGAAAGAACGAATTTTTTAGACCGAAAATGAAGCCGGTACACGTGATACGGGGGACGGACATTGCATTTTGGGTTATTATTCTGTGAATAATACACCTATGTATTCGCTCAGCAAAACAGTTGTACAACTCCCCCCCCCCCCCCCCCCAAAGTTTTTCTTTTCCGTGTCAAGGTGCGTAGATTCCAAAAATGCAATGTCCGTACGCCGTACACCGTATCACGTGTACCGGCTTCAATTTCAGCCTAATAAATTCGTTCTTTCGCACACATGCTCCATTTGGGCCCTAGTTGTGTCCCGAAACTTTGCAGCCCAATCGGAATATACCCAGGGGTGTTATGAGTGAAAAAGGTTTTTTTTTGTGTATTAGTAACATGAGCTTTTGAGGTATCTTTTTCCATGTTTTTTAGGACGAAAAGACCGAATATGAAGTCGATTTTGACTAAACAGTTGAAAATTGAGGTTTTAACGAAGTTTCAGCCTTAAATTTTCGCTAAAATTTGGTCTAAAGTCGTCGCTCCTCCGCACACAGTTTGGGAACCCATTTGGGAACAGATTTGAGTTCTAGTTGTGCTCGGAAGGTCGGCAGCCCGATCGGCATACACCCAGGGGTGTTATGGGAGAAAACTGGGTACAAAAATAGGGGTTTTCCAGGTTTTTGAGGTTTTAGAGAACATGAGCTTGTGAGGTATCGTTTCCCATGTTTTTTAGGGCGAGAAGATCTACTGTTTGGTCGACTTTGACCGAAGAGTGAAGAATTGAGGTTGTAACGTAAGTTAAGCTCCCAAAATTCCTTTTTCATGAGTCAGAAACCAGACAAATTGTCTGAAATCACCATAAAGTTGCATAATAACACTAGAATTAGTATCAAAAGGTGAATCAAGACCAATAAAATAGGACAATCAATGTTCAAAGATAATTTGTCAAAAACAGGAGCCTAATTCGTGTTTTTGGGGGCCAAATTTGGTGGGAACTATCAGAAATAGCTATTTCAATTATTTTACATGAGAGAAACAATGAATGAACTGCCAACATTTCCATAGGTATGTCCATTAGAATAATAAACCCATGTGACAAGGACTTTGCAGCGTTTTTCTAGTGTTATTATACAAATTGATGGTGATTTCAGACAATTTCCCAGGTTTTTGACTCATATAAAATAGGTTTTGCGAGCTGAACATTTGGTAGAACCTCAATTTTCCACTCTTAGGTCAAAATTGACTTCATATTTGGTCTCCTCGTCCCCAAAACCACGGAAAACGATACCTCAAAAGCTCATGTTACTACCATGTTATACTAAACCTCAAAAAGTACTTATTTTTATACCCATTTTCACTCATAACACCTCTGGGTATATTCCGATCGGGCTGAAAGGTTTCGGGACACAACTAGGGCCCAAATGGAGCATGTGTGCGAAAGAACGACTTTTTTATAACGAAAAAGAAGCCTGTACACGTGATACGGCGTACGGCGGACGGCCCTTCTACGCACCTTGAAACGTAAAAGAAAAAATTTTGAGGGGGTGTTACAAACATTTTTTGCTGAGCGAATACATAGGTGTATTATTCATAGAATAATAAACCAAAATGGGTGTGGAAATAGGGGTTTTCGAGGTTTTTATTTTGAGGTTTTAGTGTAAGGTATCGTTTTCCATGTTTTTTAGGGCGAGAAGACCGAATATTTGGTTGATTTTGACCGAAGAGTGAAGAATTGAGTTTGTAACGAAGGTTCAGCTCCCGAAATTCATTCTTTATGAGTCAAAAACCTGGGAAATTGTCTGAAATCACCATAAAGTTGTATAATAACACTAGAATTAGTATCAAAAGGTGAATCAAGACCAATAAAATCGGACAATCAATGTTCAAAGATAATTATTTGTCAAAAACAGGAGCCTAATTCGTGTTTTGGGGGGCCAAATTTGGTGGGAACTATCAAAAATAGCTATTACAATTATTTTACATGAAAGAAACAATAAATGAAAAGCCAACATTTCTGTAGGTATGTCCAGTAGAATAATAATCCCATGCGACAAAGACTTTGCAGGGTTTTTTAAGAAAAATTCTCTGTTAGCTACTAGGTAACTGCTCCAAGTGCTAATTTTTTATGGCTACAGTTGTACATTTCACCTAAAGGCTGATTCAGCTGTAAAATTTAGCTGTCTGATAACTTTGCTTTGCTGTGCTGTGGGTGATGGGTAGCGGGTAGAACAGTGCGATGCTGTTGATGAGCTCACTTACCCTGTCATAGTGCGGGTGATGTGCGAAGGGCGGGAAGTGCGGGGGCGGCGGCCTCGCGGACGATGTGGACGGCCTCTGGTAGAGGTAGGGGTAGTAGGCCTGGTACACCACCTCCGGGCAGCTCATCCCTCCGCCTCCGATACGCTCAATCTTGGCGGGTTATGAGAAACACGCGCGAACACGACATAACATGCGACGACCGGAGTCCCGACGGTACTGACCAGGTCACTCGCGAGGGGAGGACGAGCTCCCTCCCCTCCACTTCCACCCCTCCACAACCCACTTCACTGGCGACTCCCACTTCCACGGAACTCACCCACCCAAGCACCGCCCTCTCGTGGGTTTGGCGGGTGGGCGGGTGGGTGGACAGACTCCGCCCACCCTCTGACCACGCCCCCTTAGGCACATCCTGGGCGGCTTCCTCATCCCATGTGGGTGTCTTACCCTGGAGACCACACCAAATTTTTATTTTTCGCGATTTTCTGCGTCTAATATTAGCGAATTTTCAGAGAAAATTTGGCTCGTTCCAAAATTTGGGAGATGCTCCCTGTGCGCTGGAAGTCCCTCCAAAATCCGTTAGAATAGAATTTCCTTTTGGTTTATTATTCTGTGAATAACACACCTATGTAATCGCTCAGCAATAAAATTTTATTAAAACCCCCTCAAACTTTTTTTCTTTTCCGTTTCAAGGTGCGTAGATTCCAAAAATGCAATGACGAGAAGACCGAATATGAAGTCGATTTTGAACAAAGAGTGGAAAATTGAGGTTGTACCATATGTTCAGCTCCCAGAATTGATTTTTTATGAGTCAAAAACCTGCGAAATCGTCTGAAATCACCATCAATTTGTAGAATAACACTGGAAAAAGTGTCGACACGTGGATCAAGACGAATAAATGGTACTATCAATGATAAAAGATAATTTGGGGGGGGGAAAAAAGGAGTGTACCTAATTTGTGTTTTGGGGGCCATAATTGGTGGACACAATCAGAAATAGCTATTTAAATTATTTCACATGAAAGAAACAATAAATGAGCAGCCAACATTTCTGTAGGTATGTCCAGTAGAATAATAAACCCATGTGACAAGGACTTTGCAGCGTTTTTGGAATCTACGCACCTTGAAACGGAAAAGAAAAAATTTTGAGGGGGTGTTATAAAATGTTTTGCTGAGCGATTACATAGGTGTATTATTCACAGAATAATAAACCAAAACCATACCCTTCTATCGAAGGTTTTCGAGCTATGGCGTTCTGAAAATTTCAACCGCTATTTTTCACCCCGTTACTTTACTGACAGTAACGCCGGGCTTCGCGGACCAACTGGACCCCAATTGGGACCTACAAACCAAATTTCATTAATTTTTGTTCATCGTAACTTAGAAAAGTGCTAAGTACGGCGTACGGACAGGGATATTCAGTAATGAATCTTTGGAATCGAACATGAAAAAAATTTAACCCCCCCGCCCCTCAAATTTTGATGGTTTCCGTTTCAAGGTATGTAGAATCCGATAAATTGAATAAAAAAATTCTGTCCGTACGCCGTACTTGGCACTTTTCTTAGTTACCATGAACCAAAATTAATGAAATTTGGTTTGTGGGTTCCGTTCGGGGTCTAGTTGGTCCTCGAAGCTCGGCGTTACTGTCAGTCATCTCTTAAGGGGTTCAAAATAGGGGTTGTAATTTTTCAGAACGCCGTATCTCGAAAACATTCGATAGAAGGGTATGGTTTTTTAACGTTATTAACTCAATCTCGAACTACACAATTTTTTGATACCGCCCGGACCAACCATTCTACGACCAGCCGATCGTTTGTTCCGAAAAGCTTCGTCAACATGATCGTGAATCAAACGGTACCTATAAATCCGGCCCGGATATCATCGCTAGGGGGCAGCTGATTATAATCAAGGATGGCTGTATGAAGTCGTGTTGGTTGTTCTGTGATTTTATTTCATTTGAAAAATGATGGCTGTTTTGGATTTTGTTTATACCTACCTAGGTAATTTTGCAACCTGAACAAACCTTAATGCTTCTTGAATAACAACAAATACTAATTAATCATTGAATTATTGAATCCCGCCCATTTGTTTGAAACTTTAATTCCGGAGCCGGCTCCAGTACTCGATTTAGGGCTTTCCTGGGGTGACGGGTGGGGGGGGGGGGGGGCTAGAGGGTATTGACCACAGAAAACTATGATCTACGCAGAAGGGGCATCTTATACAGGTAAATAATAAACCTTTGTGTAATGATTTGCAGCATTTTTATTCCATTTTCGGATTCTACATACCTACCTTGAAACGGATACCAACAATTTTTGAAGGGTCGAGGGGGGTGGGAGGTTTTTTTTTTTCATGCTCGATTTATAGGGTTCATTATTGAAAATAATAAACCAAAAATCCTGCAAAGTCCTTGTCACATGAGTTTATTATTCTACTGGACCACAGAAATGTTGGCTGTTCATTTATTGTTTCTTTCATGTGAAATAATTGAAATAGCTATTTTTTATGGTTTCCACCAATTTTGGCCCCGAAAAACACGAATTAGGCTCCTTTTTTTCAGTTTATTCCATTTAGGTGTCTTAATTCCCCTGTTAGTATCTACTACTTCCTTACTTCCATTTCGTAGTTCCGTGTGTAGTTGTTATTGTACAAATTGATGGTGATTTCAGACAATTTCCCAGGTTTTTGTCCCATAAAAATTGAATTTTGGGAGCAGAACCTTCGTTACAACCTCCTCAAAATTCCTCAAAAGCTCATGTTACTAAAACACCATAAAACCCTATTTTTAAAACCATTTTTCGCCCACGAAACCCATGGATATATTCCGATCAGGCTGCAAAGTTTTGGGACACAACTAGGGCCCAAATGGAGCTTGCTTGCGAAAGAACGAATTTTTTAGACCGAAAATGAAGTAGATATGGATGATACGGCGGATGGACATTGCATTTCTGGAATCAACGCACCTTGAAACGTGAAAGAAAAATTTTGCTGGGGTGTTCCAACATTTTTTTGCTGAGCGAATACATAGGTGTATTATTCACAGAACAATAAATGTTTGATAAATTCGTGTACTAACCAAAACTTTTTGGACCATAACAGTGATGCAATTATTTGAAAATTGGCTCATGACGAACCTCTTATGCAGGAATTTGTATCGTTCGTGTTAGGTATTTTTACGTACCTATCCTTCTCCTTTGTTTGTACGGTGCCAGCTGAGGACAGAATCATACTGTGAAGTAGGACCGGATGTGGGATCTGTAGACCCCCAGGCTCAACCCGTGGTGCGAGCTAAGGGGAAAGCATTTTTAAACATTAACCTTGAAAATGGCGTTTTAAAGCACTTGATCGGTTAAAGTCCTCGAAGTAAAATAATATATTTTTGTCTTTCAGTCATATACAAATCTTAAAAAACATTTTATAAAAATGTCTTATTTGAAATAGTTTTATTAATTTGTTAAATCGTTAGAATTTTATGTCGGTGGCACAGGCACCAAAGAGCGCTCCTACGTAGCCTGCGCTTGAACACACCGCTGGTGAAGTCGAAATCCAGCAGAAGACGAACCTCCGCCTGTTGGTAAAGGCCAGGGGGCTGTGGGTTGACTGAGGAATGGGCATGCGCAGGAATCTGCTGTTTTTGACCACAGAATCGGATTCAGCAGCATCGAAAACCCCTGTAACCCGATTTTCAGCTCCGAAATCCGAGTAGTTTGGCGGAAATGAGCTAAAGAAGGAAAAACTGATGACGTCATGTGATAAGTAATCTCCCTCTCGCTTGGTTCCCATCCCCACGCGTGATTTTTCCTGCCCCTTTTTTACCCCACTTCCGCCCGTTTCCGACCCATCATACAGCACCTTTTTGGAAAGCTCTCCGTTAGGCCTACAATTTGAACGAACAAAAAATTAATAAAATGAAGTGCACGTCCATCCCTCATTGAAATGACACTGGAAGGGGATGCTGGGACTGGGGTCGGTATCTTGTGAGCGGCTGAGGGGGTACAATTATTAATGCTCTAAACCCCTCTTGAATCGATCTCCCGACCTCCAATGGGGAGAGTGCGTAGGCGGACCAAGATGGCGTCAAGTGGGTGTGCTCGGTGCTCCTCATCTCCCAGTTAACTCAAAAGAGGTTTTTTTGGGTTTTTTCTCTCTCTTGCTTCGTACAAAGCGAACTTCCCTCGAAATTCCGTTACTCTCGTTCATCTCAATCATAAACCGAAATAATAAACAAGGGTTCGGTAGGAGCAACACGCTCCCGCATCTACCACCGCAGTTCATAATTGGTTTAACCCTTTCCATCCTCATTAGCTAGGCAGGTCGACTAAGAGATCGATTTTTTGACACTGTTTATCGATATGATACAATCAGGACCTCCCTTACACCAAATCACAAAACATCCCGGTGACAGTTCTAACGAGATATCGCCATATCGGTACCTAATAAGCCTAAACAAAAATAAAGAAAATAAAAAACGGAGTTACTAAAATAACAGCCTTTGTTATTCATTATTGTTTGTTACTGACGATGGTTTGATCGCCGAAATCAGTACCTACTCGTGTAATCGCTCAGCAAAAAAATGTATAACACCCCCTCAAAATTTTTTCTTTTCCCCAAAAATGCAATGTCCGTCCGCCGTACGCCGTATCACGTGTACCGGCTGCATATTCGGTCTAAAAAATTCGTTCTTTCGCACACATGCTCCATTTGGGCCCTAGTTGTGTACCGAAACTTTTCAGCCCGATCGGAATATACCCAGGGGTGTTATGAGTGAAAATGTATGTAAAAATAGGTACTTTTTGCGTTTTAGCAACATGTTGGTAACATGAGCTTGTGAGGTATCGTTTTCCTTGTTTTTTAGGGCGAGAAGATCGAATATTTGGCTGATTTTGACCGAAGAGTGAAGAATATTGAGGTTGTAACGAAGGTTAAGCTCCCGAAATTCATTTTTTATGAGTCAAAAACCTGGGAAATTGCCTAAAATCACCGTAAATTTGTATAATAATACTAGAAGTAGTATTAGCAGGTGAATCAAGACAAATAAATGGCACTATGAATGTTCAAAGATAGTCTGGGGAAAAAAAAGGAGCCCAGGTCGTGTTTTTGGGGGCCAAAACTGGTGGAAACCATCTAAACTAACTGTTTCAGTTATTGCGCATGAAATATACAGTAAATGAACAGCCATGTGACAAGGACTTTGCAGCGTTATTTTTTTAATTCAGTTATTTACTTTTTAGCGAATTTTCAAAGAAAATGAAGCTATTGCAATGGCTTCGAAATTTAAATAATATAAATTTTTGGAAATTTTCTTCATAGAAATCCGTTTCAGACCATTCTAAAACGATTCCTGAAATTTAACACTTTTTTATATGTATATATATATATATGTGTCACTCCAGACGATAACTCTCGATAGAATTGAGATAAACAGCTCAAATTTGCACAAAAAATCTATCTTGGCAATCGAAAGGCTAAGTTCGAAGATGGGCGAAATTGGCCTACTCTAAGGAGGGTTTTGGCGCATTTAAAGTGCGCAAAAATTACCCAAAAATCCCCAAAATGTTATTTTCCAACAAGTGACCCCTCATTTTAAAGGTTTTTGCACGCTGAACACGATGGTGGAATCGGATTTTAGATATCTTGATCCGTTCTCAAATTAGAGCATTTAAAGTGCGCAAAAATTACCCAAAAATCCCCAAAATGTTATTTTCTAACAAGTGACCCCTCATTTTAAAGGTTTTTGCACGCTGAACACGATGGTGAAATCGGATTTTAGATATCTAAATCCGTTCTTAAATTAGAGCATTTAAAGTGCGCAAAAATTACCCAAAACTAGGATAATCTTTAAACTCTTACCCCCCCCCCCCCCACCCCCTTAGAGTGGTCAGCGTAGCACCCACATGTTCTTCCAAGTGATCCTTCCAGAAACCACATCCTTCCTTCATAGTTTATTTCAAGATTGAGCCTGCATGAAAAACAACCTGCACTTGAAGCACTCATGATTTTCTATAACAACTCCTTTACCTACTGCACTCTCTTGAGTAGGTAAGTCAAAAGTCCTAACTATCCTATCCTACCTAATATGAACCCACAGCGATCAAATAAATAAGCACTTAGTACAATTACGTAATAAACAAACGGTAGAATCAGGATGGACAAAACGTACAAATTAAAATAAATACGAAGAGAATATACATAGAAAACCAAATTTTAGACCGAAGTTTTCCTTTATTCAAAACCATAGCCATTAATTCGAATATTTCTTTGAAAATTCGCTCATTAAGTCATGCTGCATGACTGGTTTTTTTTTGTAAGTAGGTATATATTTTTTTTCAGATGGATTTCTACGATTTCATCGTGAGTGATTTAGTTCATAGATAGAAGCAATAAGCCTATTAAATATAAGAGTGGGCTGAGGGCTAAAGCGCGTTCGTTGGCCCACGACGTTTGGTTTTTTTGACGAGATTTTTAATTTTTTTACACACGAACTTCAATGGCAAATTTTGGCTGGGACGTCGTTACTTTTGGAAATAGACGTGCAAGGATAGTTTTTTCATCCTTCTTCTCCACATGAGCAGGCTTCATCTTTTTTTTTCTTCAACGGTATTTGCCTTTTCCATCCAACATGAGTTACTGTCAATAAAAAATATTTTGAACCCTCTACCATATAATAATTCTCGGTTTAGTATGTCAGCTTACTTCTTGGTATGCCTTTTTAAATCAAGGATATAAAAAATCTGGCTTAGGAAACTCATCCATACACACTTTTGACATATAGGGTTTTGAAGGAAAGAAATTTGGTCATATATGGACATAAAATGCATCTGGCGAAAGATCGTTCAGCATTTTGAAAAGACTTGAGAAATACTCTTGCTCAGATCCTGACCATCCAGCTTAGCTAATTTTGTACCCAACGCGGAGCTTTTTAAATCGTTAGATTTTGATGATGTAGAATATTGTCGTCTCAGAAAGCAAGAAAAGTTAATTTATAAAATTCAAGAATATTGATTGAATATTGTATTATAAAATAAACATTTATAATAAGAATAGGTATAAAATAATATTGAATTTATTATACCCAGGGGGCCGCTTACAGATATAGGCCCAGGGCCACAACAAACCGAATATGAAGTCGATTTCGACCAAAGAATGGAAAATTGAGGTTCTACCAGATGTTCAGCTCCCGAAATTGATTTTTTATGAGTCAAAAACCTGGGTAATCGTCTGAAATCACCATCAATTTGTAGAATAACACTGGAAAAAGTGTCAACAGGTGGATCAAGACGATTAAATGGTAGGTACTATCAATGATCAGAGATTATTTATTTATTTTTTAAAAAAAGGAAGGAGGGTAGGTACTACTTTATTCGTGTTTTGGGGGCCAAAATTGGTGGAAACCACCAGAGATATCTATTTCAATTATTTTATATGCAAGAAACAATAAATAAACAGCCAACATCTCTGTAGGTATGTCCAATAGAATAATAAATCCATGTGACAAGGACTTTGCAGGTTTTTTTTTTAAAGTCTTTAAATGTTTTCATACTCTCAGCAGCTGAATTAAAATTTATTTCTACAGGTTCCATGGCCTTTCATCAAGGTCTGGTTCTGGTTCTTTCGCCAAGATTTCGTCTGAGTTCATCGGGTAGGCAATTAAAAATTTAGTCAAGAATTCGATTTTGAACGGCTTTGCTATCATCGACGACTTTTACATGCAAATAAGCCTTGAACAAGTCAAGATGACAGAAAAATTTCTTTCGAATGCTAGTCGGTAGAGTGCGCTGCGATCATGTATAACCTGTCAGGAACGTTGTAACCTGCCACATGTCAGATCTCCTCATGGAGCCAAGTTTGAGACAACAAGGATCATCTGAAAACATGAGTTCTCCCAAAAGATTTTGGCGAATTTTTTTGTGATGAGTGCAAACCCTGACTGATATTCTTCAAATGTAAATCATGAGGATTCCGATAAGTTCTAAACTTCAGGATTTAAGCCCAGGTCTGCACTTCCCCCTGCTTTTATGCATGCTTGGGGCAAGTGCGGATGCAACAGGTGGGGCTTGTGCAGACTACTCTGTCGTCAGTCAAATGACTACTAGTCAGTCAAATTAAGTTTTTTTCACATTTTGAAACTATTTTAACAATAAAAATGACTTTATCACGTTGACTTTTTTCTCTTTTTCTAGCCCACAAGGTTTCGGGTGTTAAAAAGTCTATAAATCGGTAAATTCTGGACCAAATTTAATTTGTTTAAAAGCTACAGATTCTGCAGAACCAGGAGCTTCAGGCACTTGCCCCTAAACGACCATTTCGTCCACTATGTCAAGATGGGAGGCGAGGTACCTACGCACTTGCCCCTTTCCACCGGGGCAAGTGCGTAAGTGAGACTTGGAAAAGTTGAATGTTTCTGAGAAATCGGGTTTCAAGTTTTAGTGATTTTTTAATAGAGAGTTCCTAAGAGATAAGTTCATTAGGGAACGGCCATATCTTTTGGCCACTCTAAGGCGAGCAGCTAAGATGCTATCTTTGGATGCTAACCAATAAGTCCGGTTTGACAGAAGTGGTGGGGGTAGGAGTGAATTAAAAAGTAACGTCACTTAAACTTAGCACAACGCGAAATCCATTCAGCTTCAGTAGGTATACTAGTATCCGTAGGTATACTCACTTTTTTATCCTAAGTCGATATCGCAACAATCTAGCAAATTCTTTGAAAGACGCTTGGAGTAACTTTGAAAGACGCTGGCGATGGCGAGGACCGACGACACATGACGCGTTAAAAAGAAAACGACAAAATGCGGCAAAAAGCTGTGCACTGTTACCCATGAGTAAGGTTAAAGACGATCCCTAAAGTTTGTTCCCTGGGAGATAACGCGCCTTAAGGCCCCCACACACGATCAAACATGTTTGACAAACATGGTTTGACTACATTTTCTTCAAACATGTTTGAAGGTTTGAAGTCGTATCCACACGTTCAAACCAACCTTCAAACACACCCATCTTCACCAATCAGTCGTTCAGTGTTCAGCCGTTCAGTCGTGTTGCTTTCTTTCTCTTCTTCTTTAAAAACGTTGTTCAGTTTGGATACGAGTATGGATATTAACCGTTTAAGTTATTTATATTGCCTCATCCGGAGTGAAGCAGCAAAAACAGCGCGCACGAAAAAGAGGAGATCTTTGTGGGCGACGTTTGGTACAATTCAATGAATTCAGTCAAAAAAGCCTTACTGGTGTTCATTGCTACGGTAGAACATTCACAAGCAAAATACGACTGACGGCAGAAACGCGAACGACAGGCACAGACAGTGAATCACAAAAGTTCCTAGGGATGGGTATCGATATATCGGAAATATCGATACTTTCGCGGGAAAATATTGGTAATTTTATATCGATGGTTTACACATCCGATGTATTGTGTATCGATAGTTTGACTCCGATATATCGTTAATTTAGTCAAACTCGCCTACCTACTACGTATTTAGAAAAACTACCTACTTACCTACAAAATTTGAGAAAAAGGACCAGCTGGTTTGAAGGTTTGATGTTTGAAGCGCACCCACACGATCAAACTTGTTTGTCAAACCTCATGTTTGCCAACAAATTTTCTGACATTGACAGAAAACCTTCAAACGTGTTCTCAAACCTTCAAACCTTCAAACATGACCCCCCACACGGTCAAACATGTTTGACAAACGAGGTTGGCAAACCGTGTTTGTCAAACATGTTTGATCGTGTGTAGGGGCCTTTATGTATAAGGCCGAATAAGTCGAACTTAAGGAAATAAGTTTGAACTTGGGCGACGCGCATGCGCAGTTGAGATAAATCCGAACACATCTTCCCGACTTTAGTCTTTAGGAACTCTCTATTATACACTGTGAGAGAGGAAGGTTATAGTCAACGATTGCAAAAATCGGTACATTTTTATCATCAAGTGGTGAATTTCTAGAGCCACCCAAAGTCAAACTTTCAATTTTTTGGTGCGCACTTGCCCTGACTCACCTACAACAAAGAGTAGTTCGATAGACTTGTGACTTTCATATTCTACATTAACTTCGGCTACTCCTATGGGTTTGAAAGTGCTAGACGTGTAGGATCGAAACTGAATATCGGTGTGTTTCAAGTTTCAACTGAGTTTGGGTATTCAACATTTTGGAATCGGTTTCTGGAAGTAGCTAGTCAGACCAGCCCCAGAGTCAACTTCGAAGGTTTGACGTTTACCTTCCAGTAGAATGTCGATAAAATATTTGTTTGAATCATCCGTGGGACTAGATTTTTCGAAAATGTCAATAATTCTCTCTATTCACACCATCCAATTCTTTCAAAGTTGAATCAAAGTTCAAATCAAAGTTGATTCAAAGTCGGATGAGAGTGCTGATGCACACCCTCCTTACGTGACCTGATTTGTTACATGTGTCACATTTGAGGTTATTAGGATCACATTTACAGTCCTTGGACGTGTGATTACTTTTACCACACCTGATGCACAGATTTTCGATACCCAAGTGTTTGTAATCGAGCTTAGATTTGGATCGAGCTCAGAAATTTCGATTCATGGAATGTGCAGACGAATTTCGATTAGATTTATATCTATTTGAGTCGCGCAACCTCGAATTTTGATGAGATCGCGTTCTGAAAGTGACCCATTCGCTGCAGGCTGGTGTTTTCCTAGTTCCTTGCTGTCGATATTGAGGCTTCTAAATATCGGATTATTTCTTCAATTACCTTGTTGTTAATGGTGTTTTGCTCGAAGCCACTTGAGCTGGATTCTGCAGTGGCAAGCTCCAAGTTGTTCTCTGCTTGAGAAAATCGAATTTTGGCGGTCTCAGGTTAGCCGGGATTGTTCTCGGGATAGCTCTCGTGCGGTTGTGTTGGTCGGATGACTTTCACTCAAGAGACGGAGGGAGGGGCGGAGCTCCAGTACTGCCAACCTGCAAAAATATTCTCGAAACGGGGTGAGAAGAGGCGCCAAATATGAAATTGATCATTCATAATTTTCACACTAAAGCGATAGCCGCTCTCAAGATTTCGTCAAACCCCAGCTTTTCAAATTGTAGGAGTTTTTTGCGGATTGAGTTATCTCTTAGTCCCCGGATGAACTGGGCGTGTAAAAACATATCCGTGATTGAAATTCTGCAATCACAGGGCGAGATAAACTCACAATCTATCAAATCCTTGTGCAAACAAGCAACATATTCTGATATTGAATAGTTTTCTTGTTGGTAGGTCGAAAGGAACTTATGGATGGCCTGCTGCTGCGTCGGGCAATAACAAAATCATGTCCATTACATGATTCCTACAATCTTGAGGTGTGATTGGATTGAGAACAGAACATAGTTTCCGTCCAAATTGGCGCTCTGTGAACCGACGTTTTATTGAAACTACCTACCTCCACGCCAACTGATTCATTTTGTTGACCTTTGTTAATCAACACAGATTTATTCGTTTTGTTGATTTGATTTCTTTTGTTAGTTTGGCGGAACCAAAAACTGCAGCAATTCTGGATTATTTTTCAATATTCACTGTCTAAAACCTCCTTTTAATTTCATATGCTCTAAGAAACTGCACAAATGAAATATTGGCACCACAAAACAACCATTAGCCTAATAATACCTACCTGCTTCAACATCATCACCTTCCATGAAGATATATTATCATCAAGATCACACCGAAATCCAAACTCTTCTATGTCCGATCCGACTCCAGCAAGGACATTTAAGCTCAATAGGCGGTAAGTGACAATAACCTTCCGTGTATATAACCTCGTAAGTCGTAACTGTTTTTAAATTACCTTATCCGGAGACAAAAATTCTGAGAAACACACACACACAAATTACCTTATTGTGTTGCTAATTATTTATATTTCTGTTTCACATTTGATTGTACTGCCAAATTAGCTTCAGTTTTGGTAGTCAACAGGTGCGACAGTATTACTCGATTGTCTCGTGAGAATTTGCCATAATGCGTGTCCAAATTACCGCATTCTTCCTTCAGTAATCTATTACTTACCTACAGTGTGCATGAACTACTTACCTATGAAGTTAATTGTCGTGATACGGTCTTTTGACTGACAACCTGAAATGGCCCGCAGCTTGAATTCGCCTTTTAAAACGAAAATTGTCGACTCGAAAGTTCTGAAGGACGTTTTCTCTAAGGACTCCTCTCGAGAAGGCGAAGACGACGGAACCTTTTCCTTCGAAACCGACTATTTAGCTTTGAAGGGAAACCCGGACTATCTGAAGCTGATGCGAACCCTTGTGATACTTCAGGCTCAAAGAACTAAAATTTTACAAGTTCGTAACAGTGTTTATTATAACATTCATAGTGTCTGTCGTTCCTATCAAAATAATGAGTAACTGATTTTTGGAAACATGGTAAAAGCAGTCGGGGATCGCCTATTAGGTATATATGTAGATTTTAGGTACAGTTCATGAATGTTCAGCTTGGAATATGTTTTTGAAATTCCAAATTCAAGTCCCTGATTGGTGCTTACATTCATTATACTAATTAGCATACCACTTTCTGGTATGTAATGTTTCTTGTTTGATTTTGGATCGAGATGACAAGTGTACCATTTACACATCTACAAGTAGGTATAATAAGTTGTACTTGATTGACTAATCTGGTACAAGTTGGATTCATCGTGAACACTACGCCCCTGCCATGTGCTGTTAATTTTAGGCTTCATGAAATCCTCAGTGTTATAGTTCCTACCTATCATAATAATTATATGTAAAGGTAATAAATTAGTGATTGGGTTGTAGTAGCCGTTAACTACGAAGATTCTAACCCTCAGATGCTTAAAAACGAAGGGGGTGGGGTAAGAAGGTCTGACGTTTCAAGTCATGTAAACTGGTTGAGTGCAGTCATAAGCTTTGTTCGTGCAGTCCCTCAGAGCTTGTTCAGAGCAACCCGGGCATGCGCAGTAAGTGTGAGGCAGAGATTCACTGTTCGTGCAGACCCAGGGCGAGCTCTGAGCCAAGTGGTCCGGTGTTCGTGCTGTCCCGGGGCAGGTGATTCGGTGTTTCGTGCTGGCCACGGGGCTTCCTCCGAGCTGCTCTGAGCAAGCCCTCCCATGCCCCATGAGAAGACCAGGGGCAACTGAGCACTGCTCTTCCGCGCATGCACCCGTTCGAGCTGCCCGTGCTCCAAACAAGCTCCAGGCTCACCCTACACCAAGCCAGTTCGGTTACCTAAAGCAATAACTGAACTTCCTCGGATCTGGCCCCAAGGGTACGAACAAAGCTATTGGTTTTCTGGTTGTGGACAGAGGTTATAGGTGTGATTTCTGCATCAGCTTTGTGTAATGAGGTAAACCGTGTGATATGTGGATATTTCGTTGCTTGTGGTGAGAAACATATATGGAATAAGGCATTGTGGGCTTGAGGTACATCATCCGGCAGGGTGATGTGCAGGTCATGAATTGTATTTATCTGACAACAGGCGGGCTCTCCAGACAGTTTGTAGTAAACGCAAATTTCAAGGTGTATTGGGACGAATTGGGCCTCTGAGGTCATGCCAAAGGACTCAGTGATTACTGCCTTTTGCGGCCGAGTTAGGAAGTTCTTAGAGCGGGCTTTTGCATCCACATGCCTAAGGCAGTCATTATTACCTTGTGCAGCCGGGTTGAGAGTTTCTGGATCGGGCTTTTACATCCCCATGCCAAAGGCAGTTATTATTACCTTGTGCAGCCAGGTTAGGAAGTTTTTGGAGCGGGCTTTTACATACACATGCCAATCACAGTGCTTATTGCCTTGTGCAGTATGATAACGAAGTTTCTGGAGCAGGCCTTTACACCCACATGCCAAAGGCCTTGTGTGCAGCCTGGTTAGGTGTCGGTATAGATCGTTTCTGTGGTCTTGTCTGCAGTGATATATGAAACGCTGTATTGGAGTCTAAAGATCTGTGGGTTGCCTGGTAGCCTGTTTAGAGAACACGCCAAAGGCAGTGATGGTTGCCTTGTGCAGCCTGATTAGGAAGTTTTTGGAGTGAGCTTTTACGTCCACATGCCAATCACAGTGCTTATTGCCTTGTGCAGTATGATGACGAAGTTTCTGGAGCAGGCCTTTACACCCACATGCCAAAGGCCTTGTGTGCAGCCTGGTTAGGTGTCGGTAAGGATCGTTTCTGTGGTCTTGTCTGCAGTGATATATGAAATGCTGTATTGGAGTCTAAAGATCTGTGGGTTGCCTGGTAGCCTGTTCAGGGAACACGCCGAAGGCAGTGATGGTTGCCTTGTGCAGCCTGGTTAGGAAGTTTTTGGAGCGGGGTTTTGCACCTACTCACACATACGGGATGGGATCTTCCCCTTTTGGGCTACCCAGTCGCATCCCGTCATGGCGCCTGTCATAATGATATCATCATTTATTCTACATTGTAGTTATATTTTGAAGCCAAATCAATTTGTTTATCTTCTCCAGGACATAAATCATTTGGAGGAACTCAAAACTCGAGCTGACGATGACCCTAATGGGATCAAAGAGCTTATACTGAAGGGCGAGGCTCCTTATCTCCAGAGGATCAACGTCGAAAAAGTAATATCACGTTTTGTCTCATCTACTTGGCTATCGTCAACATTAAGTTAGACTCAGAAATGTTATTTTACTTGTTCTGGTGCCTTCACAGTTTCTCTATTCACAGGAAGCTTCTATGGAAATAAGTTGACTGTTAAGAAGATACTTCTGTATATCTATGAAACTTTTTTAAATAGCGAAAACCTTATCACTTTCAGGGAAACCTGTTCCGTGTACTGTATCAATAGGTCTAGCTATCGATTAATGTAATTCTTCATTTTGAATAGGTGCCAGAAATCGATTGGTCCAAGTACAAAATATACAGTCCTGGCGATCGGATTTCCAGGAGAAACAAAGGCGACAGAGGAGTCGCTGTGAAGAAGGAAAACGAAGCAGCCGAGTCGAATGGGCCCGTCAAAGTGAGAGGCCGAACTTATCATGAGAAGAAACCAGAAACATTCAATCAGGTGGGTTTCTCGTAATCCCATAATTTCATAAACATCAGATGCGGTCATTATCGATGTGATTTTATTTGTATAAAGATACCTACATATTTGTGTTTTTCACGCTCAAAGTCCTGGTTTGGCTGGATGGTTGCAAGATTTTAACCTGTGTGCAGGGTTTAGAGTGGCAGAATGGGCTTGAATTACTGGGACGATATAAGGTGTGAGTAAGGCGATTCCAGTCAGTTTCTTTTGATGCACTATCAAGGGTTTTGTCAAACTCTTTGTCTTATTTGTCTGTCTGGTCGATCTTGTATACTCCTAACTCTTGCTGTATCTGTATCTCCGGTAGGAATTTTTGTGGAAAAAACAGGGGTTGTCGAACGATTTTGAGCTGTGGTAACTGTGGTAACTATTCTTTGTGGTAACTGCTCCACCTCTAATTATAATAGGAGCAGCCCTATTTACCAACCACTCCGCCTACTCTTCTACTATTCAGACCTCGTGGATCGTTCACACGTTAGTGAATGGGAACAACAGAGTTGAAGTTTTTATTTTGAAGTTTTGTGTGCAATGGCCAGTATTGATTGTTTAAGAAAAGTGAGAAATTCATCAGTCGGTCCATAATTTTTTTTGAGAAAGAACTAGAGAAAATATTGAGAGAGGAGGCAAATGAAAAGAAAGAAGGGAATGAGTCTGGAGTTGGATTAGGTGGAGGAAAACTCACAGTGCATCAGCCTATTTATTTACAGAACTCGTGTCTCTCCCCTACAAAAAACACCTAAAAATATTCCCTCTTTAGAAAGGAAAATAAATTTTGCTAGCACGTAGCGTTGAAAAAGGAAGAAGGGTGAAGCCTGAAGAAAAATACTCCTCCTTTCACACTTTTAGGGTAGGTATGTTTCCCTGTAAAGGCCCTCCTTCCTAAAAAGGAAAAACGCTGCAAAGTCCTTGTCACATGGGTTTATTATTCTATTGGAGTTCTACAGATTTTTGTTGGCTGTTAAATGTATTGTTTCTTTCATGTGGAATGATTGAAATAGCTATTTCTGATGATTTCCACCAATTTTGGCCCCCAAAACATGAAATAGGTACGCTTTTTTTCTTCTTTTTTTTAAAGATCATCTTTGATCATTGGTAGTGGCATTTAATGGTCTTGATTCACCTGTTCACACTTTTTCCAATGTTATTGTACACATTGATGGTGATTTCAGACAGTTTTCCAGGTTTTTGACTCATAAAAAACCAATTTTGGGAGCTGAACCTTTGGTAAAACCTCAATTTCCGCGTCTTTGGTCAAAATCGACTTCATATTCGGTCTTCTCGTCCTCAAAAACATGGAAAAAGATACCTCAAAAGCTCATGTTACTAACATATTGTTAAAACGCAAAAAGTACCTATTTTTATACACATTTTCACTCATAACACCCCTGGGTATATTCCGATCGGGCTGAAAAGTTTCGGGACACAACTAGGGCCCAAATGGAGCATGTGTGCGAACGAACGACTTTTTTAGACCGAAAATGAAGCCTGTACACGTGATACGGCGGACGACGGACGGACATTGCATTTTTGGAATCTACGCACCTTGAAACGGAAAAGAAAAAATTTTGAGGGGGTGTTATAAAAATTTTTTGCTGAGCGAATACATAGGTGTATTATTCACAGAATAATAAACCAAAAGGGGTGGCCCGTATATTAATATAGGGGGTGGCCCCTATATTAAAGAAAATGAAACAAGGTCTATCCAGGGCCTGTCTCAGCCGGCCTGTGACTTCGGGTTACTAAATGTTCGTCGCTGATGAAAAGTTGAAAATTAAAAATGAAAAAACGGTAAATGAAAATGAAACTGGATTTTCAAAACTGAGTACTTATCCGTCCTTATAGTCGAATGGTGGAGAGGCAGGGGAACTTTCGCACTGCACGTTGTAAGTAGACCGGACCGAGACTGGCTCGTGTAGGCTCGTGTCGTGCTGCCCCGAGCGGGCCTTGGTTGTTTTGATGCCCCCGGGGGAGGAGTTGAAAGGTGAGAGCTTGACACACGTTTGAAGATCCCAAGGGACACCATCTCCTATCAGTCTGTCTCCAGGTGACTGTAGACTATCACTTCTTATCTCATTCTTCTTCTTCTTCTTTACATTGTTAGATAAGGCAGTAATGTGAACAGTAGAGTTCAAATTTCGGTAGTGGAGGAGCAAGTGGAGTAGAGTAACTCTACCACCCTGCTAGTCACTCCAACCTGACCATTTACTAATCAGTATAGTGAATTCTGCTGAAAGCATTTACACGAGTAGAGTACTAGTAGAGTAAAATATTCTTTTCTACTAGCCGACCCTTGTAAACATAGAAGAGTCATTTTGAGGTCTTAGCTTTTCTGTGTCGATACTTCAACCACTACTTAACCAATCAAATAGGTACAACCATAGACTTATGGCCCTCTCCACCACAGTCACACTGTAGCATTTCAAACGATTTGCTTTTGAAACGCAACAGGCATTAATACTGCAGGACATTGGCCTGAGTAAACCTCTCATTCTACCAGAAAATAGCTTTATCAGGCAAATAACACTTGAAGATTACAGCATGTGTCTTATGTCATGTAAGTAGTGTTCAATTTGAAGAAACCGAAATCGAGTGTAGACATAGAGGCTGGTAAAGAAATAGACGAGCTAGATGAAATTCAGTTTGTTCTTTTTGTTTGTTGTTCATGTGGATGATCTGTAATAATCTTTTTACTATTTGTTCAATAGTTATGGACTGTTGAGGAACAGTTGAGGCTGGAACAGCTGCTTGAAGAGTACCCTCCTGAGCCAATTGAAAATAGGAGATGGAAAAAGATTGCAGCTGCACTCGGTAAGGTCTACCTCTTTAATTATATTTTTGTGCCATTGTAAATACTCGTACATGTCCCCAGCCGTAATGCCTGTATTGCCTCCAACAGTTCATCTTTGACCTTATTTTTTATTTTAGGAAACCGGACCACGAAACAAGTTTGTAGTAGAGTTCAAAAGTATTTCCAGAAATTGCAGAAAGCTGGAATAACAGCTCCAGGGATTTCTAAGACGCGATCTAATCGGGTAAGCTTTCCTTAAATGCACCTGTTATCGCCTTCAGATGCAGTGGCGGATTTACTACCAAACCAACAAGGCTGCAGGCTTACAAAGAATCTGATGAATAAATTTTTATTATTTATTTATTTACAATTTAAACAGGCGAACCCAATTACAATAAATTACGATGCAAAAGGTACATAAATACAAAACAAAGAATAATAATAATATAGAAACAAGTATTGACGAAAATAAATATATATATTAATACTAAGGCATAAATGAGAACAGGTTGGGAAGGGAATAAATAGTCATTGTGGGGGTAATAATAAATTAGAATCAATTTCGGGCCAGGGTTTGATTATTGATCATTTTACAATTTTTCACTAATAATACGTCATTAAAAAAAAACCAGTCATGCAGCATGACTTAATGAGCGAATTTTCAAAGAAATATTCGAATTAATGGCTATGGTTTTGAATAAAGGAAAACTTCGGTCTAAAATTTGGTTTTCTATGTATATTCTCTTCGTATTTATTTTAATTTGTACGTTTTGTCCATCCTGATTCTACCGTTTGTTTATTACGTAATTGTACTAAGTGCTTATTTATTTGATCGCTGTGGGTTCATATTAGGTAGGATAGGGTAGTTAGGACTTTTGACTTACCTACTCAAGAGAGTGCAGTAGGTAAAGGAGTTGTTATAGAAAATCATGAGTGCTTCAAGTGCAGGTTGTTTTTCATGCAGGCTCAATCTTGAAATAAACTATGAAGGAAGGATGTGGTTTCTGGAAGGATCACTTGGAAGAACATGTGGGTGCTACGCTGACCACTCTTAGGGGGTGGGGGGGGGGGGGTAAGAGTTTAAAGATTATCCTAGTTTTGGGTAATTTTTGCGCACTTTAAATGCTCTAATTTAAGAACGGATTTAGATATCTAAAATCCGATTTCACCATCGTGTTCAGCGTGCAAAAACCTTTAAAATGAGGGGTCACTTGTTAGAAAATAACATTTTGGGGATTTTTGGGTAATTTTTGCGCACTTTAAATGCTCTAATTTGAGAACGGATCAAGATATCTAACATCCGATTCCACCATCGTGTTCAGCGTGCAAAAACCTTTAAAATGAGGGGTCACTTGTTGGAAAATAACATTTTGGGGATTTTTGGGTAATTTTTGCGCACTTTAAATGCGCCAAAACCCTCCTTAGAGTAGGCCAATTTCGCCCATCTTCGAACTTAGCCTTTCGATTGCCAAGATAGATTTTTTGTGCAAATTTGAGCTGTTTATCTCAATTCTATCGAGAGTTATCGTCTGGAGTGACACATATATATATATATATACATATAAAAAAGTGTTAAATTTCAGGAATCGTTTTAGAATGGTCTGAAACGGATTTCTATGAAGAAAATTTCCAAAAATTTATATTATTTAAATTTCGAAGCCATTGCAATAGCTTCATTTTCTTTGAAAATTCGCTAAAACATGAATTCTTATGGGAAAGATGGTGCTGTTCTTATTGCATTTTTCTCAAAATGATTGATTTTATATCTGCAACAAACTCGATATAGATATTTTTATTATCAATTATTTTGTTAATTGAATCCAATCGGGGTTTTTTTTTCGTTTCTCAGGCTCATTCATAATATAGCCACAGATAATTCGAAAACAGAGAACAAAGTCTGGTGACAGGGACATCTCGGGAAAATGTGACAAAACTCTTTGCAAAATTCGATGGGGGTCGGCAATTTCTGAGTGTAAAAACCCTACTTTTTGAGGAATCAGAAATTAATTTTTTATGAAAAAGCTGTCTCATTTCGATTTTTAATAAGTACTAATTGAACGTAAATCGTAAAAAACACATTGAACATTAAAAAATCAACATAAAAAAGGCTTACAGGAATCAGCCTAGGGCCGCACCAAACTTGAATCTGCCACTACTCGGATGTACCTATTAATTTTCAGTTTTTGTAGAAAATGAGCTCCTAGCGTAGGTACTTCTTGCTTAGATGCTCCTTGCTGTCATTGTACTCAGAGTATGACACCGAATAAGTGACGAATTGATTCATTATTTTTAATTCTCAGGAAAAATATTGTCTGAGAAATTTCCTAACACGTTCCGAGCGGAATAGATCGATCGATCCAAGGCCGGCCGTTCAATTCACCCAGTCTGGATCTATCGATCCAGCTACGGGGAGCGTTTCTACGCTACATTCTGCTCTGAAACTGAACTATCGCGCACTCTAGTGACTGCTGAGTTTAACACCTTTATTCTAGATGATCTGACCTCCGAGAGACTGCGTTCCGTTTCGTTATTCCAAGCCGTTTGTTTACCAACATTTTCTTGTGGCGTTTGGATGATGTTTTCGGGTACAATCTTCAGTTTTGTTGTGATTATTGCGTTCCTTTTTTCCTCGAGGAATCTGTTTCAGTTCCCCTTTGGCATCCAACCACGGTAAGTCGTTATTCATGAGTCTCTAGGCCTCAAAAGACCGCCGATTGTATTGTGGGTTGCCTATACCGCTGAAGTGGATCGATAGATCCAACGTCTATAAATCAATGATTTTCATCCAATTTTGGTTCCACATTGTAGTTTTCGTTCATAACTAATCATGATAAGCAGTTATCAACAAATAACTCGAAAAAACGGGTGCCGTCACAGGGATCTCCACCAAAACCGGCCGATTGTATTGCGGGTTGCCTATTCTGTCGTACGTTACCGCCGAAGTGGATCGATAGATCCAACGTCTATAAATCAATGATTTTCATCCAATTTTGGTTCCACATTGTAGTTTTCGTTCATAACTAATCATGATAAGCAGTTATCAACAAATAACTCGAAAAAACGGGTGCCGTCACAGGGAGTCTCCACCAAAATCGGCGCCGCTCGGAACGTGTTAAATAGTGATTGCTGCAACCTAAGGTTCGTTCGGACAGACAGTCCTGGACCGTTGTATCCAAGCCACCCCTCTTTTTGGGCGTTCGGAGAGCGCCAGAGGTGGTCCTGGATCGAGAGTTGGCTGTTCGGACAGACAGTCCAAGACTGTTCGGAACTAGTTCTAACAGTCCTGGATTTTTTCGAGGACTGTTGATCTGCACATGGGCACTCGATGCTTCTACCTTAAGCTTACAGTGGTTCAGGTTATCCGTTCAGAATCATCAGCCTGCGTTCGGACAGACACAGTTCTGGGCTCATTTCTGTACAGTTCTAGTCCCTCATTTTCAGAAGGCAGTTCCATCCGTGACTCGTCCAGGACTATCTGTCTGAACAAGCCAATGGAACCTGGGATTCAAAGGATCTGGTACTGGAACATACCTAGGAATAGTTTTGATTTATACCGATCCTCTCTGTGGTATTGTCATTTGTGAAATCCATTGCTCAAACCTACATTGAAATAAGTATTATTAATTCGTTGCGAGCAGAGTGGATCCACCAATCCAGGCTGACCGTTTCCCTGTGGCGGAGTGGATCTGTGAATACTCCTACGTTTTGCCCCCAAACTCGACTATCACGCGTTACATCAGCTGTGGAGTTGAGCATTACTTTAGATGATCTGACCACTAAGACAATGCGTCCCGTTTCGTTTTTTATCATATTATCAAGACAGCTGTAAACAGACATCTTGGCACCTCCTCCATTTATGATGCTTTTGAGTGCAAAGTTCATGTTTGTTGCATGGAGGGGGGGGGGGGATATTTCCTTCCATCTCCAAGGAACCCATTTCAGTGACCCTTCGTCATATTCGACCACCGTAAGTCGATATTTTCAAGTTTAACCAGCAGTACGTGTTGCAGGTTACATAACCAGCACGTCAGTGTTGGACTGGGTCCAACCTCTAGAAATCCATGATGTTCACCAAATTTCTGTTCTATATTGTTGTTTTTGTTCATTACTAGTTGTGAACAACCTGTTCTGAACAACGAACTTTTAAAAGAAAGAAACCATCAAATTTTGATGGTGGGGGGGGGGGGGGAGAGAGGGAGTAACAACTTTTTTTCCATTCTCAGTTCCAAAGGTTCGTTATTGAAAATAATAAACCAAAAACAGGTCCCCTCTCCACCAAAATCGGCGCCGCTCACTACGCGTTAAACAGCTTCATTGATTAATTCCTTATTGTATTCTGTTTTACTGATATTTCGTGTTTTCCTCTGCATATTTTCATTGGGGTATTGTTTTTTTATCTTGAGGCCAGAGTTCATGATAGCATTCAAGACGTTGCAGTTAGCAAAAACAAGGTAGTTAGCCTATGTTTCCATCGAGCTCAAGATTTTCTTGGCAGGAATCATTCAGAGGATGCTTTTCTGACACTGTAGGCTGCCCACGTGCATAAGAGGCACAAACACCTTCTGTACAAACCCACGACGTTCTTCCCCGGAGTTGCGATGGGAGAACTCAGTTCTGGCTCGGAAGACGAAGAGCGGACGATGCTCGGCAGTGACGGCCGTGACGATCTCGCCCACTGGACAGACATCTTGAAGAAAATCGAAGCATCCAAGAAACCGGATGGAAGTGATGACGATGAGAGTACAATTGTGGTTGAGCACCATGGTTTCCAGGTAAATAACCTTCTGCAAACTGAGGGTGCTTACATTGTATATCATTTCTCAAGTCGAACGTGCCGATTGAATGTACCGCAATTGGAGGTTCTTACATAACTGTTAGCAAGGCATCTGTTGTTTAGTATGGAACATTAATATATTATTATTTAACCCGTTGGTGCCAAAGATATTCGGCAAGCAATAAGAATCTCTGTTTCTGCTGGTTTTATTATCTGTATAGTCCACTTGAATTTGGCACAAAATATTTAAATTCATTCAGATGGTATTGCTTCTCACGAATTCTGTCCAAAGACTCTTGAGATTCAGTAGTGTGGTAATTTCTCGTATATACGAACTTAACTTGAGAATTCGAGTAAAGAGAAAACTCGAAATTCGTGAAATCATAAATGAGGTGAGTACCACCTATAGTCCCTGACAGGAAATCACAAGCTTCCAAGGGGTAGCGAGCCTAACCTATAATGTGGGATACCCATCGTTCTGGAATTGCTGATTTTTTCCCCCCCGCCAATTTACTTTTTGAGTTGTTCGTTGACGAGAAAAATTGTATCGGTTCGCCGGAATAGCACAAGTATATTTGTTTAGTATCCAAGATTATGGTGAAAGCGGCAATGACTCCATTGCCACTACTTCTTCCTCCATGCTACTGCGTAGCAGAATGGATGCCGGGACTTTCGTACCGGTGTCACTGCTCTCCTCATCGTCATGGGTTATATTAAACAAGTTGTACCCATAGAAAGGTGGCAGTGACGTCATCAAAACTCACACATTTAATTTAAAGTTAATTACTTACGTCTCGTCCAAATGAGAAATATTTACCATCTCATCTCAGTGTCTAATTTCAAATGACAAAATATAAAAAAATACGTGAAAATTCCCCGTCGAAGGAACTTACCAGTGTTCATTTTGCTTCCGAGTCATTCAAGGTTACAGAAGCCTTGTAGTTGTAATCACTTTTAGAGACAAATAATTTTTGTCCTCCGAAATCGAAATTTCCTGTCGCATTTTGGTTTTAGAGCTTTCTGAATAAATTTTATCTCATCTCTGTCTGTGTGTCCGCAAATCCTTCAAAATTTTCATTAGCTTTTGATGAAGTTTTCAGGGATTGTGCGGGCTAGGCCCTAGGTGGTCCCCTACGAATTTCATTGCATTCGTATCAGTGGTAGCCACTGCGCATGCGCAAACGTGAAAACCTTGTTACACGCTTACCTACTCCCTCAGTTTTCATCTGAGCTTCATGAAATTTTCAGGGAATTTGTGGGTTAGAACCTAGACGGTCCCCTATCAATTTCATCGCATTTAGATCAATATTAGCCACTACGCATGTGCTAAAGTGAAATCCTTGCAACACTCTCAACTGAAGTTTTCATCCAATTTTGCTCAAAAATGTGGATGGTATTTGGCGATTAACTTATAGATGATGCCCTATTAATTTAAAAACGCATTCGGATCAATAGTAGCGACTCATAACTTCCTCAGTCTTCATCCGATTGCTTAAATTTTGATGATAGTTGGTGGCTGACTTAAATAGGAGAGCCCCTATGAATTTCATACATACATCATTATTCACACATTTGAATAATCTATGCAATCTTGTTAAAAATACGAGGAAGCTGATGTTTTCGCTTCCTCACTGCCAAAGTTAGTGGAAGTATTGGATTTTGCTGGGGTTCGAAAGTTAATTGGGGACTGATCTATAGATGGTCCTCTAATTAACCCCATTCCACTCAATTAGCCAGTGGTGCAAACGTGAAATATTCGAAACCCTACTTCCTCACGTTCTAATGGTCCGATTTCGTGCCTGCAACATTGTGAATGCTCTGCCCGCATTGCTATGTAAAGAGGGTTAACATGGCTCCGACGGGCTTGTATTGTCATGTCTTGAACTGCAGTTCGTTTCATTTGTTCACTTGATATATCTAAGCAAGAACTTCAAATATTTGCGCTGTATGATGGGTTATAAGTAATAAGTGGCCTAAAACGTCTCATAAATTCAAACTGATCTTGATACCATGCCGTCTAGTGCAGTCTTCCGTCGACTGCTCAATATTTATCCATATCATTGCCAAACCGAATGGAAATAACACAGTTTTGTGAAGTAGACTGATTGCGACCACAACCCACATCAGCATTCTCAGACCCTCAGGAGTGCCCCATTTCCCTTGTACACTCCGAGAGATCATTGAACAGTGCAACAACCCTTTTACCATGAAATTAGCCTTCATTATGAATAGTACGGATTTAAATGAGCTGATTATTGACACGACGACCCCACACGATCCATTTGTGAGTTTGTCACAGGGTCTGAACTCTCCCAGACTGTAGCACTACAGGTAGTTACATACTTGGTCTGTGTGGTTTATCCAGATGATATTTTTTTCCATTTTGTGTTTTCAGTGTGGCATCTGCGGCCAAGACCCCCTGAAAGGTCCCCGTTGGGAGTGCCGAACCTGCTCATCTTTCTCCTCGTGCAGCGGGTGCATGGAGACGATGCCCAAGAAGTCTCCACCTCCTCACCCCCTCACTCATCACTTCCGACTCCTCGAGGAAGCCATGGCAATGCCGGAAATGAGCCGTTTGGTCAAGAAAGACAATTATTTGGACCCCAGTTACATGCACTGAGCTCTGTGGCAATAGTTAAGTTCTGTTGTCACCGCTGACAGCAATAGTTAAGTTCTTGCATTATCAAGGTGCTTCCTGAATGTGCTGATTGGCCCATCCAGTTGGTAATTACTGAAGCAGGTCCTTGCTGCATCGTACCTGCCTGAGCAAGTGGCCCATTCAAATTAGACAAATCGAGTGAAATAAATCTCGGAGCTTTGAAAACTGGTACAGTTGTTCCTTGGTATCTAAGAATGATGGGAATAAGAAGTCCTGGGGCGGGAGTGGGTGGCTCTAAAGCGGACCTCCTTCATTTTTCGCCTAAACTTTCGATTAACCATCATGGTCGGGGCTCAAGGTATGTTGGATAATGGAAAAAGTTGGATAATCGATAGGTTAGTTTATGTAGTAAGTTAGGGTGGGTTCTTTGGGAGTTGGCTTTTTAAAAAAGGACGAAATGAATTTGAGACGAAGGAACTTTATTTATGGTTTTGGAATTACACGGACTTTGAAATTACGGCAGAATAAAGTTATTAACACACTTTGGAACTACTTAGGAAATTACGCGGAACACACACAGGGTCGGTCGATTACAGTAGCAAGCCGAGAACTGAAGGTTCGAGCTTGCTCGCAGGGGTTTTATGGTCTATCATGACTGCGTCAGCAGTAAGTGTCGGTCGGGTGATGTAACTCTTCCCTCCCTATAGAAAAATTGAAATTTCGAAGAAATTTCAATTTTCCAATTTCGACGAACAATCATAAAATGAGAAATTACAGTAGCATAAAATGAGGTGGACACAGCTCGGTAAAATTTTTGTTTTACATGACTAACAATATAATTATACGATCAATATAATCATATACAATCAATACAACAATATAATTATACAATCAATATAATTATAGAAACAATATAAGATATAATAATGTATGATAACCAGAATTGACAACATAACGATGGTAAACAGACGTAAACTGACATAATTTTATTGCGAAAAGCTGGAAGTGACATTTAAACATTGACTCAAAGCGAACATGATAATATGAGTTTCATTGTAGGTTAGGGGTTACTTTGTGAAATTGGAACGTTTCTTCTATGTTTATGGAAACGATATCCTGTGTACGCAAAGAATGATATAAGACTGACGTACAATAGGATTGTCCAAGCGCTGGGAGATATATGATTTATTATGAGTTCTTTTGTACTTGGTATGGGGATCAAAGGGGGTGATAATTGCTTTAGGCTTCTTAATTTCATTATGGCCGTGGGTTTCTTATTCAAATCCCAGTTTTGCTTTTGGAACATGACCATGGAGGTGGAGTCGTTAAAGTTTGATTACTGTATTCTATGGTGCTCTTGCCCGGGGAGATAAGGAAGATTCCGTGGAGGGTCTTGAATTGTATATTATCATGGAGAATAATTTTTATCTGATCTTCGTAGGGGAATAAAAAGACGTAACGGGTTGTTTCTTCCAAGAGTTCTACGTGATTTTGCAGTAGATTTAATTGAATTAAGTCACAACGACCGTTTATACCTTTGGTGAGAATGTCTGACTCGCAGTCATGTTCACTGGATAGCTGAAGGCTGTTAGGGCATAAGTAATAATTACGTCCGTATTCGCACGGGTTGTTGAGAAATCTTATCTCGTTTTGGTTTATTATTCTGTGAATAATACACCTATGTATTCGCTCAGCAAAAAATTTTTATAACACCCCCTCAAAATTTTTTCTTTTCCGTTTCAAGGTACGTAGATTCCAAAAATGCAATGTCCGTCCGCCGTATCACGTGTATACAGGCTTCATTTTCGGTCTAAAAAAATCGTTCTTTCGCACACATGCTCCATTTGGGCCCTAGTTGTGTCCCGAAACTTTTCAGCCCGATCAGAATATACCCAGGGGTGTTATGAGTGAAAATGTGTGTAAAAATAGGTACTTTTTGCGTTTTAGCAACATGTTGGTAACATGAGCTTTTAAGGTATCGTTTTTCATGTTTTTGGGGACGAGAAGACCGAATATGAAGTCGATTTTGACCAAAGAATAGAAAATTGAGGTTCTACCAGATGTTCAGCTCCCGAAATTGAGTTTTTATGAGTCAAAAACCTGGGAAATCGTCTGAAATCACCATCAATTTGTAGAATAACACTGGAAAAGGTGTCAACAGGTGGATCAAGACGATAAAATGGTACTATCAATGATCAGAGATAATTTATTTACCTAAAAAAAAAAAAAAAGGAGCGTACTTTATTCGTGTTTTGGGGGCCAAAATTCGTGGAAACCACCAGAGATAGCTATTTCAATTATTTTATATGAAAGAAACAATAAATAAACAGCCAACATCTCTGTAGGTATGTCCAATTGAATAATAAACCCATGTGACAAGGACTTCGCAGCGTTTTGGATTTTAGAGCATATTTGGCGGTGGGTAGGACAGTTGCATAATAATTCGGGATGAAGGTTGGTAGGGACATCCATAGATGATTTCCTCGTAGCCTATGAAGCATGTTACCTTGATGTGATTTTGGATTTCCCAGAGCGCTTCTCCTTCAAAGAGGGGTAATCTATCACCATAAAATGGTATTAAGTTTCTTAGGATTCTCTGTAGGGTTTCTGGTTTAATAATGCTAGGGTGGAGTTTGCCTAATTTACAAAAGGTGATTGAATTTGTCTATGTCTTCGGTCAGATCTGAAATTATTTGTAGTAACAGTAGATTATGCTCGAGTGCGTTTTCTACCTGTCCTGCATGGGTTGCAAAGGAACTTGCTTCCATAAATCGCTCTGTTTCGAAGGCCAGAATATCGTGATTATAGTTGATATCTAAGATGGTTCTGTTTAATTCTTCTACAAATCCTTCGTTTATTGAATAATGATGACTAATTTGTTAGGACAGTATCTCTTGGTTTGTGTGTAGGTGTTGGAGGATCTGGTTAAATTTTTCCACGTCATTGGCGTCTAAATTTCCCGTGATGAATTTGACTACGGAGCCTAAACCGTTAAGCAGTCCTCGCCTCTGACGGCGGGGTAAGGTTGAAGCAAATAATTGTACAATCAACTTACCTTCTGGGAAAGTCGATTGGAATTATATATAGGTAATTGGAGGAAGAGATTGTTTACTGGCAGCAGCGCTCCTGGTGCGGAAGTTCGGAATTTTTTAAAGAAAAACTGAAAACTAAAGTTTTTCGCGTGGTTATGTTGGTTCTTCTGTGGCCCCCCCCGGTCCTCCACTCCCACTCCTTCATGACGCCATTGAAGTTCGAAGACATGCTGGTGGAGGCATGGGTAGGGTGGTGAAGTCCCCAACCAGACTTCACGGGTGGGAGTGTAACAATCTCTTCCTCCAATTACCTATATATAATTCCAATCGACTTTCCCAAAAGGTAAGTTGATTGTACAATTATATGGCGGTAATTTTCGGAAGAGATTGTTTACTGGCAGCTGTTCAAAGATTCCTCCACCAGCTCCCCAGGGCACTGGAAAAAATGCACCCATCAAGACATGAGGAATGGTAGGCAGTTGTATCATTCATGGCCACATCCTAGGCGTCGGACTCATGTCGAGCACGCCCCCTCCCCTTTTCCATGAACGAAAAGATTAAACAAACGCCAGTAACGGAGAACACATAGGAAGACAGATAGGAAGCCATGGAACGAGAACAGACAGGAAACATCTTGTAGCGTTTTATGTAAGAACGAAAAAAGAAGTTCAGTTGAACGGACAGCCGCGAAAGAGCAACTAATGGTATGAAAAAAAAAACAATGTTAGAAAACAACTATCAACTATCAAGAAACATATATCAATGTCAGAGAGAAATGGTATAAGATTGCCAATAGGCGAACATATCTAAATTATCATAAAGTGTTAAAATTAGAACGCCAAGTGACCACATGAATTCGTAGGTATAAGTATCCATATAAGAAGATGTCAATATAAATGTCAATATAAAAGGCAATATAAATGGTAATTCGGCCATCAAATAGGCATCAAAAATCAAAATAGGCATCAAAAATATAAATGGTAAGTCGGCCATCCAATGGGCATCAAAATTGTCACCAAAGGGCTGCAGTTCTGAATTAAACGGAAGACAACACCGCCGTCGCAAAGTCCGCCTGTGAACACAATGGGTGATTGTAAACTGCGTGAAACATATTAGAGTTTTGCGACCATCCCGCCGCTTGAAAAATCGCATTGATGGACACTCCATGGCGAGCCGCTGACGAAACAGCAGCGTGCCCCGTAGAGTGAGCCGAAAAGATGCTTAAATCTATACCCGCAGCACCGATAATATTTTTCACCCACCGACTTAGTGTAGGTACTGTCACAGGCCGAAAGGGCTGCCGAAGAGTAACAAACAATGCCGACCCCTGCACATCAACCGTGTCCGCCAGATATCGTTTTAAATTGGAGGCTACGCAAATGGCCGGACGAGAGGGTAAAAAGGGGATGGTTATGGAAGGGGCAGTGGCCCCCCGCCTAGACGTTTTTAGCAACCTCGGTATATAAATCCGAACGTCAGAATCCGAAAACACAATATGCGACCGTTCAATTGACCAAATCGTTTGCATCCGTTGACCAGACGCCAGTAACAAAAGTACCACCAATTTTTTAGCTCTGAAGGACAAGGAGTCATCCGAAGCCGACATAAAATACTGTAATACTAGTTGGGGGTCCCAAGTGGAAGTGTACTTGGCTGCTGGTGGCCGCAGCCGAAACACTGCCTTAAGAAATCTCTTCACTAAGTGATCTTGTGATAAGTCAAAATCGGCTACCAGCGCAAGGGCAGACCGATGCGTATTGAAAGAATTGTATGACTGAGGTGTCTCGTCCAACAGATGTTGGAAGAAGCGTAAAACGTCAGCGGTCGTAAAGGTAAGTGGGTCTGTATGCTCCCGATTACAGAAGTTGATCCACAAATTGTAGGAAGAAGCAAATTGCTTAAGCGTGAAACTTCTCCGGATAAGATCGCCACCATCAATCGCAGGTGAGGCGACGAGGGGTGCCGCATGGAGCTGTAAGGAGAAAACAACAAGGTTTCATCAGGGCCAAGGTATAATATTTGTGAACTAGCCAACTTCATGAAAACTGAAAACCATGGTTGTGTTGGCCACAATGGGGCCACCACGATTCCCACAGCTTGGTCCTCCCTGACTTTGAAGTACACGGGAAAGTAGCGAAAAAGGGGGAAAAGCGTAGAAGAAATATTTCTTCCAGCAAAAAGTAAATGCATCAACCCCTGCAGCTCCCGCCTGAGGCCGCCAAGAGAAGGGGACACTGATGTAGGTCATCCGACGCAAACAAGTCGACTTCAGCCATTCCAAACGTCTGTACAATCGTTTGAAAATATTGAGGTGACAATCCCCACTCCCCACTCGAAAGTTTACGGCGTGACTCAGCGTCCGCCTCCACATTATCTTTTGTGTTAATATAAGAGGCTTTTATCCACAACCCCCTAGATTCACAAAAAAGCCATATGGCTCGAGCCGCGGCATAAAGGTGAGGAAATCGGACACTGCCAAATTTATTTAATACCGCTAACGCCGTCCCATTGTCAACCCTAAGGAGAATGGACCGTCCCCGCCAGTTCCTAGCCATCACCTCCAGAGCATATTTCACCGCTAGTAACTCTTTTTCATTAATGTGGAGACCTTTTTCGTGTTCCTTCCACCATCCACAGGAACGTTCTGACTCCCATGCCGCCCCCCATCCTGTATCAGACGCATCCGAAAAAATTACATAAGTAATCATAAGTATCCGATCGAATTTTAGATGGAGGCTTTTCAAAGGCAACGGTCCACCAGAGTAAATCGTCGCGCGATTGATTGGATATAGAACAAGGCCCGTTATAATTGATGAATAAACGAACTTGTGAAGTTCATTCCTAATTATATCTAGTGGGACACTTGAGAACGTTTACATGTAGTAGTTCCTCGAACTACCCTTCGACAGCCTGTTCTTAGAGAAATTCGAATTCAGAATTCGAATCTCCCGCCAAAGGCGAAAAAAGCAGGGTTGCACCTTCGCGGAGCGCTTTGCCATCGACCGCACCGCGGCGCCGGCAACACTGGTGACGCTCCGATGATTCATCACTCTTTGAAAGACGAAAATCAGCAACTGCCAGCCATGTCCAAGACAATAGGGCAGGGTGTGGAGGGTCCTAAACGTTCTCAAGTGTCCCACTAGATATAATTAGGAATGAACTTCACAAGTTCGTTTATTCATCAATTATATCTGTGGGACACTTGAGAACGTTTACATGTAGTTTGTTTAAAGAATCAAACCAAGTTAGGCAGTTGCTCTAGGGAAAAAAACACACAGAGAGAAGACTAAAATCTGAAAGTCGAAAAACAGTTTCTGAGACCTGTGTAGTCCAGACCCGGTGCACCTAAACTCACCCCTCCTTGGGCTCCCTCCCTGGGTTCAGTTAGTCTTCTCCCGATATAACGTCTCCCCCTCCCCCTTTTTTGTCCCTGCCAGTGTCGGGGCTGGGAGGCCCCAATCCACATATCACCCAACTAGTGTTCTTAAATTCTACTCCAGGGAGAGGAAAGGACACAAACCACGGCTAATCTGGATATATCAATTGTATATATGAACTGTATATATAAACAAGTAAATGTAACTGTATACATGAATAACAAGGGGTGTCAGCCTGACCACCATACAAAATAAATCAAAAAACCCAAAAAAAGGGGGGAACAGATGAAGCCTCCATGTGTGGTTCACACCCCACCTCTTGAGGAGGTGGCGCTCCGTCCATTCCGCCTCATCTGAAAAGATAGGAGAACAGCTTATGACTCTGGTGTGGAAACAAACACATGGGAGATGAGTGAGTCGTCGGCCACTAGGGGTCTATTATAAAACTTGGCGAACACCGCCGAGTTCCTCGTCCACCCTGCCGCCTTAAAAATGGTATCTAGGGAGGCTCCCGCTCTGTTCGCGGCCGACACTGACGCGTGTCTTGTCGAATGCGGCGTGAAAAAATCAGCAACCCCCGCTTCCCTCAACACCCCTGTCACCCAACCCGAAATCGTTTGGCGGGACGCCGCCGTGTATGGGGGTCTGGTGATAACAAATAATGCGTCGGTGGTTGGGGACCTCAAAGGTGCCGACGCCTGGAGGTATTCTGCCATGAGGGACGCCACGCAGAGGAGTGGCCGTTGCGGAAAAAACGGCACAGTGAGGCACGGTTGCGGCTTATAAGGCGCTGAAGTTTTCAACCGGCTAGAGATACGGATGTCCAACCCCTGACCTGGACGTATCTGCACCTCCGGTAACTTTATTGATGCAATAGTTTGGAGCCTCTGCCCTGTTGCCAACAACAACAGGGTTACTAACTTGTGGGACAGCCAAGGAAATCCCTGACCGGTTCTTTCCAACCACAGTAACACCCCCTGTGGGTCCCAAGTTGTGTCATACCGCGCCGCCGGCGGACGAATATGTGAAACTCCCTTCAAGAAACGGGAAATAAGGGGGTCAGAACCCAAAGGCTCCGCCGCAATAAGGGACAAGGCCGATCTGTACGTGTTAAAGGTAGCATACGATACCGAGGTGCCCTGAAGTATGGTCTGAAGGAAGTGTACCACTAAAGTAGGCTTGGGATCCCAGGGACTCAGCCCTTGCTTCCTACAAAATTCCCACCAGCGCCGAAAACATCCTTGGTATTGGGCATATGTCGCCGGCGATAAAGCGGCTAACATCGTGTCCACTGCCGGGGCGATAATCCCTCGCCTCTCGAACGCTTGCCGGACAACCTCCCTGCTATCAATCGTAGCGTGTCCGCCCGCGGGTGGGTCTGGTCTCTGAAAGGCAAGTGCAACAATCGATCGTTAGGACCAAAATATAAGGGCGCGGTGATCAGTAATTCAAAAAAGGTGGGGTACCAGGGCTGTGCCGGCCACTCCGGTACGACAACTATCCCCGTTGATTCCTCCGCAATGATTTTGCGCAGTACTTTGAGGACCAGCGCAAACGGCGGAAACGCATAAAAATTCCACCCCTTCCAAGAAAAGGTGAAGGCGTCAATCCCCCATGCCCTAGGGTCCGGGTGCCAGGAAAGAAACCTGTCGCACTTCGCATTTGCTGCAGAGGCAAATATATCGATGTCGGGACACCCCAAATCGTTTATGATAGACCGAAAAACCTCCTCACCTAATGACCATTCTGTTGTCCCAGGGAGACGTCGAGAACATTCATCGGCTACTGTATTATCCTTGGAGGCGACGTAGGATGCAAAAATGACAATACGCCTCTGCTCACACCACCGCCAGATCCGTTCAGATAGCTCAAACAGGCGGTGGGACAACATAGACCCCTGCCTATTAATACAGCTGATGGCCGTGGTATTATCTGCCCTAATGAGGATACGGCGGTCGCTCTCGACGTCACCGAAATGTTGTAAGGCTAATTCAATTGCCCTCAATTCCAACGCGTTAATATGCCAACCAGCTTCAGTTACTGACCACCAACCGTTGATTGTGGCCTCCCCGGAGGCCGCCCCCCAGCCTGATAATGACGCATCTGTAGAAATTGTGAGGGAATAGTCGTCATTATGTAGCCGATTGGACAACGTCATAATATTGCTACTCCACCACTCAATATCTGACCGTATGGATAATGGTAACTGAATTTTTGCGTCAAAATTCTGGTTATTTGCCCTTAGGGCATCAACCTTAACCCTTTCCAAATGCATTGTGTACAGTTTTCCATAGGGGGTTGCTGGTATCGCGGCCACTAGTGTACCTATCAGACCCGCTAAATGTCGAATTGAGCAGGTTTGTAGTTTATGGAATTTACACAACGACTCCCTGATCCGTAAGCGCTTTTCCTGCGGAAGCGAAATTGTCAAGTCTGCCGTATCAAACAAAAATCCCAAGAACACGAACTGTTGCGAAGGGGAAAATTTACTCTTAGCGTCATTAATGATAAACCCCAAATGTCGTAAAAGGTCCGACAAAATGGTAATATTCCTTGCACATTCCATCTGAGACGACCCCACGATACCAAAATCATCCAAGTAGTTTACACATTTTATGCCCTGTGAGCGAAGACATTGAACAATGGGGCGCATGAGCTTATGAAAAACATACGGCGAAACCGACATGCCCATGGGCAAACACGTAAATTCGTACAATTGATCTTGGAAACAGAATCTGAGAAAAATTCGAGATTGCTCTGCAATTGGCACCATATAGTATGCGTCCATGAGATCGATTGTCGCCCCAAAGCTCCCAGGTTCAATGAGGTCCCGCATGGTGCGGTGATCCTCCAATTTAAAGTGGGGGGCGTCTATAAATAAATTTAAATGTCGTAAATTTAATATAAATCGTTTTCCCCCTGACGCTTTGTCCACCAAGAAAAAGGGGGAAACCACTTGACCCGGGTGTGAGGTACATGTTTTCACGACCCCGCCCCGCACCATCTTGTCTAAAATAATGGAAAATTGTTGAACAAACGCCTTATCTGACGAGTGTGGACGCAACCTAGGGTTGGGGGTCGGTATCGTGTGAAAAGGTATCTCAAACCCGTTCAACCATGAAAAAATTTTGGGATTATCCGTGATAGCCCGCCAATTCCCTATAAAATTAAATAATCGACCCCCTAAGGGGGGGTTAATTACCTGTGGGGGCGCCGAGCTCAGCTCCTGCTGTGCGGCCCCGTCGACCCTCTGAATGGGCGGCGTTGTGCCCTGGAGGACTGGTTCCCTCGGGATTTGTTGGCCGGTCTGTGAGTCTGCCCACCCCGACGAGCAGCTCGGCCTCTCTCGTTTCCCTGTTGCAGGCTTACTGGCCCCGAGGGCTGCTGAGGGGGTGCGGGAGGCGGTTTTTTGAGGGACACTAAACCCCGAGCACTGGAGGCCATCCCCAGAAACTCCTTATAACGCGCTCCCAGATTGTCCCCAAAAAGCCACTCTGATGGCGGGACATCCCTAGAAATTTTTTCGAGGGTCGGGGAGCACACCGCCAACAATAGCCGTCGCCTGGTGCGATACACATCATAGAACAGGGCCGTCATGGCCCGTCCCGCATCACACATGTTGACATAGCTGTCCCCCATCACGGGGACAGCAGCACCCCCTCTCTCCACCACCGAAGAGAGGCCCATACCTAGGGCCGAGATGGCTGTGGCGCACTGTCGCTGAATCCCGACGTAGTACGCGTCCACAGATTTATGGCCCGCCCCCACTGACGCCGCTATCTCCGGATTCATCTTGGGCGGCGCAAGCGCCGGCAAGTTCGCGGGGATCGTGTATTTAGCCCGAAGGGCATTAAAAACATCTAGCGGGACACCATTTCGCAAATGGTGTTCCCAACGACCCGCGATACTCGGATGAATTCGCGGAGCAGGGGGTGGCGGAATGGCGGGATTATCTCCCAGGGCCAAAAGCACCTGAGGATCTAATCCGGCGTCAGGGCCTGGGTCTGAGGCCGAACCTCCTGCAGGAGGGGTGAAACCTGCAAAATCCGATGAACCGGAGGCCCCAGTCCCATCCTTAGTGGGGTCCCCCGTCCCCGGGGGTACCGGGGGCGGGATAGTGGCCCCTTCGTCGCCCCATGTGTCGTCGAGATCCGAAACGTCCCCGGAAAGTCCGCGTGCCGATTCTCGATCGGCATCACGGACGAGAGGCCCCCCAGATTCGCGATCCGGGTGAGACCTCGGGGAAAGACGATCGGAGGACCCGCGTATCAATTCACGATCGATATCGCGGTTGAACTGCCCCCCAAATTCGCGATCTGGGTGAGCCTTCCGCGCATGACGACCGTTTCCGAATGAACACCCCCCAAAATCATAAAATGGGTAGGCTCCTCGGGAATCTCTGCGAGAACCGCGAGGCCCTTCGAAGAGGGTAACCTCACGTCTCCGGGGCGAACGTGATCGCGAGCGGTATCCCCGCGTAGAAAAGTCGTCGACTTCTCGATCCAATCGCGTCCGGAGATATCGAGGTTCATCCTCATCGGACTCGAAATCCCCTCGAGATCTCCGCACATCATAAATCGGATCCAGAACGTCGAGAACGGGACCGCGCGGTCGCCGGGGGGACCGCGGAGTGAACATCGTGAAAACGACGTTCCACGAATATCCTGAGCGTTAAACAGAAAGGAAACTGAAAAACATCAGTCCTACCTTGACGTAGCGATCGAAGAAAAGGGGTTTTACTTGGCAAATTCGTGCACAATCACAAAAACTCACACAAAATTGTCACGAACAAACTGTCGAAAAGGCAGCCAAAAGAAAAGTGATGAATCATCGGAGCGTCACCAGTGTTGCCGGCGCCGCGGTGCGGTCGATGGCAAAGCGCTCCGCGAAGGTGCAACCCTGCTTTTTTCGCCTTTGGCGGGAGATTCGAATTCTGAATTCGAATTTCTCTAAGAACAGGCTGTCGAAGGGTAGTTCGAGGAACTACTACATGTAAACGTTCTCAAGTGTCCCACAGATATAATTATCGTTATGATTCAATAATGCGAGATACCTATCCCTTTCTAACGACCTAATATACAACTGACTATAGGGGATGGCGGGCATACAAGCTATCAACGTCCCTATCAACGATGCTAAATTTCGAATGGTCCCCTCAGGTGTCTGCAATTTTGAGTTAATCATGTTGAGAACTTTTCGCCTCCTGTCGACGGGAAGGCCTATCGTCATGTTTACTGAATCAAAGAGAAAACCAAGGAAAACAAAATTGCGGGACGGTTCAAAGACACTTTTTCTTCATTAATAACAAAACCTAGGCTTGTCAACAGACTGGCAGTTGAAGCTAGAGCGCGCACACATTCGTCATGGGTGGGTGCAAGCAGGAGACAATCGTCGAGGTAGTTGATAATTGTTATATTACGCTCTCTCAACATAGCCATGACAGGACGTAAAACTTTATGAAAGCAAAATGGAGCAGACGCAAGCCCCATAGGTAGAGCGTTCATGCAATAAAACGTATCTTGAAATCTAAACGCTAGGAATTTTCTATCCTCTGGCACGATTGGGATTAAATAATAAGCATCCTTAAGATCCACCGAAGCCCCATACATATTGGGTTCCAACAGATGTAACACCCACCTGTAGTCTTCAAGCTTAAAGTGGTTAACAACCACATATTCATTTAATTTTTTTAAATTTAAAATGACACGTGATGACCCATTAGGTTTGGGAACCAGAAAAATCGGCGAAAGAAAAACGTTATCGTGCCCAGAGATTTCTGAAATTGCCCCCAGCCCCAACAGCTCCTGAATTTTTTTATGCATGGCGTCCATGTCATACATCGGACTGGCAAGCCGAACAGTAATGCCCTCACAAAGTGGCGGGATGACTGAAAAGGGAATTCTATACCCTTTAACCCAGTCCAAAACTGGCTGTGAAGCTGGGGTTGACAACCACCTATCCGCAAAAAGAGCCAAACGGCCCGCATGTCTTACCTGGGTTAATTGTTGCGGTGAGGGCGATTGCGGTTGTAATTGTAGTTTCCTCGTTTCCCCTGCGGCTGGTCCCGAAATGCAGCCTTTGGCTGGGGTTTCCCGGCTGAGGACCGTTGCCCATTTCCCGAAGGCTGAACTGGTTTTTTATAACCCGTGGGTTGAGCGGTAGATGTGGGCTCAAAACGTCCAGCGGACGTGTTTTGACGCGGTCTGTAAACCATTTGGGCCGCCTTTGACGCATCCTGGGCCCGACGGATCCACCCCTCCGCCTTTCCATCAAATAAATATAGCGGGCCCACTTTAGAGCGAGAAGCCAACTGTTTGTATTTACCTTTGAAACAGGTCGTGACTCTCGACCTCCTGGTCATCGAGGTTCTGAAAAAACCTGCACACAAAAGGGAGGACGTATCCCAGAGAACATCAAATATTTTGTCTCGTAAATTCGGGCGATCCACATTTTGATTTTCAGTGAGTAACGTCATGGCCTCGCCAATGCCAACTAAGGCCTTCGAGAAAAAACTTTGCGTAGTCGCCATGGACTTATCCGCATTTTTGGTGACGCTAGTCATTACGTCCTCAACAACCTCATCCAATTTGGGGGGCGCCAGAGATGGGCAATGAAAATTCGGGTTGTATTGTTCATTAACCCGTTCATAAAACTCAAGATCGAGACCCTGCCTCATCTGGGACTCCCAGGTGGAGACAATGCTCGGGTGAATACTTACGAGTTGAGGTTCCGCCTTTTTGGCTTTATCCATAATACGTTGCAGCGTCTCCGGCAACGGCGGTACCTCATGGCGGCCATGTTCGACGGGCTCATCATCGTCCTCTTTGGGACCAATGCCGACTGAAAAATCGGACATCCCGCCATCGGGAAAGCCCTCAAACCCAAAGGAAGAGGTTGATGATACATCATCATCATCGGAAATATCAACGTCCGATATCGGTTGGTGTAGGTTGTCTCTCGACACCGAATCTAAAGTCGGTGCGAAATCGGACAACCGCGGTCGGCACCACATAGGCTGGATGGCCGCTTCGGAAGTACCCTTTTTAGAAGTACCCGGGACTGAAAATTTATCCCTATTGGGATTTCCTGATTCCGCCAATGGGCCGGAACCTGTGCGCCGTCGTTTTCCCTGATTATGAGAGGAAACCAAAGCCCCAACCCGTTGGTCGGGGGACACACGCCGATCCGGACGCAAACTAACGCGAGCCGAGACACGCTCGGAATCCGACATCGACACTGATGCTTACGAAAAAAAACGTCGAAAAACGAAGAACAACCAATTAAAAACGAAAAACACCACTTTTAAAACTGTTTGAAAAGGTTTTGAGAACTGAAAATTGAGAACCAACAACAAGCTATCCGAAAACTTCGCACGCGGAACGAACAATGGCGTTATGAAGGAGTGGGAGTGGAGGACCAGGGGGCCACAGAAGAACCAACATAACCACGCAAAAAACTTTAGTTTTCAGTTTTTCTTTAAAAAATTCCGAACTTCCGCACCAGGAGCGCTGCTGCCAGTAAACAATCTCTTCCGAAAATTACCGCCATATAATCTTCCTTCTATTAGTTTTAGCATATGTTCAGTGGCTTGAGTTCGAGTTCGAACTACCTTTTGGACTTTGCTGTCATTTTCTATTATCTGGTTAATGTCCTGTAAATGGGCTTTAATTTGGTTTACTTGATTAAGAACTTCTCCAAGCTGGTGGTAGTGAGTAACGGTGTGGTAATAGTTGATCGTTCGGGCGGAACCTAATCGAATGGGCAGTAAACCTAAATTGGAAGTAATGTTTTCAATTTCGAGTCCTTGGGTCGTGAGTATAGTTGAGAGCACTAGGAGGATAACAGTGGCAGGTTGGCGGCGGTCCATGGTTAGGTGGGTTATGTGGAGTTGGTGTCATCCTGAAATGAGGACAACAAACTAGAATCGGAACTGGAGCTTGAAGGTGGTGATCGGTAAGGTTTTTGAGGAATAGGTATTTTAGAAATAGTTCTTGATCTTAGGTCTAATTCGGGAGGCATTAGTAAGGCTTTTCTCGGTTTCCTAATTGAGCAGGCGGGTATTCGGGGATAGCTTGATGATGGCTGGGTAGAATTTTCTGATCTCTGAATGAAATCAGATTGGGGAGCGGTTTCAAATGGGGGAGGAGAGGATATTTGGTCAACCATTCTGGAGATATCTTTGCCAGTGCTTTTAGGTGTTGGAATTGAGAAACTGTCCACTGAAGGGGTTTTTGAGGTAGGTTGGGCTCCATTTTGGTTCGTGGGTGTTTGGACGTTTTCAGGGACAGAGTGCAATGTAGCAATTTGGGGAGAGAGGTTAGTTTGGATTCTGCCTTCAGAGGAAGATTCCGAAGGAGGAATCCTAGCACGGGGTAGGTTTGATAGGGGGAAACTATATTCTGACGGGGAATAGCTTGAAGAGGTTGTGCCAGTATTTTCCTTAGGGACTTCTGGAATTTTCCTAGGTCTCTTAATATTGGCAAAATGAATTTTGTGTTGGGTATTAGCATGACGGGGTTGAATTTCTGCTGTGTGTCTAGCTTCATCTACAGCTACTATAATTTCGGGGTTATAGCGGTGTTTGGTTTTACTCTGGAGTTGTTTTGTTTGCACATAAACCGTATTAGGGAGTTCAGGGGGATCATCTCGGGCGGAATTCCTATTTTCTATGATTCTTTCCTTTAGTTGATCGCCCTGTTCCTTGAGATTTTGATAGAGAACCTTCATTTTTTCGCGATGTTTTGCGAGGTAATCGTTGGTAAGGCGTTCTTGTAAATTCAATTTAAGGAGAGAATCTTCTGAAATATGCCCTTGAATTATTTCGAAAGGGGTTAGATTGGTTGCTGAATGTATTGAATTGTTATAGGCTATCAGGGCATATTGTACGCGGGTTTCTACATCATCCTTCTTAAACGCGTCTTGGCAATTTAAAAGCCGAAGGTGTTCAATGATGGTTGAATGGAATCGTTCAATCGGGCCGTTTGAATCTGGATGTTGGATTAGTTAGCAATTCCTTGACAAGGGAAGAGTTTAGTTCAGCTCCGTTATCAGAAATGAGTTTTTTCGGGATGCCGTGATGTGAGAAATATTTAAGAAGGGCTCGGACTGTATCAAGACTGGTATTAGTGGGGACCATGTACATCTGAGCATACTTAGAGAAGGGGTCGAAAATTGTAAGAAATTTTGTTCTATCTATTGTGATTTTATCAACATGCAAGGTTTCGAAAGGCCGTGACGGTGTGGGGGTGATGTTATACTTGGGATTTTTAGGGGATGTCTATCATATTTAGAGCGTAAACAAACATCGCACTGGTATATGAAGCTCTGGATCGTCGACCTTTGGTTGGGCCAAAAGTAGCTTCGTTTTAGGTGTTCGTCGGTTTCTGGAATTCCTCTATGGTTAGTTTTGCCTATGTGGTAAGTCTTGATGAGTTCTTGAATGTCATCCTCAGATTCGATATCTTCCAGCAGGGTGGAGAATTTGGCCATACGGATTTCTGACTCCTTAAAAGTGCGAGTCATGATGGGGGCAAATCTTTGGAAGAATTTATCGTCCGGGTCATTATGGAAGTAAATCCCATAGTGGATTTTGGGTCTGACATATTCTTTTACGAACTCGACAATGTCCTTCTCGAGGTGGTAGTGAGATAATTCCACAGTGGTGCGGGTTTTGGTGGAATTGAAAAGGCGTTTAATTGAGGGTTTCCTAGGGAGTGCTGTTACCAGTTTAAATATGATTTGGTTCATAGAGTGGTTTATTGGTCCTTCTTTACTGGGGATTGTGAATGGTTGGATTGCAGTTGTGAGAGGGGCAGGTTGAGTCTCAACTTGGACGTCCAGGGATTGTTGATCTACTGTATCCCTTTGCCTTGAGCGTGAAAATTCCTCCAATATTTCGGCAATTGCTCGATCTCCCTCCTCCGTAGTTATAGGGGCGGGAAGAATTTGGTCCAGTTGTAATTCTGGCAGTTCCATTGGAACGTTTTGGAGCAATTGTTCGACATTGATTGGTGGTGTGGGGCTTTGAGCTGGTGGATCAAACTCCAAGTTGTTTAGCTCGATCCGAGAGAGAGCATCAGCTACGTGATTAGATTTCCCGGGTTTGTAGCGTATCTCGAAGTTGAAGTCACTGATTTTTAGTCTCCACCTATATAGTTTGGAGTTGGGATCCTTCATGTTAAAAAGCCATTGAAGGGGCTTGTGATCCGTAAACAAGATGAATTTCTGTCCGTATAGGTAAGGACGGAAAGCTTTGAGAGCATGAAGTACTCCGACGAGTTCCTATTCATTGGTAGCGTACTTCCTCTCCGTTTCTGACAATGTTTTGCTAGTATAGGCTATTGGGAGGTCCGAGCCGTCGACTTCTTGGCTTAGGACAGCGCCTGTGGCAAAATCGCTAGCATCACATGTCACTCGGAACTGTTTTTGAAAATCGGGATATTGTAAGATAGGATCGTTGCAAAGGAGGGTGGTACAGATTCCGAAGCTTCTTTCAAATTCAGGTGAAGCAGGGGTAATTTTGCTGTGTTTCTTTAAGGCGGAAGTGAGGGGTTTAGTGAGGGCTGCGAATCCTTTAATAAACCGACGATAGTATCCCAGGAGTCCCAAAAACCTTTTAATTTCCTTTCTGTTCCGGGGAATTGGGAAATTCTCTATAGCCCGTATCTTCTCCGGATTTGGTTTGGTTGGACCACGTGGCCTAGATACGCCCATTCCCTTTTCAGGAACTCAGTTTTGTCTGGTTGAATCTTAAGGTTGGACTGTCGCAGACGATCGAATGTCTGTCTCAAGCGATCGATGTGCTCTTGCAAGCTGGATGAGAATATCAAGATGTCGTCTAGGTAAACCAGACATACCTCGTTATTCAGACCTCTCAATCAATTGTTCATCATTCGCTGAAACGTGGCTGGAGCATTACATAAGCCAAAAGGCATCCTTAAGTATTCGTAATGCTGAGTTTCTGTGGAAAATGCGGTTTTTGGTATGGACTGTTCATCCAGTTCTATCTGATGAAATCCTTGAGCTAAATCTAGGGTCGAAAAATAACTGCAACGGCCAAGTTTGTCCAAAAGATCGGAAATCGTGGACTCGTTGAGTTAGCGGAAATCAATGACTAGTCGGAATTTTGTCTTCCCGGACGCATCCATTTTCTTTGGTACGATCCAAAGGGGAGCGTTATAAGGGGAGTTGGAAGGGTGTATGATATTCTGAGCACGAAGTTTATCAATTTGCTTTGCCACTTCTTCCCGGTAGACATGAGGATACCGATAGGGTTTGATGAAGATGGGAATTTCGTCCTTGGTACGAATGTGATGTTTTACCTCATTCGTGAAGGTTAGAGGGCCTTCGTCCTCTTGAAAGAGATCCGCATAGTCAAGGATTAGATTTTTAATCGCCTTTTCTTCCTCTAGATTTAAATGGTCAAGTCGGAATTTAGAAAAGTCAACCCATTGGTTCCGACGTTTAAATTTTCTAGGGGAGCTATCAAAGTTATTTAAAGTTGGTTCCGTATTAATAAACTGATCCTCTGGAATTGGTTCGGCATTTAACGGATGGTTTAAATACAGCCTTACGGGCTCTTCCTCTAGATTGGTCACATGAACGAAAGCTTGGGAGCTTTCGACATGAACGAGGCAAGTTGGAATTTGCAATCCAGGGAAAGAGATCGAATCGACTATGGCTTCACCATTTTTGACGTTATCGATGTCCACCTTCATTTGTTGGATGGACCTAGCGTCAATTAGGAATGATTCTACTTTTCCCTCTGGACAAAGGCAACCAGTTGAGTAGTAGAGAGGGAGGTTGACCTGAGGTGTTCTTAGAAGGTTGCTTTTCAAGTCAACAGAGGCTTTGATGGTTTTCAAATTGTCTAATCCAAGGAGTAGTTGGAACTTGGTGTGGAAGTCGAATACTCGAAAAGGGAGGTTCAAGTTTTTATGATTGAATAGTTCACCACAGGGGAGCATAGTTAAATGGGTGATATTGGAGTTTCTGTGAGCTGTAACTACTACGCCAGTGGCAGGTTCCAGTTTTTTGTTGAAGTATTTGTTGGCAATATCTGACAGAATGAAGGACCTCGTGGATCCAGTGTCCACTAGAATCTTCATTCCGGTTTTTGGACAAATTATAAAAGGTAACTCGTTAGAAAAATGATTAAATTCTGTTACTTCCGATTTTTGTATTTGAGTGGGAGCTAATTTAGTTTGGTTGGGGGTTGATTTAGTTTGATTGGGGGTTGATTTAGTTTGATTGATTTTAGTTTGGTTGGGAGCGATTTCGCTTTGATTGTTTGCGTTAATTATGTTTGGTTTTGGTTTTGATCGTGGCCGTTCTCTAAAAAAGAGCCATCATCTTGTTCAGATTCAATTTCGGGTCCTTGAACGTTCATTTCCCTAAATTGCTGGAGCATTTCGGCATCGTAATACACGGGTGCCTGGAGAATGGGGTCGTATACGTAATAACCTGGGTAGCTGGGTGTATCAATGGGTTGGTTTGGTTCGGTGTTTGTACGAGTATCTTCTTCTTGCTGGTCGCACGCACTTAAGGTGAACGTGTTACCTGGGTTTTTGGGTTGGTTATATTGGTTTTTTCTAGAGGGACCCTGAAATGGTTTCCTTGGTGAGCTCTGCCCGTAGTTATTCGGTCTATAAGGGTTAGATCCAGGGGGTTTATATGGTTGGAAGGGTGGTTTGGGATGTTGGAAATTCGGTTTTGAATATTGGAGAGGTGGCCTAAATTGCTGGGCTTGAGGGAAAGATCGTAACGGTACACTGCCAGATTGAAGGTTTTTAGGTGGTGGAATGGACTTTTGCTGTTTTCTGAATTGGAACTCGTTTGTTAGGATGCAAACGCACTGTGCGAGGGTAGCTGGACTCCTCGCTCGGATCAGTGATCCTACCGTGTCCTCCAGTCCTGTGATGAAGACACGTAAGGCCAACCCTTGCACGAAAGATATAAGTTCGTGCGAACTTTGTTCCTTCTGAAGCGCTGCTATAACATTCAAGACGGTTTCCAGCCGTGCGTGGAATTCAAAACAGGTTTCACCCTGTTTTTGGCTGAGGCGGGCAAGTTCCGTTGTTAGGGTAAACTTGTCTCGACGGTCACCGTATGATTCTAACAGTACTTTTCGGAGTTCCACCCAATTTTGAGGATCTGCTGCGAAAACTCTTCTTGCAGCATCACCCTTAACTCTCGACAGTATCCCTTCGAACAAAAGGTCATTTTGGAAAGTATTCCAGCCCGTGTTGCCGAAAAAATGATCAAACAGTTTGTCGCATATGGATATAAATCGGGTTAATACTAGGGGGTCTCGGGCGTTAAAATCTGGGAGGAGGGCAAAGTGAGACTCCTTTAATGGGGGGATTTCTGGGAATAGGGGCTTATTCATGGTGGAATTTTTGTCAGAAGTTCCGAGGGCAGAAATATTTGGGGGGGGCTTCCATATTATGAATTGTTGGTGTTTGTTTGGGCCCACGAAGAGTGTTAAACCAATCTATGTATGGGTCGGGCCTCGAACAGGGTAATTTAATGGATTTCGGAATTTTGGACAACCCTGTACAGTTTAAAAACTAAATTGAAGTGATTAAGTTAGATAATTAAATTTCCTGAAATATAAAAGATGATAAGTAAATAAAGTTCCTTAATACTAACAAGGTTAACAGAATAATATGGCTTAAATTTACATGAAGGCGAATGCGGAAGGTCGAGTTAAAAGGCTGGGAGTCAGCTGAAGAGTTGAAGATAAGATGAGATGAGAGATGGAAGTGGACTGCGTCCTTATCTGAGGTTTTTCTTTTTGTTAAGATGAGCTTCGCTCGGGGTATGATGCGATCTTTCGCACGTTGAGTTACTTGACGATTTCAAATTCAAAATTATTTTCTTGTATTGTTTTGAATTTATTTTGTTTACTTTTCCTTTGTTGCTTATTTCTACAAGCGGTGTGTGCTTGACTTCAGTGGTCAGGGCAGACGGAAATGAAGACTTTGTAATTGACGTTACTTACTTCTACAAGCGGGGCGTGCTTGGCTTCAATTGTCAGGGCAGACGGAAATGAAGACTTTGGGGTTGGGGACCGACCGGGGCGTGGTCAGGCTAGGAACCTATATAGGTCTAAGTGCCTACAGGTAACCTAGGAGTCTGGCTTACTACTGGTCGATAGTATACCTGGTGGTTCCAGTTTTTGTTCCTGTGTTCGATGTTCGGTAGTCCGGTGTTCCTTCGTCCTCGTTGTCAGCGAAGTCGAGCGTGTTGATTTGCTGATCCCCACTGCACTCAATCCTTTTCGAAAGCACTCCGGACACTTGAAGGGTTCGACGATCAGCACGAAAACACTACGCGGATAATTTGCGAGTCGAAATTGGGTCTTCAAAATGTCCTCCAAGACTTGCGCCAGTTAGGGTAGGTTCTTTGGGAGTTGACTTTTTTAAAAAGGACGAAATGATTTTAGACGAAGGAACTTTACTTTATGGTTTTGGACTTACACGGACTTTGAAATTACGGCAGAATAAAGTTATTAACACACTTTGGAACTACTTAGGAAATTACGCGGAACACCCACAGGGTCGGTCGATTACAGTAGCAAGCCGAGAACTGAAGGTTCGAGCTTGCTCGCAGGGGTTTTATGGTCTATCATGACTGCGTCAGCAGTAAGTGTCGGTCAAGTGCTGTAACTTGTATGTTCCGTAAATTTCCGCTACGAGCTACAGTTTCCGAGATACACGCGAAAAACTGAAGGAAGTCCGCTTTAGAGCCAACCACTCCCACTCGAGCTCTCAACCTCACCACCAGGTCTTTACATTCCCATCATTCTTAGGTACCGAGGGACAACTGTACCAATTTTCAAAACTCCAAAATTCATTTCACTCGATTGGCCTTTTTTGTATGTATAATTTGACTGGGCTAAAATCTGCTTAATGGAAATAATGCAGGTATGTAGGGACCAAATCTACTTCAGGCTTTTGAAATGGCTAGATGAGCCAGTTTCGTTATTTAATCAAATTATTGTTAGTATCTACTGGTATGTACTGTATATATGTATATAAGTTATAGTAGGTTCCTTGGGAGTTGACTTTTTAAAAAGCACGAACTGAGAATTTACAAGTGTTCTTTATTTCGGAAAATACACGGAAGACTTCGTAGCGGTTAAATTACGGGGAACACGGAACACAGGGTTGGTCGTACAGCAGCGAGCCGAGAACTGAAGGTTCGAGCTTGCTCGCAGGGGTTATATGGTCTATCATGACTGCGTCAGCAGTAAGTGTCGGTCGGGCGCTATAACTCTTCCCTCCCTATAGAAAAAATTGAAATTTAGAAGAAATTTCAATTTTTCAATTTTGACGAACAATCATGACACACTATACAACCTTACAGTAGCATAAAATGAGGTGGACACAGCTTGGTAGACATTTTTGGTTTACAATTAATTACAATATAAGTATACGATTAATCCGATTAATTAATTAAATTACAATATAATTATACGATCAATATAATCATATACAACCAATACAACAATATAATTGTACAATCAATGTAATTATAGAACAATATAAAACATAATAACGTATGATAACCAGAAGTGACAACATAACGATGGTAAACAGACGTAAAACTGACATGATTTTATGAACATGATAATTTGAGTTTCATTTCAGGTTAGGGGTTATTTTGTGAATTTGGAACGTTTCTTCTATGTTTATGGAAACGATATCCAGTGTACGCAAGGAATGATATAAGACTGACGTACAATAGGATTGTCCAAGCACTGGGAGATATATGACTTATTATGAGTTCTTTTGTACTTGGTATGGGGATCGAAGGGGGTGATAATTGCTTTAGGCTTCTTAATTTCGTTATGGCAGTGGGTTTCTTATTCAAATCCCAATTATGCTTTTGGAACATGACCATGGAGGGGGTGTGGTTACTGTGGGAGGGTGGAGTCGTTAAAGTTTGATTCTTGTATTCTATGGTGCTCTTGCCCGGGGAGATAAGGAAAATTCCGTGGAGGGTCTTGAATTGTATATTATCATGGAGAATAATTTTTATCTGATCTTCGTAGGGGAATAAAAAGACGTAACGGTTTGTTTCTTCCAAGAGTTCTACGTGATTTTGCGGTAGGTTTAATTGAATTAAGTCACAACGACCGTTGATACCTTTGGTGAGAATGTCTGACTCGCAGTCATGTTCACCGGATAGCTGAAGGCTGTTAGGGCATAAGTAATAATCACGTCCGTATTCGCACGGTTTGTCGAGAAATCGTATCTCGTTTTTGGATTTTAGAGCATACTTGGCAGTGGGTAGGACAGTTGCATAATAATTCGGGATGAAGGTTGGTAGGGATTGAAGGAGAATCAAGTCGTAATGTGCAGGATGGACGATGGGGACATCCAGGAAATAGACGATTTCCTCGTAGCCTATGAAGCATGTTACCTTGATGTGATTTTGGATTTCCCAGAGCGCTTCTCCTTCAAAGAGGGGTAACCTATCACCATAAAATGGTATTAAGTTTCTTAGGATTTTCTGTAGGGTTTCTGGTTTAATAATACTAGGGTGGAGTTTGCCTAATTTACAAAAAGTGACTGAATTTTCTATGTCTTGGGTCAGATCTGAAATTATTTGTACCTAGCAACAGTAGATTATGCTCGAGTGCGTTTTCTACCTGTCCTGCATGGGTTGCAAAGGAACTTGCTTCCTTTAATCGCTCTATTTCGAAGGCCAGAATATCGTGATTATAGTTGATATCTAAGATGGTCCTGTTCAATTCTTCTACGAATCCTTCGTTTATTGAGTAGTGATGACTAATTTGTTGGGACAGTATCTCTTGGTTTGTGTGTAGGTGTTGGAGGATCTGATTAAATTTTTCCTCGTCGTTGGCGTCTAAATTTCCCGTGATAAATTTGACTACGGAGCCTAAACCGTTAAGCAGGCCTCGCCTCTGACGGCGGGGTAAGGTCGAAGCAAATAATCTTCCTTCTATTATTTTTAGCATATGTTCAATGGCTTGGGTTCGAGTTCGAACTACCTTTTGGACTTTGCTGTCAGTTTCTATTATCTGGTTAATGTCCTGAAAATGGGCTTTAATTTGGTTTACTTGATTGAGAACTTCTCCGAGCTGGTAATAGTGGATCGTTCGGGCGGAACCTAATCGAATGGGCAATAAACCTAAATTGGAGGTAATGTTTTCAATTTCTAATCCTTTGGTAACTAGTATAGTCGAGAGTGATAGAAGAACGGTGACGGCAGAGCGGCTGTCCATAATCCGGAAGTAGTTCAAGTCAGTAACGTCCTGGAATATTAAGGATCATGAGCTAGAGTCGGAACCAGAGCTGGGTGGTGGGGAGTGGTAGGGTTTCCTTGCTATAGGAACAGGGATTCCAGAAGTACTGGGCTGAGGGGAGTCTATACGAGATAGCCTAGCTGGAGGGGTGTCTGGTGGTATGGGTAACGCTTTGCGAGGGAATCTAGATGGAGGGGTGTCTGGTGGTATGGGTAACGCTTTGCGAGGGAACCTAGATGGAGGGGTGTCTGGTGGTATGGGTAACGCTTTGCGAGGCAACCTAACTGGTAGGATGTCCGGTGGTGTGGGCAATGATCCCTCAGGAGAAGGTAGAGGAACTGGGGAGGGAGTTGACTCCATTCTTGGGATTCTGGAGAGGTCTTTACAATGTCGTTTTGGGGCAGGGCTCGACGAGCTCGTCTCTGAAGGAGGCGGTCTCGAGTTGGGTGGCGACGGTAAGAGTCTATCCCGCTTTTGGCTGTTAGTCGGTGGGGGAAAGGAATAGAAAGTGGCCGTTTGGGGAATCGTGGGGAGGTTAACCGGTGAAGGGAAACTGTCTTCGGAGGGTGAGTAACTAGAAGAACTAGACATCGGGGTTTGTGGTACTACTCTGGGCCTTGATCTTTGGTTGGGTGTTAGCATGCCGGGGTGTTATTTCGGCTGTATGCTTGGTTTTGTCTACGGACTTCACCTGTTCCGGGTTATACAGGGGTTTGTTCTTACTTTGAAGTTGTTTGGTCTTTACATAAACAGTGTCAGGGATTTCTGGAGGATCTTCCCGAGTAGCATTTCTGTTTTCCATTACCCTTTCTTTGAGTTGTGTGCCATTGTCCTTAATGTTTTGGTAGAGCGCTTTCATTTTTTCGCAGTGTTTGACGAGGTAATCGTTGGCGAGGCGTTCGTCCAAGTTTAACTTGAGGAGGTTTTCGTCTGAAATGTGACCTTGGATTATTTCGAACGGGGTCAGGGACGTTGTAGAATGGATCGAATTGTTGTATGCGATCAAGGCATACTGTACCCGGGTTTCCACATCGTCTCTTTTGAATGCTTCTTGGCAGTTCAGAAGCCGGAGATGTTCAATTACGGTCGAGTGGAATCGTTCGACAGGGCCATTCGAATCTGGGTGTTGGCTCGATATGAAGTGAACATCAATATTGTGGTTAGCTAGTAATTCCTTGACTAGGGAATAGTTTAGGTCGGCCGCGTTATCGGAAATGAGTTTTTTGGGAATGCCATGGTGCGAGAAATATTTAAGCAAGGCTCGAACTACGTCGAGACTAGTATTAGTCGGTACCATGTACATTTGGGCGTATTTGGAAAAGGGGTCGAAAACGGTCAAGAATTTTGTTCGGTCTATGGTGATTTTGTCAATGTGCAGGGTCTTGAAAGGCCGGGATGCCGTGGGAGTCAAGTTATATTTGATTTTCAGGGAATGCCTGTCGTACTTAGTTCGTAGGCAGACGTCGCATTGGTTTATGAAGCTCTGAATGGTCGCTTTCTGGTTGGGCCAGAAATAGCTTCGTTTAAGATGTTCATACGTCTCAGGAATTCCTCGGTGATTAGTCTTACCTACATGATAGGACTTTATGAGTTCCTGGACGTCCTCTTCAGACTCAATGTCTTCCAATAATTTAGGAAATTTGGCCATGAGGATTTCTGACTCCTTGAATGTGCGAGTCATTATGGCAGCAAATCTCTGGAAGAATCGATCGTCTGGATCGTCATGGAAGTAGATCGCATAACGAACTTGGGGCCTGACATACTCCTTGACGAACTCGACTATGTCCTTGTCCAGATGGTAGTGGGATAGTTCTGCGGTCACTCGGGTTTTGGTGGAATTAAAAAGGTGCTTTATTGAGGGTTTCCGTGGGAGTGAGGTCACTAATTTGAATATTATCTGATTTTTGGCCTGGTTAACGGGTCCTTCTCTTACGGGGATTGTCATGGGCGGTATGTTAGTGGTAGTGTGTTCGGGGGCCCTCAAAGAGGGAGCTTGAGTGTCGGCGTGGACATCTAGAGATTGATTGCTTCCTCCAAGTGCTTGCCTAGAACGCGAGAATGTTGCCAATATTTCGGAAATGGCTCGGTTTTCGTTTTCTGCGGTTCTGGGGGAACTAGGGGCTGCGAGGAGTGCGTCCAGTTGCAATTCGGGGAGTTCCATTGGAATGCTCTCAAGCAACTCCTCGATATTGATCGGTGACATGGGATTTGCGGCTGGTGGATCTGATTCCAGGTGATTAAGCTCAATTCGAGAGAGAGCGTCAGCTACATAGTTGGACTTTCCAGGGTGGTAGTGGATTTCGAAGTTAAAATCACTGATTTTCAATCTCCATCGATAGAGTTTGGAGTTGGGGTCCTTCATTGCAAATAACCATTGCAATGGTTTATGGTCAGTGAATAACAGGAACTTCTGCCCGTATAGATAGTGGCGGAAGGCCTTCAGGGCATTTAGTACTGCAAGAAGTTCCTTTTCATTAGTAGCATATTTTTTCTCTGTCTCTGAGAGCGTTTTGCTGGTATAAGCAATTGGGAGATCAGAACCGTTAAAGTCTTGGCTCAAGACAGCGCCTGTAGCAAAATCGCTTGCATCACAAGTCACTCTGAACTGTTTGTTAAAGTCGGGGTATTTTAATATTGGGTCATTGCAAAGAAGCGTGGTACAAGTTTTGAAGCTTCTTTCGAATTCTGGGGACTTGGATGTTATTTTTCCATCCTTTTTCAAGGCGGAGGTCAGGGGTTTAGTCAGAGCAGCAAAGCCCTTGATAAACCTACGGTAGTAGCCAATGAGCCCTAAGAACCTTTTGATCTCGGTTCTTGTGCGAGGCATTGGGAATTTTTCGATCGCACGTATTTTCTCGGGGTTTGGTTTGACTCCATCGGGGGTTACTACGTGACCTAGATGTGCTAACTCCCTTTTCAGAAATTCCGTCTTGTCTGGCTGGATTTTCAGGTTTGCCTGTCGAAGACGGTCGAAAATTTTCCTCAGACGAACAACGTGTTCTTGCAAACTAGCCGAGAATATTAAGATATCGTCGAGATAAACCAGACATATCTCATTATTCAAGCCCCTCAGACAATTGTTCATCATTCGTTGGAATGTAGCCGGGGCGTTACACAAGCCAAGGGGCATTCTGAGGTATTCGTAATGTTGGTTGTCAGTGGAGAAAGCGGTTTTGGGAATTGAGTCCTCATCTAGTTCAATTTGAAGAAAACCTTGTGCGAGGTCGAGGGTCGAAAAGTAATTGCAACGGCCAAGTTTGTCAAGGAGTTCGGATATGTTAGGTAGGGGAAACCGATCTGAGATCGTGGCTTCGTTTAATTTTCGGAAATCGATGACCATGCGATATTTGGTTTTTCCTGAAGCGTCCATTTTCTTTGGTACAATCCAAAGGGGCGCATTGTAGGGAGAGTTAGAAGGGCGTATGATTTTCTGGGCAAGTAGGTTGTCAACTTGTTTGGCCACTTCTTCCTTATAAATGTGGGGATACCTGTACGGTTTTACAAAGATGGGAATTTCGTCCTTTGTACGAATGTGGTGTTTGACCTCATTCGTGAAAGCTAAAGGACCTTCACTCTCTTGGAAAAGATCTGCATAGTCATGAATCAATTTTTTAATAGCTTTGTTCTCTTCGGGGTTTAGGTGGTCTAGTCTAAATTTCGAATAGTCTATCCAACGGTTTTGCTTACAGGAGGGGGAGGTATCGCAATAGTTGTTAAGGTTGTTTTCGGGTTCCTCATTTTTAAACTGTCCTTTAGGGATTGGTTCTGCATGGATTGGGTGAGTCAAGTGGAACCTAACAGGTTTTTCTTCTGAATTCGTGACGTGTACAAATGCTTTTGAGTTCTTAACCCTCACTATGGCTGATGGTATTTGCAAACCAGGGAAATTGATAGAGTCGATCAAAGCTTCGCCATTCTCGACATTACCAACCTCTACCTGTACCTGCTGAATAGTCCTGGCATCGATTAGGTATGACACAGTATTTTCCTCGGGGCACAGACATCCGTTCGCAAAGTAGAGGGGTAAGTTGACGTTTGGTGTACGCAGCAAGTTATTTTTCAGGTCCACGGAAGCATTTAGTGTCCGTAAGTTGTCTAGTCCCAATAGTGCTTGGAAGTGGCTATGGAAATTGAATAATCGGAAGGGGAGATTTAGATGTTTTTCATTGAAAATTTCCCCACAAGGCATCAGGGTCATTTCCGTTATTGTGGACGAGCCGTGGGCTGTCTTAACTATACCCGATGCCGGTTGGATTTTCTTTTTGAAATAATTATGCGCTCTTTTTGGGAGAACGAAGGATCGAGTTGATCCAGTGTCGATTAGGAATTTTATCCCAGTTTTTGGGCAAACTATGAAAGGTAATTGGTAGCCGATGTGATTTAACTCGATGTGTTCTGGTTCAAATTTTTCGATGGGAGCTTTTGATTTAGGGGCAGGTTTTAACATTGGTATAGGATTTAATTTGGGAGCAGTTGCGGGGGCCGAAAAGGTTGGAGCGGGAGCTGACATTACTGTTGGGTGACCTCTGACGGGTCCTGAGGTTGTCCTAAAAAATGGTCCTGTGTGTGGAGTTCTGGTCGTCTTCAGTTGGAGGTTGGTCCTCCACTGATAAATTTTCAAATGTTTGAATTAGGTTGGGGTCATAGTACACCGGGGCTTGCAGGAAAGGGTCATAAACGAAATATCCTGAATTTGGCGAATACTCAGGGGTTTCGGGTTGCCGAATTTCCGAGTCTTCACACTGCATTTCTACATTGTGAAGGTTGCTCTTTGAGTGATCCTGACTGGAAGAGCGTGAGAGTTGGTGGGACCATGGTCGATTTGGAAGCGATTGTCTTTTGGGGGGTTGCTGACCTGGCGTAGCGGGTCTTTGGTTGAAAGAGTGGTGAACTGGTGGTCTATGAAAATTTTGGTAATGCCTGAAGGGCTGGTTGTAGGGTGTTGATGAAGGTCGGTAATTGTTATTCGGGCCAGAGGGACGGAATTGAGGAGTGGCGGGGCCGGTTTTTTGTGGCGGGGCTAATTTGGGTTTAGTTCTAAACTGAAACTCGTTTGTCAAAATCGCCATGCATTCCGCTAGGGTTGCTGGGTTCCTTGCTCGGATCAGAGATCCTACTGAATCATCCAGTCCCGTTACAAACACTCGAAGGGCTAAGACCTGCACGAAGTCAACAAGTTCTTGCGAACTTTGTTCCTTCTGCAAGGAGGCGATGGTACTGTTTAAAATTGCCTCTAATCGAGAATAGAATTCAAAGCAACTTTCAGTCTGTTTCTGCCTGAGACGGGCTAGTTCCGCTGTAAGAGTGAACTTGTCCCTGCGATCTCCGTACGACTCCAGTAAGACGGAGCGTAACTCCGCCCAGTTGTGAGGGTCGGCAGCGAAAACGCGTTTCGCTGGATCGCCTTTGATTCTTGATAGGATGCCCTCGAATAACAAATCGTTTTGTAGGGTATTTTGGTTTGTGGGGTCAAAGAAATGGTTGAAAAGTTTATCGCATACCGTTATAAATCTGGTAAGGATAAGGGGATCGGTGGCGTTAAAGTCTGGGAGCAATGCGAAATGTGATTCCTTTAATGTTGGAAAGGGCGTAGAAATTTGGCTTCTTAAAGGGAGATTGAAATTTTGCCTACTCGTAATCGGGGTTCCGTCGGAATTTTGTTCGTTTCCCGCGCTTGTTCCTTGGTGGGTTTCCGATGAACCTTCCATTTCGGTGCTGTCTAATCTGGACCAACGGAATGTTCTAATCCAATCAATATAAGGATCGGACCTCGAACGAGACGATGATTTCGTAGTTTTGGGAATTTTGGACAGCCTTGTACAATACTATAGGTAGGTTGTAAAATGTGGCGACAGATAATGTGACAAAATATGACAGAAATATGACAGAAAATATGACAAAATAGGAAACAATTATGAAAAGCTGAAAAGATAAATATGTTATGCAGTTAAGTTCAGAGATTCGTCGATCGAGAGGTTCGTTGGATCTGCTTCGAGATGATTTAAAGGGCGTCGGATGTTGTAACTGGAGAGGTGTTGATAAGATTCTACGAAGTGTGACTGAAGCGAGCGGACTGCGTCCCTTCCGATGATTTTTTTTTTTTTTTTTTTACTTCTAGAAGGACTTCTCTTGGAAGCTACTAACCACTCATGGGTTTGATAATTGAATTTAATTATTTAATTTTGAGGTTTCTTAAATTTACAGGCGGGGGATGCCTGGCTTCGGTAATCAGGGCAGATTGGATCAAAGTCTTTTCAGACGGGCGTGTCTGACTTCACTAGTCAACGACTGGAATGAAGATTTTTGTGAAATGACCGGGCTTGGTCAGTACTAGGAACTATATGGGTCAAGAATTGAATCAGCATGTGGACCTCAGTGAATGGAAAACGCTAGCCGATAAAAGTCTTGAGTCAATAGCCAAAACAATGTATTCCGAATTCGAGGAAAAGGCGCTTAGCTCTCGGAATCACCCTCAGTACGTGGCCCTTAGATGTGAGAGTGACATAGTACGATTGAGCAAGTTCGAGGAGTTTCAACAGTGTAGGTGGGTTTTCAAGATCAGGGGTGACCTTTTGGCGTTGAAGTATAGGTCGTATGGGTCAAATAATCAGACTTGTGACTTGTGTAGCAGTGGCGAAGTTGAGAATGCTTTTCATTTCATTGGAAAATGTTCGGCTCTGGTTACCTTGAGACGGCGATACCTGGGTAGGGCAGAACTAGGCTGGGATGAGTATTTGGGGATTATTAAGTCTGGGAATTTTAGTTTGATTAAGTACTGCTCGGTGGCATGGCAACTAAGGCGCAAAACCATGATTGAATATGGATTTATGTAGGTGACTTGTTTGATTTGAGCGATTGATATTAATTGTTATCTATACATATATTAAGGTTGCAAGTTTATATTTAAGGTAGGCAGTTCTATTAAGGTTGTTGGATTCTGTATTGTATTAGAGTTGTAAGATGTATTAATTATGGCAAACTCATCGGACGGCCCTATGTGGCCACGATTATTGCATGGCTCCTCGTTAACAAGAATTGTATTATTTATGTTCATAATAAAGGCATGTTTTCATTCATTCATTCATTCATTCATATGGGTCAAGATTACCTATAGAATCCTAGGAGTTCTTGGCAAGCTACTGAGATAGTATACCTGGTATGGTAATCCGATATTCCCTGAAGTCTGCGTGATCGGCGAAGTGGAGAGCCGATGCACTTTATCCGATTGTAATTCCGATGCACTTTCACTTATCACAGTTCGGTTGACGAACTCCCGGGCACTTGAAGGCTTCGACGAAATTTCAGCGGAGACGATGGTCGGTCGCGAATATAATTTCTGAGTGTCGAAATTGTGTCTCCAAATGTCCTCCAGTGACTGCGTCAGTTATAGTAGGTTCCTTGGGAGTTGACTTTTTAAAAAGCACGAACTGAGAATTTACAAGTGTTCTTTATTTCGGAAAATACACGGAAGACTTCGTAGCGGTTAAATTACGGGGAACACGGAACACAGGGTTGGTCGTACAGCAGCGAGCCGAGAACTGAAGGTTCGAGCTTGCTCGCAGGGGTTATATGGTCTATCATGACTGCGTCAGCAGTAAGTGTCGGTCGGGCACTATAACTTATATATATATATTTTTTAAATGATGTTGAAAAGGATTACTGAAATTGCATGTTTCCTGTAAGCTGATGGTATTGTTACTGATTAGGTCAGCAAAATAAATCCCATATCTCTCTGGGCAAATCATTTTGTTTCGTAGATAATTTTCCCGAATTCAAGTAATCACAGAAAGTTCATTTTATGTCAAACGACCGTCGCATTCACACTGCTCATATCTGAAGAAATACCGGTGATTTTATGGGGTAAATAAATTGAAGGATGCAATGGTTAGTTTGAGGTGTATTCGCAGGTAGGTACCTACCTAAATACTCCAAATATAAAAATATCTTAGTTACTTATGATTTGCATGGTTGGTAAAGCCGGCGCCACACGATGCTACCAACACCTTCCAATGTTGGACGCTTGGTGACTGGTAGCATCGTGTGGCCGTCCTTCGAGCGTCCAACGTTGGCGTTGGAGGGCGATCGCTCTGAGAGCGGTCTTTGCACCCAAGTCAAAGGAAAAAGAAGGGTCCAATGTTGGCGGGAACGTTGGAGGCTCGTTTCTTCGAACACGGAGGGTCGGCCACACGACTCGGCGTTCAGTTTGTAGTTTGTAGCGCAGTGATTTCTTTGGCCACCAAGTTTTCTTGGATTGAGAAAACCGGCCGATTGTTGCCTACTGACTAACTTCTCTATGAAAAATAATATACCAAAAACACAAAAACCATCCACCACCTTCTTCTTCTTGGTTTCCTTCGCTTCAACAATTCGGTACACGAAATAAGTAACAACTGTGCTGCAGCAATCACTGCAAAATCTTCATCATCCATTTCCATTATAAAAAACTTTACACACAACTTTATTAAAAATTATGAAAAAACTCCCTACGGCTCGACCTGGATCGCACTGGATCAAACATTTGCCACCACCGACAACACCGTGTGGCTGGGGCTTTTGCTCGAGTCACTCGTCCAGTACAGTCGAACGTTTGGCCCAACATTCGACGCATCGTGTGGCGCCGGCTTAACAGTGCAATACCTATAATGGTATAATCACGGGAAAAACGTATGGAACACATGTGCCTTTTGGCGGTTATACATCAGAAACTTTGAAAAATCGCCAAAAATGGTTAGGTAGGTACCTGCGTAGCTCGAGAGCTCAATGTGTCTCATTCGACAAGGAATTTGAATTCAACTTTCGTCTCATACAAAAACGTAATACCACACGCCCACTGGCCTTACCAGGTGGAATAAACCGGTTCCCGTGAGATCACCGAAGTTAGGTATAGTCTGGCAGATTTTTCTGTGTGCATGGGATCACCCTCTCCACACCACCATTTGATTTGTTGGAGGGAGGTCAGTTACCCCAACCTAACGGTGCCAAACTACCCTACGGCCACCTTTCTCACTTTTGCTCTGAACCCCACACTTGGTGGAGTATACAGATTGCCCCCGAGTGATTGATGGTTTCTATTTATATTGTAGTAATGTTAGTGAACCTATAAAATTCGTCAAATGCTGTTTTATAAAAGTAAATAGTTTATAATAAAAATGTTTAAAATAATGTAACTTTCAATTGAGTTAGACCGTAGACCCTACTTTTTTGAATTCGAAGTTTGTTCAACATTTCCTAAACTTTTGAACAAATTAGATTTGGTCGATTTTTAGGGTCAAAAAAATGTAGCGTGCATTAAATTTAGAAAGAATTGGAAATTACGAAATTTTGTTGAAAATTTGCATGACTTGTTCACCTGACCAATTATTATAATGAAAACAGTCAATTTATGCACAGATTAGCATAGATTCGTAATTAAACTCTCGTATTTAAAATTTAAAATAGCACATGAAACATAAAAACTTGAAAATATTTGTGATTTTGAGCCAGTTTTCAAAATTTTTAACGAATTAAAGAGTTGCCGTTCATAATTTGTCAAAGTTGGAGGTGAATCCTCGTATTACACTTTTTTTCACGATAATGTGGTAGGCAATTTTCCCTACACTTGGCGGCCGTGGGTCCCCACAGGTAAGGGGAGGAAGCCCACTTTCACCCATGCACAAAGAAAACTCTGCCAGTCTATAAGATACCTTGAACGTGGTTAGTAATTGGATGGGTGACACGTCCAAGTATGACTCATGTAGCTGTTGGGTGAACCCCTCTTCACTCAAGGGGGAGAGGCAAGAGTAGCCAAGTAAAGAGCGAAATGATCATCAGACTGAATCTCATTGGAGGACAGCTGATCACATCCGCAACGCTGGCAGGACAGTCGGACAAAAAGCCCCAGCCTGGAATGGCTGTTTACTTTACTTCTTTTACTTACGTAATAACACATTAATACGACATACCTATCAGACCAGAGGACTGCCTGGTTAATAAAAACGCCGAATTAGGGGATGTTCATTAAAAAAATTTTTAAAGCATTTTATTTGTAAAATCTATGTTACCCAAAATGTGTAAATTTTTTATACAATTTTTTTACCTAGGCCTAAATTAGGTTCAAGTTACAACAAAAACGAAATAGAAGCCATAATTTCTGTACTTAGGTACGTTCAATGGGGTGAAAGGGTTCGGATGGAATGAACTCAATTGGTATGACTGATGACCTGAGCAGCAGTCCTCCAAAATCTCTTAGTTATACTGTGGGATGCTCCCCGTACGCTTGTACAGCTGTCAGGCGAAGTGCCGAAACCATAACTCAGGAGGGAGCCTTCTTGATGTAGGTAGTACCTATGTTCTGTTGGTTCGGGGGTCCTCGTGAAGATTTCATGGAGATCCGTCCAGATGTTCTTTTCGTATTACGTCATCCTCGTTCAAGTCCGCCATCAACGTCCGGCCGACCAAATGTGAAACTGCGTGAGGCGGAAAGCCCGCCTCTTGAGCAACTTTGATTTTCATGTCTCCCATCCCCAATACGTGGTGATTTGCGAGGCATTTAGACGCTACGACGGTTTTCCCGAGTTTTCTCATACAAGGTACTTCGCACTCCATCACCGTCTTGGCCCCCGTCCCCATAGCCGTCTCGATTTCTCGAATCCCAACGACCATAGATTTCAGCTCTTCGGGAGTCAGGGAGCATTTGTGATCGCTACCTTTCCACGTTTTATCCATCGTTACGTGTCTTTCAACGATCTGTAACAGTTACATGGTTATTAAATATTTCAACTAGATATCTACAGCATTACCTAATAGTACAGAACAATGATTTAGGCGCCTGTAGTCTACTTCACCCAGTAGACTCTCTGAAAGTTGATGGCTTTTAAGAAACAGTAATGAAGTTGTAGGGTAAAAACAATGTATCTATAATTTGAGAAAAATTATTGAAATATTGAAATTTTTCCTGCGGCTGGAAAGTTGCATGGAAAAGGGTGTTGTCCCTCATTGGGCAACCAGTTGAGGTTATATTTGTTCAGGTTTTGTCACTCGTTTGAATTTCCGTGTCGGCCGACCATCATCTGCAACTGAGTTATTTTACTCCAGATAACCATCCATACAGAGACAGGACAAATAGGATTTTCTCATAGACGATAATTTCTCATTGCCAGAACTCATGTAATACCAACCAAGTAACGTGTTTAGAACTTGAAAACTAATTTTAAGCTTAGCCAGCACCTGTTCAAATTTTCGTAGATTACCCCAATCCAAAAGTGTATTTAGTATTATCTATTTGGTTCAAACGTAATAAGAAACTTACACCCGGGTCGTTCTACGCTTATTCTGATTTTTCATGTAACAAGGCATTTCCCAGCCCCGTAGAATAGGAAAGTAATAAATAAATTATCTATCATTTACTACTAAATCCAGGCTTTGCGGGTGACCTTGTTTCAGTAATTCAAATCATTAATTAGTGACAGTAATTAAACATTTAATTACCTGAATGTCACTACCCTGGTGTGTCACACGCCTAAGTTGGAATATTCACATACTTACATGAAATATATAGCGTTTTCGGATTTTCATTACCAAAACAACGGGATCACGCCACAGTTATGATGTAGTTTATGTATGTATTGTAAAATTTCAATTGGTCATTCACTTTTGATTCTGGATGAGAAAATATGTTTGTTACAAAGTTTTGTCTCACTTTCCTGTCTATTGAGAAAACAGCCCCCCCCCCCCCCCTTCTCTGTGAGGGGGAAAAATTCGGGTAAAAATCAAGTTGGCAGCAGTGATTTGTCACAGGTGGCCTCTGGGTTTGTTTTCCTTTTTTAGTGTTGTGTGCGCCCTTGGAGATCCAACTTGGTACACGATAACAGGTATGCAATTTTCATATCTGTCACCTTCCTGTGCTCTGTATTTTCGTATTCATTTATTTTTTTTCTTTTCCCCTTCCATCATGCCATAGGTTTACTGAAGCAGTATTCGCGTACTAAATTCCAATCCTGTACTACCAGCGGTTTGGAAGCTATGTGCAGAAAACCCCGAACAAGTCACTTTCCTGTGTGTCACTTTCCTGTCTTTTGATGATTTTCATGTAGACAGGAAAATGAAAATCAAGACAGAGTAGTGACATGAATTCACTTGGGTAACTTATTCAAGCCTAATTTTGACGTTTTTTCACAGCTAGCGGGTGTGCTACCTACTGGGTACCTCAAGGCAACTTTGGGAATTTCAGATATAGGTACATGAGGGTAGTTATTCTTGGTTTCTAGTAAAATCACTACCCTGGAACTATATTTCCTTTATGGTCACTCCCCTACCTACCATTTTTTTTAAATTGGCAATATTTCATGTTCTGGTATGAATTAAGCTCGCATATTAATAACTGACATCATATGATCCCTCCTGAAGAGACTGAACTGAAAAAATCGTGAGTGTGAAAGGTTTTGAGAAACGAAAATATCAGGGGTCTCAAAACCACTCTAAGCGTAGAATGACCCACCCCGTCCTTCAATAACTCACAATGCATTTATTTATGTACTAACCTTCGCTCCAAGTGCTACTGCTGCAAGTGTTAGGTTATAACCTTCTTCATGTCCCGAGTAGCCCACTACGACTCCAGGAAATGCTCTTTGTAACGTTGATATTGCTCTAAGATTTGCTTCTTTGATTGGTGTTGGATATGCCGAAACACAGTGGAGTAGTGCGAAATCGGTATTGTATTTTTCTACTACTGAAAATACCCTTTTTACACCTTCTAAATCTTGCATACCTGTAATTTCATAAAATGTATTATGATTAAAAATAAATCCACATTTAGGGTGTGGTTGTTTTAGGGAAACCTCTAAACCTGAGTGGTAGGTGAGTAAATTCGAGCAGTAGACGGTACCTGTTGATATAACAAGGGGAAAGTTGGATTTAGCTGCTTCCTCAATCATCAGCAAATTGTCGGAATCTCCGCTACCAATTTTAATGAAAGGCACGTTTAAATTGATGAGAAATTCGAGAGATACCTGTCAAAAGGTGGAAAAGTGAGGTTGTCAATTATCATTGGAGTGTCACGTACAAAAGTAGAGCTGTGGCAGAATAAGTTGGCCTAAATGAACGAGGATGTAGGAAGTGAGGCAGAGGCTACACCGTGCACTTTTCATTGGGCGTTCGTGCGGTGCAGTACAGCAGGAGCTACCACAACATGGCTTAAGCAATGCAATGGGCTACACCTCTTCAGTGCATTGAAATCAACGTCTCCTAGAGATTTTCAACGTTGAAATGTTGTGGCAGCACCGCACAAAGCATCCGTTGGAAGGAGGGGTAGAAGAGAAAGACTCAAATTACACCAGTTGTGTTTTAACACGCGTTGGGGCAGGGTCTGGTATATTTAGTACTGATCTCCCCATTCTGCAGTTCTGGGTTAATGTGTAGTTGTCGCCGTTGAGAAAAACCAATGAGTGTTGGCTCCTGCGGTACCGCACCACACTGGACCAATGCGTGTTGGAAATAGAAAACACGTGGTGTGTCCCCAGCCTTAGGCAGCATGTCCTGCTGTCTGTATAGGGTCCTGCCAGATTAGGTGGATATCTTAAGTTGCGCAAACACTTGAGCATTCCCCCAAAGTAGCATGCATTCGCCCTATTTTGCCGGGTGTGTACAGGGCGAACCGAATGGATTCCCATGCCTCAGCCCGATCCGAGAGCTGTTGGTACATCAAAGTGAGCACGTGTTTGGTTCATGCTCAGTGTGTACAGGCGGTCTGGTGACTACTAGTGTCTGACCAAACAATATGCGCCAACTGCCTCCTCTTATGTCAGTCAATCCTTTCCTGTTGATGCTTACCTGTCTCATGCAGTTATTATTATTATTTTCCTTTCGAGTAGGTGCAAATGGAATAATTGTCTCATAATAATTTTCTAACCCTTCTGTGGTACTACCAAAATTATCTCGTACCTACTGTGGAACCTAATGAATGAGTTATTGCACACAACATTCCAGGCAGCCTCGATATTCTAGGCACCACAGCTTTGTTTGCGCAGGCTTTTTCTGACGGTTAGTTGACTCCTAGAAAACTGTAAGACACCATCCATAGCCGTCTTGATAAGGCTTGTGTTTGATAATGGTTGGGAATCGAGAAGGCAGTGCATGGTCACTTTCTCGCCCACCCTATCTTCTGTGTACTGTAATTACTGTAATGGCGATCAGAAAACCGGTGTTGAATTGTCAGGAAAACACTGAACAGCCGGTCATGGATACTATACAGTCTGAACTCCAAGAATCACTGCAGACGACCAAACGCCTTTCTGACAGTCAGATAACCGTCAGGTAGTCACTGCTTCACTGGAAACAAACCTCATGTCAGGAAAGACTCAATACACAGCACAGACTGTGTACCCTCTTCGGTCCGCAGACAGTCAGACAGTGGCTCATTATTGGTGCGGGGAGTGATCCTGCATCTCCCTCCATTGACACGCACACTCATTCGGGGTGAATGCTCGAATGTATATGCGGCTTCACCCGCCTCTGACTAACATACCTGCCTACTTCAACACCTTGGCTACAGTTATAATTTTTTTCCATTTAGGACTCACCGGGTCCATTGCTGATGCAGTGAACAGTATATTCCTACTCCGTGCGTAACTCTGTAGATCCTTGTAAGCCTCTTCAGAGAGTTCCAAAAACGACTTGTGTTCCCCGTAAGTTGATCCCCAAGAATGTGGGGAAATGTATGGGCTGCTAAGAGCCTTTTTAGTGAATTTTTCTTCCAAGCAGCTCTTTTGAAACTTGACACAATCTGCACCGCACTCCTTGAAATGCACGAATTAATCGTTGGTGTCTCTATTATACAGGGTAAAATGCGTTTATTAGGTATGTACCTATTCGTATTGATCATTTTGAAATTTCACCATGAGAGGAATCGACAGTTTAAAACAATTAGAATTGTATGATTAAAATTAAAAATTTGTAGGTGTCATCATCAGAACTGAACTGATTTTAATTTGATTTTTTGCCTAACGCCAGTGATGCTGTTACTTGGATTAGCGAAATTTTCGGGTGACTATATAATTATGTACGTATTTATGTATGTACCACGCTACAAGCCACTATTTTGGATATTTTGACTTGATATTTCGACAATATAGGTGCCCCTCAGGACACCAGAATTTGCTGTGTAGTTTTTGGTGCCAGGGAACGGAGCCTCGCTGGCACCAGTGCAGTGGTGCCAGGGAACGGCGCCACGCCAGCACCAGTGGTAAGAAAAATGTGTGTTGGATATAGTTTTTCATGTTTTCCAGCACACTGAGTCGAATCGAATAACTTCCAAAGCTCTGTCAATCATCCTCACAGCAACTGATTAATATTTAGCCATAAAACCACAAAAAATAGCTGTTATTGAGCGTGGTACACAGGCAGAATTTGAGCCTATTTAAAAATTGCATGAGGCACCTGGTCAGCAGACCCACCAGTGTTTCCCTGTCAGCTGGTTTGAAGTGTGGTCAACTGGAAAAAACTTGACGATTTTTCCAGAACATTGTTTGAAAACGCGAAACACTAGGTAATTGAGGAGTGTCTTGCCCCTAACTGCTTGGTCGAATAGATCACTATTTTATTTATTAACATACTAGATTTTTAATAGACTGTTAAATAGCTCTAAATAACAAAAATATCCCCAAGTTGTTCCTTTTTTGTTGAGAAAATAGAGAATAGTGGGGTTTATAGATTGCACTGCTGCAACTGATTTTGTATTATTGGGGTTTGTGGAACCTGGATCAGTTCTGTGGAGAAACGGCATACTTTAGACGAGCAAGCGGGTATGCGCAAGTCCGAATGAATAAATAATAAATATAATATATTGAATAAATATTCAATTTTAAAGTAGGCTTCGATTTTGAAATGTTTACTGACTTGAAATGACAAAAAAGTAGGCCTAAGTACCTACGTACTTGGCCGAAACAACAAAATAATTATAGAAAAATAATTTATAGGTTAGAAAACGTGATTAGTTGTAAGACGTTTCTCACTTTAGCAACGTCTATTAGCCGTTTTGCAATATTTGCATCACCTTGGTGATTTTGTCCAATTTCCGCTATAATGAAACACGGTTCGTTTCCTCCCACCAATCTGTTTTCTAGACGAATTGACCCCATCTGTAAACAAAAATGAAGAAATTGAACTTGATTTTACTTACCAAAAGTAGGAAGACACCTGCTCTTATCTAAGTAGATAATAATTATGTAGGCCTACGTAAAGTATGAAGTAAGTAATGGTAGTTATCAGTAGGTAGGTACCTACCTACCTAGTTACTCATCTTAGCCCTACTTACCTACTTGAAAGGTAGGAAGGTTGGAGTGGGGGATGGTTACACTTGGTGATCCTTATATAGAAGCCCCTAGGAGTAGAGTCTATAGTCCACTAGCAGAGGTAGGGTATACACAGATTTATGTCTGATCCATACAAATAATGAATAATCCCAGCCTCTCTGCTGGTTAACCACAAGTTAGGGATGGGTATCAATTAGAGATGTTTGGCAGCCACTTTTTTTTTAAATCCCCGGGATTTTTTCCATTTTTTGTTGTTTCGAAGTCTCCAATTTTTCTTCAAATTATTAATTTTTACTACATCTTAGAATCTATTTTTTTTTAATCACCGCTACATAATAATATTATGTAACATACATTGGACGAGGAACAATCAATTATATTTAGGATTTAGGGTTCTAAGGATGGTACTAATTTTCAACCAGTGGTCCTGTTGTCCTTCAGAGCCCTTGGAAGGTCGCCTAAAGACACTTCATTCTGAAACGGTACTTCCAAAGGACCATTATGACATGAAAATACATGAAAATTCGCTAAAGGTTGTAACATAACATTTATTTATTATTTTTAAATAGGTACACAACTTCAGGGGACGTCCCTTTAGGTGGGTAGGAAAGCTAACTTCCAATCAGTAGCTAACATTATTAATAATAAGTAGGTATGTATTACTATTATTAATAATAAGTACCTATGTATTACTATTATTAGGCACTACTATAAATTAATATGATGAGCAGGTGACTAGGCAGGTCGAAAGGTCGACTAGAAAGGTCGATGTTTTGGCTGTGGCTTGGTATCAATCCCTGCTTTCTAGTTTTTGGTTTATTATTTTCAATAATGAACCTTTGGAATCGAGCATTAAAAAAAAGTTGGTTAAAAAATTTTAACCCCCTCAAAATTTGATGGTTTCTGTTTCAAGGTATGTAGAATCCAATAATTCAATAAAAAAAATTTCAGTCCGTCCGCCGTACTTCGCACATTTCTTAGTTACTATGAAACAAAATTGACGAAATTCGGTTTATAGGTCCCATTTGGAGTCTAGTTGGTCAGTCATCCCTAAGGGGTGAAAAATAGGGGTTGAAATCTCCAGGATCTCAAATTTTTTACGTTTCTAAATAGTTCTCGAACTTGGGAGTTTTAGTATACCACCCGGAGCATTGTACGTCCAGCCGTTCGTTCACAGTATGGCCCAGAAGTTTGCACCGACAGGCTTCTTCAACAGGAGGGAAAATGAAATTGTATACATTCAGCCCAGATATCATTGCTAGGGACGCAGCAACAATTGGGAATTGGCCACCTTATAATCGCTAGGGAGAACCTGATCATAATCACAGATGTCTGCATGGAGTTGGTTGTTCCGTGATATTATTTAATTTGAAAAATGATATGGCTCTTTTGGATTTTGTTGATAGGTAATTTTGTAAGTTGAATAAACGTTGGTGTTATTGGGTAAATTATTACACAACGGTAAATTGGTACACAACGGTACATTATTACACAACGGTTTATTATACTATCTACGCAGAAAGGGCATCTATACAGGTAAATTTTACACAACTGTATTATTTACCTTACGCTTCATGAATGACTCCAAAAAATGATGAATAATGAATGATTGAATTATTGAATCCCGCGCATTTGTATGAAACTTTAATTGTCCGGTCTCCTCCAGTACTCGATTTAGGGCTTTCCTGGGGGGGGGGGGGGGGATTTCGAGGGTACTAACCACAGAACACAGTGATCTACGCAGAAGGGGCATCTATACAGGTAAATAATAAACCTTTGTGTAATGATTTGCAGCGTTTTTGCAGCGCCAGCATCGGCGGGAAGACCTCAGTTGATGAGCTCATCGTAGGGATGTCCCAAAAGTATCGATACTTTAAGTATCGATACACATCGATACTTTTTTCCTGATATGTATCGTAGTATCCCTCACATTTTATCAGTTTCAACACCTAGGACGTGTAGGTACTGTTGACAGTACCTCTAACTAGATTGCTGGGAGACAAATTTTAACCCAACCAACCTAACCTATAGTTTTTTGGTTGGATTTTCTTTGTTCGTTCTTGTTTTCTGATGTGATTGTGCCGAAATGATGTCATGCCTTGTCTTGTCAAAAATTTTGAAAACCAAGTGCCCAAACAAAAAAAGTTTCAAATAGGCCGTTCATAAGAAAGAAGTGATTTATTGTATTGTTCATTTTATAATGTTATCCTGAAATAATTCTTCGATAGGCTGACGATGGTATTTTATATTATACCAATTTACCAATGTAGATGAAGTAAAAACGTGGGACGTGATAATATCCACTGTCACGCTTCAAAATATCGATACTTTGAAAGTATCGTATCGATACTTTTTGATACTTTTAGATGTATCGATACAATATATATCGATACTTTCGAAGTATAGGACATCCTTAAGCTAGGTTCACATGGAGACGCAATTCCGGACGGCAGTCCGGCACGGCTATGCGTTCTGCAATTCTATTGGCCAACGCAAAATGGATTATTGCAACGCAGTGCCTTGGATACTATATCAAAATCTCCAGATATTTTCCGCTGTCGGATCCGTTGCCGTATCTGCGCAGAGGTTACTGCGCACACCTCTCTTGTTTGATTGTTCAGCCATATTGAAATTCGACATATTATTTATGTGGTTGATTTTGCGGTTTCGAGTTCGATAAATTGTTTGTTTTTTGCGATTGCGTTTTGTTATGATTCCGCTGCCATGTGAACGCCTCTGCGGCAAAAATTCCGGCAAATGCGTTTCCATGCCGGATTGCCATCCGGAATTGCGTCTCCATGTGAACCTAGCTTTATCCTTAGCTCATCGTAGAGGGCAGCACTCGCCAACCACCCGTAGTGTTTCCAGTGCACGGCCACCAAAACGCGAAATACACATTTTTCAAGTGATTATCACTTGAAACACCACACCATTTATAGAAGTGCACCTGGTTATTCACAAACGGGTTATTTGTGTTCCTCTTTCCGAAATACGTCCACCGTACGGATACGTTGGGTTCCCCACTTTGCTGTTGTTGATCCAACTATCAAAACAACGGAAGACACAACTGATAACAACACTGCAAGCAAGCGGCAAAAGATGCGCGCCATTGTTTGCACTGTCGATTTGAATTTAACCGTTGATCGTTGATCTCGTTACTCGTTATCGTTTCATCATTCTTGTTTCTTGGGCCTTTCTTGTTCTTTTGACTACTGGAATATATTGTAATTCTTCCGACGAGCTGTAGAAAATTGGAGAGTTCAATTTTGATAGAAGCCGAGGTGAGTTTATTATTTGTTTAGTTCTTATACTTATTAGGTTAGAAAATGGTGAATCAGCCTGCTCAATACTGTGGTATTCCCGCTGAGCTCTCAACTGCTCGAAATCGTTGTTACTGTAAAGTGGGTTTTTGCCATGAATTAGTAAGTTCATTTACGAATTTTACGTCGTGTTTCAATTCTAGTACGAATCGTTACGATGTCGAACGTTAGTTCTCGGTCTACTCGTAGTTTTTATGGTGCTGGTTGTTCGTTTATTTCAAAGCAGCTACAGAAAAATGCGGCTGAAGCGAAACCCGTTGTCATTCCGTACGTTTTGAAAAATCTCTTGAGCGGACCGTGCGTTCATTGGAAAGTCTTCAAAAAACAGGAAGACGCTCTCAACTTCGCGAAATCCGGCAAAGGAGGTTTGATGCCGTTCGCGTTCGAGCCTCGAGACTTTTCCACCGGGCGACTGTTCCTGGTGGCTCATCCCGAGGTCTTCTGGCACTACGATTCACAGAGAAACAGCTCTGAGAGGTGTTCGTACGAAATCATCACCGAGTCAGCAGCTTGCAAGTTGTACGCAGACTTGGAGTACGACAAGCGTGCAAATCGGGTTTCCGATGGGCCGGAAATGGTGGATATCTTTATCGGTATTGTGTCGAAAGCTATATTCAGAGAATGGGGCGTTCGCTGTTCCAGAGAACACGTTTTGGACCTCGATTCATCCACCGAGAATAAATTCAGCCGTCATTTAATCTTCAATTTGCCTTCTGCTTGTTTCGTGAACAACCATCACGTAGGGGTCTTCCTCAAAAGAATCTGTCGGGATGTAACGTCAGCAGTTGATACGGGCTCAGTTCCTGACTCCCTGCTCGGTACATCGCTGTGTGACTTACGGAAACTTGTAGTACACGACAGCAAAGGTAATACAAAGTTGTTCTCGGATCTCAGTGTCTATTCGAAAAACCGTCATTTCAGGTTGTACCGCTCTACGAAGAAAGCAAAAAACGCACCTCTGTCGTTGAGCGAGTCGAACACGTTTGCTGTTCGAGGTGAATTGGATGCTTTTTTGTCTTCGCTGGTGACGTTTGTGAATAGCAGCTGCAGAGTTCTGGAATTGAAAAATGCCGAAATGCCAAACGGGCAAAAAGCTCACGGCAGCTCGGTGGGGCCTGAGGAAGCTGCCCCGAGTCCTCTACCGATTGTCGACAAGGTTATCGGAAATGTTGTCCGTCCCGGGAGAATCCACAAAAGCGTTTATTTTGCGGCCTCTAGAGTCATCGTTTACAACATCGTGGGCAACCGTTATTGCGGAAATATCAACAGGGAGCACAAGAGCAACAACGTCAAATACGTCGTGGACTTGGACAAGTACGAGTACTACCAGAAATGCCACGACTTCGAGTGTTCCGGGTACCGGTCCCCGGGGAAACCTCTCCCGTCCGAAGTGATTTTTCAAATCTCTGACAGCTCCGAAATCACGTCACCGGATCCCCTGGGAGTCTTCGGTTTGTCCGAGGAAGACGCTGCCGAAGTGTTGGACTTGATCGAGGTTGTGGGTTCGACGGAATTCAGTCAGTTCACCGAGGAATGTCCTAAAGAAGACGAAAATGAGAAGATGGATGCTCCAGCGGTTGTACCGAATGACAGCAAACCGACAACAGAAACCTCAAATCCGGAGGCCTCGGGCTTCCAAAAATTTCCCTCGTTTGGTCTAAGCGATGAAGTTTTCAGCACCATAGATTATTAATCTGAATGCACAGAATTCACATTCAATTGTATATATCTTAATCTATCGACGGGTACATTACTACTTGTATCTTATTTCTTGAACTAGTTCTCTTACAAATTGAAGCAGTCTACGTACTATGACATCAGCTGGACTTGCTCGAACCTTCTTTTCCGCCCGATATCTCTCATCGAAGGGGATTTTGATAACCCGGCAGATCTTTGTTTTGATGATCTCCAGAAACCTGAAGATGGCATAGTAACCCCTCTGTTGTTAGTACCTAAACCTGATAAGCGATTTTAAATGTAAACATCGCGTACCTTTCAATTATGTTACCTATAAACACTCTATTGATACTTTTTTTTTAAATAAAGAATTTTTATTAATTTTCCGTCATTGTAACTTCCCCCTCTCCTGTATCCATTTTGAATTCGTCACATTTCTTGATTATGTACACTCACTTTGAGATATGTTGGTTCTTGGCTTTCTCCTAAATCATGCATTGTTATTTAGCCATCCTTCCTAATTTTGAAGGGCATGTCCTCCTGTTCTTTGTTAAAATTTGGTCATTTTGAATCAAAATACAATAAATTAAAATCGGGGATTTAGACAAATTTAACAATCAAGAGAATACATTTTCGAAGTCTTAGAGAGTAGTTCCTATTGCCTACTCTTTGCTGTCATACCTACCAATTATTGGTGGTTTTCAACCCTGATTTGTTCTAATACATAGAACGATCAGCCCCTTCATAACTGCAAGTTATCTGACGTCGTATTTTTCATCAAACAAGAATAGTTCCTTTTGCCTGGTCTTTCTTGTCATACCCTCAGATTGATTTTTTCCCCTTCAAATTTTGGTAATTTAGATGTTTGGAGGGTTTTATGTGCCGAAATAATATGTCGTAAAGAACTGAAACTTTTTGTGTGGTGTTTACATGTCCAAATCTTTGTTTTCAAAGTATCGGTAACTGTTGAAAAAAAGCCCTTGACAATAATTGTATTTGTTAATGTTGAAAGCACAAGTATCTACATGTCCTTATCGTAAATTAGGTTCTATATATTTTTATGCGGTCTATCTTACCTTCAGAAAAATGAGATGGCAACCCAGGTGATAGCTACACTTGCTAAATTGTATTGAAATATTCGTGATGAGGAAATGAATGGGTTTTGTGATGAGCAAAAATGAGATTTGAATGTTCCCGTTTTATCTTCAAATTATATTTTGTCCCACAAGGGTTCTAAAGGATGGAACCAGCTGAGATCCTCCCTAAGGACGAGAATGCTGCTGTACTCCCTGCAGCCAGGAAGATTCCTGTGGCTTTGGGTGACGTTTCAACGACTGTTCGCAGCCCACTTGTTGATATGTCAAACCGCAGCATTGCTGATGTCACATTGGTGAGTTTTTCCCTCCTTCATTGCAATATTGCTGAAGTTCTACTTTGTCCTCAATGTAGATCTGGCGCTGAATGTGTTGGCCTAAACTCCATAAAAGAAAGGTCGTAGAATGGCAGAAACCTGTTTTTGAGACAAACTATCCCGAAGTTCTGAAGCTGTCAGCCATTTTTCCACATTTTCATAATACTAGAGAGTTTTCGCAAAGATTTGGCTTCTACCCTGTTGACGGGCTAAGGCCTACGTACGAAGGAATGTGTGAACTGCACATGCGCACTTTTTGGTGGGAACGACCTAACGTAGCTCGTCAACGTTGGATGCCACCAGTCTACGTAAACGACCTAGCACTAGGTCGTATGGGCCGTTTCCCGTACTAACCGGAAACCTCACCAAGGAAACCTGATCGCATGGATTGCCTTCTTCCGTGGCGTTTGTTTGTGTTTGTGTTGTGTACATGTACCTGATAGCGTGCGTCTTTTTTCTCTCGATTTTCGGCTTTGCTGCTGTATAAAAACCCTACATTTCTATATTTTTTTGAAAACAGTTTTAGGAAATATTTCTGTGCCCCTTGAAGACTGGAAAATGTCAATAAATTGTACCTGGCTAATTTCTCTATGTCTATGGACAACCTTACAGTTTTTTTAGCTAATAATGTCTACCTATTAGCCACTAATTTTTGCCAAATAACTTTAATTAGCCAAACCTTTAGTTTTTTGGCTAATTTGTCTCGTGTCTATTGACAACCCTACGTTATTTTCCATTTGAAAATAGTAATAGGAAATGTTTCTGTGATCCTTGAGGACTGGAAAATCTTAATTAATTGTACCTGGCTAGTCTATGAACAACCGTATAATTGTACTAGCGAAAATGAAAACTAAAAACGGCTTTTTAAACTGAAATCTAAAAGTGAGTTCAACCACCAGTTCAACGTTAACGTTAGTGTCACCCATCGAATCAGCTTAGGTCGTTCAACGACCTAACTTTCACGAACTTAGATCTTTTCACGATCTAAGAGGTTAGCATCCGGGTTTTTTCCCCTTAGATCGTTAGCCCGGAGATCCTTAGTCCGTCAACGACCTAGTGGCCAAGATCGTTAGCCCGGAGATCCTTAGTCCGTCAACGACCTAGTGGCCAAACTTTTGCGAAAACTCTCTATTATTAGAGAGTTTTCGCAAAAGTTTGGCCACTAGGTCGTTGACGGACTAAGGATCTCCGGGCTAACGATCTAAGGTCGTGAAAGTTAGGTCGTTGAACGACCTAAGCTGATTCGATGGGTGACACTAACGTTAACGTTGAACTGTTCTCATCATATTCTCATCACTTGAAGATTTCAGTTTAAAAAGCCGTTTTTAGTTTTCATCTTCGCTAGTACAATTATATGGTTGTTGATAGACTAGCCAGGTACAATTAATTAAGATTTTCCAGTCTTGAAGGATCACAGAAACATTTCCTATTACTATTTTCAAATGGAAAATAATGTAGGGTTGTCCACAGACACATGACAAATTAGCCAAAAAACTGTAAAGTTGTCCGCAGATATAGAGAAATTAGCCAGGTACAATTTATTGACATTTTCCAGTCTTCAAGGGTGACAGAAGTATTTCCTAATACTGTTTTCAAAAAAATATAGAAATGTAGGGTTTTTATACAGCAGAAAAACCAAAATCGAGAGAGAAAAAGACGCACGCTATCAGGTAAACCTACACAACACAAACAAATAATCTCAAATGCCAGGGAAGAAGGCAAGCCATGCGATGAAGTTTCCTTGGTGGAAGGTTAGTACGGGAAACGGCCCATACGACCTAGTGCTAGGACGTTTACGTAGACCTGTGGCATCCAACGTTGACGAGCAAAGTTAGGTCGTTCCCACCCAAACATGCGCATGCGCAGTTCGCACTTTCCTTCGTACGTAGGCCTTAGCCCGTCAACGGGCTAGTAGCCAAACCTTTGCGAAAACTCTCTATTTTCTCTATAGATTCTTCCGTTGTAGTGGCATATATAAATGTTGCTCTTGAAAAATAGTTATGGGCGTTCACTGTATTTCACGTTTGCGCATGCCCAGACGAAATAATTTCCATGATTTTTGAACAGGACCACTGCGATCCAACCCACGTGTACCCTCTAAATTTCAGCTCTCTACGACTTTTTTCGCGTAGTTTGAAGCGTTTGAAAATGGTCTACATTTCATGTTCGCACACGCACAGATGAAAGTTACATTATGATTCACATGAAATTCATTTTCAACTATCAAAGTGTTATTCCTGATCGACCCACCAAGTTTGAACTCATTTCAACTATATTTAGGGTAGTTATGGACGTTCATAAGCTTCGTTCTTAGTGGGCGTTCTGACAGTTCTCGAACTCATAAGAACTGGGACGGAAAATCCCGGGGTGTTCCGGAACTTGAGGAACCGCGTTCTGCACTGCGAACGATTTCAGAACTGGAAGTGGAATAACCGCGCATGAAATAAATGCGCATGCGTCACCTACGTTCTTGAGTTCCAGTTCTGACAGTTCCGAAAAAAATCGGGGACTGTCAGAACCGTTCGGAACTGGATTCGCAAAACACTGCGAACGCAGAACTCAGCGTTCTCGGCATTCCGGAACTGGGCGTTCTGGTACTGCGAACGACAAAACTCGACTGCGCTTGCCCAGAACCGTTCGGAACTGGCAAAACGCACACTGAGAACGAAGCTTAAGTATTTCACGTTTGCGCATGCGCAGACGAAAGTTAGGGTTTTTTTCAATGATTTTAGTGTGGGACCATATGTGACCTTACCCGCACCTACCCTCCAAATTTCAGCCCATATCGACCATTGTTGCGGCGTATTGATAGCAAGCCGCCCCCTGATCTCCACTTGTTTGTAAATACCTAATTAAGGTGGGAGAAAGGATGATGGGAAAGGGAGGTCGCGAATCATGAAGTTCATCGCAAGCACAACCCACTTTCCCAGCCTTCATTCCATCGCCAGTCTACTTGACAAACAGATCTCCTTCGATTTGACCTCATTTTCTTTTCGCACTTTTCACTGTGCTCCACGTGGTGTGTAAAAGGCTTCTAAGTCCTTCTGGAGCTTCATTCTCCCTAACGCCGCACCTCCGCTCAAGCTGGACGACAACTTTAAATCCGGATTTTCCTACGTTTTTTCATATAATTCTGCAAGAAAGGAACGAGCTTCTTCAGCACATCCGCATATATTGCTCCGTCTCCGACGCAGAAAATCGTCCATCCGTACCCGAACATCGATATTATACACCATCGCTTCCATCACTACCATATCCCGGTCAGACCACCCAATTTTCATCTTAAATCTCCCGACTTTGACACGTCACTACAACTATCTCGAACTCAACAGAAGTATTTTCTTTCGTTTATTTCTCTGTAAAGAGCGCTCTAGGAATAGATAGGATCTCGATAGGTGCCTACACTAAACTCGTCGCAACTGATACTGATGAGCTTCAATTAATTTTTTTTAAATAGGTTTTCAGTTTATTTTATCCAAATATAATACAGTCCGCTATGCAATAAAACAGATTCAATGAATTGATCGGTTGTTCAATTATTAACACCTCTATTCACGAAACAACCATTATTTCGGGTAGTTATGGGCGTTACAAGGCTACCACAGGCAGACAGACACGGAACCAGAAATGTTCCTCGATGTCTGAACAAAATGATAGTGGAAATTTTCATTTTGTAGGAAATGTTGACCATTACCTTGTAACGCTTCTAACTGCACCAAAAATAGTTGTAGAGAGCTGAAATTTTGAGGGTGCACGCAGGTTGGATCGCAAATGGTCCTGTTTCAAAATCATGGAAATCGTTCCGTCTGCGCATGCGCAAACGTGGAATACTTGAAAGGCCCATAACTACCTTATATATGGTTAAAATGAGTTCAGATTTGGAGGGTCGATCAGGAATAATACTTTCATGGTTCCATATGGGTTTCATTGGAATCGTACGATAGCTTTCGTCTGCGCATGCGCGAACCTGAAATGCTGACCGTTTCTTTGTAACGCTTCTAACTACGCGAAAAATAGTCGTAGAGAGCTGAAATTTTGAGGGTGCGCGCGGGTTGGATCACAGATGGTTCCGTATCAAATCGGGCCTACCCAAATATTCTATACATTCATGTGATTCACGTGAGGAAGCTGTACTGCCTACTCGAATTGGCAGACGTTTTTTCTCTGTTGTTGGTCTAGTGGTGACAGTGACTTTCACGTGAGTGGTGAGTAATAAAGTTCTTGCTTCCATTTTTTTTTGTGTGCATTTTCTCCGTTTTCGTTTTCACACTTCGTTTTGGGGTCGATAGTTATATCCGTATGGATACTGTGAACCCAGTAAAATGTTGAGGTTTTGTAAGTTCGCTGCGTGGTACACTCGTACCAATCAGAAGCGTCAGAAATTCATACGTCGTAGTGGCCTTTTTTCAAAAATTTCAATTTACTGAGATAATTTTAAAAAACCAAGGAGTGCCAATTTTCGCGAATGAGCCACTTTTTTACAACTTTAAGCCGTTTTATATCAATAAAAATACCCCAGCAAATCTTGCGCATAGCCCATTTCATGTGCTGACTGACAGTCATGAAATTTCACTCTCATTTGTAGAGCTTAGTATGAAAATAGTTTTGTGATTCTGAACTAGTTTGAGTCAATCAAGTAGTTTTGCGTTGGTTGTGATTCAGCATTTTTGCAAAGGTAGATACTAATATGTTTCCAGTAAAACATGGTTGCTGTCAGAGAATCCTCTGCCTCAGTCAGAAAGAGTTGAGGAAAAGTCAGTTAAATCTTGAATCTTTATTGGGCAGCCACTCAGCAAAGAAAATTAACGACAAGCTTTGTTCACACTGGCTTTTTCTGACGGTTAGCTGACTCCTAGAAAACCCCAAGAAACCATCCACGATCCAATGTTCCAGGAGGGTTTGAGTGATAATGGTTGGGAATCGAGAAGGCAAGTGCATGCAGTTTCTCGTCCGCCCTATCTTCTGTGTACTGGAATAACTATCACAAAACTAGTGTTAGATAGTCAGGAAACACTGCTAACAGGCTGTTATGGATACTGTACGGTCCGAAAGGAGTCCAAGAATCACTGCAAACGGCTTAACGCCTTTCTGACGATAAGATAACCGTCAGATGGTCACTTTGAACAAATCTCATAGCTGCCTACTACCTGTGTACCTACCTACATTATTATCAGTTACCCAACTTAATCAATGGAACAACATGTTTAATATAATAGATTAGACAGTCAATAGATCAACATGAGTTTACCTACTTTCTATTGTAATAGACGATGAAAGTACTGTTGGGGGCTACCAAATCCATTTACGTCCTACACCCATGTCTGCACCTGTTACCAGGGGATACAAATTTGCTCCTCTTGATAAACCGAAGGAATAATAAAGTTAATGTGTAGAAATGTGGTACTCGGTCATGAACGAGCAATGTTTATCAATATTGTTAGACATTTCAAACATGAGGATAGTACAAGACCAACAACTACAGGGTAACTACAGAAGGCAGTCTGCAGTCTTCTATTTCTGCTCTGCGGTTCGACTGGCGTGGAATTGTTATTCTAATGATGTGCGATCGTAATATAAACACATTGGTTATTGTCGGGAGGATTTGAAAATTGCGTGTTTAGAGGGTTAGCGTGTTCTAAATTACCTTCGAGGACTGCGGGGTTTTGCATTCGTCTGGATCAATGTCGTTGGGGTGACTTGCAAACCCCTCTCGATGGTGTTGGGGGTGCAGTGTATCGTTTCGCCTATTTCGATGTATCGTTCAAATCCGTCGATTACCTTTTCGATGTGTAAAGAGGGTTGTACAGCTCATTTTTGGGTCGGGTGGGAGGCAGTCCTATATTTTTTTTTCATTGATGTTTATTTACATGGACATTTACCTCAGCCCAGTTGAAACCTACAAACCTAGTAACGTGGGATGATAAAAATAATGTAGTTAATGATATAAAGGTGTTGTTTTTTCATATCCCAAGGTGCGAGTGTTTCCACACAAAAAGGGAAACCCTTAAAGGGCTGTTACAAATGTGGTTTTGGGGGGTTGGGGCTTACTTCTCAATGACATCAACGTATGCTCTTTTCTTGCAACTGCTTTGCCTCTCGTCGATGTTAGGTTGTTGAGGAAAAAAATTATTTAAAAATAAAAATAGAAAAACTTTAAAAACCAAGTTTTTAAAACGGACTAAAAAGTATAAAATAATTTCTCATAGCCATTAAAAAAATACGTGGGGCGCATGCGATAGATTATTATCAAGTAAGAAGTGTAGGGAGCAGCTGTTCTCTATTATTATTTGTTACTTGCGGGGCGCACTTTTTTTTTTTTAAATAGTTATTTGTGCTTCCTCACTACCGAAGGTAGAAAAGCCTTGGATTCGTGATTAAAAAAATGCATGTCCTCCAAAATTAAAATTTCTACTCGCCTTTTTCATTTCGGAAATCAGGGAACATTTTTGGTTCCGTGTCTGACTGTCTGTAGTAATTCCTTGTAAATCCCATAACTACCCGAAATAATGGTCGAAATGTGCTGATTTGGAGGGTAGGTGCGGGTTGAGTCACAGGTGTTCCCGTACCATAATCATTGAAAAAGTACTGTAAATTTCATCTGCGCATGCGCAAACGTGAAATACTTGAAACGCCCATAACTACCTTAAATATCTTTGAAATGAGTTCAAACTTGGAGGGTCGATCAGGAATAATACTTTGATAGGTCCACATGAATTTCATTGGAATCTACTGTAACTGTCGTCTGCGCATGTGCGAACATGACATGTTGACCATTTCCTTGTAACGCTTCTAACTACGCGAAAAATAGTCGTAGAGAGCTGAAATGTTGAGGGTACACGCGGGTTGGATCGCAGATGGTCCCGAATCAAAGTCATGCATTGATACTCCACCTGTCCACTGAATGAACCTACCCAACTGTTCTATTCGTTTATGTGATTCATGTGAGGAAGCTATACTGCCAACCCGAATTGGCTGACTTTAAATGGCTACGAGAAATCATTTTATACTTTTTGGTCTGGGGGTCTATTCACTAAGCCAAAGAGCCTCTTTCAGGTCCGACTCTCTCTTTTGGCAAAATAGATTTTTATAGTATCCATGACAGGGTTATTCAGTAACTTAAAAGAGAGAGTTGGCGGCCATCTTGGCATTCTCGATCTCTTTCAGAGAGACAGCTAGTTAGGTGTATTATATCTACACAAAGAAAAAATTTTTTAAAAAGGTGGCTTTTAAAAATGTTCTATATTTAAATAATTGTTTACTCTTTGGTCATTAGACAATGCTGTACTAATTTTTACCTACCCGGTCCTAGGTTGTTACCGACCCGGGAACATAGGAATTTTTTATCAATAAAAAAAGCGTGGGGCGTTAGGAGATATTTTACTTTTAAAGATTGTTTTTTAATTAAATTTAAAAACCAATTGATTTACGTATTATCAAAGACTATGCGAAATTTCAGCTTATTTTTAGTTAATCAACGTTTTCATGAGTGATTCGTGTATTGTTATCGAAGACTGCATAATTTCAGCTCAGTTGGACTGCATAAGCTCAGTTGGACATAGGAAAGTGGACAAAAAATCGATTACCTACATTGTCCCGGAGAAGAAAGAGAGTTGATAAAAACGTGGTAAAAATATAAAATTTTGTCAGGTATTGATTTTAAAAACTGTGAAAATATTTGGAAAAAGTACGATATTGTCTGGGAAAAGTATGACTGGTTGGAAGAAAGTAAAGTTTTCAGTAGAACAACCTACAGAATAGGCTCTCTACAGTTACCTGCTCAAGTATGTACCTATCCCGACTTGTGCCATGGGTTTAATTCTTTAAAAATCAGCGTGAGTTCCTTCAGAAACTCCTATTATCTCAGTTTTTAAACAAGGGGGGGGGGGGGGGGCGGGGGGTTATGTGCTAAAAATTATAGCTCTTGTTTTGGTAGAGTTGACGCAGACTGGCCTTCGAAGTGTAAAACGTGCTACCGCACCTCACTCATTTAGACCAACCTGTGCCAGATCTGCTTACCTGAACGGCATAATTTTCAGAAGGTTTTATTGATATTTGATAGTCATCAATATCTATCAGTCCTACAGTCAAAGAACTTTAATATAATTATTTTATATTATAATGTTTTACATAGCATTTTCAAGGGTAACTTTCAATCAATGACCAAAATTTAAATTCGGGATACTAATCCCTTACCACCGACACCTCTGAAGACAGTAAAAGTGTAAAGTGGTGGCAATGGCGTGTCCGAGATGGAAATTAAAATTGAGAGTGAACACATAAAAAAGAAAATGTTTCGGTACATCTTCAATACCTAATTCTCTAATGTATGTCATGAGTCAATCAATACGATAGGGACAAATGATCTGTGTAATTAGAGCGAACTATGATGAGTTCGGGTAATGACTGAGGAGACATGAACCAGCCAACCCGGTTTCATCTCAGGGACATCTCTTTCTCGGGTCGATAATTCAGCTTTTATAGAGTTCTATTCGTCCGTTTCACAAGACACAATTATTATTATGTGCGATCATTCAAACGTACAAGACGTGCAATTGTGATAACTGGTTTATTTAATCACGTTTGTGCTTTCTTGATTACGAAGAAATGCGTAGGCTATTTGAATGATATTTTCACCGTGGTTAAGCTAGCACCTCAGTTTGACGACGAAAAATGCTTGATATATCTTGAAACCGGAGGATTTTATTCTGAAACAAGAAGTCAGCGCTGAAACTCATGTCAGTTCAAATTGTTAATTCAACACTATTGAACTAACGATTACAAAGATTACTTGGATATGTTGTTATTGCCATAAAGTATTTAAATGTCGGACAATATGAAGACTTGGAAGTTTCAATGGAAAAAAAAAAACTAAGTATTAGCTTAAAGTAGGTGTGTAATTATATTTCTCAAGAAAAATTGGGATGTTAAGACGAACGTTAAGTTAGTTACAAGCAAATTATAAAATTAACGAATAGGTACTCGAAAAGCGTTCAGAAAATAAATTTTGTTGTATATTATTGTAGTGATTGGGAGTCTGATAGACGAGTCGATCGCTTGATTGAGAATGGTTGCTTTATTGGTGGCACCCTGGCTCTTTTATAGTCCCCTTGACAAGGTCAGAGGGGGGTCGGGGGGTCCCCACTCTGAGTAACAGCATGTTCAGACACAATTTGAGTTGTGGAGGAGCAGCCGATCACAACACTGCTCCCCCCAGAATTTAAGTAATTTTCAATTTTAATTAAATTTTCTTGATGTCGCTGTGGCTGTGGCCGGGCGTGGGAGGTGCGTGTGTTGGGTCCGAGTGGTTTGTCCGGGTGGCTGCTGTGGTCATTGTCGTGGGGTGGCGGTGGGTCGAGGCCGATTAGTGGCGTGGGTGCCGGTGCGGGCGCGAGATATCCCGCTGGTGCCATATGTGGTTCGTGCGGTAGCTCGGGCGCTGTTTTGCGTTGGCGTGCGAGGCTTGGACTTCCTGCGGGGGTTGGTGCGAGCCGTGGGCGGTGCGGCGGCGAATTGATGGATCGTGAGTGGCGTACGGTAGGTCGTTCGTGGTAGCGTTTTGTGCTGTTGAAATCTGCGTGTCGGCAGTCCACGTGAGCGTGCACTCGTGATTCTGTTGTGCTTGCGGTGAGTTGAAGACGGAGAATCGTAGCGGCTCGTGGAGTGGTTCGATGCTGCAAATTAGTGAGGCCACGGAACGTGCGTTGGTTGAGGTCAATTTGCGCGGTGAGTCGGTAGTCCACGTGAGCGTGCGGTCGTGATTCGATTGTGCTTGCGGCGAGTTGAAGACGTAGAATCGTAGCGGCTCGTGGTGTGACTCTATGCTGCAGTGATCTGGACCATGCAGGTTCGGAAGGTTTAATGACCCCCGCCGCTAGTAATTCGCCGAAATCCGGGGGTTTTCGGCGAAGTTTCGCATGGCACGGGGGTCCCTTCGTGACGATCTCGTGTGCGTGGTTCGGCGCGTCGCGTGTACTGTTGGAAGGTTCGTAGCCGTCGAAAAGGGCTGGAAACCGGGGCTCATTCGCTGTCGTTCTCGTCGGTGATCGCCGGTGTCGTCTACTGTGAATCACTGTTGTTTCTTCGGCGACGGTAGCCGCTTGAAGAGTTGGTGCGAATGGGAGAAGGCGATCAGCGAGTTCAGCGAGCCGGGTGATGTCTTGTTCTTCGTGTGCCGCAATGTGAAGTCGAAAATTCTCGTGGAGGGCTCGAAGAAAGACGTGTCGGACGAGTGGTGCGGGTGTGTCGGCCGGAAGTGCTCGGGTGAGTCGGCGAGCGAGGATCGACGGTAGTTCGTCGTCGGATGTCGGCTGGAGGAGGGCGGTGAGCCGTGAACCATCTGAAGGTGCGTGTGTCGCGAGAAGGCGTGTTTTGAGCGTCTGGTAGCTACTGGTGTTCGAGGGGCTGATGTCGGCGCATAGATCCGCTTGTCGAGGTTCGAGGGCGAGGAAGGCTCGGGCGAATTTCGCATGTGGCGTCGTGAGGCCTTCGTGTGCGAGGATGAGCTCGAGTTGGGCGAACCAGACGTGCGGGAATGCGGGGTCGAACGGCTGGAGCTTGAGAATCGAAGGAGCGCTCGCTTCGGGTGTCTTTTGCGGTTTCTGCTCCGTCATCTTCGGTTTTCTCTTCGGTGCCAGTCCGGTGAGGTGTCAGCTTGAAGTGTGCTCGGCGCCGGCGTCCGTTTCCTTATATAAGGATCGGTGATGGTGGGGCGAAGTAGCGGGAGGCGCTGCGATAGCCGTCGAGGCGGGCGTCGGAGTGGGGCGCCGCTGTGGCGTCGGTGGGGGCCGCGCGTGGAGGGGCTCGTTGAAGCGGAGGCGGGGCTGCGACGCTGTCAAACGGCGGGCGCTGGCGGTGGAGCTCACACGTCGGATGTCACCAGTGTAGTGATTGGGAGTCTGATAGACGAGTCGATCGCTTGATTGAGAATGGTTGCTTTATTGGTGGCACCCTGGCTCTTTTATAGTCCCCTTGACAAGGTCAGAGGGGGGTCGGGGGGTCCCCACTCTGAGTAACAGCATGTTCAGACACAATTTGAGTTGTGGAGGAGCAGCCGATCACAACACTTATATTTTTATTTGTCAAAAAAGATTACATTCTAAAAATCCAGTAATAAAAAGAATTCAATACAAAATTCTAACCAAAAATTCTATTATGTTTCGAGTTGACTCTCAGTAAAGATTTCCTATTCGTTACTAAATGTAAACAGCTCTCAAGTTCTTTGATTTAAATTATTATTAGATTTTTGTCCGGGGATATGCTGAAATGGAGTTTTTGGGTGGTGATTCTTCGTTTTAAATAACTGCAATTTTCAGCTAGAAATGTGTTGTTTTGGGAGGTTGATCTTTCACAGTTCTGCCAGGACCCCCTTGTGACTAAGTTCATTCGACCTTCCATACTGTCCCCCCCCCCCCCACCCCCCCCCCCCCCCCTTGTTTTAGATCTAGAATCGCCATTGGTGTGCAATTTTGTGTTTGGATATATCTCATAGCGGTTATTTGGGTGGGTAGTTTATCGCAAGAGCGTTCACTGACTGCTGCCGTTGTTTCACCGGTAGGCCGAGAAAATGAGTTATCCTGAGCTTTCTCGAGCTGGGTTTGACGTTCGTTATGGTGGAGGAATGCGACCGTTGGCCATTTCTTCTTTGATTGAGTTCCGAGCGCTACTGTCCAACAGTACAATATGAACTGAAGACCATTTCGTTGTGATGTTGAGTTACTATGGTTATCATGACCATACCATGACCGTAAATCTAAAGAAACGACTCCTACTTACCATACCCTGTAGCTCTCCAGTCCTATGTGGCCTTTGGCTGGTGAACCGTTTCCCTCCATCGACTCCAATTTTGTGCTGCATCTCGCCAGTTTCAAACTCCCAATCGGTGAGTGTCTTTGTCCACCACATCACCCTATCGGCTTCTCTGTCTCACTATTCTCCTCGTGCCTTCCTTCCTTGCTTGTCACCGCCATCCGTGGCACTCTTCCGCTATCCTGTCGACTTCATCACCCCATCGGCTTCTCTGTCTCACTATTCTCCTCGTGCCTTCCATCCTTGCAGTCACCGCCATCCGTGGCACTCTTCTGCCATCCTGTCCACCTCATCACCCTGTCAGCTTCTCGGTCTCCCTATTCTCCTTGCACCGTCTGTCCTTGCAGTCACCCCCATGCGTGGCACTCTCCGCCATCCTGTCGACCTCATCACCCCATCGGCTTCTCTGTCTCACTATTCTCCTCGTGCCTTCCATCCTTGCAGTCACCGCCATCCGTGGTACTGTTCCTTCCGCCATCCTGTCCACCTCATCACCACATCGGGTTCTCTGTCTCCCTATTCTCCTAGCACCGTCTGTCCTTGCAGTCACCGCCATGCGTGGCACCCTCCGCCATCCTGTCGACCTCATCACTCCATCAGCTTCTCGGTCTCACTATTCTCCTCGTGCCTTCCCTCCTTGCTTGTCACCGCCATCCGTGGCATTCTTCCTTCCGGCATCCTCCGGACATCGCAGTCTTCCAGCTTCGACGAAGCTGACAATATTCTCATTACCGAGAATCGTCTCAATCTCAGTGTTGGTGCGGATACGCCATCTTTCTGCTTTGCATACGCCACCACATATTCACCGAATCACTTCTCACTCAAAAATTTGGAGCGCTTCATATCCGTAACAGTCAGGCACCAAGTTTCAGAACCATTGCACACCACTGGTCTGACCACGGTTTTATAAAGGTTCAACTTGGTGCCTTTGCACCAAGGCCATTATGCGCTTACAGAGTTTTCGCTGTTCAGGGATGAAGCGAGGTAGGTGAAACGAGACGTTTTCGAACTCGAGGTCAGCGTTTCCAACTTGAACTTTCAGGGCGCCGGTATTCCTTCGGGCTTCTTTAGGGGGCATATTTGGTCTTCTGTTCGTTGGCATGTAGGCCCATTTCAGTTCATAAGAAACGCCCCCCTGTCGTTCCCAAAGTTTCACGCAGTTTTGAGTTGCTCACGAATATTATTGAAGGTGCTCTGTCGTGCAGAACCACTTAACACCTAATCATATCACTTCAGGTACTATCGTCGGTCCCGTCTCCTTCGATTCGTTCCGTATGTTTTCCTGGATTGTTTGTTACGTGTCGCAAGAGGGATCGTGGTTGATGAAGGTGATGTAGGTGGAAATGTAATCGAAACATCTCCATGTCCATATTTTGGTACCAGTTTGGTAAGACCATCAATCTTGAGGCTCCCATTAAATAGTGTGAAATGAGCTTATCGATTCCTCCTCTAGCCACCTTGGTTAGTGCGGAGCGTCAGCTTCCCTCGTCACCTTGGTGGATTAGTCACCTTGTGATGTTTTACCGTGAGGTATGAAAAAGGAAACCGGATTACGAGTTATCGTTCGTGGGTTGTTTAGTCACGGCCTGTGATAAGCACATGTGCGCTCTATCATCTACGGAGCATCGCTTTTTATAACATTTGCACGAAACACCTGCTTGTTCTGATCACTCATGTTTGATCTGATACCTCTAATTAGTTGTCCTGCACGTCTCGTAGTGGGTCAAAGACTCCCGGCTGATTGAAACCACGATCCGCCTCACCCCACCTGCCAAATTTGGCCAAAATTGCAGCTAAATCGTTGTTCTCACCAAATTGTTCGTCGGTGAGTCATTCCATAAATAATCACCTGTCGTACATTTACGCGCATTAGTTACACTGCCTACATTGTATACCCCATTACGACCAGTGTTGAGCTGTCTTGTATGCCTCATTGTGATAATAAAACGCTGATGAGTCGTTTTGTTCACCAATTTGCTCCGTAATATACTAGGATTGCCCTTTTTTTAAATTACTTTTTAACGTAGGTATCTGTTTACCTCTATTGATACCATTTCATAGTGGAAATGAGTATTTTACGTGCTCATCTAATCGGGCGTTTAGCTGACTCTTGGGTATCCAATTCCCGATGCATAGATGACTGTAGTTTAGATTCAATAATATATCAGAGTATATTGTATTATATATTAGTAATATAATACAATGAAAATATATTATATTAGTACATTAGAATCAGGTAAGCTTTTGAGAAAGCATACTTGATGCGATGGTGTCGGTTCGCCCTGGGACGTCTGATTCTCAATATGGATCATCATCTAAAGATACGACCTGCTTCCCACGCGCTCCGAATTCATTCCTTCTCCCCACGTTCATTTTCATTTAGGTCCCGCAAGTTTTCTACTTAATCTGATCTTGGGTGGTTTCGTGGGAAGCTGTCTGTGCCCGAGCAAGTGGTTTGTTTCCTTCCCTGCCCATGAACTCTCTCGCCGAATACACGAAAAAAGCGTACAGAGCAATAATAAACTGTGCACCGGGAATCCTGCAACAAAAAAAAGTACAGGATCAAGGTCGTACAGATGACGAGAGTAAGCCATGACGTCACAATATGTTGATGAGTACCTATAGATGGGCATTTTATAATCAACGGTAGGTTTGGGATCAACATCGCTTAGTTTCTCGGGGCTGATGGTCCTTTAAAATCTATTGTAAAAACTCTGATTTCCATCGCAACTCGCATTTCTGGCTTTGGTCTGGAAAAATAATGGGAGATAATTGTGTTACTATCATTTTGGTGGTTTGTACGCTTTTTCCGCTCATCAAATTTACCGTTTACCCCCGCCAATTGCCGCTGTTTCCTCATGTACGCTTATTTCGCTGTACGCTTTTCTCAGTGTCTGTTCCTTTTAAGAAGTCATGCAATATTCCGAGCAGTCCGGTAAGTTGACGCATGTGGTTTTCTGAGGTTTGAAGAAATTTCGGGCAGCATCGACATACCATTAACACCACTGTACGACTTTACCATCCTCCAAGAAGTCATTACTTACCGATAAACGTTGTTTGTCTTTACCGTCCGTATTCTATAACGAGCTTCGCGTGCTAGAACAGACGCTCCTGGGGTTGGGGGGAAAACACCCAACAACCGAACTGTACTCCACCCCTGTTTACTGTCACCCACCCTGCAGTCTTCCTGGGATGCATCATCCCCCGAAGAACATGAGGGAATCGATTCCTTGAGATCGATTTGGAAGCCTCCAGCCAGCCGGTTCCCCGTCGTGACCTTCCTCCCTTCCGTACCGCTGTTCCTCTTCTCTTTCCCCTCCACATCGACGTGATGTGGTAGAGTCAGACCGCCTACTCTTGTTTATTGTCTTTTTGGAAACATGTACAACGATAGTAAAACACGCCTACTAAGGTGGACCTTATAGGGACCAAACTGCACCAGCTGATAATGCATGAAAGTTGGATGGGGGGGGGGGGGGGGAATCTGGAGTTGAGGGCATTACAAGGATTTCACTTAAACGTGAGATTTTGATGAAGATTCGTCTGGAGTTAGGGCGATTCCGTAACTCCCGCGAATTTCTCATCATTTGGTTTCACGCTTCTGGAATTCGGTGGTTCGGCCAGGATTTGTAGAAACGAACCTAATTCGTTCAGAGATGCCAGAAACGTGAAAATGCGAATGGATAAGACTTCCTGGACAAGAATTTTCCACCCTCCAAAAGCGTCCACACAACTTGAGCTAGCCTCTGGTAGATTATGGAGCAATAACTGCCTACTGTTTCATGTATTTTGCAATAAATTAACTCATTAGTCACAAGGGTGCTATACTCCACACCTGTCAGAAGTTTTCCAAAATCGCAAGATGTGCAATATGATGAATTTATCCTTGTAAACTAATATATATACATGTTCCACAGCTGTTGAGCTGTGATAATCGTCTGCTTGTTGATGAATCAATCACATTATTTAAATTGATGCTCCTCCTTACCTTCCTGACTCACCCAAGAGGTGCTGTATAATTTGAGGTTTGACTGGAAACTGATGGATGGCAACTGCAAAAGCCCATTGTCTCCATCCACTGTTGGGATGCTTTGTCATTCTCGTATTGATAAATCATACTGCACAATATTATATTGTGCACCCATACCTTCCAGACGTCCTTAAAGATAGCACTCCGTAATAGGTGCAGTACATGTGTGGATGGCTATTATTATTAATTGGTAAGTTGCAGTTTCAATACAATCTTGCACTGTGCTGTATGTATTGTTATGATCCATTCATGTATCAATCTCGAGAATTTATGCTAGATTTCGTTGATATTGGGTCGAGCTGTAGACATCTCCCTCCCCAGCTCGCTAGCGCTTCTGGAGGTTCCGACTCCAGTTACTCAGCCGTCCTACTTCGCTTATCAATAGCCTTACCGCAGCTCTCTCCGTCAACTTTTCCTCCGAATTCAGACTTTTCACGGCTCTAATTTTTCAAAACTAATCAACCTAAGCCCGTCCCGACTTGCATTTCCTCTGCACCAAACTGGCCGAGCCCGCATTCGAATCCCTTCGTCGTGTTACTTATCTGTGTAACGTCAATCCCGTTTCTTTGTGATCATGCTCGGAAAACTCTGACGGTTTTACGCGAAAAACCCGTGACACGGGCGCGTATCCGAATTCCGTACTTACGTGCCACTTCTGACTGCAACTGACGTTGGTCTGTCGCCCGAAAACATCTGGTGAGCTTACAGCAACCTTCTTTTTTGTATTTTTTTTTTCTTGCATAACAGTCACCGAAAGGTTACCGACCTTGAGGTATGCCGTATATACCACCTGTCAATGTTTATGTCTTTCTGATGGATCATGATTAAGTATGGAGATCCTACAAACTTTTACCTAAGTCCGAATCACCTCCCACTTTATTGATCCATCAGTTGGTCTCATTTGGCTGATTTCAAGCTTACACCGAAATGAATTGGTATTTTGATACCTACCTACTATAATACACAATGTAAATGCATTATCAGACATTCAATCTTGCTGATTAGTTCTTGCTAACATGAACTAGCTCCCAAATAATAGCATGTTCCACTATTAATATGTATATTGGGGATAACTACCAGTAGATCCATTGTTATAATTAGGCTGGAATCACTATCGCACTTACCAAGAAATAATTTTGTGTATCTGGGAATACATAGTTTTGCCACTCTCTAAAAACCCAAATCTGTATCACACTGGAGGTATGAATTTATCGATTTAACGTATTTAAAAAAATCCACTATTCCTCAGTGCTTTACATATGTCTCAGTCAAATTTTGATACCATTTCCGTGTTCTTATTAGTGTTGGGTTTCAAGCTCAGCCTGTGACAGATCAATTTGTTTCGGCAGTTTGGTGTGATAGACCAGAACGACTTAGATTTTTTCAACAACGCTGAAAAAATCTAACGGGTGTTGGTGTAACTATGCAGTGCCTGTCAGTTTCCTGGTCAAACTCGACTCGAGATAGATTCACCTACGTTAACATGTTCAGAAATTACGTTGAAAAACAGCAGAAAATAACTCGCAATAGGAACGCAGCCTTTAGAGTTTTGAATTCACGAGAGTGAGCGCTCGCTGAAACTGATGTTGCATGTGTTGATGTTTTTCCAACTTGAACGAATATTCTGCCACTGCCTCAGTTTTCTTTTGAATAAATCTCGTTCCATTTTCGTACGTTCTCGGCAGATGTTTCACCCTTCTGGCGCCCTCCAATCGATTTGTTTATCCAGTGACCTTTGACGTAAAAGTTGGAAATTGTCTTCCTGCTATGGTAATTTATATATATATATATATATATATATATATATATATATATATATATATATATATGCGGACTGCTTCTGTCAATCTTATCAGAAATGTTCATGGAGATCGTGCTTTTTGTTCCAAGATGGTTCAATTATGGAATATGTAGCTCCACTCTGCGCACGCTCAATGTGAAAATCCTGTATGATTTTATTCAAAATTTGAGGGTAGACCATTATTTGGAGTGGATTTACATACGATATTTGAACGTGCGCTTCATCTAATTAATTTTGTGAGATTGAGGGTCGATCACCGAACGGATATCAGACAGCGAAGTTGGCGGGTGTTCAAAAATTTGTCCTTCGTCTCAGAAAGCACGCGATGGGCTGGTCAAGGTCAGAAGAGACCGTTAAAAATTGTGCTCCAGTCAACGCCTTCTCGGGCTCGTGATAATGCTCATTTCATTCTGTCATGTCTGCCACATATTTCTATCACGCAGTGAAATCTGTTCTATAATTTTGGTTAATTCTGACAAGTGTACGCTTTAACGGGTGGACGGATTTTAGCGCAGTTTTGTGCAAAATGACGACTGCCAAGGGAAGGATTATGGCTTTTCGTTTCACCTCCCTCTTTATTCGTCAAATTGGCCATCCCTAGCGACGTCCGGGTTAAATTGTTCAAGTTGTGAAGTTTTTACGTTGTTACCACGTTAAGAATTTTATTTTGCGGTTGAGTTTCTGTAAACTGAAGGTGTCCCCCCCTCCCCTCTTAATTTGCGCATGCTTTTTCTGCCCGACGGGCGGTTAAGTTCGCTAGTACTGTACTAAATTAGGTGCGAAATATTGGAATAGAAACATCATCAAGTTGTTGGTTTAAAGGCCAGCGAAAAAGAACTGTACATGTAGTTGTTGACAAATCGTGTGATTTAGTTCAACGTTTGGATAATCATAAAACGCGATTTAAGTACTTCATCTCACTCGCTTCGCCCTTTCAGGTGAACCTCATATATTTATACACGTCATTTTAATACTGTAGGTCCACCATGTGATTCACCATGGTGAACGGCTCATGAGGTTAAGCTGTTCGGACGTGATGATGGAAAATAATCGCAGGATTAGAAACAAAGAATTGTAACATTCGAATAATTTTCCGCTACCGGTGGTTTCTGAACATTCTGAAACTGTGTTTGCAGCATGCTACATGCCCTGAGTCCTACGTTACAGTTATTTGAGAAGTCTTGTCTCATTTTTCGCTGAGGGTGGCACTGTACGCCGTGAGAGGCCAATGACGAACGGTCTGAGTCTCGAAATACAGGTATTCAGAAGACGTCATCGTAGTTGGAAGACGGATCACGAGAACCACAATTTCGATCCATCATGCACCGCTAATTTTCTTTAATTAATCGCCCCTCTATGAAATCGAGAAGTCTCAGTCGTGCATCATGAATTAACATGTGTTTCGGTATGTGCCCTTCGCCAATCTGCATAATCATGAAAATTTCAATTGCGTTTTTGATGCTCCTTTGATATACGAAGAGATAATTTGTGAATTGAATTGAACTGGAATGACTTTTTTTCTGTAAATTGAGCGTACAAATATTATAGCTACATAAAAATTAATGAAATCTAGTTTCCCCGGTGGGTAATATATTTTTGTCTTATTTTTCTATCTGAATAGGCGAGTGGTCTCCAAAATGAAATACACTGCCAAGGTGATGGCACAGGGGCTTCCTCGTCACAATCAGAGTGACCCATTATAAAATAGAACAGACTCGGAAGCAAAATAACATTACATTACATTACATTACATTACATAACATTACATAACATAACATTACATTACATAACATTACATAACGTGAAATATACATGTTACATAACATTACATAACGTGAAATATACATATTACATAGGTAACATTACATTACATAACATTACATAACATTACATTACATTACATGAAATATACATATTACATAACATTACGAGTACGTCCATAATACATTACGTCCATTATACATAATTGCGAAAGTTATGCGTGTTTGAAGAATTTCACGTTAGCGCATGCGCAGAGCGAACCGCTGGCTCTATCATGTTGAAATTTATATGGGACCTCAATGGGCCCTACCCGCTTAATCCCTGAGAATTACATTGAAATTGGGTGAAATCTTTGGTTACTACGGCTGTAACAAGGAAATTGAATCTATTTCACGCCAGCGCATGCGCAGAGCGCACCGAGGGTCCGATCATGCTGAAATTCATACTGGAACTCACTAGGCCTTGTCCAAACAACCCTTGAAAATTTGAGCAAAATTGAATCAAAATTGTGAAAGTTATGCGTGTTTGTTGAATTTAACGTTAGCGCATGCGCAGGGCGTACCGCTGGATCAATCATGTTGAAATTTGTATGGGACCTCAAGGGGCCTTATCCGCACCATCCCTCAAAATTTGAGCTGAATCAATTCAAAATCGTGGAAGTTATGGCTGTAACAAGGAAATGCGGACAGACAGACTCACAGACCGACAGACACGGAACCAAATTTGTTCAGTAGGCTTTGAAACTCAAAATGCAAGTGGAAATTTTGATTTCTGAAGACAAAAATTTTTTGGCTCACGAAAGTGAACACAACGCTTCCGCTGCTTCGCAGACTCGGAAGCAAAATGTCCTCTATCGGGCCTTAAGTAAAAATACACTGCCAAGGTGATGGCACAGGAGCTTCCTCGTCACAATCAGAGTGACCCATTATAAAATAGAACAGACTCGGAAGCAAAATAACATAACATTACATTACATTACATAACATTACATAACGTTAAATATACATAATATTACATAACATTACATAACATAACATTACATGAAATATACATATTATACATAACATGACTTCCATAATACATTACGTCCATTATACATAACTAGCCTGACCGCTCGCTTCGCTCGCTATCCGAGATTCGCTGTACGCAGTATCGTGGAACCAACAAACGACGGAAAAATCCCATACCCTACCGGGTATTTTTGCCCAATTTTATCAAAATCCGTCAAGCCATTCAGGAGTTGACCATGGTCGACCATATTTCCGCTATGGTCAGGGAATTAAAAATGCGCCTACGTTCAACTTGGGAGGCTACCGGATATTGGTGCCAAATTTGGTCGATATCCATTGAGCAATTCGGGATTCGACCATGGAGGGGCCCATGGATGCGCTAAGGTCGACCGCGGGGGTAGTCCGAAGGGTCGATCGTAGATAGAATTTCACGTAGATTACGAATACGCGATAAAAAATAGGGGTTACCATTTCAATTAACGAAGTTGACCATGGTCGACCATAGTTCCGCTATGGTCAGGGAATTAAAAATGCGACGTTGCACAACTTGGGAGCCTACTGGATACTCGTGCCAAATTTGGTCGATATCCGTCAAGCCATTCAGGAGTTGACCATGGTCGACCATATTTCCGCTATGGTCAGGGAATTAAAAATGCGCCTACGTTCAACTTGGGAGGCTACCGGATATTGGTGCCAAATTTGGTCGATAACCGTTGAGCAATTCGGGATTCGACCATGGAGGGGCCCATGGATGCGCTATGGTCGACCGCGGGGGTAGTCCGAAGGGTCGATCGTAGATAGAATTTCACGTAGATTACGAATACGCGATAAAAAATAGGGGTTACCATTTCAATTAACGAAGTTGACCATGGTCGACCATAGTTCCGCTATGGTCAGGGAATTAAAAACGCTGCAAATCCCTGCACAACGGTTTATTATTTTGTATAGAATACCCTCCTGTTACAGATCACAGCTCTATGTATAGATAACCCTTCTATATAATATGATATGTACTATTCTATTATATACATATTATGTAGATCGCAGACCCTCCGTAGGTTAGTACCTAACCCCGTACTCGTTACTAGGTACCTACCTAAATCACGAGTTAAATGTTGCTAAAATAATTCTGCCGATGACAAACAGTACCTAACAAAAAGAAACACACATAATGAAGTTCTGAAAAGAAATTGTTGATGAGGAGTAAAAAAAGTTGCAAAAGTACCTACCAACAAACTCCAGCCCCTTCTACGTAGATGGTATAATGAACCGTTGTGTAATAATTTACCGTTGAGTAATGATTTACCGTAGTAATAATTTACCCATCAATAATACTTCAACGTTTGTTCAAGTTTCACTACCTACCAACAAACTCCAAAAGAGCCATCATTTTTCAAGCGAAATAATATCACAGAACAACCAACTCGACTTCAGACTCCGCCAATATAATCAGGTGATCCCTACCAATGATTGGCCGTATTCACAAATTCCTATTGTGGGCGCGTCTCTGGTTACGAGATTTGGTTTGGATTGTATACAATTTCATTCACACTGGAGTCGAAAATGCCTGTCGGTGCAAACTTCGGGGCCTTACTGTGAACGAACGGCTGGACGTACGATGCTCCGGATGGTCTTAAAAAACTCGCAAGTTCAAGAACTATTTAAAACCGTAAAAATATTTACGTAAAAAAATAGTATAGGCGTTTTGAAAATTTCAACCCCTATTTTGAACCCCTTAGAGATGACTCACAGTAACGTCGAGCTTCGAGGACCAACTAGACGCCGAACGGAACCTATAACCCGAATTTCATCCATTTTTTTTCATGGTAACTAAGAAAAGTGGCCCGTACGGCGTACGGCGGACAGACAGAAATATTTTTATTGCAGTTTTGGATTCTACATACCTTGAAACGTAAACCATCAAATTTTGAGGGGGGGTAAGAATTTTTTTTTTCATGCTCGATTCCAATGGTTCATTATTGAAAATAATAAACCAAAATGCGACGTTGCACAACTTGGGAGCCTACTGGATATTCGTGCCAAATTTGGTCGATATCCATCAAGCCATTCAGGAGTTGACCATGGTCGACCATAGTTCCGCTATGGTCAGGGAATTAAAAATGCGACGTTGCACAACTTGGGAGCCTACTGGATATTCGTGCCAAATTTGGTCGATATCCGTCAAGCCATTCAGAAGTTGACCATGGTCGACCATAGTTCCGCTATGGTCAGGGAATTGAAAATGCGACGTTGCACAACTTGGGAGCCTACTGGATATTCGTGCCAAATTTGGTCGATATCCGTCGAGCCGTTTGGCCGTGCATAGAAGGACAGACAGACAGACAGAGCGCATGCGCAGGGCGAACCGCTGGCTCTATCATGTTGAAATTTATATGGGACCTCAATGGGCCCTACCCGCTTAATCCCTGAGAATTACATTGAAATTGGGTGAAATCTTTGGTTACTACGGCTGTAACAAGGAAATTGAATCTATTTCACGCCAGCGCATGCGCAGAGCGCACCGAGGGTCCGATCATGCTGAAATTCATACTGGAACTCACTAGGCCTTGTCCAAACAACCCTTGAAAATTTGAGCAAAATTGAATCAAAATTGTGAAAGTTATGCGTGTTTGTTGAATTTAACGTTAGCGCATGCGCAGGGCGTACCGCTGGATCAATCATGTTGAAATTTGTATGGGACCTCAAGGGGCCTTATCCGCACCATCCCTCAAAATTTGAGCTGAATCAATTCAAAATCGTGGAAGTTATGGCTGTAACAAGGAAATGCGGACAGACAGACTCACAGACCGACAGACACGGAACCAAATTTGTTCAGTAGGCTTTGAAACTCAAAATGCAAGTGGAAATTTTGATTTCTGAAGACAAAAATTTTTTGGCTCACGAAAGTGAACAACGCTTCCGCTGCTTCGCAGACTCGGAAGCAAAATGTCCTCTATCGGGCCTTAAGTAAAAATATAGGTAGGTTATTGGGTGATTAGATCAAGTGTGTGGCCTTAGTTTTGATTGTCACTGGTGGCGATCTAAATGGAGTTCTTCATTTGATGTGTACGTACCTATGTGACTTACTTAGGCGTCTTCATAATTTCCGTGAATAATTGAGCATCTATTTGTTGATTTTATTTATTTATTTTATTGTCGATTAATTCAGTGAACCCTGATAAGACGTAGGTACCTATTAACATGTATCATGTTTTACCGCTGGGTTTTGTGCTGCAAAATTAAGCACGAGCCGTCATGAAGTACTCATTTTCTTCGCTCCTAAACCTAATTTACACTCACTCCGAAGCTGTAATTTAGTTTGTAGACTCCTTAGAACTTTTACCTGACGATGCATCGGCCCCGGATCAGCTGAGAGGCTCCTAAAGCTAATAATTTTTACGCTATTTACACTCCGAAGCTTTAATTTAGTTTGTAGACTCCTTAGGACTTCTACCTGACGGTGCACAGCCCCTGGATCAGCTGAGAGGCTCCTAAAGCTAATTTCTACGCGATTTACTTGATCTACAATCTGATTAGCATTATTGAAGAAAGAATATATACAAAATCCACAGGATTTTCCCGTCGAAATCAACTACATCGACGCCCAGGTTCATGCCGTGTATCATTTCTCTCCTAATAGACCTAGAAGGCTGAAATTTGGTATGGAGCCTGTATAGGCCTGCTGTATACGGTTGACAAAGTTAGGTCCCTCCCTGATCAGCTGAGTGAGCTCGGGAGCTCATTTCTTTCCTAATAGACCTAGAATGCTGAAATTTGGTATTGAGCGTCTATAGGCCATATCATTCAATACTTACATTACGACGTGAGAAAACATGATACATGATTTTTATTTATTGGTTGCAACAGGAAATTGTTTCTTTTTTTCATGTACCTCAGTGGACGTGTTACTCTGGGTTTCGTTGGTGTAAAAACTTCTTCGTTTTCGATCATACCATGGCCCTGACTCACCTTGGCTATCGATCCCGGAGGGGATCTACCGTGTAAAATAACGTCAGGGGCAGTTGTCAGGTTTTAATCGAGTTAGAGCGTGGACATCCCAAGTGCATATCCGTGTCCTTCTCGTTTCAAGCTGTTGAAAAGTCTGTCAGTTTTGTTAACAATTTTTAAAACCATTGTCAGCGTCACAGCGTTAGAAGGGAACCGGTAGGATAATGCGAGCTGGCAACTTTCGTTTCTGAAATTTTGTTGTTGTTTCAATTTTTATTTTTTCTTGGGCTAATCCAAACATTGTAAATTAACATTGTAATTCCTAGCTAAACAAACATTCCGGATTGAGCATTGTTTTTTCAAAAACATTGCCTTGTTCAGGAAGTTGCCCATCGATACAATTGCTCAGATAACGTGTTTTGGTATGGGAGGTGCTATGTTTTGTTTGCTAGTATTTAGCCGACTGCGAGGGTCAATTAGTTGGTACTTATCCTAAATCAAACAGTTTGCTCCTGTCAATTCCCATTCTTTCGTGATCTGTAAAAAAACAAAAAAAAGTTTAGTTTTTGGTTGGGAAGGGGCCAAAAAATGAGTTAGTGAAAATAGGTTCGCCGACCGATTGGCTCATGGATCGATTACCTACTTCTTATAAATACTTCGACGTTTCAATCTAAATCACTCGCGATGAAATCGTGGAAACCCGTTTCAAATAAAAACCGAATCATTAAAACGTATATTTCCACCGTGAACAAAATGCGCTGTTATACCGGCTTCTACCATCAAACCATCGTCAGTAAAATAACTGGTATATTTTTTGTAGGCTCTGACGTTGGTTTGATCACCGAAACCGGTGTAACTAAGTATTTCGTTATTATTAGATGAAATAGACTCAGTTTCAATAACTGCGTTTTTACTTTTGCTTCGATGTTCCATGAATGATGAATGGACGTCCATTTTTTTGTGTTCTTTCAAATTATAGGTCTAACGGAGAGCTTTCCAAAAAGGTGCTGTATGATGGGTCGGAAATCACTGGAAGTCGGTTAAAACGGGGAAGGAAAAAGCGTGAGACGTTATTGGTATGTATTGCCCTCTCACTTCCGCACATGGGAACCGAGTGAGAGGGAGGTACATACCAGGTGACGTCACGAGTTTGTTCTTTAGCTCATTCCCGCCAAACAGCTCAGATTTCGGAGCTGAAAATTGGGATACAGGGGTTTTCGGGGGTGCTGAATCCGATTCTGTGGTCAAAAGTAGCAAATTCCGACCCACGTCCGTTGCTGATTGGGTGTTGGCTACTTACCAACTAGCTGCTGCTGCTGTCTTTGTTTCGAGAGAGTTGGGAGAAATTTGGCAGGGTTATATTGCTCTGATCGATTTGGAAACCTGTTAGCCGGCCCCAGGTCTCCCCAATTCCCCATCCGGAACAAGAGGACAATGCAAGATGTTCCGCTCCCCCGGTCACGATGACGAGCTGCCGGTCCGCAGGTTCTACTTGCGAGTGAAAACTATAGCAGCTGTGGAATGTGTGGTCTGCTGCTTTAATAGTCTCTAGTTTAGTTAGTCTTTGTTGAGCCAATGTCATGGCCACTTTCTACTTTGAGCGAACATGGTGATGCAATTATGCGCGAGGTAATTATGCATTCCTACTAGGTCCTCTGCCCCCGGTCAGCTGAAATAAAATAATTTCATTATTAGTCAGCATCGAAATTTTCTTTATCCGCAATCGAAATTTTCTGTCGCTTCATACTCTTCAGGACCTCCGGGGAAATTTTTCATCAGGTCCAGCAGGATTTTTGTTAGATTTCAGCTGCTTGACAGCATGTTGAACCTCACATTTCAGAATCTCCGGGCCATCGGAATTCATGCTAGAAATCGGCTGATCCGTCTCATCTGCTAACGAGCTGTGGGCGTAATCCTCCCACAGCTCTGGCCTACAAAGGATTGCCCTCCGGATAATTCCAGCCAGCTGTTTTATCTTATTATAAAGGTTGAAATTGTCATGCATTGGTCGCCGAACTTCGCTGAAGACGGCACCTATGATGGATACTCTTCAGGCCTGTCTGAACGAATGTGGCTTCCTGTTTGTCCGTGTCTACAAATCCTTGCCATGTGCATAATTACGAAAAATTTTAGATCTGTGCAAACGTTAAACCCTTGCCGCTTGCATTATTTTACGAAGTTTTCCGTCCAATTTACTAATTAATTTGACTGTAAACGGATTGAGCCCCAGAGTGTAAAACAGTGTTCAGACAACTAACGAAATGAGCCCCATTTTTCAGAAGGAAAGTACGAAATGAGCCCCATATTTCGAGGTCGAAACCTCAGGCAGCTAACGAAATCAGCGTAAAATAAATTCAAAACCAAATATAATGTACAAAATGAGCGTAAAATATAACATAAAATGTATGAGATGTATAATATAAAAACAGTCAGAAAACTTGATGTTATGTTGATGTGAATAAACTTTTCAGACGTCCCCCTCACGAAACTCAATCTGTCTATCACCTTCAACGAGATTTTTCGCGAATCAGCCTTTCTTCACTAACGGTTTACCGCACTGGCTCACACAGAAGTTCATGAAGCAACCAACAAAGTGGCTCGAATGAACAAAGATAGGCCGATGGCCGGACTGAACAAAGATTGGCCTATGAACGATAACACTCTTCTTCGATGACCAATGATCAAAGTCAACTAGCGATCAGTCAACGACTCATTTAGTTCTTTCTGAAATTCTTTGACGGGGCTCATTTCGTTGTTTTTCACGTTTTCAGACGGGGCTCACTTCTTACGTTTTGGTCGGTGACGGGGCTCAATTCGGGATCTGCGAAAACCAAATATAATGTACGAAATGAGCGTAAAGTATAACGATAAAACTCTTCTTCGATGACCAGTGATCAAAGCCAACTAGCGATCACTTAACGACTAATGTTCTTTCTGAAATTCTTTGACGGGGCTCATTTCGTTGTTTTTCACGTTTTCAGACGGGGCTCACTTCGTTCGTTTTAGTCGGTGACGGGGGCTCAATTCGGGATCTGTGAAAACCAAATATAATGTACGAAATGAGCGTAAAGTATAACGATAAGACTCTTCTTCGATGACCAGTGATCAAAGTCAACTAGCGATCACTCAACAACTAATGTTCTTTCTGAAATTCTTTGACGGGGCTCATTTCGTTGTTTTTCACGTTTTCAGACGGGGCTCGTTTCGTGATTTTTGGTTTTTCCTCAATTTCGGTTGGGGCTCATTTCTTGATTTTCGGTTTTCCTCAATTTTGGGTGGAGCTCATTTCATTGTTTGTCACGTTTTCACACGGGGCTCACTTCGTTCGTTTGAGTCGGTGACGGGGCTCAATTCGGGATCTGCGAAAACCAAATATAATGTACGAAATGAGCGTAACGATAACACTCTTCTTCGATGACCAGTGATCAAAGTCAACTAGCGATCACTTAACGACTAATGTTCTTTCTGAAATTCTTTGACGGGGCTCATTTCGTTGTTTTTCACGTTTTCAGACGGGGCTCAATTCGGGATCCGCGAAAACCAAATATAATGTACGAAATGAGCGTAACGATAACACTCTTCTTCGATGACCAGTGATCAAAGTCAACTAGCGATCACTTAACGACTAATGTTCTTTCTGAAATTCTTTGACGGGGCTCATTTCGTTGTTTTTCACGTTTTCAGACGGGGCTCAATTCGGGATCCGCGAAAACCAAATATAATGTACGAAATGAGCGTAACGATAACACTCTTCTTCGATGACCAGTGATCAAAGTCAACTAGCGATCACTCAACGACTAATGTTCTTTCTGAAATTCTTTGACGGGGCTCATTTCGTTGTTTTTCACGTTTTCAGACGGGGCTCACTTCTTACGTTTTGGTCGGTGACGGGGCTCAATTCGGGATCTGCGATTAATTTAGTAACAGTCCTGGGCGATAGTCCTGAGTCATAACAAATTCCAGTAAGTCATGAGAAAATCGTGTTTTCTTCAGTCTCCACGTCTGTCATGCACCTTTCATCTAGTGTATCCAGGCGTGCAATATCGAACTCAGAAAAGCTAATGTCCCCTGTAATGAATTAATTACCTTCATAAAGTACATATGTTTAATGCCAATTTTCTTCGTTTCATGAATATCTATTATCGTATTTATATAACGTACGTAGTGAAGTGAACATCTATCGCTCGTAGTTGAGTTGACTTGATTTCATAGTCCGTCTATGTCCAAAGGCAGAACGGAGGAAGTTTTGAGTGATATCATTTCCTTGGCCTTCTCTCTTAGTTTGTGGGGCATTCCGATGTAATTGTGGGCGTGGGGGTTCCAACTCTCGAGCGCTGCAAGTCTCTCGAGTGGCTGCGACATCTGCTGCGCCGACAGGGAACTCATAGTTCGCCGGGTCGTCGGTAGACCCCGCGGTGAGGACGGCAGGAAGTTGGAAGGAGGCGTTTTATCAATGGAATGGATAGCCAAACGTTAAACCGATTCCTTCCGAAGAGCTGGTGTTGACTCAGACTGACATCGCTCACTGACAGCGAAATGTTCTCACATGAGATGGCATCTACGGGCGGCAACCGTTTCATCACACATTACGATTCATCACATTTTTAGCGAATTTTCGAAGAAGAGGAAGCTATTGTTCTCGGTCCAAAATTTTTAAAACTCGAATTTCCGAAAGATTTTTATACCAAAATCCGTTTCAGACCATCCTGAATTCACTGCCGAAAGACACCATATATATATATATTTATATATATATTTATATATATATTTATATATTTATATATGTATGTGTCATTCCAGACGATAACTCTAGAAAGAATTGAGATAAAACGTTCAAATTTCCACGAAAAATCTGTCTTGGCAATCGACAGGCTAAGTTCGTAGATGGGCAGAATCGGGTCACTCTAAGGGGGAGTTTTGGGGAGTTTTATGGGGGGAAAATTACCCATAAATTCCCAAAATGAAAAAGTCTGACAAGTGACACCTCATTTTAAAGGTTTTTGTACGCTGAACACGATCGTGAAATCAGAATTGCGATATCTCATTCCGTTCTCAAACTAGAGCACTTTGAAGATGAAGGAACGTGGTTATTTCTTGAGATGTTCTTCCTGGTTCGTCTGCTCTAATCTGATAACGGAATAAATAATCGGAATCGAAGAAATAACTGATTTTATATAAAATGTCATTTTATATAAAATCAGTTATTTCTTCGAAAATTCGCTCTTATAGCCATGCTGCATGACTGTGGTTTTTTTTCTTATATTTTCTTACCTGGTGGTTGGTTAGGAGTATGATAAGTGTGACGAATCGGTTGACGCCCGTGTAGAGATGGACTTAGAACTAGTGTAATCTGTTGCTGACTACGTTGGTGGTTTAAAATTCTATGGGTTATGTATGAATTGACTTGGGTACTCGTTGAAGGTGGGTGAAGAACATATTCTTCAGTACCAAAAACCACCTGGTCGCTCGTGGAAAACTAGTTGTTGCCCAGTCAAATGGTAGTTGAAGTGGACATTTCTGGTGTAGTTGTTTTTTCTGGCTTAGGTACTGTATGTTTTTGGGGGTGCTGAACACAAAGACGTCCAACAAAAATGTTTTCGGCAAGTATGAGATATCATGAAAAAAAACCATTAAAAATAGGTAACAAATTTATTTTGTTTCGGGCTTATTACTAGCAGAGTAAGCTTTGAACGTTCAAGTTTGTCCTGCATTAAAATGAAGACGGGAACATTACCTGCAATTCATGTTCGTAACTTTTTTTGTACGATATACGGTTTCCGCCCAAAGGAGCGTTGAAAAAAGGCGGAAAACACTAATTTTGGAAATTATCAAAAAACACCTTTTTTAGGGAATTTTCCTTCAAAACACGAAAACTAAACAATATTTGGACAAAGCAGATAACATTTGTGCCTAAGAAGTACGGGAAAAGAACCCACAGCTGACAAACACTGGAACCTTATTTTGCGATGTCCGTGATATCTTCAGACTGAGCCCGGCCAAAATAAATCAATCCTTAACTCGAATGGTGCGAGTGAATCTAACTATACGTCAGTTTCAACGAGTCCTTTTCACTTGTTTTTGTTGCAAGTTCACGGAACAGAACAGATCCCGAAATCTGTGTGCAGTACTCTATCCACCAATCTTTTTGATTTAGTAAAATTAACCTTTTTCCAACTACTCGCTATACCTCCCTTACCGTTGTATTATGCGGGCATAATTATTATGTCCGCATTTTTTGAGCAGCGTGAGACTCATTGAGTTTGAAGCCGAGAGCTGGTATGCTTCAGTTTAGGTCTAAAAAATTCGTTCTTTCGCACACATGCTCCATTTGGGCCCTAGTTGTGTCCCGAAACTTCGCAGCCCGGTCGGAATACAGCCAGAGGTGTTATGGTTGAAAAATGGGGGTAAAATGAGCTTTTGAGGTATCTTTTTTCGTGTTTTTAGGGCGAAGAGGAGACCGGATATGAAGTCGATTTTGACCGAAGATAAAGAGTGGAAGTTGTAACGAAGGTTCAGTTCCCGAAATTCTGTTTTTTATGAGTCAAAAACCTGGGAAATGGTCTGAAATCACCATCAATGTGTATATTAACACTAGAAAAAATGTCAACAGGTGAATCAAGACTATTAAATGGCACTATCAATGATCAAAGTTAATTTGAAGAAGAAAAACGCCGCAAAGTCCTTGTTACGTGGGTTTATTATTCTAATGGACATTCCTACAGAAATTCTGGAAATACATTTAAGTATTGTTTCTGTCATGTGCAATTGTTGAATAGCTATTGTTGGTTGTTTCCACCAATTTTGGCCTCCCAGAACACGAATTAGGCTCCTATTTTTGATAAATTATCTTTGATAGCGCCATTTAATTGTCTTGATTCACATGTTGACACTACTTCTAGTGTTAATACACAAGTTTAAGGTGATCTCAGACAATTTCCCAGGTTTTTATACAACCCTGAATTTCACCTCATTTGGTATTCCCGTAGGGGAGGGGGGGGGGGGGGGGGGGTACTCGAACCCTATGAAATCTTTTATTGAACTCGGCTTCGCATGATTCTGTCATGAAGAGCTAATCGCTGGTTGTGTAAACACATGCGAATTTTGTACTGGTACCCGCCCGAGACGATAACCAAAGACGCTGCGACTTCTATACTTGTGACATTTTTCATTTTGAATAACCGTTTTGCTTCCTGACTACCAAAGGTTGGGAAGCTTTGTATTCGCCGAAAAAAGTCGAAAAAATTGATATCCTCTAAAATGAAGGTTTCCAGTCGAAAACACTTGGTTCTGTGTGTCTGTCAGTTCCTTGTCTCGGGCAAAAATATACGAGATAGTGGTCGTAGTGAGTTGAAATTCGGAGGGTAGGTGCGGGTTTGTCCACAGATGATGCCGTATATCAAGTTCATTAAAAAAGTACTGTAACTTTCTTTTGCGCATGCGCAAAAGTGAAATCCTTGTAAAGCTCATAACTACCCTGGAAATTGTCGAAAAGGGCTGAATGTTTGAGGGTAGATGCAGAATGGTGCCCTCATCGGTTTCATCAAATTCGGACTAATCAGATGCGCATGCGCAGACACGAAATGTTTGCCTATTCCCGAAAAAAATAGCCTAGTGAGTTGAAATTTAGAGGGTAGGCGCGGGTTGGAGCACAGGTCCCATATCAAATTCATTGAAAAAGTACTTAAAATTTCGTCTGCACATGCGCAGGCTTGAAATCCTTGTAGAGCCCATAACTACCCTAGAAATTGTCGTAATGCGCTGAGATTTGGAGGGTAGGTGTCGGATGTTGTTGTCACAGGCAAAACTCCAGAACTACTAGACCAATTTTAGAGAAATTTCCAGGAATTCTGCGTGTAGGCCCTTAGATCCCCCCCCCCCCCCCCCCCCCCCCCCAATGAGTTCCGTTGCCATCAGACCAATCAATGGTAGCTCTACAGAAGAGGTAATCAAAAATCCAACCAATATTACCAGTAGTTTTGCCAACTGATTCTGTACGTCCATGTAACAGTAAGTGAGGAAGCTATACTGCCCACCCAACTTGGCAAACGTTTTTTAGTGACAGTTATGTGAAACTGAACACAAAATGGAAATTTTTTCATAATTTTGACTGAATTTTGATACTGACCAAACCGCTGTAAACCAAATTTAATATTTAGGAGGTCATTCGACGCAGAATTTATTGCCCTCTGATTTGGTAAGAGGGAAATTTAATATGTGGATTTTCTGCACTCTTCAGATGTTTTAAAACTTTTTTAAACACATTGAAAACTGCCAAAATTTCGCGGTTTTTTGGCTGCCAACAGTTGTCCCGAGATAGCCTGTGTTAGCATTTTCGTTTTTTGCATGTTTACACCCATATGTATATACAAATTGAAAAAATGAAAGCTTGTACATCACCTTTCGCGATTGCCCCCCCCCCCCCCCCTGCAGTGGTCACATTGAAGGCTTCTGACTTCATGATTTCTAACTCTTTGTGTCTTCGCAGTTGTACTCAGGATTTTCCCAAATCAATCACTTCCTATTCGAAACTACTTTATATTAGTAGGATTTTTCAAACATAATTGTGGTTAATTTTGTCCATCGTTCGCGGTGATCGAGCAACGTGGATCCGCGGACACGTCGACGGACGTAAAGGGGACCACCAAATATATGAATGATTATATATAATTAGACTGTATAATTATAGTGACAATATAATTAGAATGTACCGGAAAATGATTGAATTGTCGAGGGGGGCTGTCACCCCAAGAACCTCCCACTTCAGACGGAGCCACTTGAAGTATACGCGCTCAGTCGCTCCAGTCGTGCGGGAGTTTCTGTCCAGTTCTGACTCTTCAAGCTCAGTGTTGGTTTGAAGCGTTTTTTCTCCTCAAGATTGATACACCTCGATCACTACTCGGTGGGCGAGGCCGTCACCCAGTGATGTGTCCGCGATGGGTAACATACTCCGGAAGAAGGTATAGTAGTTGGGAAAAATGGGTTTATTGAAAAAAATTCATGTTTTATGCATCAAGGAATGGGATTTCGTGTCTGTCCGTCAGCCAATACCAAATTCACGATTAAAAATCATATCATTGAAAAAATGGGGAACACAACCTGAAATTTCAGGATAGAAGAGCTGGACCGCTATTGGTACCATGTAAATTTCTTTGCAATATTGTTTGGTTTCATGTTGTTATATTTGGGTAAACATAGTCAGAATTCAGGCACCACACCACTTTTTATCTACAATTTTATTACTGACCACTACTGAGCTCTTCCTCGAAAATCCTCCTGGCTGTTAATACTTGAAATTTATTTCATTTTATCTAGTCATTTAGGTATGTTGTTAACATGCGTGCATAAAGCAAGAGGGCAGAAAGACGATGGTGAAAAAGAAGACTTTTGCTATTGAGCGTGGTTACGTGACACCATGAATAAGATGACAGGCCATAGTAGTTGGTGCAAAATATCGAAATTCCGAAATCCGAAATTTAGCCACCTCTATTTATTTTCCAAATATATTCTGAAACCATTCATGAATATCTTTTCAATTTTTCTCCAAGTCGGGTTGTTCGAGAAATGGGTCAACTGCCAGATGATTTACCCTACAGAATCGAAATTATGCAACCTTGATACGAGAGATGGCAGACATACGTTTTTTGGGATTTCGACACTACCTACTTGATAATAATTCGAAACAGACAATTAACTCAAAATCTTTTCAGAACTCAGTGGTACATAGGTGCGTCTAAATGTCCCATTCCTTTTGGTACTCCTGTTATGGAGGATGCGGAAACCATGATCCGTCACACAGTCACTTCCCTATGAAGAAAAAAAAAGTGGTCTTCAGCTCAGTGAATTTGTTTACTTGATGAATTAAAAATCAACGAGTTTGCTTCCTGGAATCTTTACTTTTAAATACTTTCTTCAAATAATTGCTGGTTACATAATTCCCACCGTAAAAAGGGGTTTGTTTGTTTCAGTTTCTCTGACATTATTTGTCGAGCTGACTGACAAAACCTAAATTTACGGTTTGATGAACAGTGTTTATCTTGTTTTCGTAGTGATGTGTGTCAGATCGATAGCGGAGAAAAAAGAAGGCAAATTTGCGATTCCCCGCTGCTTCAAGTGAATTAGCTTGAACGCCGGTCACCTCTATTATAAGCTTCAGAGGAAGAAAGACATTACGAGCAGTTGGAAACGCCTCAATCTTGCAATTGCTTCATACCCGCTCTGCAGGAAGAGTTCACGTTTGTATGGTTGCTATTATTTTTTTAATGGCTTCCAGTGTTAGGAAATCGGTAGCTGGGTAGCTTCATGAGTCTTATACACACACACACACACACACACTATTACTGTTGAATCCTTATTTTGGTTTATTATTTTCGATAATGAACCTTTGGAATCGAGCATGGAAAAAAAGAAATTAACTCCCCCCCCCCCCCCCCCCCCTTTCAAAATTTGTTGGTTTCCGTCTAGGTACGTAGAATCCAAAAATGGAATACAAAAAAATTCTGTCCGTCCGCCTTATTTCGCACTTTCCTTAGTAACCATGAACCAAAATTAATTAAATTTGGTTTTTGGGTCCCATTGGGGTCTATTTGGTCCGCGAAGCTCGGCGTTACTGTCAGTCATCCCTAATGAAAAATAACGGTTGAAATTTCCCGAACGCCATAGCTCGAAAACTCAATAAAAGGGTGTCTTTTTTACCGTTTTTAAATTGATCTCGAACTAAATAATTGTTTGAGACCACCTGGAGCCGTGTACGACCAGCCGTTCGTTTGCACCGAAAAGCTTCGTCAACATGATCGTGACTGAAACGTTATACATCCGGACCAGGTATTATTGTTTATTTATTTATTTATTTATTTATTTGATACGGGCAAGCCCAATACAACACAATAGGAAGAAAAATACAATAGGAAGAAATAAAAAAATAAAATGAAACGAAATAAAATGAACTGGAATATCCGCGCCCAGATAGAGACGCTCAGAAAAATACACTTGAATAATACAACACAGATTTAATTAATTATGGTTACTTAGTAATATGGAGGAAATGTGGCGACGTAGTGTTGCAGAGGATTGTGAGAAGAAGTCCAACTCGCGGCGTAATCGGCTGTTAGGAAACAGCTGATTATAATCACGCATGGCTGTACGAAATCGAGTTGGTTATTCCGAGTTATTATTTCATTTGAAGAATGATTGTTATTTTGGGTTTTGTTGATACGTACCTAGTACTTTTTAAATTTGAACGAACGTTATGCTTTATGAATAACGACAAATTTGTATCAGTGATCGAATTATTGAATCCTGCGCATTTTTATGAAACTAATTCCCGGGCCGGTTGCAGTACTCGATTTTTTAGGGCTTTCCTGGAGGGAGCTCGAGGGTAGGTATTGACCACCGATCTACGCAGAAGGCCTGCGTTGTGTAATAATTTGCAGCGTTTTGGTTAACTGTAATCAGTTTATTGGTGAATGACGGCTCAGGATTTTCTTTGACAGGTACGACTGATATTCCATTAGGTTGAGTCGACCTCGAACTGCTATTCACCGGCGAATTGCCTTTCGCTTGTCGTTCAATTACCCATCAACCCACTGTGGCCCCCTAGTCAGCTCTCATCTCCGTTGCCTAGTTGTATACCTTTCCGCTTTGGATTACTTGTAACGTGTCAGCAGCCGTTGTGACGGTGAAATCTATCATGGATGGTTCGCTAGAGCTTTGTTGTGTTCAGCCAGGGGAATGCGGGAACAGTGCCTAAAATACGAGTTATCCATAATCCACGTTCGTCCATTTTCAGCCTTGAGGCAATGGAGTTCGTCTTATCGTGGCTGGTGAGTTTCAATTTTCTCTACGAGCAGACGGTGGAAATGACTTGCACCTACCATTTTGGGAAATGTACATATTGTCATTGGAAATTCATGATTTTGGTTCGTCTTTTCCAACATTGAACTTCTGTTATTGTTGTTTGCTTGCTATTTTCAACCCCGGCTAAGTGCATTCGCCCTCCCTTTGATGCACACGAAGATGCTGCATCTTTGTAGGTACGCCCCCCTTGCATTTCGAGGTCCCTCCAGACGTCCCGGTATTTATAAACCCATGGGGCTTCCTGTCTAAAGCGTCTTATCCCATTATTTCACGTGACCTACCCCTCCGCCTGTCGATTCCCTCGTTTGAACTTTCTGTGTTGTGGTAATGCCGTTGTTACCCCCATCGATTTATCTACTTCGACTGGTTGATGACAACAGTTTCATCAAGCTGATCGGCACGATAAATGAGTTAAGATAAAAAGATGCTTTGTATGGAAATACCTTTCAGCATCATCATCCGCTTCTATCCGATATAATCGTTTATTTTGAGGGAATGAGGGCATGAAATTTAGTTCAATTCGTAGGTACCTACATCATAGCGAAAGCCTGGGGTTCAGGGAAGGCCATAGAATCAAGTAAACAATAGTCGAAGGGTAATATTTGGGTATGCCATCAAAAGCGATCACGGTTGAAAATAGTGAATGGACAATTTTCGTGCGTTACGAATTCTGCTTTTTTGACAAAATTATGTTCACTAACGGAAATTAGCACTTATTTACCAAATAATGAGGTGTTTATGTCGAAATGTCTTGGCAGAAAACTATGTGAAATTTGAATTTGCGAGTTCCAGTTAGAAATGACATTTCAGGTAAATTACCGAGTAGTTCTGCTGAAAACCCGCTTAGAGCGCTAGTGCATCACCTTAAACTATGTGCAGAACAGCAATGGATGGATGGGTAGAACTGCAAATTTATAAATACATTTTTTTAAAGTCTGCAAAATCATACTGAGGGGAAGGTCACGGCAAAGGTTCCTAGAGGTTGCCACAAAAGTTTGCCATTTCTAATGTTGCGTTGTTGGCAGCATTTAGAACCTTCGCCTCCGAGGCTTTGCTCCGACTCTTTGGGCCACCAGCCAATCAGATGTCAGTTGACCTCATACGTCATTTTTTTACCGCATTTTTACTTGTAATCACCCTCATTTAAAAAATTAGGCTTATTTTGGAAAACAGGCTTCCAACTATCATTCATCCAAGAGTTCTGGGGTTTTTTTTTTTAAACGAAGAAAAAAATTTGAAAAAATTCCCCATTGTAGGTATATTTTAATAGAAGTTTCATGTATGAAACAGCACCAGACTGTACTACAAATATAGTTAACAGCAAGGGTTAGGAGGTTAAAGCATGGACTACTAGTTTGTTGTATCCGTCGAACATAACTAATTTATTTTAATTGAACAAATAAGAGTGGCAGGTACTTGTGACTTCACGAAATGAACTGACTACTTCGATGAAGACCAGTCATCAAGGCTTGAAAAGTTTTCCAAGGAATTGTGTTGTGATGGTTATGTTTAGTTTGGGGTTGTTGGTGTTTGGTGTTGGGCCGTTTCTAACAAAATTTCTGACTTAGAGGTCAGAAGGTACATACTTAATATTATGAGGTGCTTTGCGTTTATTAATCTGTACGAATCTCATTAGGTGGCTGTAGTGAATGCGCAGGTGACGCGCATTCACCACGAGAGGCGTTTAAGGTAGGTTGTGCCCGGTTTGGTTATAGTGCAGAGCTACCACCACGCCCGGGATGTTTTTGGATGTTTGCCTGGTTTGGTTATAGTGCAGAGCTACCACCATGCCCAGGATCTTTTTGGGAGCGTTGCCTGGTTTGGTTATAGTGCAGAGCTACCACCATGCCCAGGATCTTTTTGGATAGGTGCTTGGTTTGGTTATAGCACAAGGCCACCATACCCAAGATCTTTTAGGAGGCGTTGCCTGGTTTGGTTATAGTGCTAGACTACCACCATGCCCAGGATCTTTTAGGTTGAGGAGAGAGATGAGGAGTTAGGAGAGAGAGAATAGTCTTCGACTAGAGGAGAGCGTAGAATGGTTGGAAAGGCGAAGGAGGCGAGTATTTGTAGCCCTTAGGCCTATCTCCCTCCATCCTCCAGGTAGTGGAGGATGGTGGGGATCCCCACTGGGTTCCTCGGTTCCCCTGTGTCTTCCGTCCCCACTTCTGTTTATTTGGCGAGATCTTAATTTCACAGGGAGTGGTTCTGGGAGGATACCACGACAGTGGCATTCATAACAACCACTTGATTTCATGAATACCTGCCCTTGAAGTTACTCAATATTTTATGGATGGCATTTTTATCAGCATATTGTGGTTCAGTGTATGCTGTATTATGCACTTCCTGTTATGAGCCCGGGCTTCCCATTCAATCAGGAAATCGCCTACTTGTGTAGTTTCTAAAACTCTGGGTGGAGATCGTGCTAGAGGTCTGACCATGAACATAGGTATTGATTTTCGAATTTGAAACAGCCGTTTCTAATAAGAACAAAATCACTCGTGAAGAAATCGTGGACACCCATTTCAAAGACAAACGGAGTTATTGAAAAATAGTATATTTCCACTAATACACGATAGAACGCGAAAAATACACTGTTATACCAGTTAGGGTGATCAAAACATTTGATAGAACCGTTTCTGATTCAGTACACAACTTCATTCATCTAGGTAACCAATTTCATGATCACCTTTGGTATATTTTTGTAAGTTCACGAAAGAAATTTGAACTTTACCACGTTCAGGCGTTCTTTACTTTTTGTAGATTTAAATGGGTAGGTACCTACCCAGATACTCATATCCGAACTGTTTGTGGTCGAAAATAGTTTACGTTCGTCACATGTCATGAAACTCAATCATTTCTACCCCTGGTAGCTGATCCACGTGCGCTAATTTCGTGAGTGGTTTGGTGATTTGCTTTAATTTTGGTTTGGGTTGCTACTCATCTCGTTCCTTGTTTTTCCGGTCGCTCCAAAAATAGCGATATCGCTCTATTTTTCTCATAACCAATATTGGCCCGAAAGGAGGGCTTGGACAGAAATCCAATATAAGGGTTGACGACGTGATGTTTGTTATCTTGCTCTGTTCAGCTAGTATGTCGATTTCTGCTTCCAAACTAAGAAATAAAGTTGAATAAAATAAATAAAAGGTAGATAACTTACTAAAAATATTAAATTCTGTTTCATGTTTGAAGCAGTTAGTCAGTGTAGACAGTCAAGACAACAAGAACCCTGTAAAATCTGAACTGAGCGCCGGTAAGCTACCGGTGTATCGTTGCTACTGCTCATCCAGGGTCTCTGTAACCATCCGTTGTGAAGATCCTAGAGTAGTGCATGCATTACAGTGGACGTCCGTTATGGTGGTGGATAGATCATTATCATTTACTGCAGATCGTCTAGAAGTATGAATAACTGATCTGTGATGATGGTGAATTCATTGTGCAATTTAATTACCACCTTATTTCGTGACTAGTGACAGCTTACGTACATGTTTGACTACCTGTATTAAAGTAGGTGATGTCATCATCATAAAAATCCCCAAGAATATTGCTAATAAATTGATTGATTGATTGATCTAATATTAGGTTGCTATCTACCAGTTGTTTACAGCGGACACAAGATTTGCAGAAAATCCCGCGTTATCCCCCCCGCTCCTATAGAAATTAATTTCGAAATTCCGGCGACCTAGTACACAACCAGACTGAATTCTGCATCGATCAAAAAAAGAAACCCGTAAATCGGTTGAGAATTGAGCCCTGGGGAGCGCACACAAGATTTTGTAGAAAACCCAAGTTTTCCTGCATTGACCCCCTCCCCTTGTAGAAGTAAATTTCGAAATTCCGGTGACGTAGGGAACAACTAGACAGTTTCCTACATCTAACAAAAAAAGTAGCTCGGAAATCGGTTGAGAATTGCGGCCTGGGTAGTGCACACAAGATTCTGTTACACAGACATACACCTATGGTTTGTTTCCCTTTTTTCACGGATTTGGATTCAGGATGGTCTGAAACTGATTTGAATGTGGTTCTTTTCATTCTCGGCTGAGTGTTGTCCTCTTCTGACCAGATCAAATAAATAAGGACGTCTCTTACTAGTGGGGGACGTATACTAAAAAATCAGTAGGCACTGATTTGGCAATCTTCTGCCGATTTGGAGAATTGACGTTCCAATTGGTAATAAGCGTAATTTTTGAACTACCCCTCATGGGTATGGAATGAGTCATGATGATTGCAATCGATATTCACAACCAGTGCTGCCATGTTCCGGCCTGTGGCGATGAAGGTGAACGAACTTCCTCTCTGCGTTTAGTCGCATTATTTTAGGCTGTGGACGAAATACGTCGGTCATTGAAGCTAAAACAACTTCTTGTATTATAGATCTGTAAGGTGTTGCAACCTCAATAGATTCTAAGGTAGTTTGGTTGTTGGCTGCTCATCGCTGGTGTCGTGTGTGCTATACCTATTCTTTTTCTAGTCTCTGTTCACCGTTCACACCATGTAATTTGTCATGTTTTTTTCTTCTTACAAATTTGATATAGGTAGTGCGAAATTCTGCTCTCCAGTTTTTATTTATTTCGTTTTACAAAGGGTTTGCTAAAAATTCAGAAGTCATCTGGAATAGACGTTTCAGTCCTATCACAAGAACAAACTCTCCCAAACCTAAAAACATTTCGGAATGTCTAGGGCGAACAATTTATATTCTGCACGCCAAGTATGAAATTATGGAGAATTTTACGTTGGTCCATATTTTTTAAGCCTGTTTATGGGCAAAGCATCAACTGAGCACTACAGGTCGTATCGACATGACGTCATGATCGGCCAGCAAGAGGTTAGTAACAGCTGAAACTGGGATGTCTGACATCGAGTTACCGCGTCAGTATAGTTGTTCAGCTTTGGTTGAATGAATTTCGCTCAAATCTTTCTGTTTTGTGATGGGCAAACTCGATTTTCATAATGTGCAGTGTACATATGTTCGAGCGAATGGCAACAGGAAGTTGTTTGGCCTGCCGTCGATCACTAAATCATTTGAGTGATAATCGAGCGAAGCAGAGGACTCTCTCATCCCCTTACAACTGCAGAACCTTGAAAACTATAAACAAGTGGACAGATACCCCTACCTAGTCAAAAAAAATAAATTCCTACGCGAAATATGGAAGTGGGCCGATGATGAGAGGTCAATTAGCTGGGATTCCTCCCTGTGGAGACTGTTTTCCAACTGAGTATTCTGTAGATAATACTGTAGATCCAGTAATTTCCTAGTCATTCTTAGTAGATTCTACAATTTGCCTAGGAATTCTAAATCAAAAACAAATGCGATCTAAAGATTTCTCCAGTCTTACAAGTAGGCATTCCGAGTTTCTACTAACATTTCCAAAGGCCAGCAATTGATGTGGCGATCTTTGTGGTGACCTTCTTTATAAGCCTTGATGTAAAAAAGTCACGCGCTTTAAGGGCTTTTTAGTTGTTTCAGTGTGAAGAAATCGCACCCAAGCCTTAGATAGTTCTCTACGTAAATTTAATCTTGATGGTGGGGGGTCATTTTTTTGGTCAGTCCTATTGTCATATCTCACTGACTATAGGAAACTGTTTTATCCACGATAAATAAAGTGACTGCTGCAATATAATTTCAATCCAAAGAAAAGAAATAGTTGTATGTTGTACAGCTCCTACAACATAAGCAGCAAGTAAATTAGGCCCTGGCGAAAACAACAACACAGTCATCAGTGCTACCAGGATCACAAGCTGAACAAAGTTATTAGTTCTGGTATAAGTCACTTGACGTGCCCCGAACAGAAATGTTATACTTTATAATAATCTAGGACTAGGTAGATGAAATTCCTACATAATGTTGATTTCACAATGATTGTAGGCTATAATTCCCTCAGGCACCAGGAACAGCATGGGTGACTCTCTTTACAGGTGTATGGAATTGTGGATGCTATAATTAGTTACCCCGCCAAATTGTTAGGCCGTGCTAGTGTCGCCCACCTAAGTCGATACGACCTATACTCGAGATGTATGGTCAAATATCGCCCATCAGAATGGTAGTACCTACCTATGTATAACGTTGACGACAGGAACCTCGTTCTATCACAGCCGATAGGTAGTTGATATTCCTCAAATACTCATTAAGAAACCAGTCAGTAGAGGTATGTTGCAAAAGGTGGTGGAGAAGATTTTATTTTTCTAACTTGTGTATTGGTACAAACAACGCCTGAACTAAAAAACTGTTATTCCAAATGAAAAATGACAACTCAAGTTTGTTGTAGAGCATCAAATTCTGCATTCAGAGCACCCATATTTTTATTTAAATATTTCATTTAAAATTTCTAGTTTTTATTCAATTAGAATTTCAAATAGAATATTTTAATGAAAATAGGGGTACTCTAAACTCAGAATTAAACGCTCTACAACTTAAGTTCATGGCGGTTTTGTTTCAAGCGTGTGAAACTGAGCGTGCACTTTCGTCAAAATTGAAACATTTCCCTAATTTTGACTGCCGATTGTGACCAAATCACTGACCATATCTGGCTAAACCAACTTTAATGGTTTAGGAGGTCATTCGACGCAGACTTTAATGCTGTTCAATTTTGGTGTGAGTAAACTTTTCTGTACAGTGTACCTTTCAGATGTTATTAGCAAGACTGAAAAAACGCTGCAAATCCCTGCACAACGGTTTATTATTTTGTATAGAATACCCTTCTGTTACAGATCACAGCTCTATGTATAGATAACCCGTCTATATAATATGATATGTACTATTCTATACATATTATGTAGATCGCAGACCCTCCGTAGGTTGGTACCTAACCCCGTACTCGCTACTAGGTACCTACCTAAATCTCGAGTTAAATGTTGCTAAAATAATTCTGCCGATGACAAACAGTACCTAACAAAAAGAAACACACATAATGAAGTTCTGAAAAGAAATTGTTGATGAGGAGTGAAAAAAGTTGCAAAAGTACCTACCAACAAACTCCAGCCCCTTCTACGTAGATGGTATAATGAACCGTTGTGTAATAATTTACCGTTGAGTAATGATTTACCGTAGTAATAATTTACCCATCAATAATACTTCAACGTTTGTTCAAGTTTCACTACCTACCAACTAACTCCAAAAGAGCCATCATTTTTCAAATTAAATAATATCACAGAACAACCAACTCGACTTCATACTCCGCCAATATAATCAGGTGATCCCTAGCAATGATTCTATCTCCGCCAAATTTCCTATTGTGGGCGCGTCTCTGGTTACGAGATTTGGTTTGAATTGTATACAATTTCATTCACACTGGAGTCGAAAATGCCTGTCGGTGCAAACCGGGGCCTTACTGTGAACGAACGGCTGGACGTACGATGCTCCGGATGGTCTTAAAAAACTCGCAAGTTCAAGAACTATTTAAAACCGTAAAAATATTCACGTAAAAAAATGGTATAGGCGTTTTGAATATTTCAACCCCTATTTTGAACCCCTTAGAGATGACTCACAGTAACGTCGAGCTTCGAGGACCAACTAGACGCCGAATGGAACCTATAACCCGAATTTCATCAATTTTTTTTTCATGGTAACTAAGAAAAGTGGCCCGTACGGCGTACGGCGGACAGACAGAAATATTTTTATTGCAGTTTTGGATTCTACATACCTTGAAACGTAAACCATCAAATTTTGAGGGGGGGTAAGAATTTTTTTTTTCATGCTCGATTCCAATGGTTCATTATTGAAAATAATAAACCAAAAAGCCAAAATATCGGTTTTTTTTTGGCTGCCAGAATTAGTCCTGTGGTAGCCTGCGTTAGCATTTTCGTTTTTTACATGCTACATAATAAACCACCTTTAGCAACATACGATCCTCTACTGTCTGGCCTATAAAATACTCAGTGGTCAGTTTGAATGACAATCTAGTTTTGTTTTGAGCTGGTCTTGTCCATCAGAGCTAACAGTAGGTTCGTTCCAGCGCGCTTGAGATCATGAATGAGAAATCTTCGTCAAACATTTTTCTTGGAAGAAAATATTCAGAACTCCTGGAAAAATTGTATTTCGAAGCCTATTTTAAAAAATAAGCAATATATTTTAAATGTGGGTGATAGAAAGTAAAATTGCTGCCAGAAATGGTGTATCAGATCTATTGACATCTGACTGGCTATAGGCCCCAAGGAGGCGGAGCTAAGATTCGGAGGCGAAAGTTCTCAGTGCTGCCAACAACCCAACATCAGAAATTGAAACCTTCTTAACAACCTTTGCTGTGACTTTTCGTGACCTACCCTCCGTTTGATTGGAGGACATGTTTTTTAAATTTGTTTATAAATTTGTGGTTCAATCCATCCATCCATTGCGGTTCTGTACATCTTTTAAAGTGATCCACTAGCGCTCCAATCGGGATTTGAGTTGAACTACTCAGTGATTTATCTCATACATCATTTCTAGCGGGAGCTCAAAAATTGAAATTTCACACGCGTTTTCTGCCTATATTTCCCCACATAAACACCTCTTTATGTGTTAGATAAGTGTTAATTTCTGTTATTGAACAGAATTTGGCACAAAAAATTGGAATTTGAAACCCAAAAAAATTGCCCATTCAGCTCAATCGCTCTGCTCGAGGGCTGTGAAGCATTCCATCCGGTTAAGTTCGCGTACTGTTTTACCTGCCCCGAGTTTTTGAACCGGTACATGAACTTCTTCGCTAACGTGTATAACCTCCCCAAAGTGTTCATGTATTGGTCATCTCATGCGAATAAAAATTATTATTGTTGTTTGTACTTTGTTATAGTCGTTTAGTAACCGGAAAATTCATGAACTCATTCTCACCACTGCGGTTCCCGCACTGACATGTTCTATTCTCGGCGCTGGAACAAACCTAGTAAGTTGGATGTTGAATCTGGAGCAGCAAGGCGATAGCGCCTACTCTAGGAGGTTACTCTATCCCCCAACGCGCGTACGACATGCGTGTGAGTATTCAGAGGGTCGCCTGTCGAAGAACTGTAATAGAAGTTTTACACGGCGGGCACTGGAGCCACAGCAGAAAGAATACCTCACTAGGTGAAAATGTCCTGCCTTCTACCTAGGATATTGTTCATGCCAAGTATCTAAGACACCTTTTCGCTGACCTTCGAACGTTACATACCTACCTATTACTAGTTATAGCATGTTTTTAAAAATTTCTCTCGAGATCTTATCAAGCAAGACACCATCGATTATAGCATACCGCATCTCTCAGTACAGTATTCAGGGCGGGGCTCACCTTCGATCCTGTATTTATATTTACAACCCATATCTAAATTCCAATAATTTAAGTTCTAGTCATGCAATGTGATGAAGTTCATGGGCCGGCCAGAACGCGATTAAAACCTGATAACTCCGCTAAGCCGTAAATCCTGGTTATCTCGGAATTCTCCCTGTCAAGATCCTGACTCCTCATTTCAACCCCCTCAAGAATAAATAGCATCCAGGTTATCTTCCCCTCCTTTGCATTACGCTGGCGTTTTATTATGTGGCAGAATTTAGGTGTAGTAATTTCTTCTGGCGTGGCCGATATTCGTGTTGGAAACTTCCACTTATTTAGTGCATAAATCCATTAATTAAATACATAAATAAATTGAAACCGATCCATTGTAGGGGGCGTTGATCCGATGAGAACATACTTCACTGGAAAAGACGATAGCTGCAATGAACTTTGACCGGATTATTCATTGGTGTAGGAGTGAACAAACCACGCGTTGCCTTCATGCGATTCACTTGTTATCAATAAAGCGGTGATGAGAATTTATCAATCATCATGATCAGTCATGATCATTTATTTATTTTATGGTTTTGGAAATCTAAAGAGATAATATGCTATAAGCTATTTAATGTCAGTGCCTATTTAATGCTGTGAAAAACCTCGGGAATCTCACTACAGTAGATCCCGGTCTGGTCGGGAGCGATTGATCCGAGGTTCTCGTGAAAAATCGATTTTTCGTTCAAATCATTGTTTACTATCGATGTATAACATCCATTTATATAGTTATATTATGAAACTAGGAAATAAATACCAAGAACAAATACGAAATAAATGCGTGATAAATCAAGAGCTTTCCAACGAATGGAAATCGATTTTTGTCCGATGAAAATGAAAGAAGTTTCATTTCCCCAGCAGCTACTCGGTTGTACGTGAAAATCATAAGAAAATTTCGCGCTACTTTCATCTCACTATTTGGTCTCACTTTTTACTGTCGTTTTTCGGCGGGGGGTCCCATCGCTAAAACACATTCTGTGTTAAAAAATTCTTAAACGTGAAACACACCAAACATACCTACTTATTGGAAAATTGATTCTGCATCGAATAACATCACGGTACACATCTTGTCTCGTTTTTCAATGAATTTTCGATAAATCTAGACATCTAGTTTTAACATTCATAACTTTTTTTAGAATAGGTAGGTATCCTAGAATTTTCCTGAATACATACAAACCCTTTCAAACTTACCCAGGTAGTCTCCCCAGCCAGCTACCCCATTAAATTATCTAGGCTTTTTTAGCCCAATTTCCCTTGGTGCTGTTTTGTCTCCAAGCCATTCTACCTCTGGGTAGCTGCAGCGCATCGGGGTAGGCCCCTGGTCTGTCTCTTCTGGCCGGTTTTCTTCATGCCCAGGCTGTCTGCTGTCCACTTCCCTGCTGATGCCTTTCTGAAATCCCCAACAGTTGGACATTGATGCCTTCCCGGCAACTCTCCTTCTCGAGCTGGAGCATCTGAAATGCATTTGTGAGCCCCTGCACTCGGTCGGTCTCGTCACTGGCATTCTTACTGAGTGTAGGTATAGGTACCACGTGGCCACTGTGCAGTTGCAGTCCTTCTGCATCCGGCCCCAGTTCTTCATTGTTGTTCATCATCTTCCACTCACGAATCACACTTCTGACACCACTGTTACAAGGAATACCAGAAAAAATGGAACGCAAACAAACAGTTTTATTAGAAATTTACATTCACACCACATGGATAACATGTTTTGACATTTTCATGTCTTTGCCGTGGCACACAACCTAAATTTTAGACCTAAAGTGATATTTTGGAGAACGATTTTTGTGGGTTAAAAAGTGTAGAAAATGAACAAACCTAACAACGGGGTCGTTGTAAGCGGAAATCATTATAAAGGCACTGTAACACAATTTCGTTACGCAATTTCGTGACAGTTTTTTGTGCTATGTGCCAGGGCAAAGACATGAAAATGTCAAAAGAAAAGAGAAATACATTAATTTCGTCAGGTGTCACGAATAAACGAGCCAGTACGACGTTATTGCATCTCATTTTATTTTTACATAGAAAACATTACAAACTTACATGAACTTAGAAAACTTAATGTATGTACATACATACCATTGATGAAAGGGAAAAAAAAACTTTTTTCTCAAATTTCCTACGTTCGTCATGTCCGGTACCGTTGAGTCTTGTTGGTGCTCACACCACTTTATTTTCCAGAAAAAAAAGAGAAAAAAAAAACACCGTTCTATGGGATAGGCCGGTTGATCCGAGCCCAGGGGCATAAGAGTAGAGGGGATTGTATCTTTCAACCTGACTACCTCTGTCACTGATTTCAATATCTGCTACCTACAAGCAACTTTTTAATAACCTGTAATCAATGTTGAACGTCAGCTTACATTAAAAGAAATTGTCGAAATGTCTCGAGTGTCCTCGTTTTACTTTAGTTCATTGTGGTCTAAATTACGCACTCAGTTGAATTCACGTTTTGGCGAAGTATTGGGTCGTTTCCAGGATCGAGTTAGTTTGGAGGTCGGCCAAACATTCTGTCACCGTATTTGGCGAATTCTTTTTCTGCACTGTTACATTCATCGATCTGTCTTAGTATATGGGTATTTTATTCTCCTTAGTAGCGCGCTCCATTTATTACTCAATACTCTTGTGATCTCGTTTATCTACTACTTAATATATCAACCTGCTAATGTATCGTTCATCTATCTACCCCATTCTGCTGAACACATGCGGAAGTTGTTACGTAGACGCATACCTACATTTTAGTAAGTCCTCAATTGTAGGGCTCTGGGCAGATAATCTTTTTTTACCCCCTTTCAGTTCCGTGAAAACATTAAAAAATTTTACACATTTAGTCTTGTTTATCATCAATTTTAAAAGATCACATTATACAACTAAATACTACGGTTTTTAGCGAATTTACAGGGGAAATCAAGCTATTGCTTCTATTTCAGAACATGCATTTTTGAAGAAAAAAAATGATAGGCGAATCCTCGATTCCTTGTGTGGTAGAGATGATTTTGTGATGGTAGGTGCTCAAATAGAAGAATCGAAACAACAACATAAAAAAAAAGAAGTTTGCCAAACAAACTAGTTCGTTTTATGCAGAGGTTTTAAAAATCAAAGGCACAGAAGTTATTTATTTTCATTTTTATCTTAAACACTAAAACGCCCTTAAAAATAGAACAAGTTTTGTAGGTAAAAATCAAAATATGGAACCTGAAGTATGAAGCTAAAATACAAAATAAAGTATATCTAGAACAAATTGTTTTTAAAAATGTGCAGGGAAAAAATAATATTTTCAGTAGCAAACTCAATAGCAAGCCCCCTGGACCCCCGGATGCTTACTGCTTAGAGCCTACGGCTACAATTCAAGAAACATGGAACATGCTTTAGCCACGCTTATACACATCGAAACAACCAAGTGACAACCAAACAAGCGTCATTGTTTACTATCGATTTATAACATCCATTTATATAGTTTTATTATGAAACTAGGAAATAAATACCAAGAACAAATACGAAATAAATGCTTGATAAATCAAGAGCTTTCCAACGAATGGAAATCGATTTTTGTCCGATGAAAATGAAAGAAGTTTCATTTCCCTAGCAACTACTCGGTTGTACGTGAAAATCATAAGAAAATTTCGTCACCCATCCGCGTCACCCATTCCGCGTAACGTTTTTTGGCTAGTTAGTCCAAGGCTAAAGCATGTTCCATGCTAAAAACTGCAAGTAACATTGGAATGTTGATTTGAATCAAACTTGGAGCGAAATTTATGACCAGTTCAGTGCTTTAAATTGTAAGTTTTGGACATGTGTATTTGAAAATCAGATCATTACCGTACGTTCAAAAACGTATTTTTTTCCATCCCTCAAATTGTTTTTCTTCTATTTTTGTCGCACCTCAAATTCTCCCGCCCCTCCAAAACTGTTGGGCCGTTTGTAAATTGGGGCCTGATTTCAGTGTCTCGTATGAACGATCCACTTCCCAAAAAACTACTGGATAAAAATAGAAATAGTCTATTTCCACGTCAAACAAACAAACTGTAGACCGGTTTCGGTTGTTACACCATCATCAGTACACGATAGACGTGTGTATTCTATCGTGTACTGATGATGGTGTAACAACCGAAACCGGTCTACAGTTTGTTAGTTTGACGTGGAAATAGACTATTTCTATTTTTATCCTGTAGTTTTTTGCTATGGATTTCCACTACTCCGCCGCAAGTGATTTAAGTTACATCCACTTCCCCCATTCCAATCTCCGATCTGTTTGAAATTCAATAAAAATGGCCCGGCTGATCCACAGCGTCAAGGTTTCCGGAACAAAGTTAAGTTAGGTCAGTGACTAGTCAGATTCGGGATGAGTATGGGAGGTCTGGAACGTCGGGCTGGGAAGAGAGGCGTGAAAATCAATACCTACCGGTGGCTGAAGTGTGAGTCATACGAACTTCGAAATGAAAATTGAATTCCCTTTCCGCATGACGTGTATATTAAGAGTATACGTCCACATCCGACAGCTATGTAGTGAAACCAGGTGACGTCACAAGTAACGTTTTAAGCCCTGTTTCTTTTGGTCTGATGTGACTAATCCCTCCCAACTGTAGTGAGACGCAGATTTAAAAGTAATCTCGACTCCGAGCTATAAATAATTTTAGGAGAATGAATAATTTTTGAGTTGTCTACCCCTGAAATTCTCGCTTGAAAATCGGAATTTGGCGAATCTCAGAGAATACAAAAAACTTCTATAGCTATGGTATGGTCTTCTATAGGTATGGTCATTTAGTATTTCACTGTACTCATTGAGAGTGGAAGTGGTATTTGAATCCAAAAGAAGTGGGTTAAAAAAAAGGAAAAGTTCCAATCTTGCAGCATTGCTATAAGAGCGAGTTCTCAAAGAAATTTTCGTGATTGTGTAAAAAAAAAAAGAAGAAGAAGAAGATGTAGCGAGACAACGTACAACTTTTCGTAATATTATGTAATTTTTTGCTCGTGATTCCAGCAATTTTTACAGATTTTTGACCCTTACAAAGTCAAATTTGACCCACTCTTTTTTGAGAGAAAAAATTTTGTCATCGAAGTCGTCCCTCCGTCGTGATTCGCTATTCCACACAACGTCAAGTGAATTATTATTGATTTTAGCCCTTGAACCAATTTTTGACCCCTCCCCCCCCCCCCCATTCCGAATTTGGCCCCTATTCCGTATGAAAAACAACTGAAATGGTATTTTTATGTTTACTCACCCTTCCATACCACTTTCAGTGATATTGTATCAATTGTAAGCAATTTTAGCCGGTTTTACCGTTTTTTGACTCTAAAACTCAAATTTGACCCCCTTGAAATTTTTGAAAAATTGCTCATCTTCGAACGTTTTGTGTTGCAGTAGGAACGTTTTGGCGAAATTTGGAATTCGTATCATGTACCCAAGGGCAGATATCGTCTGGAGTGACCATAAACAAATATGCCTTGGGAAAACTCGCTACGCGGTTGCCTTTAACGTTTCGTTTAATCGCGTTGCTATGCTGGTAGGTATAACAGGTTCAGAAAACAGGCGAACTGCCGTGAAACTGGAAACGAAATGTTACAACAAAGGTTGTAACCTATGGAATGTCCTAATGGGGAATACCCATGTATTTTGCTTCTTCACTACTGGAAGGTAGGGAAGCCTTGGATTCGTGATTGAGTTACAAAAAATGTATGTCCTCCAAAATGAAAATTTCCACTACCATTTTGCGTTTCAGACGTCAAGGAACATTTTTGGTTCAGTGTCTGTCAGTGGACAGTTCCTGTAACGCCCATAACTACCCGAAACAATGGACGAAATGGGCTGAAATCTGGAGGGTAGGTGCGGATTGGGTCACAGATGGTCCCATACCAAATTCATTGAAAAAGTACTGTATCTTTCGTCTGCGCATGCGCAGACGTGAAATACTTGAAACGCCCATAACTACCTTAACATTTAATGTCGTTGAAATGAGTTCAAACTTGAAGGGTCTATAATGAATAATACTTTGGTAGTTCCTTGTGAATTTCATTGGAATCTTACTGTAGCTTTCGTCTGCGCGTACGCGAACATGATATGTTGACCATTTCCTTGTAACGTTTGTAACTACGCGAATAATAGTCGGAGAGCTGAAATTTTGAGGGTACACACGCGGGTCGGATCGCTGATGGTCCCACATCAAAATCATGCATGGATACTCCTCCTGTCCACTGAACAAACCCACCCAACTATTCTATACGTTTATGTGATTCAAGTGAGGAAGCTGCCTACTCGAATTGGCAGACTTTTATTTATTTATTTGAAAGTAGACACTGATGGTACATATTTCTCATGCGGACAAGACACCAAGCAGTTAATTTTTAATAAAGTTCTGATGACTTCGTTGCCTCATTATATGGATACAGCTTGTTTTATATAATCCATGGCGTTGATGTGACGTCGATACTGCTGCCGTAGAAGTCTCGGTGTCTGTTTTGCTTTGCTGTAGCACTGAAGGAGGACGTAGCGACAATGACGTCACTGACGCTCTCCGCGAAATCTTGGAAACTAAACAATTATACGTCACGCGCAAGACCAGCAATCCCAACTGTTACACATACGAGTATATGCAGAAACGACCTAGAACAAACTGTGCACCACACGTTTTCCTGGAATGCGCATTCAGCTCGGTCGTCTTGGAGAAATTCATCGGGGAAACACTGGGAGACCCAGTTATGCTGTTCCGACGAACCGATTCGATTTTGGTTTATTATTCTGTGAATAATACACCTATGTATTCGCTCAGCAAACAAAATTTATAACACCCCCTCAACATTTTTTCTTTTCCGTTTCAAGGTGCGTAGATTCCAAAAATGCAATGTCCGTACGCCGTCTGCCGTATCACGTGTACCGGCTTCATTTTCGGTCTAAAAAATTCGTTCTTTCGCACACATGCTCCATTTCGGCCCTAGTTGTGTCCCGAAACTTTGCAGCCCTATCGGAATATTCCCAGGGGTGTTACGAGTGAAAATGTGTATAAAAATAGGTTCCTTTTTGTGTTTCAGTTAACATATTAGTAACATGAGCTTTTGAGGTATTGTTTTCCATGTTTTTGGGGACGAGAAGAACGAATATGAAGTCGATTTTGACCAAAGAGTGGAAAATCGAGGTTCTACCAAATGATCAGCTCCCAAAATTGATTTTTTATGAGTTAAAAACCTGGGAAATCGTCTGAAATCACCATCAATTTGTATAATAACGCTAGAAGAAGTGTCAACATGTGGATCAAGACGATTAAATGGCACTACCAGTGATCAAAGATAATTTGAAAAGAAAAAGAGCGTAGTACCCAATTCGTGTTTCAGGGGTCAAAAATGGTGGAAACCATCAGAAATATCTATTTCAATTATTTCACATGAAAGAATCAATAAATAAACAGATCTGTAGATCTGTAGATATGTCCAATAGCCAAACCCATGTGACAAGGACCTGCAGCGTTTTTCTCATCAATAAACAACACAAAAAACAAATTTGAAAAAAAAAAGTTAGCAATTCCAGATCCATGGGTTCATTTTCATACCTATATGAAAACAAAATTTTTATGGGTTTCTAACCAACGAGTCAGGTGAACTGCAAGCTCGTGGAATAACAAGACATCTCTTCTGAAGGGAAGCAATCAGTTGTCTTTATTCACCCGAAATTTGAAGCAATTACTCACGTCGTCAAGTAATCGCTCGCTGTTCGACCAATTGCTTGAGGAAAAAAGCATTTACTCGTGATCCTCAACTTTATTCACTTCCTCGCAAGACATCTCTCGAAATTTTGCGAGTAAACCCATTGATGTTGATGGTATAGATATAGAGAATTGCTTGTTTGATTCGAACCTTTCCTACCAAAAATGGTCGTAAGGCGATGTTAATAATAATAAACTAATCAACATCTTGATAATTGTCCAAAAATTGGTATTTCAGTGGGTCTGAAATGGAACAGCTGAATCAGCCTCTATTTCATCGCTAGCTCGTGCAGTGTTCACATGAACTTGACTCAGTTGATTGGGGGGCTTTAAACCCCCCCATCCTTTTTTAATTTACACTGTAATAACCCTCGATTTACTGCCGATCCCAATTAAGCTCTTTCCTCAATCTCATTTCGCGTCATCGCTCTACTGCGTTTTCTGCCTGGGCAGCCCGTCAGCCTTCTTCGGGCTGGTGGGGGATGCCGCGGTGAGGCGATCCGCCACTCGCTCGCTGAACCCCTGTGAAAGATGTTTGTGATGTCGTCAGAAACCCAGTGCTGCCGGTAGTGTCCCGCGTGTTTCTCTACAATCTGCCATACGCTATGGATTATCTGACCAGACTCTTGAGGAAGGTAGGACCTGGGTGATGGAGCTTTTTGGAATAATGCGAGTGAAAGCAGAAACCTTGGTTTGCGTTAGTTGACCTTTGAAGCGTCAATCCAGAGCGCTTTCTTTACCCACCTGCTAATAATATTGAAGAAAAATGTTCTTAACCATCTTCACCCTACCAGAGCCCAAAATCCAGACATTTCTGGATATACCTAAATCAGTAGGCACATAGGTCCTACCCATATATAGGAAGGTATATAGGTACCTATATACGTAGTTATCTACTTACTTTGGTAATGAGTTCCATCCACGATCGAATTTTCAAAGTTTTATAGATATTGGTATAACTTGAACACACACGACCAGTTATTACCATTCAGTGAAAATATTTGGCTTTCAAAAACATCTGCCTGCTTAGCTACTTTTTTCGTTTTTCTTTTCTTTACCTACTTAGCTAGTTTTGGTTTATTATTCTGTGAATAATACACAAATGTATTCCGTTTCAAGGTGCGTAGATTCCGAAAATGCAATGTCCTTCCGCCGTACGCCGTATCACGCATACCGGCTTGATTTTCGGTCTAAAAAATTCGTTCTTTCGCACACATGCTCCATTTGGGCCCTAGTTGTGCCCCGAAACTTTGCAGCCCGATCGGAATATACCCAGGGGTGTTAAGAGTCAAAATGTCTATAAAAATAGGTACTTTTTGTGTTTTAGTAACATGTTAGTAACATGAGCTTTTGAGGTATCGTTTTCCATGTTTTTGGGGACGAGAAGACCGAATATGAAGTCGATTTTGACCGAAGAGTGGAAAATTGAGGTTCTGCCAATTGTTCAGCTCCCAAAATTGATTTTTTTGTGAGTCAAAAACCTGGGAAATTGTCTGAAATCAAAAGTATCAACTCGTGGATCAAGATGATTAAATGGCACTACCAATGATCAAAGATAATTTGAAATAAACCAAAAAAAAAGGAGTGTACTTCAATTTTGGGGGCCGAAATTGGTGGAAACCATCAGAAATAGCTATTTCAATTATTTACATGAAAGCAACAATAAATAAACAGCCAACATTTCTGTAGGTATGTCCAATAGAATAATAAACCCATGTGACAAGGACTTTGCAGCGTTTTTTTTTTTTTTTTCTCCCCAACATTACTTGAATTCTTAAACTTGTTATTATTTACACTTTTACACGTCCTACATTCGGGTTCTACACAAATCCCAGTTTTCAAATTGACCCCGGAAAAAAATGTATTACGCGTGATTCATACATTCACATCACGACGAATGAATAATATTGTTATGTTTTTTGTATGCAAATTGAAACAGGAAACCCTAAAAAATTAAAATACGGTACTGCGTGTTTTTTTAAGGTTCTTCGCTTTTTATTCTTATTTAGTCTTATTTAGATTCCTTACGGACTACAACAAATGGATGGTAATTAATGGGGATAATTTCCACTTATCCCCATTATAATGGGGAAGAGTGATGTGCGCATTTCTAAATCCCAAATGTTTAACCGCACTACCTACTTGTTTGTTTTTCGTTATGGACAGAGGAGAGACGGCAGTAATTCGTATTGTCAGACTGTTTTCACAATACCCAGAAGGCATGTGATCTACGTGATGATTAGCGTGTGATCTACGCCAAGTTTAGATATTTCCTCTACACTCACATTTCCCGTTCCTTAAAACCCGTAAAACCTTGGAAATCGTGGTTTTCTTAAGTTTTGAAAAAACGGGCGTCGGATTTATGTTCTATCTGCTGTAAAATGTGGAATTATCATTTTTGGACATTGTTTGCCTGCTTATTGAATCGTTTGAGGGAGCTTACAGTCTTTTGATTAGTGTCCATCAAAACAATCGTTTTTAAGAGTCAAAATAATGCGTCGCATTTTTACTGGCCGAACGGAAACAAGATATACCACCTTAAAAAGGGCTTTCTATATTTACGCGGTCTTAGAATGATGTCGCAAATGATTGGCTAAGACAGCTGAAAACAGACGGATTTGCGAAATCCGCCTCTTTCAGATGGGGCTCATCGGCTCGTCTCCGTTCGCAATATTATTTGCTACGTCGCTACATCAAACATTGCATCTTGCACGGCAGATAACTGTATCGTAGTTGTTGATTCAGTCCGATGGTAATGGCAATTGCGTCGTTACCGACAAATTTTAGATGTGAATCACACCAAAATAAAACGTTTGAACCTCAAGCGTTTGGCAAACTTCCCTATGAAGATACGCCGCTGCAGCATCACGCCCAACCGAATTCTAGTAATGTTTGTCACGTGTTGCATATATCACACGATTATGTCAATCCGATTTGCTTGTTTGGATGGTTGCGGAAGCCTTGCAATCACTTTGCAGGGTTACCCATGGGTCTGTAAAATGTACTTTTATTACGAACTGCGCAATAAAACACTTATACCGGTTTCGGTGATCAAACCATCGTCAGTAACCCACAATAACTGGTCATTATTGGCGTTATTGTGTGTTACTGACGATGGTTTGATCACCGAAACCGGTATAACAGTGTTTTTTTGCGTTTTTCGTGTATTAGTGGAAATAGACTATTTTTTCAGTAACTCCGTTTTTCTTTGGTACTTTTATTTATTATTATTTTATTTATTTATTTTTAATTTTTTTTAATGATTGTAGGTTCTATCCTGAGAGTCTTGGTACCAACCGCAACTTGCCTGCGATAAACAGTTTTTTATTTTTTTATTTTTATTCAACAAAAACTTTATACAACAAAAATAATGCTTTTTATAAAGTCTATATACATAATGCAAGTTCTAAACCTATGTTGGTTTATGAGCCTAAGGTCAGTGACCCTTCCAGGCTCGTCTCTTCTACTGCTCCTAATTATTACTGCGTGTGTATGTATAAGCAGTTTCATTGACAAAGCACACCGTAAGCGTTTGGCGATTGAGTTACATTGATCTGTAGTCCGTATCCTGGTTGATTTATTCTGTGAACTTAAGAAGTTTCGTGCACTAGTGACGTCACACTCGGCAAGGGGGTCCCGCCCTGGTGGGAGGGGTGCAGTGACGTCACTGGTGTATCAAACTTTGAAAAACCATAAAATAAAAACTGCTTATCTTAGGAAGTGCGGTTGGTGTCAAAATTCTCAAGATGGAATTTGCTTGCATCAAAAATTGAAAATAAAAAAACCACAGTCATGCAGCATGGCTATAAGAGCGAATTTTCGAAGTTTTCGGCATCTTCCTCCTCCGCCTAAAATTTTCTGAAAATTAATTTTCGGCCAATGTTTTCCCAACTTGATACCATACAAAATTAAAACAGGAGTAGTTTTACGCAAAGTAAAATTGGGGTGGAAGGAGGGGGAGGGGGAAATCAAAAATGTTTTGAATACCAGAAGAGTAGGTATTGGGTAGGTAGGTACGTAACAATTTTTTGTTCCATTTTTTGCCGAGTAACACCTCGGTTTGTAGATTTTCCAACGCTGAACACGATGGTGAAGTCAGAATTGCGATATCCCATTCCGTTATCAGATTAGAGCAGACGAACCAGGAAGAACATCTCAAGAAATAACCACGTTCCTTCATCTTCAAAGTGCTCCAGTTTGAGAATGGAATGAGATATCGCAATTCTGATTTCACCATCGTGTTCAGCGTACAAAACCTTTAAAATGAGGTGTCACTTGTCAGACTTTTTCATTTTGGGAATTTATGGGTAATTTCCCCCCCCCCCTAAAACTCCCCAAAACTCCCCCTTAGAGTGACCCGATTCTGCCCATCTTCGAACTTAGCCTGTCGATTGCCAAGACAGATTTTTCGTGCAAATTTGAACTTTTTATCTCAATTCTATCGAGAGTTATCGTCTGGAATGACACATACATATATAAATATATAAATATATATATATATACATATAATTTTTGGTGTCTTTCGGCAGTGAATTCAGGATGGTCTGAAACGGATTTTGGTATAAAAATCTTTCGGAAATTCGAGTTTTAAAAATTTTGGACCGAGAACAATAGCTTCCTTTTCTTCGAAAATTCGCTAAAATGAACGCTTGGACATTCCCCATTTGTGCCTTCAGAAATCAGAATCTCTCGTCGCATTTTGCGTTTGAGACTTTCTCGATGAAGTTTTCCTCTCTGGCTGTCTCTCGGAATACCCGCTATAACGCTATAGCTATACATAACGCTATAACTCTAGTTATACATGCGTAATTCGGGCTCCATCCGCACATTTTCGTATAATTTGTCAAAAGTTATTGTGTGAATGTTAGAGTTAGATGGTTACTCGTCCGTGCATGTTATGTAGGTACTTAGGTAAACTTGAAATCCTCGTAGGGCGTTTGAATACGGTTTTATTCGACGAGTTCTGCTGAAAATATCCGTGGCAGCAAAGGCAACCTTCGAATGCACTCGTGTATGGCAGAATCGTCCTGCGTACTATGCATTCTGTTTAATGATTGTGGAAGCTTGATCCACGTGATGGTGTCATTTCAAGTGCCGATAAAATACATAAATTACTTAGGCGTCGTAAAGGCTTATCTTGTCTTCAAAGTGCTAACGTATAGAGGAAGTTATCACCGCTAACAATAGGTATTGTCTCCTCTGCCCTGTATCAGCTCCTGTAAATGGCTACCAAAAACATGACACCATTAAGTGAATCTGACCGCATTAGATGAAGCAGAAAAGATGTTTATTTTTGTTGACGCCCAGCTCCGAGTGCTTGAATGAAATGGTAACTTCCAGTGTTGATGAAATATGGGCAGTAAATTTTATACATTCATACAATGTCGTTTCATATAAATTATAAAAGTTATTAATCAGAACGGTCACTTCAGTTTATTTGGCATCAAAAATGTATACAGAAAAAGGAAAAAAAGAGGGAAAAGGAGAAACGAACACAGCTTACCCACGAAAGTTCGAAATAAAAATACAAATGGACGAATAATTCGACTAACAAAAGTAAAACTCTGAAGGTGCCCACCGAAAAATGAAGCAGCCGAACATAAAGCAGAAAAAAACCACAGTCATGCAGCATGGCTATAAGAGCGAATTTTCGAAGTTTGTGGCATCTTCCTCCTCCGCCTAAAATTTTCTGAAAATTAATTTTCGGCCAATGTTTTCCCAACTTGATACCATACAAAATTAAAACAGGAGTAGTTTTACGCAAAGTAAAATTTGGGGTGGAAGGAGGGGGAGGGGGAAATCAAAAATGTTTTGAATACCAGAAGAGTAGGTATTGGGTACGTAACAAATTTTTTGTTCCATTTTTTGCCGAGTAACACCTCGGTTTGTAGATTTTCCAACGCTGAACACGATGGTGAAGTCAGAATTGCGATATCCCATTCCGTTATCAGATTAGAGCAGACGAACCAGGAAGAACATCTCAAGAAATAACCACGTTCCTTCATCTTCAAAGTGCTCCAGTTTGAGAATGGAATGAGATATCGCAATTCTGATTTCACCATCGTGTTCAGCGTACAAAAACCTTTAAAATGAGGTGTCACTTGTCAGACTTTTTCATTTTGGGAATTTATGGGTAATTTTCCCCCCTAAAATTCCCCAAAACTCCCCCTTAGAGTGACCCGATTCTGCCCATTTTCGAACTTAGCCTGTCGATTGCCAAGACAGATTTTTCGTGCAAATTTGAACTTTTTATCTCAATTCTTTCGAGAGTTATCGTCTGGAATGACACATACATATATAAATATATAAATATGTATATAAATATATATATATATACATATAATTTTTGTTGTCTTTCGGCAGTGAATTCAGGATGGTCTGAAACGGATTTTGGTATAAAAATCTTTCGGAAATTCGAGTTTTAAAAATTTTGGACCGAGAACAATAGCTTCCTTTTCTTCGAAAATTCGCTAAATAGAACAACGGAATTGAATCCAGTACAGTACCAAGAAGCCAAGAAAGTGATTCACAAATTATAAATCAAAAACTAATTACCTTTTTTCCTTACTAATTTCATTCAAGTGAAAATTTAAGAATTTTCTTAAAACTAGATGTTTGTGAAACAGGGACAAATTAATATTTTTATCAGGGAAATTTTTTAAAGCGGAAAACTCGGTATTAACCTTAAGAAGAACAATGCGAGGGTTTATGAAATTTCGTGTAGGTACTGGGAAAATCAGATAAGCGCTTCACACGAACACCAATATTATAAACGTGAAAACAAGATAGAAATATAAAATATTTGTCGAATAGTTATAACATTAAATGGTTTATAAAGCAGAGCCGACCTAGAAAGTTTACCAGGAATGATTCTAAGTAGGTGATTTTGCATAGGTAGGTAGGTACGTAATAGGACTCGGCGATTGTGGAAACTGTAGTAGAAAGGAACAGAGCGGGCGAAATAAGATCGTGGGATGGGAATGTAGACTGGCAAAAACATTTATTTAACTTTCTTCTTGTGGTGTGAACGGGTATCAACATGAAACGGATGTCTATTGCTTCTACTGGACAATTTTTGTCATTTATCCACCCGTCTCGAAAAATGAATTGAAGGCAGTTGAGTAAAGCTCGTTCAAGGACCACCAAGTCCTCCAATTAAATATAGGCTGGGATAACTTGTCATTCAGAATGTGCACTTGTGCGTGTATTCCTGTTAAGTCTCTTGATCTGTTGTAGGGTTGGTTCATCAAGAGTTTGATTCTGCTTCTGCAGAGTGAATATTAATGAGCTTCGTACAAAGTGGTTTGTTGCTGTGATTGGTATCCTTGGGCACAGAATGCGCTATTACGCCCAGCTATATCACGGCGAGCTGTAAGCGTTCGAAAACGATTGGTCAGCTGTTTTCTATTTTGGTGTTGTTTGCCAAATCTGAGTGTCTAGTTGGTGGGTCAGTTCTTCATCTAAGAGTATATTCCCTTCAGTCTTCCCTTCCCTCAAATAATCTGTGCTCGTCTCTTCGATATGGATATCCCGGAAGTAAGAGCTGAGTATTATAAATCTAGATTATTTCTCGTTTATGTAATATTGATAGCTGATCTGCCAACACGTAGAGTCGAGATGTAATCGATAGTTCCGGTCCTATCTTTATCATCGGATCAAGCGATACGTTCGCGAAGTATCCTCGATAATTATCATCGGAATCGGTCTATTCCAACCTTCATTCATTTCATATTTGCGCCTGTGCAGACGTTGCTATTGCTCTTATCACTGTGAAATTCGTCGTAGACCATTGATTTGGGGCACAACTCACACAGCCTCCTTTGAATGTCATCTTAGTAATTTTGGATTCAAAAAATGGTTTCAGCTTTTTTACCGTTCCATTTTTTAATTTTTTACGTATACAATCCAAAATAATCCCCCCCCCCCCCCCCATCCGCCTTCAACCATTTTTTGGTTTATTATTATCGATAACGAACCTTTGCAGTCGAGCACGAAAAAAAATTGAACCCCCCCTCAAAAATTGTTGGTTTCCGTTTCAAGGTACGTAGAATCCGAAAATGCAATAAAAAAAATTCTGTCCGTACGCCATACTTCGCTCTTTCCTTAGTTACCGTGAACCAAAATTGATGAAATTTGATTTGTAGGTCCCATTTGGGGTCTGATTGGTCCGCGAAGCTCGGCGTTGATGTCAGTCATCTCTGAGGGGTGAAAAATAGGAGTTGAAATCTCCAGGACGCCGTTATCTCGAATTTTTATTTTAAATAGGTAGTTCTTGAACTTGGGAGTTTTTTGAGACCGCCCTGAGCGTTGTACGTTCAGCCGTTCGTTCACAGTAAGGCCCTGAAGTTTGCACCGCCAGGCTTCGCCAACTGGAGGGTGAATCAAATTTTAAACTTTCAGCACAGATATCATTGCTAGGGACGCCGCAATTGCACCCAATATTGGGGAATTGGATTTCAATTCAATCATTCAATCGATTTATTCACAAATTTCCCTTGGGGATTATTGTGAGGAATAATAAACTTGTTTGTATTTCAGTATTGGAATTGGATTTTAATTGGAATTCACTTAGAATTGGAATTTACTTGGAATTGGAATTCACTAGTAATTGGATTTAAATTGTAATTGGATTTCAATAATTCAATCAGTTTATTGGAAGTCAATTGGAATTCAGTGGTTTCAATGGATTGCATGCAGTTCAGTGCAATAAATTGGCATAAGATCATTGGATGATCAATCAGTCAATTTATTCACAAACTTCCCCGCGCATTTTTATGAAACTATAATTGATGAATAAACGAACTTGTGAAGTTCATTTGTAATTATATCTGTGGGACACTTGAGAACGTTTACATGTAGTAGTTCCCCGGACTACCCTTCGACAGCCTGTTTTAGAGAAATTCGAATAAGAAAAATTCGAATCTCCCGCCAAAGACAAAACTTCTCCAACCAAACGAAAAGAGGGGAAAACCAAGCCCGTCATTGGACTGTGGGAAGTGGCAAGTACCGAGCCACCAGGGCCCAACCCATCACTCCTCAGACCCCCGTTCTTGGCCTAGCTAGTCTACTCCCCGATGTAGTACCACCCCCCCCCCCCCCCCACTTACTGGCAGGGGAGGTTGATTGGTACACTCACCTCCCACCTGATATAAGGGGATATGTGCAACCAAGGCCATAATGTGCCTTCAACCAAAAACATGTTCTTAATTTTTACGTCTCTGTAACTTCGGGGAAAGAAAATAATACACATGGTAAACTGGAAAGGAAGAATTGTAATGAAAATTAAAACCCCAACACCACCCACAAACAATACTGCCACGATGAACATTGTGGCGCGTAATCACAGAACCAGTGAAAACAAAATAAAATTTTTAAATCAAACCCCTGACGAGCAGTCCGAGCTGGGGACCCGCAGCCTCTTCCTGTCCACCTGGAAAAACAGTGGAACAGATTAGGGAACCGTTGCTTGAGCAAACACGTGGGAACTGAACGGTTCATCGTGAGCCAAAGGCCGATTGTAAAAATTGGCAAACACCGCGGAACTCCTTGTCCACCCTGCCGCCCTAAAAATCGTGTCTAAAGTGGCCCCTGCCCTATTTGCGGCCGACACTGATGCGTGCCGCGTTGAATGTGGCGTGAAATGCTCAGCAACCCCCAACTCTCTTAACACCTTCGTCACCCAACCCGATATTGTCTGGCGTGACGCTGCTGTGTATGGGGGTGGCAATAATAAAGAGCGCCTCTGTTCCTGGGGCCCTCAAAGGAGCTGATAACCTTAGATATTCTGACATGAGGGACGCTACACATATCAGAGGCCGCTGTGGAAAAAAGGGTACGGTGAGGCATGGTTGGGGCTTGTATGGAGCCGAAGTCTTCAACCGACTAGAGATCCGTATCTCCAGGGTCTGCCCTGGCCGGATCTGCACCTCCGCCAGTTTAATGGAGGCCATAGTCTGCAGCCTCTGTCCAGTTGCCAATAACAGAAGGGTAACTAACTTCTGGGACAGTAATGGCAATCCCTGTACGGGTTTCTCCAACCATTGTAGTACTCCCTGGGGATCATAAGTGGTATCGTACCGAGCAGAAGGCGGGCGAACACGCGCTACCCCCTTGAGGAAACGGGAAATCAAGGGGTCAGAACCTAGCGGCTCCACCGCAATAAGGGACAGGGCTGACCTGTAAGTGTTGAAAGTTGAATACGACACCAAAGTGGTCTGAAGAATGGTCTGTAGAAAATGAACTACAATTTTGGGTTTGGGATCCCACGGGTCCAACCCTCGATCCCTACAAAATTCCCACCATCGACGATAACATCCGTGGTACTGGGTGTACGTTGCCGGAGACAGAGCGGCCAACATGGTGTCCACCGCTGGCGAGGGGATCCCTTGTCTCATGAACGCCTGCCGGACAACCTCCCTGCTATCAATCGCAACCTGTCCGCCCGCGGGTGGGTCTGGTCCCTGAAAGGTAAATATAACAATTTTCTGTTAGGGCCAAAATACTTGGGGGCTGAGATCAATAACTCAAAAAAGGTGGGATACCAGGGTTGTGCAGGCCAGTCAGGTACCACAACTATTCCCGTGGATTTCTCCGCGATGATCTTACGGAGAACTTTAAGAATTAGTATGAAGGGTGGAAAAGCGTAAAAATTCCAATCCGTCCACGAAAACGTGAAAGCGTCCACCCCCCACGCCCTAGGGTCTGGATGCCAAGACAGAAACCTGTCGCACTTCGTGTTCGCCGCAGAGGCAAACAGATCGATGTCGGGACTCCCTAGGCAGTCTGTAATACACTGAAATACATCATTACATAACGACCATTCAGTCTCCCCCGGAAGTACTCGAGAACATTCATCTGCCACCATATTATCCTTGGAGGCGATGTACGACGCAAAAATTACCAAATTTCTCTGTTCACACCACCCCCAAATTCTCTTAGATATGTCAAACAGCAGCTGGGAAGCCATAGACCCCTGTCTATTAATACAGCTGATGGCAGTAGTGTTGTCTGCCCTAATAAGGATGCGGCGGTCCCTTTCCTGGTCACAGAAATGCTGGAGGGCTAACTCAACTGCCCTCAACTCTAAAGCATTAATATGCCAACCAGATTCGGCTACTGACCACCAACCGTTGATCGTGTTATCCTCAGTGGTGGCTCCCCAACCTGACAAAGATGCATCTGTAGCAATTGTCAGAGAGAAATCGTCATTATGCAGCCGATTGGACAAGGTCATAATATTGGAACCCCACCACTCAATATCCGGCCGAATGGATAATGGTAATTGAAACTGCGCATCAAAATCCTGATTGTTGGGGCCCTCAGCGCCTCCACTTTGATCATCTCCAGATGCATTGTATAAAGTTTTCCGTAGGGAGTTGCTGGCGATGCCGCCACTAGAGTCCCTATGAGACCAGCTAGATAACGTACCGTGCATGTTTTTAGTTTATAAAAACTATATAAAAACGCCCTGATCCGCAAGCACTTCTCCTGCGGCAGCGAAATTGTCAAGTTCCTAGTATCAAACAAAAACCCCAGGAAGACGAACTGTTGAGAAGGGACAAAACTACTTTTGGCGTCATTAATAACAAACCCCAAATGCTGCAACAGGCCTGACAAGATTGTAATGTTTCTCGTACATTCCTCCTTTGACGACCCGAGGACCCCAAAATCATCCAAATAGTTGACACACTTTATACCCCGCGACCTAAGCCACTCTACAATGGGGCGCATAAGCTTATGGAAAACATATGGCGATACCGACATGCCCATGGGTAAACACGTAAATTCATATAATTGATCCCGGAAGCAGAACCTGAGAAAAACTCGGGATTGGTCTGCAATTGGCACCATATAGTATGCATCCATGAGATCGATAGTTGCCCCAAAACTGTCAGGCTCAATGAGGTCCCGCATAGTGCGATGATCCTCCAATTTGAAGTGGGGGGCCTCTATAAACGAATTTAGGTGTTCTCAAGTGTCCCACAGATATAATTGATGAATAAACGAACTTGTGAAGTTCATTTGTAATTATATCTAGTGGGACACTTGAGAACGTTTAGGACCCACCACACCCTACCCCTTTGTCTTGAACATGGCTGGCAGTTGCTGGGGGTTCTGTCTTTCAACGAGTGAGGAGCTGGGGGGGAACACCAATGCTACCAACAGCGCGGGCCGGCCGTTGGCAGAGCGTTCCGTGGAGCTTCGGCCCACAGAGAAGTTTTGTCTTTGGCGGGAGATTCGAATTTTTCTTATTCGAATTTCTCTAAAACAGGCTGTCGAAGGGTAATCCGGGGAACTACTACATGTAAACGTTCTCAAGTGTCCCACAGATATAATTCCCGGACCGGCTGGAGTACTTGATTTAAGGCTTTCCTGGGGGGAGCTCGATGTAAGTATTGACCACAGAAAACAGTGTTCTACGCAGAATGGGCATCTACGCGGGTAAACTATTACACAACGGTTTATTATTTAGGTACCTTATGCTTCATGAATAATTACAAATAATTAATGATTCAATTTAGAGCTTTCCAGGGGGGAGCTCGAGGATAGGTATTAACCACAGAAAACAGTTTTCTACGCAGAAGGGGCATCTCTGCAGGTACATAATAAACCGTTGTGTAATAATTTGCAGCGTTTTTGAATTTCTTTCCATTGTATTGAGCAACACGTTCGTCATCGATTGCATTCAAGAGTTGTATGAACAAAGAAGTTCACTTGGAGGCATCCGTGGTCCAGTTCCGTTTAATATCATCCATGTGCACCTCATATGTCTTCATGAGTTCTTCCGTGGAATGATTAGTTGCAGTGTTACGTACTGACAGATTCTGGAACGAAATTTATTATTGCTCTCCGATGTTTTGAATGCGAGCAAAAGCTTTTGTTTATTTATTTATTTTAAATGGCAACTTTTCTCGGTTCTTAAATGAATCCCGATCGCCAAAACGTGTTCTTGGGGTCTGATTTAAGGTGCCCAAAAAAGTATTTTTATACAGACGCTTCATCCGAAACTCTATTTGCATTACGATAACCATTTCCTACCAAAATGATTGTTGATCAATGTTGGTCAGCACTTCCTGTAAGAAAGAAAATGCTTCGTGCGAGTAATCCGTTTGCGTGCACCAAAAGGGCTGTTTATCATTGAAGCGATTTGTCATTTGAAGGAGAACATGTTTGATGATTTAGCTTTTTTCAAAACCGTTTCCTAATCGCATTAGTCTGGAGGGTGTTGGAGAGCTGACGGTTTCCAGACCACCACTTCTGTACCCTCGTCCGCTGACGTGGGCCTCCCCCCCAGTTCACGGCCGACGTGAATGTAATTCATATATCAACAGTGCGGTCGGTTTATTTCTGGCGGGTAGTCCCTTATTTTCAAGTTTAGTTATATAAACAATCGCCCGGAGGAAAAAATGCCTGGTTCATGATATTTCACTCGTGAAACACATACCTACCTACCATTATGACGCTGATCAAGTCTACGTACCTATTAGTTTATAAGAATTGAGTACCTATCGCCCATGCCATACGCGGAATACTCAATCCAAAATAATGAATTTGAGCAAAGGCGCTGAAGAACAGAAGTTCGAGTAATTTAAGCAGTCCAAAACCTAAACTTTGGTGCATTATGAGCTTCCTCTAGATGATGTTTATTGAGCTCAATGGGCAATACCCGTTTTCTTTTATTTTCTTAAGTAAAAGATCTCGGCGAGTGCTTTCCAAAAAGATGCTATATGAGGGGTATCCGATGATCGAAAGTGGGCGATAAACCAGTGGAAAGAAAACGAAATGACGTCATAGGTAAAATTAGGTTTGAGGTTCTTGGCCACTGGTATGTAAGGAGTGATGTGGGGAGTATCGAGGGTTGGTCCAAATAAAACAATTTTTCTAGGCCGACGTTTCGCAATAAATGTATTGCATCTTCAGGGCTTGGGAAAGTTGTGGGAGCTGATTAGAGTGGAGGGTTCATAGCGGGTAGTTAAGATCGTCAGAGTCCCAAATGCATGTGGAAAGCAAAATGGCAAAAGGGGGCACAAACACTATAGGGCAGCTCACATAGGTATTGCATCTAATTTTAAGATATGGCTAAGACTGATAAAGAACACACAGAGAAGTGGACAACCCATGTGGAATGAGGAATGTGGAATGAGGACTCCACATGGGTTGTCCACTTCTCTGTGTGTTCTTTATCAGTCTTAGCCATATCTTAAAATTAGATGCAATACCTATGTGAGCTGCCCTATTATAGTGTTTGTGCCCCCTTTTGGTTTATTATTCTGTGAATAATACACCTATGTATTCGCTCAGCAAAAAATTTTTATAACACCCCCTCAAAATTATTTCTTTTCCGTTTCAAGGTGTGTAGATTCCAAAAATGCAATGTCCGTACGCCGTCCGCCGTACGCCGTATCACGTCTACAGGCTTCATTTTCGGTCTAAAAAAATCGTTCTTTCGCACACATGCTTCATTTGGGTCCTAGTTGTGTCCCGAAACTTTTCAGCCCGATCGGAATATATCCAGGGGAGTTATGAGTGAAAATGTGTATAAAAATAGGTACTTTTTGTGTTTTAGTAACATGTTAGTAAAATGAGCTTTTGAGGTATAGTATTCCATGTTTTTGGGGACGAGAAGACCGAATATGAAGTCGATTTTGACCAAGGAGTGGAAAATTGAGGTTGTACCAGATGTTCAGCTCCCAAAATTGATTTTTTATGAGTCAAAAACCTGCGAAATCGTCTGAAATCACCATCAATTTGTATAATAACACTAGAAAAAGTGTCAACACGTGGATCAAGAGGATTAAATGGTACAATCAATGATCAAGAGTAATTTGAAGAAAAAAAAGGAGCGTAGTACCTAATTCAAGTTCTGGGGGCCAAAATTTGTGGAAACCACCAGAAATAGCCATTTCAATTAATTTACATGAAAGAAACAATAAATAAACAGCCGGCATTTCTGTAGACCAATAAAATAATAGAATAATAAACCCATGTGACAAGGACTTTGCAGCGTTTTGCCATTTTGCCTTCCACATGCATTTGGGACTCTGACGATCTTAACTACCCGCTATGAACCCTCCACTCTAATCAGCTCCCACAACTTTCCCAAGCCCTGAATGTTGGGCCCTAGTTGTGTCCCGAAACTTCGCAGCCTGATCGGAATATTCCCAGGGGTGTTATGAGTGAAAATGTGTGTAAAAATAGGTTCCTTTTTGTGTTTCAGTAACATATTAGTAACATGAGCTTTTGAGGTATCGTTTTCCATGTTTTTGGGGACGAGAAGACCGAATATGAAATCGATTTTGACCAAAGAGTGGAAAATCGAGGTTCTACCAAATGTTCAGCTCCCAAAATTGATTTTTATGAGTCAAAAACCTGGGAAATCGTCTGAAATCACCATCAATTTGTATAATAACGCTAGAAGAAGTGTCAACACGTGGATCAAATCAAGACGATTAAATGGCACAACCAGTGATCAAAGATAATTTGAAAAGAAAAAGAGCGTAGTACCCAATTCGTGTTTCAGGGGTCAAAAATGGTGGAAACCATCAGAAATACCTATTTCAATTATTTCACATGAAAGAATCAATAAATGAACAGCCGGCATTTCTGTAGATATGTCCAATAGAATAATAAACCCATGTGACAAGGACCTGCAGCGTTTTTCTCATCAATAAACAACACAAAAAACAAATTTGAAAAAAAAAGTTAGCAATTCCAGAACCATGGGTTCATCATTGATGTTGATGGTATAGATATAGAGAATTGCTTGTTTGATTCGAACCTTTCCTTTAGAAAAAGTGTGGATCAGGACGATGAAATGGCACTACCAATGATCAAAGATAATTTGTGAAAAAAAAAAATTTTTAAAAATCGTACCTACCTAATGTGTGTTTTGGGGGCCAAAATTGGTGGAAACCATCAGAAATAGCTATTTCCATTATTTCACATGAAAGAAACAATAAATGAACAGCCAACATTTCTGTAGATGTGTCTAATAGAATAATAAACCCATGTGACAAGGACTTTGCAGCGTTTTTAAACTAAGGAGACTCAGGGAATTACTGACGGTAAACTATTAAATTTTGATTTGGAAGAACGTGATATTGTTGAAGTTGTGTCAAATCAGGGTGGGCCCCAGTCCGGAAAACTAGGGAAAACCGGGAAAAGTCATGGAATTCCGTAATAAGTCAGGGGATTTAGCATGTTTACGTTATATTAATAGGTACTACGTTCAGTCTTTTTGGTTGACGGAATTTCTAATTTGAAAAATTAGTTTGTACAAATTTTACCAATTTGCTTGTATTACTTCAGTACCTACCTTGGTAATTCTTTTTTTTTTTTCTAAAACGCTCAAGATCTTTGAAACACATTTTTCTCGTTAATAAATAATCTGGTCCTGCGAGTTCGGTTGCATCTCTCGATATAGCGGTATATTGTTTACCCTCTTTTTGAGGAAGTTATTTCAAAGCACATCAGAGCGCTTTTAGTACCTGTATTTATTGTAGTACTAATGAATTTGAAAACTTACTAAACCTGCCATAGATTTCAGTGTAAGAAAACCAAAGATTCAAAGTCATATAAAACATTAAAAAAGATGTAAAATTGGAGAAAAAAAATTAATTTTGTTCGGCAGCTGATTGATTTTAAATTATTTTTTTAAATTTAAATTACTGAAACTGTTCGACAATTCGATTCTCTTATTAATTCAAATAATTATGAAAAATTATGCATTATAAATGTGAAAAATGTTTTTGAATATATTTATTTGGTGGTCAGGGAATTTTAAAATTCCAGATTGTGGGGGGGGCACCCCTGCAAATTTATGTTGGCAGTTTCTGTCCTTGACTACTTGTGGTGAACTTAACTTATCTTAGTGAACATCAACATCTCATTGTTCAATAAGTAGTTGTCCTTCTGCAGTTCTGGCTCTCCGTTTCCTGATTATTTTATATGCGTCGTCTGGGAGTTTACCTATCATCATATCAATGCATCACCGTTCAGTATCTGTCCAAAACAATATAAATTGTGTAAATTCTACTTCCATTCTTCGGCTGACATTATTCCAGATGGATCCAGTCGCCCGGACTGTGCGATCAACTCGCAAAGAATACGTTGCCTTGGTAGTCTTGAAAGGAAACCCCCAAGTTTCGCCCTGGCAGCTCATGACTGAGACCCATCTCCACTGCGCTAAACGGCCGTGTCATCGACAATGCTGTACACTTCATAATCTGTAGCGCAGCGCAAGCCTTTACTTCCGCCTGTGGGGAAGGCAGCTGTAGCGTGACGGTGCCGGCTATAGGATTTTTCATTAGCGAGATAAAGAGCCGACCCTCAAGTTAGTTGAACTTGCACGGAGTCCAACCACTGCGTTCCGCCCCTGTTCACATCTCTTCCGCTCTGACGTTCGTGCAATAAACTCGTTTTGCGTCATTTCAAGCCATCGTCCTTGTGCGCACAGCAGTGATCAGTTACATTATTTAAAATCTGTAAGCAGTATGTATTTTGCACATAGGTTCATGCTTTCATTTATGAGGCATCTGCTTGACGTGGTTCTTTTGTACGATATCGTCATTCGCATCTCACAAGTTCATTTTAAAGTCTACTGAATAGATCAAAGGAATTGTAAGGAATTTTAATGACATGTGTGACAGTGGGGGTGGACCCTCGAGAGTCCCCCTCCTAGACCAGCGAGATGATCACCGGTTAAGAAGGGATATCGATTAGGCTTCCGCTCACTGATCCCGTCTCCACCGGGAGAAAAAATGTATCGAAAACAGCCACAACACTGTTACACTCCTTCCCACATGACATACTTCTGGGTAGCAGAAGTATGAGAGGGAAAAGGGGGAATGAAAAGTAGTATGAAGTTCTGGTTCAGGAAACAACATCTGAATAACTTCAAGGTGACTAACCTCCATTGTAATCGTAATGGTACTACCTCAATAATATTTACTGGTGGAGAACAAAGCTCCTACATAAGAGTATTGGCGGATAGTGTTGTCAGAGGTTGTTGTCCAGTGAACTCATCTAGGCAACCTCTAGGTGATGAACCTCCATCGTTAGGATGGAACAGCTATTGGGACTTGTAAATTGGGGCTAGGCATCAATCGCCTTCAAATGAGCTCAGTATATTTTAATTATACTGACACTCGAAAGGGGGTGGGGAAGCCAATAGATGTATGTAATATCAAAGGGACAGGTTGTTAGTAAAGGAATCCTTCAGGGAAACCTTTGGGCTTATCCTTCTGGTAAGACCGCAAAAAGTGGACGGAGTATGGTGAATATTGCTCAGCGCATACTACCAAACCACGCTCTGCTACCATGTGACAGAGTGTGACAGTGAGGGTGGACCTCGAGAGTCCCCCTCCTAGACCAGCGAGATTATCACCGGTTAAGAAGGGATATCGATTAGGCTTCCGCCCACCGATACCGTCTCCACCGGACCAAAGAACTACTCGAGAACAGCCGCACTGTTACACTTGTGTGAAACGATCTGTAAATTAGTCCACTTACATCCTCAAAATTTCAGCTCCTATATATGGAATCATCGAGATGCCTTCATTGCGGACTTTGGTGCATATGAAACAACATGTTTGTTCCTTGGTGTTTGTAATGCGAAATACAAGCAATTACCTTAAGGCTGTAAGGCTTACAGGGCCTGGCATGGATGCCTACTTGCATATTCTCTTTGTCCCCAATAAGACCAGCTTGCAGCAGGAACCAAGCGTAGGGTTTTTGAATCCAGATTGCTCTGCATTCAAGTCCCCTCACCCCTCAATAATCGCCTTTCGGGCGTCCGGTTTTTTTTATAAATATCCGCCGGTTTCTCGGCCTCTCTGGCGAGAAGATGCGTTGAGGTAGGAATAGCCCTATGAACGCTGGCCTTGGCCTCCATGTTCGATATTTCTTGGGAGAATTCTGGCAACTTCATCCCCCTTGCACATGATGGCAATCTACTCGAATCCGCCGGTATAATAGTGTAAAGTACTTAATTGGATTTGACTGTCGTGATCGATAAAACAGCGGAGCTCGAGGTCAAACTGCCGCCCATCGGTAGCTCCCAAATGGTCATACTCGCGTGTAGGACGGTTGGTGGGATGGTGTCGGTAAAATGGGGCCCAGAAAAAAACGAGAAGCTGATACACTTTGTTACAGAAAGGCAAGGACGCTCCTTTGAATGGAAACCCCACTGGGATTGCGCCCACTGCACGTTCTATTTACCGTCGCCATATCACATTGGGTATCCTCAGTGTGTAGTAGGTAATACCTACTTACCAAATTTTCGTATTCCAAATTTTGACATTTCCACTGGCATCTGTCCCACACTGTTTCACTGAACAAGTTTCCCAAGCCGTGAACCCTTGTTCGGCTTTGGATGACATCGTGGCCAGTTGGACAGATTCGTCATCAGTTCGAATCTTCTGGACTAATATTGTAAACTGTTTGGATCACTTGTGCAATGAATATGGACTATATTATTTAATATATCCCAAACACCGTTCAACTTGACCATCCATCCCTCTTCGTCGCTAAAACAGAATTTCATGCTATAACCAAACATATGATACAGTAGCTAATTGGTTGTAGGCCTGGGTAAAATACCCACTTAGAAATTGAATTACTTTACGCGACTCTCCGAGTCCCTGCTCTGTTGTTTTATTTATTTATTATCCCAGTAAATCGTTGCCAGCATTTTTCATTAGTCCATGTTCCCGATTTTCCGTTACTAATTTTGAAACTTTCTTTTCCAGAACGGGAGCAGTAACCAAGGAGATAAAACCATCGTCGAAGTAGATGATTCAAGTACTTGGTGAGTCTTCAAGTTTAAAAAGTTATACGATTTGGAATAGAAGTAGGTACTTAAGCAGTTCCCAGTCGCGGGCTTGAGCAGTTGGAGGGGGGGGGGGGGGGGGGGGGGGGCAGCCGGAAAATTATTTGAAAAATCCTAATAAAAAACGGGGATTTTATGAATATTGGTATTTGATTTGCAACAATTATTTTACTCTGTTCATATAGTGCAGGTAAAGGCATAAAAGTAATAAAGACAGTGGGCTATGCACACGATTTTCAGTGCAATTCCTGTTGATACATGGAGTACAGCCAAAATTGTAAAAAAAAATCCAAAAAATTAGCACTGCTCGATTTTTGAAGAATTAAATATAATAAGAAGAAAAAAAGTGCACTAAGCCCTATGAATTTCTGACGCTTCTGATTGGTCAGAGCCCACCACATGGCGAACTTGGTAACTCGCATTCTGTGGAGTTTACAGTATCCATGCGGTAGTACCTGAATAAACTGAAACGAGTTCGACGATATACGAGGAAATGATTAACAGAGAAAAGGCACACAAAAAACGGAAGCGGGAATTTTATTGATCCCACCACTTTTTGCTCCGCCAGATGTCCAATCAGCTTGCGGCGTTACAGTATCCATGAACTCGATCTAATGAAGGTTGTTACTGGATGAACTGGTAGGCCAGGCGCCCCCCAAACATTTGCCAGAGCTTCAAACACCCGATTTTAAATATTAATTTCTAACTCAGTGACTGTTTCTTCTTTTTTTCGTGTTACCAGGTGATTATGTATTATGTACAGCTACTAAAATAACATAGTTCAATTACTTGTATCAATATTACTGATACATTTGTATCTTTGTCATTTCTGACGACTTCATTTGCCCAGCGGCCTCATCAGGTGGAATAAACCGGTTCCCGTGAGATCACCGAAGTTAAGATACCTCGAGCGTGGTTAGTACTTGGATGGGTGACCGCCGTGACACGTGGTGACACATCCAAGTATGACCCATGTAGCTGTTGGGCAAACCCCTCTCCACTCAAGGGGGTGAGGCAATGAGTAGCCAAGTAAAGAGCGAAATGATCAGACCGAATTCTGATCCTCCCATTGGAGGACAGCTGATCACGTCCGCGACACTGGCAGGACAGTCGGACAAAAAGCCCCAGCCTGGAATGGCTGTTACTTTACTTTACTGCTAAAATAACGTAATTCATGAAGTTTTTTAATTTTCCATGCGAATAGCCCATTACAGGTCAAGATGTATTTAATACAGTAGAACAAAGTCTTCAGCGTTTCAAGGAAAGCTCGTTTTATCCATTGTATATCTCGGGTCAGTTGTGTGGGGTCAAGCCTCCTTAGCCCCTCTCTGGATCCGCCACTTGCAGTTTCTGCGAGAGTACTCCTGAACCGGATTCATTTGCTTTGTTGCGGGATCACGAAGAAAATTGAGCGAGCCTAGTGTTTTGGACTAGTAGTATGTGAACAAAACGATTGAGAGATAAATTGCCTTCTATTTAACTCTTGCATCGTGAAACATTATAAAGTTCTTTGAAAAATTAGTTGAAAAATAAGTCCAGGTGTACCTACCTGTGAGTATATAAAGCCGGGTAGGCCCTTGCAACATTCGGCCGCTCCGCTCCTCTGCCAGGTTCGGGGCGGCAAAACTTCAAAGGAATGAGTGGGGTCGTCCACTGGCAGCGTACTCGAGCGGCGCTACGCTTCGCGCTACACAAGCGGCAACGAGCGACACGCGATACAGATCCAACTACATTGAGTTATATGGGGTATCGTTCCCCTAAAAGCGTTTTCGAGCGGGCGGCTACGGGCGTACACGAGCGGCAACGCGCTACAAGCGGCAGATCCAAAAAAAGTTGGATCTGCCGCTCGTAGCTCGTTCAATACCATTGTTGTCAGTATCACTTTCCTACCGGTTTTGGTAGGAATTCCACGTAAATAAACACTGGAATCGCTAACGGACGGTTCATCGGAACACCTACCTACCATTTCACTCGTATCCCTGGTCATTTCGAGTCACTTCTCGCGCAGGCCCCGTTTTGAGTAGGTTAAAATTACTATATGGGCAGGAAATGGATCATAACACTAATAAAACGGATAATAATCGAAAAATTTGTTAGGGTCAGCCTCAAGTTAATACGAACTAAATCACTCGCGGCACTCAAATTAGTCCACTTACAGTCCCCACTTTTATCGAATACACTAGAAAACAAACTGAAGCCCGACGCGCGAAGGCGCTTGCAGTGGACGACCCCTGTCACTCGTAGCCGCTTGTTAGGTTGCCGCTTGTGTCGTGTGTAGCGCCGCGCCGCGTAAATACGCTTCCAGTGGACGACCACCCTGAGGATCGGAAGAGGGGAGCCCAGTCCGATCGCTCCGTTGGCGGTTTTTCCCCGCGCATAAAAGAAATGTTTGGAGCGGGGTGAGGGTAGTCGTCCACTGGAAGCGTATTTACGCGGCACGGTGCTGCACGCGACACAAGCGGCAACCTAATGAGCGGCTACGAGCTACAGGGTCGTCCACTGCAAGCGCCTTCGTGCTTCGGGCTTCAGTTTGTTTTCGTATTCAAGAAAAGTGGGGACTGTTCCTTTATATTCGTCATGGACCCAGAGGAATTTTTTTCCTTGAAAGCAGCAACCATTTGCGAAGACGGATGTTGGGTGGACTGGATTCTCTCCAAAAGGGAATCTTTCGGGGGAGTTTCACCAACTTCACCATTAACCTGAGGCTGACCCTAACATATTTTTAGATTTTTATCCGTTTTATTAGTGTTATGATCCATTTTCTGCCCGGAGGGTAATTTTCACCTACTCAAAACGGGGCCTGCGCGTGAACTGACTCGAAATGACCAGGGATACGAGTGAAATGGTAGGTAGGTCGTAGGTGTTCCGAGAACCGCCCGTTGTTTACGTGTTCCATTCTTTATTTACCAACGTTTATTTATGTAGAATTCTACCAAAACCGGTAGGAAAGTGATACTGACAACAATGGTACTGAACGAGCAGGTACGAGCGGCAGATCCAACTTTTTTTGGATCTTCCGCTCGTGTACGCCCGTAGCTGCCCGCTCGAACACGCTTACAGTGGACGATACCACATATAACTCAATGTAGTTGGATCTGTAGCGCGTGTCGCTCGTTGCCGCTTGTGTAGCGCAAAGCGCCGCACCGCTCGAGTACGCTTCCAGTGGACGACCCCATTGAGCCTAGTGTTGACGGGGTCTAGATGCGCCTCTCCGCTCTCCCGAACGTTCTCCCGCTCCTCAATAATTCCGTGAATCGTCGTTGTGCAGTTCTTTGAATTTTCGCAATTTTAGGACCTAGTTTTTGGAGCAAAAATTCAAAATCCGTCGGATGCATCCGAGTGAAATTTTTGTAGAGCCCGCTGACCTCCTGAAACTTCAGCTCAGCCAACAGGCTGCTCCCACCAGACTGCTCTCGGTTTGAATACAACTTCGTTATCCACCTACGCGGATTTCTCTTCTTTTTTTTCAAAATAGCATCTATTACAATGTACGCAGCTGCGGCCACTTGCTGTTGAGATGCCATGACTGAGGAGCGCTCGATTCTCCCGATCGCCCTCCCGTGGTACGGAGCGAGGTTCGGAGCGCTGTGATGTTCGTTGAATTGTTCGGAACGGAGGAGCGGAGCACCCGAATGTTGCAAGTGCGTACCCGGCTTCCGGCTTCGAAAGTGAACACTAAGCATGTTGGTTGTTTTATTCTAGTGTGTTGAGTTGTGCCTCGACACCAGATGCACCACCAAATCAGGTTTTTGAAAGGTTGTTCCGTTGCTCGTTATCAAGTCCACCTAGTGACTCCGCACATGTTCAATGTACTCACAGTAGGGAGTCCATCGCAGTTACATTTAGTGTAGTTACCTCTGTGATGGTCATGTCATGGGCTGTGGTTACCTGGTCATTGTGTTGTCACCACAAAATAACAGGTGATCACCATACACTGGAAACATTTTTCTGCGTACCTACCACTCAAACAAAATGCATATTTCAAGTAGCCCAGTTGTCCTTGAACTTGGTATTATCTACATCTGTAAATTTGCCCATAAAACCATTACAAAACGAACTAAGCCTGTAAAAAACGAGAAAGGTGATTGTTTAGGAAACAAACGGTTATTACCGTCAACCATACAGAGCTATAGAACACTGTCCTAAACGTGGAAAGCTGCTGCGTATTACGATGTTTTAGAGCTGAGGGTTGGATGGGGCTCGTATTCGCAGTATCCATGATGGTTCATGTTCCAGTCGACCCCAGTATGATGAACACAGTATATTGTGGGAGAACAGAGTAATATAATGGATACTAGTGGGTCTGCACCAGGTGCCTCGCGCAGCTAGATAGGCTCAAATTCTGCCTGTATACCACGCTCAATAATAACCGTTTTTCATAAAGTTTTATGGCTAAATATTCATCAATCGCCGTAAGGATGATTGGCAGAGCTTTGAAAGTTATTCCATTCGATTCATCGTGCTGGAAACACGAAAAACTGTACCTAACACACATACTTCTGAAGATGACACCTCTGTGCCAGCTTGGCGCCGCTTCCTGGCACCAAAAACTATACAGCAAATGTGGAGGTATAAGGAGTGTAGTACTGTCAACATTTCCAGTCAAAATACCCGAAATTTCGGCTTGTAGCGTGGTGCAGACATACATATTATATACATAGTAGATACAGACGTATATTATAGTCACCCTCAAATGTTGCTCAACTCTCATTGCCTCATTGATCTACGGCAACTAAAATTGGGACCCCTGCACTAGTGTGTGCAGTAGTGTTCCAGTGTACTGTATACATATAGGGTGGTATAAAATTTACTGTTGTACCTTGAGATGACAAGGTACAATTATTTCATCACATTGTGATGTAATTATACAATATAATTTTCTCCATAAAATATTCATATTACCCTATTCTCTGTTTCAGCGGTGGCAAGTCTGAAACGGAATCACCTGCTTCAAGTACTCCTTCAAGACTAGGTGAGAATACTCCCCAAATTGGGAAATGGAATTCATTCATGGGTAGTAGAGAAAGGAAAACTTGACCATCTGAATACTGTAATTCTTTTGAATTATTATTGTGTGCAAGAATTATTTTTGACATTCGCTAATAATCTCGGTATTAGCCATTACCGGTTCTCCAAATTAGAGAGTTGTCGCAACTATTTTCCGAAAAACGCAACTGTAAAACGTAACTCTGTTCTAGGGTGACAAACTCGGATGCTAACTATCCAACGTAAGTTCCATGAGAAAGTTACGTGTTCACGTAACTCCGGACATATGTTGAAGTGACTAAAGTAATAACTTGTCAATGATATATAATTTGTCTGTCAAGTTAACCTCTTTATTCTCATACTAGCTCATAACATAATATTATTCAGTAATAGTAATTATTCCATTTTGATGGTTTTCTATGAGTTGTGAACAATTTATAGAAGAGCAATCGTGCCCTTTTACTGTACAAACACACGCGTGGCACGGTGAGACCTTGGGTTCTTAGTATATTTTATATACCCACAATAATTGCGAATTATAAGGCACTCACTTACCGTGCTCATGGCTTTCGGATGGCAGTGCTCAAGATGAATAGGTGCACGAACCACATGAAGTTCAACCTTCCAAATATACCTAAAGAGAACGCAAACGGCGGAAAACTTTCCCGAGGCCAGCTCCTCCCGTCTCTCTACAAATTTCGGGGTGACGCGATAGCATAGCCATGGAGATCGTATTTGGTTATCCGCGAAGAAGTTCACTTACATAGAACGTAGCTTTGTGGTGCTTGACACGCATCTTTCCAATAGTTACGTGGTGTTGGACAACGTAAGTCTTGAAAACGCTAAAACTTACGTCTTGAACGTAACACTTGTGTTTATGGTCTCTCTCCCGATCGTCAATTTTTGGTTGCGACAACTCTCTATTAACCTCTATCGTCTCGAGATTAGTAACATCTGATTTCTGGAATCATTTCAGTAGTACAAGTTGAGTTGGATTTTATGTTGGAAAAACAGTTTCCCTCCTCTACTACTCTTCATTTGTGGTCATAATGTGTGAGATCTCAAAACCTCGATTTTTGAGCATGAGTTACGACCTAGGGTTCTTTTTTTGTTTTTTGTTTTTAAATATGCGGTTCCAGTGTTAACTGAAGGTTTTCTTAAGTAAATTATGGTAATTTATATTTTTATGCTGTTTCCCTGAACCATATTTCGTGTTCCAGTTTTCCTGTCGTTTATCACTCTAATATACTCTGTTTAGGTGGATGAAAAAAGCTTAGTGTATAGTATAATTATTCTTCAACAAAAGCGAACCAAAATCAACTCGATCGGGTCAATACTTTAGGAAAATCAGAGATCTATACGTAACACCTGTTGTTGTTCAGTTGTTTGTTGGTCAGACATTTAAAGATGGAATCCAGAGCAAAAGCTGAGCAGGATATAGAGTAAAACATGGCGTTAAAAAAATACATGTCTGGGGGAGCCACTAAACATCGGATTGATACGCAAATGGAGTGCCCAACTTTAAGCGCTATTTACACGACTTGCACAGCTCCAAATCCTCAACATATTGATATCAAACGATTTATTGTTGAATACAGTTCGTTAGTAAATGTTTAGTCCTTAAAAAAAATTGGTTTTTCGACCCAGGAAGGGGCCCCTCCCTCTAAGTACCCACCAACCACGAATAACATATGGAAAGTCAGTATTCGTCACTCTTACTTAAATGTTTACCAAAAGTTACTCCAAAAATAACTTGTGGCTTCAGACCCTCAATTTTCGTTTCAAATATATGCGAGGTAGCGAAATACCATGTTATGATGTATTTCAAATGTAAGATTATGTGAATGGTATGTGCTCCATTGTGTATTTGAATTAATTAGAATTCCTGGAATCTGTAGACAACAGGCAAATTTGAATCAGCACCTCTGGTGGCTGCTGAGAAAGTGAGGCTGAGAGCGTACGAATAATCAGTACTTTCAAGGAATTTGTCCTCTTCTCCCTTTGGGACGAACCTGCTCTTGCCTCGTAACTGCAACAACTTCGGATACTGATTCGATTTTTCCTGTTTCCTATGTTATTTATGCTGATTTAGATTAACCTAAATCATCTTAGTATCCATCAAATATCATTTAATTTGGCTGGGGATTGTTAACTAATGTTGCACCATGTAATAATGATGTAACATAGGAATCACTGCGTAGCAACGTTGCTTATCTCTTGCATGAATTCCCTGATTCGCTCATTCTCAAATTTGAAACTGCATGGCATGATCTTTAGCCTAGTCTACACTTGTGACATTCACCCGTATCCATATCACCGTTTCCGTATCGTAGGTCACGGATACGATGCCACAGACGTTTTTCAATTGATAATTTATCCCGTGTCATAGAGCGTATAGTAAAAGAAAAAGAAGACACGTGTTGGCAACACGGCCGAAACCCATCAGTGCCTCTCGAGCGTTTACCATGGAAGCATCCCCAGCGTTTCTTTCTGATTCCACGGCTGCATTTGAGTAGAAGATAAAACATAAAAACTCGCGCAAAATGGGTATCCCAGTAATAAAGCCAGGACTACTTTTCTACTGTCCACAGTAGTGACACGGTGCAACGGGTAAGGACACCGGTACGGGTGAATTAGTGGTCGGTAAGAGCAGTTCATTTGAGGGACTCCAGGTTCAGTTGGTTCATTCCTTCTCAGTCACTTCAGTAGTTGACTGGACCAGAACTAAGAACGATATCGATAGGCCGTTGATGTTGAACTATCAGACTGGCTTCTGGCATTGATACAGGAACGAGCGGATGAAGGAAAAGCTGAACGACTCCAACCCTTTCCTTCCGTTCCTTTGAACTGTCGTTCCGTGATCCTATAAACTCCTTACGTAGTATCCACCTCATGTGAACTAAGCCTAGTGAACTTGAAGTAACTCGTTCTGTGGATACTACAAACGCCTTGTATGAGTTTATAGTATCCACCCCACATGATTCATTAGAGGAACTATCGTTCAGTGAATACTATCAACTCCTCATGTAGTATCAACCGTTCCTATGAACTACCTACAAGAACTAAAGAACTAACTCATTCAGTCATCTTGTGAGTCACTGAATTAGTAGTTCTTTAGTTCTTAGTCCATAATGCACAGAACGATAGTTCTTTATTTGTTCACCCTTCCTACATCCATCTCTAGACACTACGTTGTAGATCCTTTTACTCTGTGGTCCTAGTGAACGATCGTTCTAGCTCCACCAACTGAACTGAAATACTCCTTCAAGGTCGTTCAGTGAAGTGAACTACCTCGAGGAGTAGTTCAGTTAAGTTGGTGGAGTTAGTTCTTCAAGAGTAGTTAAGTCAGGAACTACCCAGCTTCACAGTGAACTCCACCAACTGAACTGAAATACTCCTTCACGGTCGTTCAGTGAAGTGAACTACCTCGAGGAGTAGTTCAGTTAAGTTGGTGGAGTTAGTTCTTCGAGAGTAGTTCAGTCAGGAACTAACTACCCAGCTCCAGGGTGAATGTAGAGTGTGGACTAGGCCTAATGCATTGAAAATCTCACAGTATTATCTGCATGCTGCACCATTTTGAAACTCAACATGACTTGTCACTTTCTCCAATAAGAGTTTTATTATACCTGGCCCATACCGTCACATGTGGTTGTGTCAGACACATGGATCCTTTTATTGTCATTCTGGTAAATGCAGCCTTCCATCCTTAGAGCCATTTAGAGCTCCTTCCGAGGACGAGAACTGGTCTTGAAAAGCTGGGCGTAGGAAGTGCATGTATTTATTCACCTTAGCAATAAGGATTAGACTTTGGTGGCAGCCTTTTTCAATCTGTGGTAGTTGTTATCTTGGAAGTTTTAAAAGTATTTAGCCACTCAAATCCCTATAGCAATCTCATCATTAGCCATAAAATTCAAGGGATGAGGTTGAGGTAATAGGATTTTGAAACATACCTTCTTTAGAAATACCTACAGTAGTTTATTTTGAAATTATTCTTGTACTTCTGTTTTGCAGGGAGTTATTTAATATGACAATCTAGATTTTCAAACCTCGTAATTACATTCATGCGTGAATGGAGTTTTATGGTTTTAATTCGTGTTTTTATACAATGGCATGTTCAGTGTTTTTGTTTTAGCAAGTATGTATACTTTTGTCATTGTTTATGTCGCCCAAATTGGTGCTTTACAAAAGTGAACGTGGTTGAATTATTCGTTTTTGTTGGGCATGCTTGATTTCAGATACAACAACTGATGATTATGAAAGTGCAGACGAAGGTCCTCCCACCCCCAGTCATGAGGTCAACTTATCTGTGCTTGCAAGTCAACTTGAGTCATTGACTTTAGGAACTCCAAAAAACCCTGTGTCTGGTCGTTCCGGAGTAATTTTCCCATATTCCCCGTTGCAAGAGACCAGTGTGTTATTATCCAGCCCAGAGAAGGAAGATGACGATCCTTTGGACAAAACGATAGGGGTGTCACCTATTCCTGTAGTTGATTTTCACAGCGCCCATATTCCTGGCCCCGTTGAGTCTGGTGGAATTGTATCCAAGCAAAACAACTTGTTGGAACCTGTCTTCAAAGTTCCTGGGGCTATTGTAAAACATGAGCGTCATTCAGTTGCAAGTACTGCTACAGGATGTGGTGATGACACGTTTTACACAGCAGACTCAACATTTTGGTCGCCCTCCCTTGATCGTAGTGCTGTTTTGACTAAATCTCCTGAAGAAGATGCCCTCATTCAAAACACAGTTAAGACTCCTGATGCTGTTATTGAAACCATTCCTTCCGGTGCAGGTGCTTCTGAGCGACATACTTCATCTGATATCAAGTCCAAATCCGAGCATCCTTTGGGAGATGAGACATTGAATCGCACTCCTGAAACGGATGAGATCTTAGAGATAGGGGTGTCACCCATTCCCAATGTAGATTGCCTCAGTTCCTATGTTCCAAGCCCCGACGAATGTGATGGAACTGTATTCGCTCAAAACAACCAGTTGGATCCTGCCTTCAAAGTGCCTGGATCTGTTGTAAAACAAGAGCATCATTCGAGTGCAAGTACCACAGGGAAGAGTGATGACACGTTGCCCTCCCTTTATCATAGTGCCAATGTCACTGAAGACACTCTCAATCGGAAAATTGTGGGGACTCCTAGTATTGTTCATGATAGCAATTCTTCCTATGCAAGTGCTGCTGGACAGCCTACTTCACCTGAGATTAATTGCGAATCCGAGAATCCTTTCGAAGAGGAGATACTGGATCACACTCCAAATACAGACAAACTATTTTCACAGTCCGGTGAAGTCAAGTCTCCAGTAAGTGATTTTATTGCCCACGCCGACAAAATAACGTTGAGAGAGGATAGTCCTTTAGCGTCTTCAATTCAAGAAAAAAGCTACGGCAAAGATTTAAATTTGTCACTGGCTCCTGCTCAGATTGATGTCGATCAAATTATATCAAAACGCCATTCAACTGGATTGTGCAAAAAAGACATCTTACCTACTGAAGTAGTTGTGGGAAGGCGTTCGTTCCCTGAAAAATTGCCTGAATATGAGTTTGATGCAGTTATAGAAAGCCCTGATAGGAGGAGATCAAGCACAAAGTACTTTTTGAGTGTTCATGAGAAGAGTGTTTCTTCAAAAAGTTTAGATGAAACTACAGATTTCTCACGTGAGCTTGAAGTTGCCAAGGAAGTTGTCGATTCTTGCATAGCTGACGCAGCAAGAAAGTACCCTAACCAAAACCCATCTGCCGAGACTTTTACTACAGACTGTGCTGTATCCACAAATGCTGGGGAAACAGAAGAAAATCGTAAAGTAGATGAAGTTTGTGAAGGAAGCGAAGGACCTGTGAAAGGCACCGGTGCTGTTTATGCTGACGATGGTTCTGATTTCACTGTTCAAGTTAGTACTTCTCATGAAGCAGATTCACCTGGGATAGATAAGAGTTTGGTGGATCCTGCTGGTGGCTGTGATATTCTTACTGAAGCTAAACCCAAGCCTTGTCCAACCCCTGCTAGTCTCTCCTTCACACAAGTACCTCATGATTATTCCAGTGGAGAAGTTAGTTTGAACTCTGAGGCTTCTGTTTCAAATAACAATACTGTTATAGAAATTGATGATGCTATAACCTCCAACAATCCCACTCAAGAATATAAGTTTTCTCTCACATCTGATGGTAAAAGTGAGTTGCACACGAATCAAGTTGAAGGAGCTGTAGAAACTGATGGAATTGCTAACCTATCTAGTAAAAATTCCGAATCTCAAGAGGAATCCCTCCGATCAGTGTACCCGAGCCATGAAACTGAATCTCAGGTTCTTCAAACTGTTACATCAGGTGTTTATGTTTTGAACTCCATTAATTGCAGTCATGAAGTAGTTGCTTCTGGTGCAGTAGATAAAGAAGAAGAGGGGGTTAACATCCCAAGAGAAACACGTTCATCAGAATCTACTGAAGTAGCGGTGTTGGCAGAGCAACAAAGTAATGCAGTGACTCCCATTGAACTCAAGCCTGATAACTTGACATTCTCGTCATCCGGTGTTGGAAGCGAGTCCCACAGAGTTGAGCAAGTTGTAGCAAGTCTGACTAACAATGTTTCTGTAGAAGAAAAATCCACAGCACCACCTAACCTTTCTAGTGCTGAATCTTCCAATGTCTTGCCAGTGAAGGATGTTGGTATTGAGGATAATCCATTGTTCCTTAATCCTACATCAGATTTCATTTCTGATGCCGTAACCTCCAGCAGTCTTGAAGATGTAGTTGCCCAAACTGCAGATGACGCTGTTGGAGCGAATAATGGAACAGAAAATAGTGAAATGAGACGTGCTGAGCAAGCTTCTGAAATTACTAAATCAGAATTTTCCACGTCAGTTGAGACAATTCACACTGAAGATCAATTGGTGTCTTCCCCCAACAAAATAGAAGTTATAAAGGTTGAAAGCACTACTGAACCTACGTCACTGTTGCTTGGAACTCCATCTGAAGAAGATTCTAGGGTAGGTGTTGTAAGATCCAGCAAATGCATTGATGAACATGTACTTGGCCAATCTACGGAAGAGTCGACTGGAGTAAATGTTCTCTATATGACTGAAAATAGTGAAGTGGCGTGCCACTCTGAGGGGTCATCTGAAAACTTGCCCTCTCCAATATGTGTTGCTCATACCAACAATAGTTTAGGTGACGAGAAATCAACAAATTCATCTGAACTTACAACAAACCAAGCTTGTGAATTTACTGAATCAGAAGCATCCTCATCAGTTGAGACAATTCGCACTGAAAATCAATTGTTATCTTCACCCAACAAAATAGGAGTAATACAGGTTGAAAGCAGTACTGAACCTACATCGCAGTTGCTTGGAACTCCATCTGAAGAAGATTCTAGAGTAGGTGTAAGATCCAGCGAATGCAGTAATGAACATGTACTTGGCCAGTCTGCGGAAGAGTCGACTGGAGCAAATGTTCTCTGTAGAACTGAAAATAGTGAAGTGACCTGCCACTCTGAGGGGTCATCTGGAGACTTGCCCTCTCCAGTATGTGTTGCTCATACCGACGAGAGTTTAGGTGGTGAGAAATCAACAAATTCATCTGAACTTAAAACAAACCAAGCTTGTGACTTTACTGAATCAGAAGCGTCTGCATCAGTTGATACAGTTGGCACTGAAAATAAATTGGTATATTCCCTTAAGGCAGTAGACATCGCGCAGATTGGAAACAGTACTGAACCTCTATCACAGTTGCCCACAATGCCTCCTAAAGCTGATTCTGACGCATTCAGCTCAATAGTAGTGGATTTTGAAAAAGCCATGCCAACTTTTGGTGAGAGCTACATCGTGGTCAAGAATGAGCAGGCTTCCTGTACTGAGAACAAGTCACTTAGAACAGTAGATTTCACTTGTTTGTCCGGAGTCCAAGAAAACCCTAGCGACCAAGATCTTACAACAGAGCCTATGAATTTATACTGTTCTCCCGAGTCCACAACGGATCAGTGCACATCTGATGACAAGAACCAGGCGATGGAGCGATCTTACAAAGATCTGTCCAAACTTTTGGCCACTTGTTCCCAACAGGAGCAGGAGCTAGGCAGCCGAACTTTTGATTTTAGCTGCATTCAAACCGAAGCTGCCAAAATCGCCTGTGACATCATCCACTCAAATGATGCCAAACCAACTGATCAGACCCAGGTGAGGCATGCACTTTATATTATTTTTGTAGATTTATTTTGAGCTGTTGTTTTATCCTTGTTCTCCTCTTGTTTACCTACACTCCCGGATTATTTTTGCCATCTGGTACTTATCTCACGTATTATGTTGGTCAGATGAATTTATATTGTTGTCTGCTTCTTGCACACTTCATCAGCAAAAGTATAAATAAAATACATGGCTTCCATTCTTTTAATAATAAGGTAGCAAAATGAAAATCGACAGAAAATCTTCAGAAATATTGGGGTTGATAAACCGGTAGTGCGGTCACAATTTCGATGTCGTTTTCAGTAAAGTTAGCTAATTCTTGGGTATTTCCAGTTAAGGCTTCTCATTTCAATACCCAGTGCCTCAGTAACATTGTTTTCAGTTCAATTTGGATGTGTTTTGATTTTTTTCAGCCAATGATGCAATCTTCCCTTTCTGCTGAAACTAACAACAGCGAAGCGGGGCCCATTACAGCAGACGAAGATATTAACAAAGAGGAGTGTAAGTAAACCTTCGGGATTGATCGAAAGGATCCGAAGGGATTTTGCTGATGTGAATTGGAAAGTCTTATTTTGATTTGTTGTTTGTTTGTTTATAGATGTGTGGAGAGTGTTTTAAAGGTTTGGTTTTAACTGGCAACCTGTTTATATTGTTTTTGATTGCTGAAAGGGTGGTTTTAATTTTGATGAATTCATTCCATAATTTTTACAAGCTGAAAATGGAATGAATAGAATCTGAAATGGTTAGGTGCAAGGGTCTAAGGATCTGATATCCATCAAAGGTCACTCAAAAGCTGAACCCAAAAATGCCTGTACACTAATTTATACTGAATCTTTTATACTTGATCTATGCAACTAACATTGCTCCTCCTAATGCCAAGGACTTACGTTTGCTTCCTAAGAATTTTTGTGTCATGGATTTGTAGTGAGGTTCACATGGTGTGGAAATTTATTACTTATGGCAGTGCCAACACAAACATGGCCTACAGCAACTCATGGATAATAGATCAAAATCACCATTTACATATTCGCCATATGCTGGATATAGGGCCTACTGTGCAAACATTTCCTGTTGAGTTTCAGTGTTCCTTGAAATACCATGTTGGAATTCGAAATTACTTATGGATTTGGACGTTCTTTGTGGTAATGTTTTTCTTCTTCCCGAGACAGAGAGCAAGCAGGTTATGATTCAACTAGCAGATTTCACCCCACACATCCATTGTGTCTTGCGTACATCTGTACGACAAAATGAACTTCCGTATTTCCGATCCATGTGAACCTAGCTTTTCTTCTTGTTCACTTTTAGTTCGTTCGCACTGGCGTTTTCTGATGGTTAGCTGACAACTAGAAATCCATAAGGAACCATCCGTGTTCAGTGCCGTCTTGATAAGCGTTTAAGAAGGGGTTGATATGGTTGGGAATCGTGATGGCAGTGCATGGCCAGTTCTCGTCCACCCGATTTTCTGTGGATTGGAATGTCGATCAGAAAACCGGTTGCATCGATACTATATTGCAGTCAGAAAAGAGTCCGAGAGTCACAGCAAGCGGCCTAGCCCCTTTCAGTCAGATAACCGTCAGATAGTCACTGCGAACAAACCTGTTTTCCATTGTATTCTTGCGCCAAAATCCCAAGTAAATAAACCTAGTTAAATAAAGCACTATCGATTTTTTTTCAGTAGCAATAATTATTGATAGCCAGGCAGTAGTGCAGTAATGTAAATTGAGGTTGGGGGTGAATGACAGTGCTGATGACAATTCGATCAGAATAGAATCGTGATCTGCATAAACTGGTCTGCAGATATATAAACTTTTATGTAGCAATTGAGGGTTTGTATTTAGTCAGGAAATCTGTCATAGTTCTGTTATCAATGTTTCGCCGCTATACCTAATCCTGGTTAAGTTAGTTATTCACATCTTCCAAAAGTTTTCATGGATTTCAAGTTCCTCTAATTGTTTGTTTGTGTTGTCTAATTTCATGTTGTCCTCCAATGTTTTGAGTTTTAAATTTTAGTTAAGTTCTTATTATTTTACTACTATAAAGTTGTAACTTCAAAGTTCTTTCTTCGATTCCAATATTATGTGAGTGTTGAATCAGAACATTTAATATATTGAGATGTTCATCAATCGTTTCTAAAAGAGTCTGGGGATGAAACGGTGCAGTTCACTCCTTAGCAGTCTTACCTTAGCCACCCTTCTAAGCTGCTTAACCTGCTTTCTGTAGGTTCAACCTGCTTTCTATAGAAGCATTGATGCGCGGTATGCATTTTGAAGTTGCGATGCGGTCTTCGAGGACTGTTAGGACAATCGATCTTCATGTGGAAGTAATTTATAACTCTTCCCCGCTACCCCTACGTTTTATTATTTCCAGCTGATGAGGCGTACCCATTGGGACTTCCGTTTATATTTTTGAATGGAATGAAATTCCATTCTAGGAATGTTGAGACCAACCGCACTCTCATACGATCAGTAGTTCTTTTTGTATGAGCTTTCAAAGTTTTGGCAACAAGTGACGCCTCATTGGGCAAGGTGTTCCCGCCCTGGCACTGACGCCACTTGTTGCCGAAACTTTAAAGCTCAGAAAGTTCCGGTGTGGAGATTGCCACTCAATACGTCCATGTTCTCCATAATAGTGTGGATACTCGTATGGAAGACAACAATGGCCGCCCATTGCAGCCCAACTGAGTGTTCATGTTGGCCTTACCATGAGAATATACTATACTGAGCATGGAAATATAATATAATTGCATTGAAACCTCACATTCAACCACTCTGACACCACGCCAACGTCATTTAGCTAGTAAACCTGGGAAATGTTGGCCACAATGACGTATTTTCTTCTGTCAGTTAGCCAAATCGAATGTGATCGAGCTCAAAATCAATAAGCATGATTTCAGTAGGCATCTTAACGGAAATTTTGGCATCAGCTTTACCAGTTTTGTTCCATTTTTGCGGCAGTTATCATTGAAAAATCGAAAAATTAAAAACTCATCGTAACTCCCTCAATTTTCCACTTAGAAAGCTCTTCTTCGTCTCAAATTGAAGAGTCCAGTGTGCTGAATAAAATCCCAAAAATAAAATCTGAAAAAGACCGTATTTTGAGGAAGATTCGAAATTCCAACACGTACGTGCTTACATACATACGGAGTGACATTAACGCGGAAAACCCGTCTAGAAACTCGTTTTTAGCACTTTTTCTTATCAAGATTCCATGTTTTTCTCGAACACCTATTTTTGACGGTATCAAAATTCTTAGAATGAAACCTACTTTCACTTAAAATGGGGAGAAGTAATATAAACAGAAGTCATGGGTCTCCTCATTATCGAAATGATTGAGCGAGTGACTGCTGCTGCTAACCTGGAGATTGAACTAACCATCTCCAGGCTCTTCTCGGTGATTGAGAACAAAATAATGTTGAAGAATCCAACGAGGTAACTTTGTAGAGAATGTTGTTAGCTCTGTCAAGCCAACAGCTCACACAGCTGTCAGGTGTGGTCAACCCTTTATGCAGAATCGAGGTAAGTGGTGTGGTCATCGTCAGGAGTAAGTGTATCCATTCACATTTTTCAATAGTTTATGTGCCTTGGTGGATTAGCCGATATACTCACAGCATTTATGTATAGTTTAGCTTTACCATAAGTATCATCTTCTCAATAAGTTATACATTGTGTACATAATTCATACCTACGTCGTATGGTTAATATGACCGCCGCTTGATCCATTCATTCCGTCATTTCATCCATAAAATCTGTCGTGAATTTTCAACATGTACAATGTACATGCTGTTTGAACACTTGTAGCTTTTCTGTTTTTTTATGGTGCACAACATTCTCGAACTTACCGCTTCATTGTCTGTTGCAGTTTTCAACGACGCGAGTGCATTGGATTTCGAGTATCTGGCTCGAGCTGGTAACAAGCAGCATTGCCCGTCCAGACTAGCCCGGCAATCCCTCTACGTCAAGTTCGACCCTCTGGTTGGTAAACTCATCGCATCTTCCGAAGACTCCAACAGTTCGTTGGTCTCAGCGATGGCTGACCACAATCAGAGGTTAGTGTTGTTATCAGTGTGATGAAGCGTAGCTGTTGTGAAACACATTGGGTGACCTCTTATCTGTGGGCAGGAGAGGTTTTGGTTTATATCTCTCAATAGTGAACCCTTGGAGTCGAGCATGAAGAAAAGTTTATATAAAAAATTGAAGTAGTACTTATGGATTTTGTTGGTTGGTATTTTTTAACAGATTTTTTGATATGTACAAATTTGTTGTTCATGGCCAAACGAGTCAGCCAAATTAGGTGAAGGTTTGGGAATATGTCGAGGGTCCTACGTAGGTTCAGCGACCAACAATATGCCAAACATAATGTGGCCTAGAGTAATCCATGGCTCGGCCTTCCTACTATGGGTGGAATTAGTTGTCCGTGTTATTCATAGGTAGTGTTTTGTAGGATATTTACTAGGGTAGTTCGAAAGAGGATTTTTTCAATTAACAGTCCGGTCCATTGGGGCAATTGAGAAGCGACCTATCAGCAAGGTTTTAAAAGTGATCTAAATATATGGAACACGAGACTATTGGGCCAGATTAAAGAAAGATGGTTTGTTTGGGCCATTGGGTTGTGGGTTATTTAGTTAGTTCAACATTCATGATTGTGCACGTGCATTTGCTACTGCTGATACGAATGCGAAGAAATTAATATGGGACCAAGTAGGACCTAACCCTGAACTACCATCAAAGTTTGAGCCAATTTGGACCACTGGGTTGTAAGATGTGGGTTCGACGTTTTTCACTTTTGCGCATGTGCAATTTTTACTACTGATCCAAATGTGACGAAATTCCTATGAGACCAACTAGGACCGAACCCCGAACTACCATCAAGTTTTGAGCCAATTTGGACCATTGGGTCGTGAGTTATGGCGTTTCGCAGAAATGCTTACACACACACTCAGCTACCTGAAGGAGCTAAAATTTCCATCTTTTTTCTATGGATTCGTGTTCAATGTGGTCTAAAATGGGGAAATCTGCTTTTCGCCCCTATGAATTGTTAATCAAAATTGTCTGAAAACAAACATTAAAACAATGTCTCGGCCACAAGGGCCAGAGCCCTAAATCGAGCCAGCTGGGCAATCACTTTCATAAATTGCGGTTGAATCGAGAATTCTATCATTAATTTTTTTTTTTTTTTATTCATGAAGCATAACGTTTGTCCATATTAAGGAAATACCTATAAACAAAATTCAAAATAACCATCATTATTCAAATGAAATAATATCTTGGAACAACCAACTCAATTTTATACAGCCATCAGTGATTATAATCAGGTGTTTCCTAACAATGACATCTGGGCAGGATATACCGTTTAATTCACGATGTTGACAAAGCTTTTCGGTGCAAGACGTGCAACATTCCGGTTGGTCTCAAAAAACGCTGCGAATTATTATTCCACAAAAGTTTATTATTTACCTGTATAGATGCCCCTTCTGCGTAGATCACTGTGTTCTGTATTAATACCTACCCTCGTGCTCCCCCCAGGAAAGCCCTAAATCCAGTACTGGAGTCGGCCCGGGAATTAGAGTTTCATAAAAATGCACAGGATTCAGGAATCCGGTCATTATTTGTTGTTATTCAAGAAGTGTAACGTTTTTTCTGGTTACTAAAGTACCTATCAGGGGCATTGCGTCCATAAGACCACTTGGGCCACTGCCCCGGCACCCAGAAACACGAAGAGTTAAAAAAAAAAACTTAACCATGTGTTCAGTTGGCATTTCCCTCCGTAAACTGTACCTAGCATTTTTCACAAAGTTCAACATCGACTCGACAGAGTTCTCTGATGGATATTCAGTATGTGGTTCCGTCATGATGGCTCCCTGTAGCTCCACAGATGGAGCATGTTATCAGAATATAGCAACAGTAATCGATGTCGTGTAATCGAAATCGAAACCTAGCCTTCTGAAACAGGCAGGTCCTGGAACCTGGTGTCGCCATGGCAACCGAGAAAAGTGGCCCGTCCGTGCGAGCTCAGTCGAGTTAAAACGTTGTTTGACATGCCTACTTTGGGCGACTGCCCCAGAATCTGATTTCAACCCCAAAATCGTTCGTTTCACAATCAATTCAGTTTGTCATCTCGATACGAGACGCTTCTTCCGATTTGTTTTTCTCTGTCAGTTATCTGTTTTCTGATTTGTTATCACATTCGCTTTCTCTGTCAGTTTAAAAAATTTTTGCGTCAAATTTTGCGCGTTTTGCGTTCAGTCCGGATCCGATGACAGATTTGTATTCGTGGTACCTACGTGCGTTTTGTCCTGTTTGCTGTTTGTGGATTGATCGGCGTCTACACAGATAACTTCCTAGCTTCTAGTCAATAGCTTCTCCATTCAAGATTCAAGTAGGTACCAGCCGACTGGTCATTGTTTTGCAGTATTTTAGTTTACTATGTTTTTGTAACACATGAATTCGGTGGCTAATTTGCAGTAGAAATTGCCGACTTTCGTACGACGATAGAGTGTTGATTAAAAGAGAAGCTTTGCTGAATATCACTGCTATCAGTAAATAAGGGAATATCAGTAATATCAGTAAATAAGGGAAGGGTGTAGCCTTGGGGTACTTTGTAGACATATCTGTTGGTTTTGTGTTCTGGTCTGGTGCCCCACCGTTTTCAGACCCCACGCACGGCTATTGGTACTTATGAACAAAATCCAAAATAACCATCATTCTTCAAATTGAATAACATCCCAAAACAACCAACTCGACTTCATACAGCCATCCGTGATTATAATCAGGTGCTCCCTAGCGATGATATCTGGGCTGGATGTATACCGTTTCATTCACGATGTTGACGAAGCTTTTCGGTGCAAACGAATGGCTGGACGTACAACGCTCCAGATGGTCTCAGAAAAATTCTTTAGTTCTAGATTAGTTTAAAAACGTAATAAAACCCGTACCCGTGTTGTATTGGAAGTTTTCGAGCTACGGTGTTCTGAAAATTTCCACCCCTGTTTGAACCCCTTAGAGATGACTGACAGTAACGCCGAGATACTAGAACCAACTAGACCCCAAATGGAACCTACAGTCCAAGTTTTATCAATTTTGGTTCATGGTAACTAAGAACAGCGCGAAATACGGTGTACGGCGGATGGACAGACATTATTTTATTCCATTTTCAGATTCTGCATACCTTGAAATGGAAACCGTCAAATTTTGAGGGGGATTAATTTTTTCCCAGGCTCGATTCCTCCTAAGGTCGTTATTGAAAGTAATAAACCGTAATTGTCCCTCAGTTTCCTATTATTTCTGATGATTCATTTACTGAGTACGCGTCAAGGCTATTCCATAATACTGAAGACACTTTTCCTAATATGTATTTCAAAATTGTTAAGCATTATATTTTCTTGGATCAGAAAAGTAGATTTTTCACCTTCAACTCAATTTTGCTTGAATTTGTTGTGAACTAGGTATAGGTACCTACCCAACAAGCAATTTCAGATTTTTTCATTTTATAGAAATTTTTCTATGTAACCAGCTATGACACCACTTCTACCATTTTAATGAAATTGAATCACAGTATCGTAAAAATATCCATCTTGTTTTATTTTATGTCTTGGCTAACTGCCAAACTTGCTCAGTGATGTCACTTGTTTACAGTCACTTGTTACATTTAGATTTATTTGGCAATTTCTTCTATTGTAGTTAAGAACGGCCCAAACAATCCATGTAATCCAACCCAAGATCTTCCCAGGGCGTATCCATGCATTATGATCCAAGGATTCAGCCCATGTTACAAGGATTCTACAAATTTCTTGATTCATTATTTGTATCATCAGTGAAATTTTTCAGGATCAATCGTCCGATAAAGTTATTATATATAAATGCGACATGAAATCTGAAGGGTACTGGCATTCATTCTTCTTAGTGAACTCTCTCTTTCTTAGTGAACTCTTTCTTTCTTAGTGAACTCTTTCTTTCTTAGTGAACTCCGTCATGAATAATAATAATCTTCCTTATCGATTCGGAGTCCTCTTTTATCTTAAACGTCAGAGTGCTCATCACCAAATTAATTCCAGTCGCCATTAGTATTGTTGGATTATTATCGGATGCCTCACATTTTTCCGCGATGTGGAAGTCTATGAAGAAATCATACCGTCGTTTAGTGTCAGTAAGTTTTAGTAGTGTGGAAGCCTCCTTAATTCTTAATCAGTATTCTCTGGTATTAATTTGGATTTTTTTTATAAGGGAGATACATAATGAGATTCTTTTCACTGGCTGGGCTTTAAATCATTTTAGGCGAATCAATAAGGACTGAGTGTTCTACGCAGGGACCGAAATTATTGTTCTTATATTCTCCAAAATCCAAGTATCCACTCATCAAACGTCAAAGAACAAATTCGGTTCCTTGTCTGTTTGTAGTTACCTACCTAGTTCCGTGTAACCGCCATACCTCATCGAATGAACAATCTGAACGAGCTGAAATGTTTGTTGTGCTCCAACTGCAATGGCAGAATGGAGGAAGACCTGTAGCTGTGCCATATACTGGTTATTTGCCCCATCTACCGTTCGGCGAGGAATCATTTCGTGTGATTTGAATTTTCCCCAGGCCATCCTCGCTGCTCTTGTTCAAAAAGCAAGAGCCAGGTTCAAGATCCTTAGAGAAATCTGTCGGCTGGGAGCGTTCTGCTTCTTGATTAAATTTTCTGTGCTACATTGCTCGTATTTTTCTGTTCATTTAAGGTGTTCAAAACGGTGTCGAGATGTATTATGTTAGAATTTGTTGTAGGAATTTATTAGGTTTTGTTTGATGTTTGGTTTATTAGGTGTATTATTTGGTGTTTATTAGGTGTGGGTGGGACTGTGGGGGTTATTAGGTGGTTAACTCAGTCATGTATAGGTATTGTACAATGTGTCAGACGTTAGGTTTATTTAGTGAAATATGCCACGGTGTCAGACCACCTATTTATATGTCGAGTGTTACTGCTCATAGATACATTATATACATCCATCCGTTCAGTCGAAAAACACGGAGTGAAAAGATCGGAGGGTACTATTCAGCTGGTCATTTCTTGAGTATTATATTGGTCTACGGTTGATTTTTATTCCAGAAAACACGCTTTTCGAAGCATTACTGGTATCCTACACTTAGCGCCTGCGCCCCTTCGGGTTGTTGCAAACCCTAAAGGTTCTCACACACTGCGGGAACAGGACAGGAAACGCCGTGGGTAGGACGCAGGATGCCGGCCGGCCGCCGCTGTCCTGTCCTTCGCCTATACCCACATTAGGCAGGACTTTTCTCAACTCTCTTTCCCCCACCACTCGCCATGCTCCCCTCGTCACAAGCAAGGGTGTGAGGGTGAACGCGGGGAAGGTGTGCGTGAACGTGGGGAAGGTAAACATTGGACGGTGCAGGGAGAACGTCCCGTGCCAGGCAACGCCATTTTTCGCTTTGAGAGCGATCGTGGCTGAACCCGTTCTGTTCCTACCCCATTCCTTGACCGCCGCATCCCACCTAATATGCGTATCTCCATTCAAATTCACAGAAGCGAAAAAATGCGACCCGTGCCCGCGGCTGTTTGCCGTCCTGTTCCCGCCTACCGTGTGAGAACCTTAATACAGCCTGTTTTTCGCGATCCCCACTTTAAGAGGTAGGTATGAACGACATGTCCTCATGAGTGAAATATCTTAGTTGATGAAGGCCCTTAAAGAAAGATGTCCAGTGCCGTGAAATATTAATTTCTCAATCAATTAAGACTAATCGAGTCCGCGTAGATATGTATTAAACATTCGACTAAACATCGCAAAGTGGCGTGATCGCCTTCAACCACTGCGTATTATTAATTGCCTTCCGACGCTCCGCTGAGTGCTTTGAAAAAAGGGTGAAGGCTATATTGATTCCCCATGCTCACTTATCTGGTCAGTGTGGTTGCCTCGCTGGTCGGCTTAGTTAGTTATAGATGTTGAAAACGGGGCTTTCTGGGTCATTCCCAGTTAGAATTCCTATTTTCATTAGCGGAGGTTCAGTGCTGCAGTTCTGAAGGTGCTCATGGGAGTCATCGTCGCTCGTGGAATCTGGTAGGTGGCTACAGGAACGAAATATTGTCCCACTGACATCTGGTAATAAAATCCATTTTTGTGGTGAAGATATTCCGTCACCTGTTATTCAACTATTCTGCCTGCCGGCAGGCTCTCGGCAGCCTTGGTATGTTCCAGTTTTATTAAACCCATATTTATTTTTGCCCAAGCATTGAATCTAAAGAGCTGTCGAAGCCTCGATTTGAAATTTACTGATCACTCACGCTGTCCCACTTCCTCTCACATTGATGTCCTTAAAGCGCTCATAATTATACCAATATTGAGTCAGATTAATTGTTTTGACCAAATTAATAATTGCAACAACTAAATTAATACCTACCTAATACATAGTTTCCATCCAAACGACTGTTACAACCAAATTAATAACTGTTCTACCCAAATTAACTGGGTCCGCTGGCCAGTTGCCTCACTCAATTTTGAAAATAGACTCACATTCTGCCTTTGTACCGTGTTCAATAATAGGTATGGCAAAATATTTATCAATCGCTGTGAGGATGATTGATAGAGCCTTGGAAGTTCTTCCATTCGATTCAGCGTGCTGGAAAACATGAAAAACTATACCAAGCACATCTTCCTGACTGATGGCACCGCTGGTGCCAGCTTGGCGCCGTTCCCTGACACCATGGTGGCACCAAAAACTATACAGCGAATTCGGAAGGCCCAGCGAGTCTACCCTCAACATTTCTAGACAAAATACCCATGGTTATGTTTTTGCAAAATAGCTGCTTGTAGCGGGGTACAGGCATACACGCAAATGTCGCTTGAGTCTGAGTAAGAAGCGTCACTGATGTTCGGTAATAATTCCTGCCCTAAATAATTTGGTTGTCAGTTGTTTGATTGTAGCGATTTTAATTATACAGGGCGTAGGTACACGGGCCTGGAAAAGTCGGGGAATTTCGGTAGAAACTACGAAAATCAGGGAATTTTTTTCCGAACAGGCGTCACTGCACCTACCTACCTTGGACGTAGGTATCCGCGGCCTGTGTGCAAAAATGTCATTGTTAGCATCGTTCTTTTTTCAAAAACAAGCAACTCTCTGCTACCACAAGATGGTGACTCCTTTACTTGCTGTGCGGCTTAGCATTCTTTTCTAATAGATCGCAAGCTACAGGGGGATCCTTAATCATCACCAGCCTATTATATCATATTATTTTAATAACTACTAATATTGAGAAATGATACCGATCATAACTCAATATTGGTAACTAATATTGAAAAATGATTAACTAATATTGAGAAAATCAAAAACTAGTCAGTAATCTATTCTTGGTTGTGATACCTACTCAATTTCTCTCTTTAGTAATTTTGCACAAGTTCTCTATTATTTTTTTGTTTAGTAGGTATATTAATCACCTTAGGTACCAATATTTAATTAATATACCTACTTGACTGTAAAGCTACTACCGACATAATTGAATGTTTCTTGATATTATAAGATAGACCTATTGGAAAATGAAAAATAATGATCTCCCTATTTTTATTTATGCTGAAAAGTCTTCTTTAATTTAAAATTATTGAAGACATTTTGGTTATTTTAGTCTTGTTCAGAAAAAAATACTATTTTTATCAATACAGGGACTTTTTTTTTGGCTCTCTTTTCTCTCATCTCCTCATGTCACCTCGAGTTCTTCCAAAACCACAACTTTTTGTAAATGTTTGATTTCAGTAAGTGTAAAGGAACCGTCTTAGGGAATTCCATTCATTTATTTCTTGAACTCCTGAAGGGGATAGGGGGGAGGGGGACCAGGGAATTTCATTTGGGTTTCCCTGTGTACACCCTGTAATAGGATTTAAACGGTTATTACTTTGGGGTGGAACAGTAGGTAATGAGACATTTTTGGGGGTTATAAATTATCATTTTTGACCAATTCTGTTCAGTAACGGAAATCAACACTTAGTGAACACATAATGAGGTATTCGTCGGGAAGTGTAGGCAGAAAACCTAGCGTAAAATGTTAATTTCTTTCTGAGTTCCCGCTAGAAATGACACAGCAGGTAAATCGCTGAGTAGTTCAACTCAGATCCCGCTTGGAGGGCTAGTGCATCCCTCTAAACGATTTACAGAACAGCAACGGATGGATGGAACCACGAATTTATAAATAAATTTAAAAAACTTCCTCAAAATCAAACCGTGCAGAGGCTCATGAAAGGTGACAGCAGAGGTTCTTGAAGGTTTGCCATTTCTAGTGTTAGGTTGTTGGCAGCAGATTCGCTCTGCCTCCTTGGGCCAACAGCCAATAAAATGTCAGTAGACCTGATACGTCATTTTTGCCGCATTTTTAATTATATCACCCTTATTTTAAAAAATACAGCTTATTTTCGAAAACGGGCTTCACACGACTATTGGTTTATTATTTTCAATAATGAACCATTGGAATCGAGCATGAAAAAAAAAATTCTTACCCCCCCTCAAAATTTGATGGTTTACGTTTCAAGGTATGTAGAATCCAAAACTGCAATAAAAATATTTCTGTCTGTCCGCCGTACGCCGTACGCCGTACACCGTACGCCGTACGCCGTACGGGCTACTTTTCTTAGTTACCATGAAAAAAAATTGATGAAATTCGGGTTATAGGTTCCGTTCGGCGTCTAGTTGGTCCTCGAAGCTCGACGTTACTGTGAGTCATCTCTAAGGGGTTCAAAATAGGGGTTGAAATTTTCAAAACGCCTATACCATTTTTTTACGTGAATGTTTTTATGGTTTTAAATAGTTCTTGAACTTGCGAGTTTTTTAAGACCATCCGGAGCATCGTACGTCCAGCCGTTCGTTCACAGTAAGGCCCCGAAGTTTGCACCGACAGGCATTTTCGACTCCAGTGTGAATGAAATGTATACAATTCAAACCAAATCTCGTAACCAGAGACGCGCCCACAATAGTAATTTGTGAATACGGCCAATCATTGGTAGGGATCACCTGATTATATTGGCGGAGTATGAAGTCGAGTTGGTTGTTCTGTGATATTATTTAATTTGAAAAATGATGGCTCTTTTGGAGTTTGTTGGTAGGTAGTGAAACTTGAACAAACGTTGAAGTATTATTGATGGGTAAATTATTACTACGGTAAATCATTACTCAACGGTAAATTGTTACACAACGGTTCATTATACCATCTACGTAGAAGGGGCTGGAGTTTGTTGGTAGGTACTTTTGCAACTTTTTTCACTCCTCATCAACAATTTCTTTTCAGAACTTCATTATGTGTGTTTCTTTTTGTTAGGTACTGTTTGTCATCGGCAGAATTATTTTAGCAACATTTAACTCGTGATTTAGGTAGGTACCTAGTAACGAGTACGGGGTTAGGTACTAACCTACGGAGGGTCTGCGATCTACATAATTATGCATAGATTTTTTCCTAGAGTTCTGAATATGTTTTTCCAAAAGAAAATGTTGACGTTCCCCATTAATTGGATTGAAACTACTAGTAATTCAGATGATGTAATTATTAATTTTGTTGTAACAATTATTAATTTGACTATAATTTCGTGGTGTGCCTACACGTATATTTCAGTAATATCTGTAGAATAATTAATAATGGGCCATTCCCCAAACATCATCTGACTTTGGCTAACTGAAGAACATTCTAAAGCAGTTGAGTGTTAAGCTAAGGTTTCAAGTTAGCGCATGCGTTGAGGCTGTTATTGCCTCAGTCACTGTCCATTTCACAGGGAACGATTAATTAACTTCATGAACCCCATATACAAAGCCACTCGATTATAACCAGAGTTGGTCAAGGATTTCATGTTCACACTTGCGTAGACACTTCAAGTGACTATTTGGGGACCCAACCTACATGATTCTCCTATATATAATTGAAATCTGTTGATTAAAATCGGATTTCTTCTAAAATTATAGTATACCATGTATGTTCCCACAAAATAACTGGTTCGAGTAAGTTTTTCAGTTGGTGGGGGTGAGTGCGAGAACATTTTCAGTGGGAGAACTTGTCGGTTGGAACTCATCCACCAGACGGTGCATGTAGGTAGGTATAAATTCTAACCACGAAATGGAACTATAGCAGGAAACGTTTCACACGAAGGCGTGGGAGAAATGAGGTTTTTGGAAGGTTATTCAAGGTTTCCTTCAGTTCCATTCCTCAAACTCGTTGCATCGGGTGCGAAAAAACTCAACACGGTTGGAACACAGTTAACTTGCGCTGCGGGCTTTGTGCTGAACTTATTCAAAAATATTCCTCAATTGACTGTTACCATCCCAATAGCTATTCCTTCAAAATTACAGCTCATTTGAATTGTTTATCAGTAGGAAATGTGGTACTGGTGGACAGGGAACCGACTTTGTTCCTTGATGTCAGAAATGCAAAACAGGATTGGAATTTTGTTTTATTTTGGAGGACATGATTTCGTTCTTGCTTGATTATTATAGGGCCGACAAAACTGGTTGAAATATGCGAAGGTTTTCCTACCTCTGATTGGTAGTGGGGAAGTGTCGGGATTGAGTCAAACGAACGTAATTTGTATTATCTAGGTACCTAATTTTAGTCCGAGGCTGCTGATTTCTTGTGGACCCTCCCACATGCGGGGAGGCCTTACCTCCATATAACCATAATTGTCTCTCACCGAACATTATAAAAATCTGAAATTACTGTCGTCCTTTCGTTTTTCTTTTCCAATTATTTCGCCCAGTGAGTTCCAGGTGGAAGTAAAGTAGGTATGTGATGAGCTGAATTTGGATGGTAGCAATGAGTGGCCAAGTAAAGAGCGAAATGATCAGATAGAATTTTGATCCTCTCACTGAAGGACAGCTGATCACGTCCACGACGCTAGGCCCCATCCTGGAATGGCTGTTTACTTTTACTAGTCCCATACTCAACTCCAACTCAACTCTGCGCATTCGTGTGACTTGACTCGGATTTTGCTGTAGATGTTTTTGAAGATAATAAATACATACAGACGTACCTACCTGCCTACTAGGAAAACAATTAATTTTTAAGCTTGACTTGGAAAAAAACACCAAAAAAATTGAAAAATGGAATTCGAAATGATTGGTTTATACTTGTGTAGGGCTAGGAGAGTAAGGAGCCCTTAGGCAGCGGTGCCACTTCCTAACGAGTGCGCGTGCACCAAGACTTCGACGGTTTTCCTCTCCACTTGTCGTTAGGTCACCAGTAATCAGTAATCAGATGCTGGCGCTTATTATTATCAACAAGAGGCAATGTCAAATCAAATTATTGAAATTCACAGTTTTCTTTTTCTTTCCCTAAGTTACGAATTAGATACATTTATACACCCTTTCCTTTTTTCTTTCGTGATTTTAGTATTTCTTTGGACCACTGCGGAATCGTCAGTTCTCTTTTTCTTACCCGTAGATCAGGGATGTCGGACACAAGTGTTGTACCTACAGATGGTTGTTGCATTGAAGGATAAAGTCATTTTGACAACTGTTTTTACATCATGGATCATAATTATGTATTAAGGAGGCAGATCAGAATTTTGGTGCGTGGGTGACAACTCTGGGGTCAGGGTAGAATAGGTACCAATCAGAGTGATGCTGGAAAGTGCTGATGAGCGCAAGCCCTAGTTTGAAAGATACGCGAGGTAGCTGATCTACGGGTAGTATTATTAGAAGCTAACCAGAAGTGGAGAGTAATATTGCCAAAGTCCTGGTGCATGCGCACTTGTTAGGAAGCGGCATTGCCCCCGAAATCCTCCACACTTTCCTTGTAGGGCTAGAGAAGTGTCATGGCAATGAAACGCTTGAATAGCTTTTAAATCGACGCATTCAAAAAGTAGCGTTGATCTTGTGACGTCATCACTGAAGGACAGCCCTTTTTTTTATTTTCAGATTTTATTTTATTTATAGTAAATCTAATGCCTAGTGATTTTTTATTGAACAGCCTTCATTTTCACGTTTCTTTAGCGATGTACGAGTACTTTCGATCTAAAAAAATTAAATTGAAATTGAAAACCTCACGCAAATAGCCCTTTCGACTTCCTGGTATTCAAGGTTCATGTGTATTCAACACTCCTTGGCTGATGGCTTGGTTCGTTGTCAAGAATGCGGCAGCGCTTTTCAGTTTAAAATTCTTTGTCTGATTGCAGTTCTGGAGAAGAGGGGAAGTTGGACGTCACACCTCCCTCTCACTCGGAAGGTGATGAGAGACTCATCTCCATCACCCCAGCAACTACAAAAAAAGAGCATCGGCAGGTGAGTTTGTCAAAATTCTGTACTTACCCGTAAGCTCAGCGAATAGAGAATTGCACAGGCAGTGGTCACAGCAGACATTGGAACTGTGAAAGGTTATCGGTAGGAATATATGCCTGTTAGGCATGTGCGTTTCACGTTCTTGCCGCCAAGTGCCTCTCTAACGCCAGGAAGCAGCTCCCTCTCAAGAACTCCTCAGTCCTCTATCACCCTCTACTGGGGAGGCTTTTCTGCGTCTTAGTTCCTCTGCATTCAAAGGGAAGTTTTCACTTTTATGAAGGTTGCTCTGCCTTTCAGACGTATGTTCATTTTGAGGGTGTCAGTTAGGCCATGTTCCATTAGGCAAGTGTTTAGTTTATCATGCTTAAGAGGCAGATGTTCCTCTAACAAAAATCAGTAATTACTTAAGAAAGGATGAGTTCGAAGGACAGCACTTTCTGCGTCCTAAAGTGCCCGAATTTCTAAAAGTGCGCTCAGAAAATCGCTGAAACCTCGAAACGCTGCCAAAAAAGATAATTAAAAATGCATCCTTCTAGCAGTTTGAAAGTCGTGAATTTGAACTTAAGACATTTGGCGCATCAAAAAATTGTTCAAAGTTGTACTTTTAATTTTAGAAAGTCATTGAAAATCGTTGTCAATGTGGTCATGCTGCACGACTGGGACTTTTGTTTACTCCATTTACTTGTTTCGGGTTAAAAATAAGAACAAACCATCACGGTTTGTATTGTATTACAATAATGAGAAGTTTTTTGCAATTTTTAGACAACAAAAAAGTATATAATTTGTGTATGCCTAAAAGGCATACACCCTGTATGGCGGAATTGAAAACATGTTCCCACTGAAAGGTTAAAGCCCCCCCCCCCCCCCCCCCCACCACCGCCACCACTACCGTAATACTGCGAATTTGAAGAAAAATATTAATTAATCAAAAATGAAAATACAAGAACATGAATGAAAGCCCTGTGTGCATTTGTGCATTACCAGGTTCACCTTCTGGATGAAAACCTAATGAATTTTTCAGTTTTATCTTCCCCGTTGCTTAATTATTATTACATACATAATTATTATTATCTAGGTACTGGGTATACCGTTACTCCGTCGACTTTTTAAAATATGTTAGGCCTACGTAATATTTAAAAGCAGTCAATCTCGGCAATATTTCACGCAAATTTGATATTTTGGTATTTATTTTTAGGCAAGAGACTGAAACATAACTAGTACTACGATCATACAATAAAATGAAAATATAAAATAACAGTAGGTATTTAACTTCTTTACTTGAAAACACAGATAGAAAAGCGAAGTTTATCGAAAGATAAAATATTAAGTGAAAATTAAAGGCACATACAACAAATAAAAAGTAATAAACTGACTCAAGTAGGGAATTATTCCGTCCATATATCACCGTCGGAATGTTAACACTAGATAGGTACCTACATAACCAACGATGACGAATTCTTATGAGGATGTTTTTTTCGGAAACACAGCACGGTGACACAAGCCAACAGGAAGTGGGGTGATAGAAGGTTATTTTGGTTCACTCCAGCCAGTTTCATTTCATCTGTCTCCTAGCCAAAGGTTGACGATCATCTCATTCGTTCAGACAGTTAAACTGTGCCTCCAAAGCGAAGTGCGGTGCTTGATGAGGTACCGCGTACTCGTAACGGGTTTTCCCTGACAGTGATTCCTGTTGAATTACCAGGACATTCCATTCAGGTACCTGCCTGCTACAAATCCAAGGCATTATTGAAAATATCGATATTTGTACATATGTGAAATTAATGCACGTCTGCTCCATCACGCTACATGCAGGTGGATACTCTGAACGTACCTGTCTTCGATCTGCACTCTTTGAAGGGAATAAATATCATTAGTTGGTAGGGTAGGTAGGTATTCATGATTTATGATTCGCTGTGTCTTGTTTTTGGTCAGAGCGCTGGAGCACACACGCCGTCCCTCAGGCAAGAGATCTCCAAACTTCAGGAGCTGATGATCCAGCAGGAGCAGGCCCACCAGGAGAAGGCGGACCTCGTCGAAGAGCTCCGGTCGAGGATCGCCGAACTGGAGGCGACTGATAACCACAGGGACTCGGGTGATCTCGAGAAGAAGCTCAAACTCAAAGATGACGAGCTTAGACACGCGCAGGATGAGCTGGAGAAAGCGAAAGGCAGCAACAAACAGCTTATGTAAGTCACATCAAACCAGTTTATTTTGTCAATTGCAGCTGATGCAGCTTGCGTTGCTCTTCTTGAATAATGTTCTCGATTCTGGTAGTCCGTAATCTGCATTCATAAAATCGTGAGTCTGTCAGAAACAAGTCACGACATTGACATTTTCATGTCTTTACTTTGGCACACAAACTCGAAAAGCGTTTCCAAAAAGCGACAGGAAAACTCGTTATGCACAATTTCTGATGATTTTCGCTTACAACCGATTCGTTTCTACGGAACTTCATGTTTGCCATTTTTCATCGTACAAAAATCCTTCACCACTCGTTGGAATCGTGTGATTTTATTGAATATTTTCGTGTTAACCGTACCCCCGTACCTTGCGCGGTAGCTGAGCTGAGCATGATGAAAAAAAAGTGGGTAAACAAGGTAGTCAGCAACATAGGTAATGACGAAAGTCATTATTTACTAGTATCGAATGTGTTAACCTTGCACCACTCTGTAACCTTGCAACCCGTAAATGAGTCCGTAAATTATCCCTAAATTGTTGTACCTATTTCCTTCAAAGTCCTGAATCAAGATTTAAGAAGAGGTGCCTTTGTTAATTGCGATTACCCGTTTTGTGTGTGAACAGGTTCCTTTGTAAATTGCGATTACTTGAGTGTACAATGGATTCGTTCACTACGTAATCATAGTGAATCATAATAATTTTGAAGTAAACTGCGTTTACTAAACCTACGTAAAACTATTTTTACTAAATTAAATAAACTACGTATATTAAATAAAGGTTTGAAAACATTTTTGTGTGAAAGCGCAAAATTAAGAAATCGCACTGAACAGCGTTACAATTTCTATTCTGATGATGAAGAAAGAACAAGCGAGAATAATTCTTAGTTACCTACCTACTGTCAAGATAAAGCTTGTGATACAACTTGAAAATGTCTCGCTGTGTTGCGGACTTGTACGCAAGAGTTTTGTGTACGTTCAACGAGCTTCCTGAGCCAGTAAAGAAAATTAGTAGTAGTATTAAACCCTTCAAAAAATTTTGTAAAAATAATCTCCTTTCCATATGACTGATGAGTATTTTGATAAAATCAGGGTGGCTTGTACCTGAAAATACTGTGATATCTATTTTTTCTGGGTTTTTCTTCCGTTTCACAACCAGCAGTTTCAGTCATGTTTTGCCTTATGTTTATCCACACGTAACGACGACATAAATCGTCCGCAGTGGCTGCAGCTGCTGTTTTGGCATCCAACTTGGAACCGGGGACCACTTTAATTTCGAAAATCGCGGCAGATGCATGTTGGTGGGGATTACAATATGGGAGTTTTAGGAAACCTTCCCTTCTTCAACTCTGGTCTAACATGCGTCCAGTCAGGCAGATGACCATTGATCTAAATTATCAATTTCCCTAACTATCTCTTTGAACGTTTGCTCCTTAAGCCATGCTGCATGACTGGAATTTTTCAGTTTTTGGATTATAACATCTGAAGGGTGCATCAGTTTAAAATTTTAATCAAAAACTTGAAATTTTAAATTAAACTTTGTAATTAAAAAACTCTACAAAGTCCTTGTGGCATGGGTTTATTATTCTATTGGACATACCTTCAGAAATGCTGGAAGTACATTTATTGTATCATTCATGTGCAATAATTGAAATGGCTTTTTTTTATGGTGCTACCATTTTTGGCCCCCCCAAAAACACGAATTATGCTTCTATTATTGACAAATTATCTTTGATCATTGATATTGCCATTTAACTGTCTTGATTCACCTGTTGATGCTAATTCTAGTGTTATTATACAAGTTTATGGAGATTTTAGTCAATTTCCCAGGTTTTTGACTCATAAAAAATTAATTTTGGGAGCTGAACCTTTGTTTCAACCTCAATTCTTCACTCTTTGGTCAAAATCGACTTCACATTCAGTCTTCTCGCCCTAAAAATCTTGGAAAACGATACCTCACAAGCTCGTGTCCACTGAAACCCCAAAAACCTTCGAAAACCCTATTTTTACACCAATTTTTCGCCCATTTGTGGAACGTCCATAACTATCCGAAATAATGGTCGAAATGGGCTGATTTGGAGGGTAGGTGCGGGTTGAGTCACAGGTGTTCCCGTGCCAGAATCATTGAAAAAGTACTTTAAATTTCATCTGCGCATGCGCAAACGTGAAATAATTGAAACGCCCATAACTACCTTAAATATCATTGAAATGAGTTCAGATTCGGAGGTTCGATCAGGAACAATACTTCGATAGTTCCGTATGAATTTCATTGGAATCGTACTGTAACTTTCGTCTGCGCATGCGCGAACATGAAATTTTAGAGTTTCCTTGTAACGCTTCTAACTACGCGAAAAATAGTCGTAGAGAGCTGAAATTTTGAGGGTACACGCGGGTTGGATTGCAGATGTTCCTATTTCAAAATTATGGAAATCATTCCGTCTGCGCATGCGCAACGTGAAATACGTGAAACGCCCCTAACTACCTTAAATACCTATCGTTGAAATGAGTTCAGTTCGGAGTTTCGATCTCGAATAATACTTTGATAGTTCCGTATGAATTTCATTGGAACTTACTGTAACTTTCGTCTGCGCATGCGCGAACATGGAATGTTCACAGTTTTCTTGTAACTCTTCTAACTTCGCGAAAAATGGTCGAAGAGAGCTGAAATTTTGAGGGCCCACGCGGGTTGGATGGCAGATGGTGGTCCCGTTTCAAAATGAGCCTGCCCAACTACTCGTATTCTATACGTTCATGTGACTGCCTGCTCGAATTGGCAGACTTTTTTTATTTTTTTACGTATTTCCGCCCATATATTACTCATTTAAAACAAATAGAAGCATCTACACCACTAGATGCTTTTATTAGTATCTATGGGTATGTAAAAAAAAAGAAAGAAAAAAAGCTGACGCGGGCCAAGGAGGTGGTGGGGGGGGGGGGAGAAAAACTCGAAATGTTAGGACTTTTTTGGTTTTTGACCTCTACTGACTGGTCTACAATCCGACAGAAAAGCACAGATTGAATCTGAGGAGTGAAAGAACACGAAAAAACTACCTGAAGTCCTGTAAATACATGTGTATTTTGGTTTATTATTTTCAATAACGAACCTTTGGAATCGAGCATGAAAAAAACGAAGTTTAACCTCCTCAAAATTTGATGGTTTACGTTTCAATGTATACAGAATACGAAAATGCAATTTCAAAAAAAAATTCTGTCTGTCCGCCATACTTGGCACTTTTCTTAGTTACCATGAACAAAAATTTACGAAATTTGGTCCTCGAAGCTCTGCGTTACTGTTGTCACTCATCTCTAAGGGGTTAAAAATAGGGTTCGCAATTTTCAGAACGCCGTAGCTCGAAACTTTCAGTAGAAAGGTATGGGTTTTTTACGTTCTGGTTTATTATTCTGTGAATAATACACCTATGTATTCGCTCAGCAAAAAATTTTTATAACTCCCCCTCAAAATTTTTTCTTTTCCGTTGCAAGGTGCGTAGATTCCAAAAACGCTGCAAAGTCCTTGTCACATGGGTTTATTATTCTCCTGGACATACCTACAGAAATTTTGGCTGTTCATTTATTATTTCTTTTATGCGTAATAATCGAAATAGATGGTTTCCATTAATTTTGGCCCCTAAAACACAAATTAGGTACCCTCCTTTTTTTTTTTTTTTTTTTTTTTTTCAAATTATCTTTGATCATTGATAGTACCATTCAGTCGTCTTGACCCACGTGTTGACACTTTTTCCAGTGTTATTATACAAACTGATGGTGATTTCAGAAGATTTCCCAGGTTTTTCACTCATAAAAAATCAATTTTGGGAGCTGAACATTTGGTAGAACTCAATTTTCCACTCTGATCAAAATCGACTTCATATTCGGTCTTCTCGTCCCCAAAAACATGGAAAATTATATCTCACAAGCTCATGTTACTAACATGTTGCTAAAACGCAATAAGTACCTATTTTTACACACATTTTCACTCATAACATCCCTGGGTATATTCCGATCGAGCTGAAAAGTTTCGGGACACAACTAGGGCCCAAATGGAGCATGTGTGCGAAAAAACGAATTTTTTAGACCGAAAATGAAGCCTGTACACGGGATACGGCGTACGGCGGACGGACATTGCATTTTTGGAATCTACGCACCTTGAAACGGAAAATGAAAAAGTTTGAGGGGGTGTTAAAAAAAATTTTTGTTGAGCGATTACATAGGTGTATTAGGTATTCACAGAATAATAAACCAAAATGCAATGGCCGTACGCCTTATCACGTGTATCGGCTTCATTTTAGGTCTAAAAATGTCGTTCTTTCGCACACATGCTCCATTTGGGCCCTTGTTGTGTCCCGAAACTTTTCAGCCCGATCGGAATATACCCAGGGGTGTTATGAGTGAAAATGTGTATAAAAATAGGTACTTTTTGTGTTTTAAAATATGTTAGTAAAATGAGCTTTTGAGGCATTGTTTTCCATGTTTTTGGAGACGAGAAGACCGAATATGAAGTCGATTTTGACCAAGGAGTGGAAAATTGAGGTTTTACCTGATGTTCAGCTCCCAAAATTGATTTTTTATATGAGTCAATAACCTGAGAAAAAGTCTGAAATCACCATCTATTTGTAGAATAACACTAGGAAAAGTGTCAAAACGTGGATCAAGACGATTAAATGGCACTACCAGTGATCAAAGATAATTTGGAAAAAGGAAAAAAAGGAGCGTACCTAATTCAAGTTTTGGGGGGCAAAATTGGTGGAAACCACCAGAAATAGCTATTTCAATTATTTTACATGAAAGCAACAATAAATAAACAGCCAACATTTCTGTAGGTATGTCCAATAGAATAATAAACCCATGTGACAAGGACTTTGCAGCGTTTTTAAATTGATCTTAAACTAAAGAATTTTTTGAGACGACCCGGAGTACGTCCAGCCGTTCGTGTGCACCAAAAAGCTTCGTCAACATGATCGTGAATCAAACGGTATAAATCCGGCCCGGATATCATCGCTGAGGAACACCTGATTATATTCACGGAGTGATTATGTTCTGCGATATTATTTAATTTGAAAAAATGATGGATCTATTGGATTTTGTTGGTAGGTACTTTTGAAACTTGAACAAAAATGTTGAAAAAAAAAATGAAATGTTGAAATGTTGATTAGTGATGGGTAAATTATCATAAAACGGTTCATTATCCTATCTACGTAGAAGGGGCACCTATACAGGTACATTTTTATATAACTGTTTATTATTTGCCTTATGCTTCATGAATATCTGCAAATAATTAATTATTGAATTATTTGAATCCCGCGCATTTTTATGAAACTGTAATTCCCGGGCCGGCTCCAGTACTCGATTTAGGGCTTTCCTGGAGTGGGGGGGGGGGGGGGGGGGGAAGCTCGAGGGTACTGACCACAGAAAACAGTGATCTACGCTTTTGTGTTGGAAGTTAGTTGCAGAATCCACATCAAAAATTGGTTGTATGTATCTTGGACACCCTTTGCAGTTTGCACCTTACAAATGTGCAAGCAAGTTTTACCGTCCACTTTTTTGATCGACGTTCTTCTCTCTACGAAGAATCTCGAACTCGCAAATATGTTGTTCGTCCAGAATCCCTTATCTTAGTTTCTCTTCCTTGTGTTGTTGTTTTTGAGCCGTTGGAGATTATCCAGAAGGAGGTCAATGTTTGCCCTCAAGCTTTTCCAGTTAGTTCTCGCAGCGTCCTGCTGCACATTACACCAGTATTTTGTATTTTTAAGATTTCGTTGCCACAGTCGATCCGTAGCCCCAGCTCTTCGATACCTGCCTGTCGTCCGATTTACCGAAATTCCCGTTCAAATGGGTGAGTGCGATTCGGCCTCGGGGCCCCGAGACGATTTCCATACGAGATTGCCGTCCCCGACGTTTTTCTTGTCGACCTACGAAGTCAGCGACGTCTGTTCCGACGGGGTTACGCTGCCGGGTGGTTATAATTCACTTGTCCAGTTCAGCGATTTAGAATATTCCTTGAACTCCGCTAAGCCCAGAGTCGTCGTGAGCTCTGATAGTCTTATGTGAGTAACAAATGTAATCTGAACGTTTCACCAAGTATTAGACATTGCGAGTTTGTTTCGGACTTTGAACCGAAATTCGAAAGCATTACAATAAAAAACGCTGCAAAGCCCTTGTCACATGTGTTTATTATTCTATTGGACATTCGTTCAGAAAAGTTGCTCCTGGTTTTTTTTTTTTTTTTTTTTTTTTTTTTTTTTTTTTTTTTTTTTTTTTTTTACAAAAATTATCTTTGATCATTGAAAGTGTCATTTAATTGTCATGATTCACCTGTCGATACTACTACTTATAGTGTTATTATACAAATTTATGGTGATTCAGACAATGTCCCAGGTTTTTGACTCATAAAAAAACTCTTAAAAAATGAGTTTTGGGAGCTTAACCTTCGTTACAACCTCAATTCTTCACTCTTTTGTCGATACCAACTTCATATTCGGTCTTCTCGCCCTGAAAAACATGTAAAACGATACACAAGCTCATGTTCTCACTAAAACTTCCAAAAAAAACCTCGAAACCCTCCATTTGTACTCCCATTTTCCCCCGAATGGGGACCCAAATTGTGTGCGGAAGACCAAAATTTTTCGTTAAATCATCATCATTTTTCTCTCATTTAAGGCTAAAACTTTGTTGAACCTCAATTTTTCGCGCGTTGGTAAAATCGACTTCATATTCCTCCTCGTCCTAAAAAAAATGGGAAACTATACCTCACGAGCTCTTGTTCACTAAAACTTAAAAAAAAAAAACTATTTTTACCCCCATTTTGTGTGCGAAAGAACGAGTTTTTTTTAGACCGACAGTAAAATAGATATGGTTGATACGGTGGACGGACTTAGCATTTTGGGAATCTACGCACCTTGAAACGTAAAAGAAAACATTTTGAGCTTTTTTTTTCCTGAACAAAAAATGGAGTTTTCCGTGGGTGCTAAAATCGTTTGCATACTGTGCTACGAGGTAGAACTTTTTTTTTGTGATTATCGAGCAAGCTGTATTGGTTTATTATTCTGTGAATTATTATTATGAATAATAATAATAATATAGTTCGATAATCCAAAAAAAAATGTCTACCTCTTAGCACAGTATGCAAGTGATTTTAGCATGCATGCACCCACGAAAAAGCTAGAAATTCTTTCACAAAGGTTTATTGTTTTGGGTACCTACCCAACCAAGTCCAGGTTAGGCAGTGACTGCAGTACCTACTGGACGCTAGTGTACTTGCATCGTGAATTTAGTACTTAAGCTTCACCAAGGTAGCGGAAGTTGTGGTGGAAAACAGTGTTTGTCCTTCAAAATCAAAATTTCCTAATCCAGAAGTGGCGCTGATCACGGGACCAGCCCCCTGTACGAGCCGTAGGCTGAAAAGAAGAGTCCTGAGGGACAACATTCCTACTTAAACCCCACCTACGCCACAACACCTTACCAATACTGAACATGCCAAGAACATCTACAGAACACTACAGCTTTATTATACTTCCCCTTGACCCCCACAACCTGCCCTTGAGGCACAAATTGTGAAATAAATTGAATTGAATTGATTGAAAATTTCCATCCATATTTTGCGTTTCACATTTTTCTGTAGAAATTTGGTTTCGTGATCTCAACTACGAAAAAATGGTCGTAATGAGCTGAAATTTGGAGGGTATATGCGGTTTAGGCCTTGTATATGTTTTATCAAAATGGGTCCTGTACCTTTCGTCTAGACAGTGCACATATTGTAAGAGCTAGGTATATCGTTTTAGCAGAAGGGCCCTCTAGAATTGTTAGTTTGACCTCTTTGGCTGAACTAGAGCGCAGGCCAGGCCTCCCAAAAAAGGAGAAAATCACCTATTTGAGCCTAACTTTATCACCTCATAAGCAGCAGTATTCATTCAGAAAACCTAGAAACACATGCCAAATCAATTTATTCAAGCATTTCAGGCATTGGCCTGCCAAGCTCCGAGAAATTGTTTTGCCCAAATTTTTGACAAAGTATTTCAACACCTGATATTCTAATCTGTTGTGCCTTACTGAGGAAATGGCTATTTTAACTTCTTAAATTAGGCTGATCGTTCCCCTCAGAACTGGCTTTGATGTATCCAGAGAGCAGGCTTTGCGTGAGAAGGGGAAGGCAGGCAGACCTCATGTTTGGTCACCAACCTAATTCGTTCATTCTGTATCTATCACCCTGATGGGGGAGATGTTCTGTTATGTGTTGACATGCGCAGCACGAACATTCTAAAAATTGGAGAAAGTATCGGGAGAGTCTGATACGAGTTTTTATGGGTGAAAAATCAGTGAAAACGGAAAAAATCGCCAAAATTTTATGTAAATTTACTAGAAGTGGTTACAATGATGAATCGTGGCCAAATAAAAAATTCATTAACGATCAATTTAAATTTAAAAAAAATGAGGTCAAATTTTGTGAATGAACATTACGAAAATCAATATAGCTCAAATAGCCAGAGGTTGCGCACAAAGAGTTGGCCTCAGTTGCAATAGTTGAGCCGGTGAAGGACTGAAGAGTACTTCCTCTATCCTCACCAAGCCTACCAAATTTATTTCTCAATTTGTGATCAGTCCGACTGAATGTTGTAATACCCCACTGAATTTCAACTATATTTTACAGTCAGGTTATGGAAGAATACGAAAAAACCATCTCTCAACTGGTAACCGTCAAGGAAGAAACCAAAGCGCAGATGGAAAAGGAGAAGGAGACGATCGCATCTGAACGAGACACAGCTCTGCAGCACTTGAGCAACATGGAAGTAGCGTTCAACGATATTCATCAGTAAGTTTATCTACTGTGTAAGTGGTACATAGGTGTAATTCTTTCCGTTATGCGGTTGTTTGGAATGAGTAGGTAACGTGTCTTGTGGTGGAATACATCATGGATAGTTCATTTTTAATATTTGCCCGCTGGCGCGTTGGAGTTGAACGTTTTCTTACGAGTTTTTGCATTAAAAAAATGTTGTTCATTCAAGTTTTACACACAAACTAGAAAATTTCAACACACCTACAGCTCAGCAAAACAGCGCACATCAGCATTTTATTTCAGCCTTTGACGTGCTTTATGTCTGTTGTGGATGGGAACCAACCAACTGTAAGGTGGTTGCACTATAATATGTGCTCCGGCTTACATGTGCATGCTGGACAGGGTGTTAGTGAAATGAGAACACGAGTGTTTCCTAAACTAGACGAACACAGGTGTATTTACACGGGACAAATGTTCAAAGTAGGAATGTGAAATAGTTTTAAATATCCAACAAAATCGCAAAGGGCAACGAAATAATATAAACAAAAGAGCCCCAGTGAACGTGTTGTGGTGAGCTCTGACCTTGTAACAAGTGTGAAACCTGTGTTCACTCCCAAAGGGTAGAGAAATGAAATGATATGGAATTTCGGTTTAAAGACTTTATTCTAGCCTAACTACCATTTTTATAAACAGTTAAGACTATTTAGAACAAAGCAGAAACGTACGTCTTCACCACGCAACGGTTTGAGCTGGGCTGGTGAGGGGGTTACATTTTGTTGAGTGCATTGGCTTGGGAGGTGCGAAAAGAGGATTAAAATTGGTGGTGGGGACATACCTGAGGGATTAGAAGGTAACGGGATAGGGAAGTAACGGTTGGGAAGAATACGGGAAGTATGTGTACAGTTTGCAGAGAGACTCTTAATTTATTTTGTGGTAAAGGAGATGGTGAAGCGACTGTTGCTATGCAACAACCTGTCTGTGACTTACAAGGAACACGAGTGTTGTGTCCGTGGTTGTTCAGTCGAACACGCCACGAGCAAAGAAAGTGAAACCAACAGACACGTTGGCGGATTATCAGTTCTTTCCTAGACTATTTCCTATTGAATGTGTCCTAACACGGTCATGTGTGAGACTAGACATGGGCTTTCACTACTGACTGACAATTCAACTCTATTGGCCAGTAGATTGTACTAGACTCACAGTACGTTGGATTGGGAGATGTTGAGTGGAGCGTGACCGGACTGAGTTGATATGGCGACTGATGGACACGCGTCATGGGTGAGATTTCTGGACTTGGACTGTATCGATGGTACCAACTCTACCACTGACAGTTTGCGGCGGACGCATGAGTAACAACTGACAGACACGTGACTGGATCTTACTGGACACATGGCCGATGCTTCACTGACTAACCAGCATGATGGACATGTGACTGACAACTTGATGGACGATAACTGTATCTCACTGAGTTTGGATTTGACTACTGTACCGAAGGACGTGCTGAGCTAAGCACCGCAATGTTCCTCCTGGGGGGGGGGGGGGGGGGAGCCTCCGAAAATCACGTGAGAGAGCAGTTCCGATCGAGGCCGCAAAGGATTTTCTTATAAATACTCCAGTACAGCCTGTACTAAATACCATCCCAGTACAACCTGTACTGGTCCAGACAGGAGAAGAAAGCATGGCACTTGAACGTAAAGGTACCATGTATTATAAAATCCTTCGTGGCCTCGATCAGAACTGCTCTCCCACGGTTGTCAGAGGCTCGTCCCCCCCCCCCCCCCCCTCCCTCTCGCCCTTCCTCTGTGGAGTGCAGCGATGCTTACCTCAGCACTTCCTTCGGTGGACTGCCTTCCTGATGGTTGCCACTGGGGTTATATAGGCTGAGTGGGGGTAGCGATCGGGAGGCGAGCGACAGCGCCTCGCCCTTACCCTCGATTGCACCGCTGCCTGCAGGTGGAAGGCGCAACCATCCGGGCAGCTCCTCGCCCACTGGCCCTCTCTGGTGGAGTTCTGCAAGCTGCGGGAATTAATTCCCTGGCTTACACAACTTTCGGAACTAAGATCTATGCAGACACCCCGTGAATCTGTAATGTTGAATCAGAATGGTCAGTTCCACAAGTAGTAGGTACAGTGGTTATTGACTTATCTTCTAAAGGCAAAAATTCCACTAGCCAGGGCTGGAATCATCACCGATGATCCCACGCTCACACTGACCCAACTCACCAATCTTTTCTCTGAATTTTGATATAATAATTTCGATCAATTCTCAATTGGAATCTCATTCTACAAATTATTATCATTATTTTTTTATTTTTGTTTCTTTATTTTTTTTTTATTTTTTTTTTTATTTTTTTTTAAGGAAATACGAGAGAGCTAAAACCGTCATTGAGACTCTCCACGCGAATGAGAAAGAACTGAAGAGGAGTTACGATGCAGTAGTTGAGACTGTGGAAGCTCAAAAAGTGGCCTATTCGAAATTGAAACAGCATGCTGCTGAAAAACTCACTGCGTAAGTTCTTTTGAAGTTCTAGTGCCTGAATAATAAATTATTGATTTGGTGGGTTTTGAAGAAATATAATATATATAGGAGTCACTCACCTGGCATTTTTTTAAATTTTGTTAAACATCGGTTTGAGAGGTTCTGAACTTGATGTGGGAAATTTTGACCAATTTCTATTTTCTTGTGATTTTGGTTTATTATTCTGTGAATAATACACCTATGTAATCGCTCAGCAAAAAATTGTTATAACACCCCCTCAAAATTTTTTCTTTTACGTTTCAAGGTGCGTAGATCCCAAAAATGCAGTGTACGCCATCTGCCGTACGCCGCCCGTCGAATCACGTGTACCGGCTGCATTTTCGGTCTAAAAAATTCGTTCTTGCATGCTCCATTTGGGCCCTAGTTGTGTCCCGAAACTTTGCAGCCAAATCGGAATGTACCCAGGGGTGTTATGAGTGAAAATGGGTATACAAATAGATACTTTTTGTGTTTTGGTAACATGAGCTTTTGAGGTATTGTTTTCCATGTTTTTGGGACGAGAAGACCGAATATGAAGTCGGCTTTGACCAAAGTGGAAAATTGAGGTTCTAAGGACCTTTTAGCCTTAAATTTACGTTAAATTTTGGTCTAAAATCGTGTTTTCGCACACATTTGGGTCCTAGTTGTGCTCCTAAACCCGATCGGCACACTCCCAGGGGTGATATGGGAGAAAAATGAGTGTACAAATAGGGGTTTTCGAGGGATTTTTGAGGTTTTAGTGAACATGAGCGTGTGAGGTATCGTTTTCCATGGTTTTTACGGCGAGAAGACCGAATATTTGGTTCATTTTGGCCGAAGAGTGAAGAATTGAGGTTTTAACGAGGGTTAAGCTCTCGAAATTCATTTTTATTAGTCAAAAACCTGGGAAATTGTCTGAAATCACTATTAATTTGTATAATAACACTGGAAGTAGTATTAGCAGGTGAATCAAGACAATTAAATGGTGCTATCAATGATCAGAAATAATCTGTTGAAAGGAAAAGCCGAGCATAATTCGTGTTTTTGGGGGCCAAAACTGGTGGAAACCATAAAAAATAACCATTTCAGTAATTGCACATTAAATGAATAATAAATGAACAGCCAAACTTTCTGCAGGTATGTCCAGTAGAATAATAAACCCATGTGACAAGGAATTTGCAGCGTTTTTTAAAATGATGTTTCGTTTGTTTCGATACTTCCCCATCACGAACCTTGTAAACTGTGAATGTACTTGAGTATTTGTCTGGTTGTAATTGAATTATTCGTCAATAAACTCACTCCATTACATTTGTGAGGATAATGCAACTGAGCGTTTCCTCTCGCCCGTTATTTTCGCCTCCGTCCTAATAAGCTTTTGAAACCTACTAATTATTTTCAGGGCCAACGTCGAAATTGAAAAAGTGCACAAAGAATACAACGGAGAAATGGCCAGGATGAAAGCTGTCGCGAAAAAGAACGAACTCAAGTGCAAATCTCTCGAAGAGTCTTTGGAACAGAAGAAGAAAGAGCTGCGCGAATTGACGCAAATTTGTGATGAACTTATCGGTAAAGTTACGGGCAAACCATACGAGTAACTTCTTTTTAATTATTGAATTACAATAATTTTTGAATTTTTTTTCCCCCTGAATTGTTTTGATAGCGAATTGAATTTATCGTAATTATTTACTAAAAAATAGTGAATCGCGAAACCAGTATTGAGTTTTTGTTTGCATAATCATTAATATTACGTCAAGTACATCCATGTGGTTTTCTCCTTATCGTTTCGTTGCACCTTCTACAATCATTATACGTAATCAATGTTACATCAGTTATACAATCATTTGAGTAGCTAGCACTGTGATTACTGATTCTTATTCTTGAACTCGGCGGTGGTATTTATGCCCTTGAATTTGCGGTATCAACTTGTGTTATAAAAATGTGGAGCCTTTTGTTGAGCCGTCGCTCAGCTGATTGAAATTACTCCATTAAAAACTAAGGTAACTAAAAACCAAGCCGCGCACGCTGATTTTTCTGTTCGCGTCGAATTTCGGGCTTCGAGATGGTGCGCAAAATAAATCAGAACACTACGAGTTCACACTATGAACGAAAAACACTGTATTGTCTCGGCGGTCACTTGTGACCTTCCGTTTTCAGATTTGTTCACAATATCACAAACTAACAAAAATCGCCGCAGGGGTTCCTCCATAGTTGGATTTATCAGAAAATACCTGAAACCGTCATTAGTTAAGAGGATCCTCTTGATTAGAATTTTTTCTTCATTAGTTAGATTAGGTACCTTAATAAAATCATTCAGGTTACTCCAGGTCTTTTTTTTTATTACACTTTTAAAATGTAATTAATTAATAATCCGTACTTAAATTGTGATTCAAGCTTTTTATTTGTAAATATTTGCAGCTTCTAAAGTTTTAAGAGATTTTGTCGGTTTTAACAAATATACGGTGTACATAACGGGTTTATTTCTGCCCTTATTTTTATAAGTAAAACATAACTAGTTGTAAAAACGTCTTGAGTTTTTCTCTTTTTTTTTTAAATCTATTTAAAACATGTCATTTAATGCTGTTTCCTATTTGTTTTTCTACGAAAAAAATATATTATAGTTTTGTTCCACGTTCTTGCGTTGTTTTGATTGATTTTTGTTTCCTTTCTGTTTTCAGCCAATCATACTCCGTCTTAGTGTCCTGTGTAGAATTGGTGTTGGGGTTTCTTGAAAATACGGACGATCGGATACGTTGTATATAATTCTGTTTATACATGTGCTTGTACATAACAGTTCTCCTTGTAAATTGTATATAACTTATGTGATTTTTGAAAACGCAAGAGTTTCATTATTAAACACGTTTATATTTTGTAGCTGGAAAAAAAAATGAAAATGCAATATTTTATTTATCGAACTTTAATTTTTAATACATTTTCTTGTATCACTCGTTTTGTTTAACTCCCTTATGTAGTGAGCCCTGCATGTTGTCCTCGTCCTCCGTCCAATTTACGTAGTATTTTACTTTCATTTCTGTGGGGTATTTATTTCATGGTGTTTGGAGGTATTTTTCTTCTTTTATTCTCGTAGGAATGGTGTAAGATTAAGCTGTGCACTTTCTCCCACAGACTGAATGGCCCATCCGAGGTGCAACATCCCAGTTTTCCGCTCATTTCGAGCCTAATAAATCACATTTGTATCTTTATTTTTATTTATAAAAATGATCATAACAAAAGTCTTATAATAAAAATGTCCGAAGTAGGTAATTATTTATTTATTTATTTACCTATTTTTTTACGGAGAAAAGCTATTTGCATATCAGCCCTCGCAGCGGATTTTCTGCATTTCCTAAAGAACCAGGTGAATTTTAGAGATACCTACTGCTAACAAAGGGCGAAAGGTAAAATCACTCATAGAATCTCAGATGCTTTGAAAATGAAAAATGAGTTTACCATTGAATTCAGCATGAGAAAACAGTTGGAAGTTACGTGTCACACTTTCTTTATGTTGGTGAACCTTCCATTTTTTTGAGTAGGTATTTCTTGGCGCATTTTGGTGTAGTTAGAAAAAACCAGCTGATACGTCTAATTCACGAAATTTTGCGTAGAATCTGAACTAAAAACTGGGGTTTCCCAAATTCATCGAATTTCTTATCACACCTTATGTGGGGCGCCATTTTGTAATGTGGACTAAACAAAGATCTTTTGTTTATTCCACATTGGGGTTCCCCCATTAGAAAAACGGTTAGTGCCAGTTTGGCACATTCGGAGCGCGTTCACAAAAAATGGCTAAAGGCTAGATTGATACATATAAAAATCAAGTCACTTAGGGCTTTTTTAAATTTGGTCGAAATAAGGTGAAAACTGGGATGGTGGACCTTGGATGGGCCACATGGTAGAGAACACGTCCGTATCTTGCAGGATACTGGGGATATCTTTCTCAAGTAATTAGTGTAACTCATTCAACTTCCTTATTCCGCCACACCTTTTCATCCACTGGGAAGGACGGTGCAATGCAACGCTTCCTTGGTTCCTGTTTTTCCTTGCTGGGGCTGCTTCTCCCTGTTTTGTCGTCTGTTGGCAGTTGTAATGGTTGACTGCCTTCTGCAGGTTCGTTCCAGTGCGCTTGAGTTCATGAACTAATTCGGCGCGGTCGCTCTGCGCAGGCTGTGAAGCGTTTCAACGAGGTCAAGTTCACGTACTGTTTTACCTACCTCGAGTTTTTGAACTGGTAAAGTTCACCATTTTTACCGATTTGACCCCTACATGTTTGAACCCTTGAACTGTCAAGTGTTAGGTTAAAAAACCATTGTTTATCAAGCAGTTAACTGCTGAAAAGATTTCCTTGGCATTGAAAACATTGTTGGACTGTTCCTTCAACGAAGGTAACAAAAAGGCTGACTCAGAAACAAAAACAAAGAAGCGAGGTTTCTCAAAAATTTTGTCCGATCGTAATAAGGCAGACACCTACCACTGATGAGTCAGTTGAGAGAATCGGGAAACGATAAATTATAGTAAATTGCCTGGTGGAAATGTTCTGAAAGCCAAATTGGGTCATACTGACGAGGTAAGGTAGATTAAACTATCAAGAATTTATTCTAAAAACTATGTATTTAAACTTGGGTATGTAAATGGAGTAAACCAATAACAATTATGTACGTATGAATATACGACCGTGTCTGCCTGTCTGTCTTCAAATACCTTTTCATCCCCAAAAACTTTAAAAGGAAAAGAAGTTCCATGAAGCATTTTTGCAGCCACTCATATGAATTTAATTAAATATTCGACAAGTTTTAAGAGCTCAAAAAATGAGCTAAAATAACCTGGCTTATAACGAATTTTCGAAGGAAATAAGCTGCTGTGCGTCCAAAATACAAGAACCTCTCCATTGCAAATCCGTTTGAGCATACTGAAGCAGGGTTCACATGGAGTGCGGAAACGTGTAAAATGGTGGGGGGGGGGGGTGGAGTTTGTCCCGTTCACATGGCGGAGGGTGAAAGAACAGGTGAGAAAACATACGGAAGGTTACAGAGGCTGCGTCGTGGCCCATGGCGCCGATGTTGACTTGGGTAAATGGAAAAGTATATTTCTCGAGAGTATTCGGTGCATTCTGTGTTAAAAGCTAACCTGCGTAAACATACCTCCCTCTTTACCAACAGCAGGGTTCACATGGACGTGTAATGTGGACTGCATAAAGCAACCTGATTGGCTGTTGGTAAAGAGGGAGGTTTTGACGCGGATTGCACCGAATACTCTCCCTGCAAGTCGGCATCTGCGCAATGGGCCACAAAGCAGCCTCTGTAACCTTCCAGTATGTTCTCTCATCTGTTCTTTCGCCCTCCTCATTGCGCATTTCCACTCCGCCATGTGAATGGGACCATCCGGAATGGCGGACTCTCCGCACCCCCTCTCCATCATTTTATGTAGTCCTCATTACACATTTACTCATATTAGTATCTTGCCTAGGGTAAAATCCCCCAGTTTTGGGCAACCATTGGTGGTTTTTTGTTTTGTTTTTTTTTTACAATAAGCTTCTGGGATGATGTAGAACCAGCAAAAGACGCTCCTTGGACACGGGTAACCCCCTGCGCATGCGCATTTATAATTTCCCGCCTTTTGCACACCGGATTGGATGAAAACTCCGTTGTGAAGCCAGTCCTCCACGAGACATCGGCAGAGAAAGCTGTTCCTAATGATTTTGGTAAGCAATGACATCCCTGGTATCACAGGTTTTAATGATGTTTCTCATGTTTTCACACCTGTCTGATGGTCCGAGTATTCCTGTGCTCATAAATTGTAAAAAATAAACCTGTATAATTATATTAATCTAAGGGAGTGCCGAATACTGGTCCCAGAAACATGGGTATTTCAGTTTTCGGTCCGCAGTTCCATTTTTGGCATGACAAATACTGGACATCTCGGCATTGGCAACAATTTACTCACCCTAATAGGTACACAGTCAGCTTTCAGTTAGGTATCAGAACTTTTTGTTTTCTTTAGAAATTCACTGTCTGACAACATACCTATAACTTTCAAGGCGTTTTAATGAAAAATATACTTCTATGGCCTCCAAATGGAAATAAGTAGGTACCGACAGTTGGACGGTGTTATCCTACTAAGCGACATCACTTCAAAATGGAGTTAGCGGTATCGTTAGAAACATGGTTTGGGATACTATACATTACTATAATATTTACCTGCTTGGTTCTGTAGCAGGTAGATGTTATTCACTTGGCGAACTACTCCGTTTTGGAGTACTCAGCACCTTATTGTTTAGTGTTTCTTTACAATGTCCCTTCAACTGCAGTTAAGACTCACTGAGTCTCTTGTACCACCCTTGATCTGAGTGGTTAACTAATTCCCATTGATGTTTGTAGAGTTATCCTATAATAACAATTACATTCTGGTGTGCGATGGTATATTTATTTATTTATTATACAACCACATAGGAAACAAGTCCTACCGAGTGTGAAGTAATCTGATCATTAATGTGGTTTACTTCAAGTTGGATTCTTTAAAAGGAAAACACCAAAAAAATTAATATAAGTAAGTAATTATGAAAATTACAGATCATTTAGCAGGATGTCACATAGAAAAGTACGTTTTTGGGTACCTACTGACTTAGATTGTAAGAAAACTCTCTTTCAGGTAAAGAATGGGTGTAGCAGAAAGGGGGCAGAGTGGAGAGTATGAAAGGATAAAGCAATGGAACGAAGAAAGGGCTAATGCCCCTCTGAAGGGAGCCAGGGTAGGAAGGGCTCGAACACTCAATGGCAAAGCATTCCACAGCCTTGCTCCAGCTACCTTTAATGAATTGTAGTAATTTCTACATGACGTGTGGGACCGTATGATGGTACGAAGCCTCTCACAACCCGCTAAATTAAAGTATTGAGGGATATTAGGATGGTTTATGATCTTAAAAATCAGTATCAACGTTCTATCCTTGAGAAAAGAAACTACCTCAGTGCCTAGGATTTTATTTTTGTGACCCGAGATGTGCACCCTACTCTTCAAGCTAAACACAAATCTAGTGCATGAATTAACCAGAACCTGGACTCTTCTGCTGCACTCTGTGTCGAGAGAGGGCAAAAATTGAGTCACCGTAGGATATTAATGGAATAAGTAGCACCCTCACCAGTCTCAATCGGAGACAATGGAACAGGGCTCTTGTCGAGATTTTGCACATGCAGCAGAAGGGATACTGGCGGTTCGCGAAAGGAGCCGACAACTCCTGGAGGCATTGCGTAATTACTCTAACCAGTGTCTTAAGTACCATGGGGACGTAAAACACAAGTGTGACAGAGTGAGGTGGACGCTCGAGAGCCCCCCGTCTAGACTAGCAAGATTATCACCAGTTAAGAAGGGATAGCGATTAGGTTTCAGCCTGGCAGACCCCATCGTCAGTGGAAACACAAACGAATCGAGACCTGCCCACCATCACACTCCTCCCCACATGACGTACTTCCGGGTGGCAGAAGTATGAGAGGGAAACGGGAGGTTGAAAAGTAGCATGAAGTTCTGGTTCAAGAAAGGACATCTGAACAACTTCAGGATGACTAACCTCAGCCAATACTCGAAAGAGAACAACGTTGTCAGAGATTCTCTAGGTGATTATCCTCCATCATTAGTATGGAACCACGATTGGGACTTGTAAATTGGGACACGCCATTGATCGCCTTCAAATGAGCTCAGTACATATAATATTTAAACAGCTGTAAAGGGGGAATGGTGGAGTTATTGTGTGTTACTGATGATGGTTTGATCACCAAAACCGGTATAACAGTGTTTTTGTCGTGTATTAGTGGAAATATACTATTTTTTCAATAACTCCGTTTTTCTTTGAAATGGGTTTCCACGATTTCTTCGTGAGTGATTTAGTTCGGAATGGTGGAGCGGTGGGGGCAATAGATGTATGCATTAGAAAAGGGACAGGTTGTTAGCAAAGGATTCCTTCTGGAAACCTGTGGGCTTTTCCTTCTGGAAAGCCCTCAAAAAGTGGATGGAGTATGGTGAATTAAGCAGCGCATACTAACAAACCACGCTCCGCTGGAAACACAAATGACTCGTGACCTGCCTGCTGTCACACCCTCCTCACCCTACCTTTATTGAGATCTAAGGGAAGCGAAAAATATGCTGTACGGGTGGCTGGTTTCACCCCTTCCCATATAGCAGATGTACAGGTGTACCTACTAGTGATGAGCGATACTGTGCTTCGTCAGTAGCAGGTTAAAGTGATACTGCAGTAATAGGTGATTTCGGTAACAGGGTGGTTGGTTCGCTAGCATTGGAGAGGAAGCGGATCTACCTCCGGTGATCCACAGAAGAGTCAAAATCCCTTATCAAGAAAGAGGAGAGAGATAGAACATAGAACATTGCAGCAGTGGCAAATGAGTGGGAAGCTGATGACAGGGGGATATGGATCCACATGCTTACCCCACAGGTGCGCCCATGGCTAGGCAGGAGGCACAGAGAAGTGGATTTCTAATCACAACGTTCCTGTCGGGCCATGGATACTTCCAGTCCTATCTGCACAGAAGGGCGCTAGCAGACACCACAAAGTACTGGTACTGTAAGGCTAGGGGCACACCATCGCAATTCCGATGCGGGCGTCCTTCCAAGAACTCCGCCCGCCTCACGCGCGGAACCTGACAGCTGTGCAGTCAAATGGAACGGAACACACATCGGTGTGGAGCGGAGTAGAGCGGATTTTTCGCCCTTTGGCAGGTTTTTCACGTGCCCGCTCCACACCGGATTCCCATCAGAAGACAGAAAAAACCGCGGCGGAATTTCACGCTCAAGTTTGAAGGGTCAATAGCCCACCTTCATCCCCTCCACGTCCCTGCTACGAGCAACAGCAGGATAAAAACGCTGTTGTGTGTCACGTAGTCGCGTGCATGCGACGGATTTTTCTCTGCGCGCCTTGTTCTTGAAAGTCCGTCTGCGCGGAAAATAAAAGCTATGTGTGTACCCAGCCTAATGCACCAAACGACGACGCCGAACACAAGTTTTTCCACTGCACCAGATGGAGCAGGTAAAGGGAGATTCTAGAAGAACAGGAGGGGGAAATCACACCAACTAATGTGATCGGGAAGATGATCTCCAGGCAGGGAACCTAGGAGAGGATTGTGTCCCACATAGTCTGAATCTTTTATTCACTAGCCAATACCAATTTTGTGAATGGCCGCACACAGGTACCGTCTTGGCTCACACCCTTTGTTGTGGGGATGGTATTGAGCAACTACCTGCCGCTGATAACACTTTACCTCATAACTGGTTACCGACTTCTGAGAGCTATCCATCAGCTTTGGATCTTTCACTTCCCTTTGATGTGAGATGGTATTGTAAGCTATAGGACACAGCGTACCTGAAGCGATCACTCTTTGCCCTTCACCCGGTACCTAACAGGTTACCTACCTATTTTAGGATGGTATACCTCAGCTTAGTGCCCTTCAAAAAATTGGGAGATTCCTCATTCCCTCAGTTCAGTTCTAGTATCGAGTAATAACGTTAAAAATGTTGAAAGGCCTAAAAATTAGTCCCATAATGTTTGGTATTCCAGTTTGCTGTGATGTAGGAAGTTCTAAAACATACTGCGCATAATTAATTCAAGATTTTATCACATTAAACTTTAGACAGCTTAACTATGGGTACCTCTACTCATACTTACTGACCTACTAAACTCAATTTTATGGGATCCCAGACGGATTTTTTTTTTTTTCAGATTAGGAAATACTAATATTTTTATTCCTCTATCAACAATTTATTCTATTATATTTATGGTCAGCATTTGTATGTAAGCCCCTTCAGTGTAAGTGACAGATTAACAAGATGAAGTGTATCATAAGACGAAGTTTTCGTCATGGGCACTCAGGTGAACACTCATGTTTGTCTCTACCCCCATCCGTAAACTCGTAACCGGTTATCAGAATAACCAGTTATCGGAAACGGTTACTGACCGATAACTGTTAGCGAATAACGCGTTATTAGAAAATAACGCTTTAGCCCATCACTACTACTAACTGGGTGTGGAGCTGCTAGCCCGGGTGCCCCAGCCCCTTCCCTCATGTTCACGGTTCGCTACCTAAATCACTTTTGGGAGCAGACACCAGTTTTTCTCAAGTAGCAGGTTATTGGGAACACTGCTACTTTCAAGTAACAGGTGATTTTTCTCCTGTGAAGTGATTTCCGTCCCATCTCTGGTTGGTACCAGTGTCTGAGGAAACCTGCTGGGCAGCATGAGCCAGACTCCACGAAGGTATGGTTGTGGACCACTGTGTACAGCGGACCTTCTGAAGATGAGTTGAACTGTTACATGAAGAAAATATTTTGGTGTCGAAATATCTTTAATGATGGACATCAAACACAAACTCATTGGACTGTGAAGGTGTACTAAACTTACTTCTTCTGACTGAAAACAATGTTGAGGACTTCGGAATAAGCTAGTGCTGGGTTTGCTCTCACACCAGCGGACTTCCTCTTTTCTTCTTCTGCAACGATAGCTCGTTTACTCCTGCCGTCGTGCACAGGCTTTTTCACTGACTTCACAACCCGTTTCTTTCGGGCTTTGGTTTTAGATGTGGGTTTAACTTTATGTTCCATCATAGAATGCACTTGTTTGTGTTTTCTGTTGAATTTCGACATTCCCACTTGGGCTGCTCTTTTATGCGCCATCAGTGACAATTGCATCACGTTACGTTCTCTTTGAGGAGGGCACAGTTTTTTGTCGCTCTTTTTCGTTTTACACTCATTCAAGTGCATGATCTGTGTCCTCAAAATAGCGAGGAACCTTTCGATGAGACCCGTAAATAGGCATTTCATCGACCAGTATGTGTAATTCATGTATGCTCGCCATCCTGCAAATGAGATTTCATTTTTGGTATCAAGCATCTGTTTACACCAGGTACTTGAATTAGTTTTACACTGTTTCGAACATTTTGGAGGGAAACAAGGTTTGGATTTTGGCAGGCAGTTGATGCAAATGGGAGTCGGAGGCCGTGGTAAGTTGTCTACGTCAATTATGGTGTGGGTTTTGGATTTTGTGGCAACTTTACATGGATCATAGCAGCTGTTTTCGGGACGGCAAGTGGTTGAGGAGCAAGGATTAGATGGACAGGGTGGGGGAAACTCCGGTTTACAAGTAGGGCAGCTCAAACTCTCTGTCTGCTCTGGCTGATTCATTTCTTTGGGTGTTTCACATTCAGCACTAGGTGGTGGAAAGACGCTTTTAGTGTTGCAACCATCTGCTGAGCAACTTCCTAGATTCCCTGCCATTGCGGGTTTGTGGGGGCAAGTATTGCGTGGTGGAGGGAAACTTGCGTTGGACATATCACAGCAGCTGTTCAAGCCACTTCCTTGATTCCCCGCCGTTGCGGGTTTGTTGTGACAAGTATTGCATGGTGGAGGGAAACTTGCCTTCGGCATATCACAGCTGCTGTTCAAGCCACTTCCTTGATTCCCCGCCGTTGCGGGTTTGTTGTGACAAGTATTGCATGGAGGAGGGAAACTTGCCTTCGGCATATCACAGCTGCTGTTCAAGCCACTTCCTTGATTCCCCGCCGTTGCGGGCTTGTTGTGGCAAGTATTGCATGGTGGGGGGAAACTTACCTTCGGCATATCACAGCTGCTGTTTGATGGGGAACCACCATTTGGGTTTGTGCCTGAATTCATCGAGGAGCTGAATCCGGTGGACGATGAAGGAGGACTACCGGGCATGGAGCTTATTCGGGAGCCTCTCATTCTACTCTCCTGATCATTTGATGCATCAGCAGACATCAGTCCAACATTAGTGCTTGTTGACACCCGGGGCTTGTAAGAGTGACTAGTTGTCGCATTGTTGCTGTATACTTGGCTCAATCCATTTGTGACAGATTGTGTTTGAGAAGCGAGATTGACAGGCACTGGCGGAGATTGAGCTAATCGCGGTTTCAAAACAGCAGCAGATGCATTTTCAGATATAATATTGGTCCTGGGCCTTACAGCTGGTTGCACCCCTTCATTTAAAAGAGGGGAGGTCATGGAAACCCCCACTCTGAAGGATTCCAAACCATTCTGAGGGACAACTTTCATCTTAGTTACTTTCCTTTTCCAATCTGAATTCCCATCTCTCACACTGGAAACCCCAATATGCTCAGTGACAGTTACAAAACTATCTGCAAATGAGGAATGAAGGGATTGCTTTTCATCGAGGATCTTTCCTGTATCACTTGATGTCTTATTATAATTAGGCAATAAATGTTTCCGATTTTTCTTATTGGACACCTCATTCTGTTTATGAACGCTGCTCTCGGACTTGATCTGTGTCAACTGGCTGAAACCTGTCTCACGTTGACGTACAGATTCGACTTCCTTGTCAATCACTGTAGTATGCGACGTAATCCTATCTGCAACAACCTTAATGGTATGCGGTGCTGCAACTTCTTGCTTACTTACTTCGTTTTTCGCAGACATTTTTGGTGAACTTTTAGCAAATTCGGGTTCCTTGTTCACCTCTACTGCATCTGACTGCACGGCCGCCTTGTGTTCCGGAACATTCCCAACCCTCTGACTCGTTCGCATACTGTTACTTGTGCTGACCATCGTCAGATTGCTCCTATTTTGCTTTGACTCTCTCAGCTGACCGCCTGCTTGTCCATTATCAACACGGTATTTCACGCCTTTGTGTGTCTCCACAACGTTTGGTGTTTTTGTAAAGTTTTCTTTACCTAACAAAGACTCATTCCTTGAAACATGCGAGTCAGTGTCTGTCTCCCAAGGATGAATCGTGTTTCCATCTTGAGGGATAACCACCTTTTCAGACACCAAACCCGAATCTCGATTTTGGTCACTTATATTTCTTTTTATACACCAATCACAGTCTCCGTCTCTTATGATACGACCATCAGCTGGAATTACGAATTCATCAGCATTTCTTCTACTACTCTGCAAATTCACCTTTGGAACAAACGGGTCTACATCAACTGGAGATATCTTTTTTCCATCGCCCGGTATGATAATTTTATCCAAAACTTTTTTACTTTTTTCTTGAGCAGAGGTTTCAATTTTGGTGTTCCCAAGACGGTTGTTTGACATTTTCCTCATCTTCGAGTTACGATCAACATTATTCAAATGAATCTTTGTTTTTTTCACTGCCACTGAGGGGTTTGAACTATTCCTCCGCGGAGAGTCGTGTATTTTTGGTGTCATTCTCGTTATTTTCTTTCCTCCTTGCTCGATCACAGTTGTTTCAAATTCAACTCGTTCCTCCTTTGTTTGACGTTGCAAATCCATATGCCTGTGTAGTGTTACGTTATCACTTTTCTTCAAAGTTTGAACGGTGGGGCGAGGGGTATCGATTACGTTGTTCCACTCAGTCGGCTTTTCTGTTGGTTTCAAAGGAGCTTTGCTGAGCCGATCTCCTTGGTCTCCCGACGCTGTCTCACCTAAACCCCGGTTGGGCCCATCCAATTTGCCGACATCACCGTCAACTTTTTTAAACTGATTTTTTGCAAGCGCTAGGTCGTGGTCACTGATGCTTTTGTCAAATTTGGGAAGCACGGCAACAGGTGTTCGCCCGATCTGCCCAAAATTTAGTATTTCCTTGTCAGTCACTAGTTTCACAATGTCTTCCAAAGTGTCAGATAACCTGGATTCTTTACTTACTGGGTGACTCCTATTATTCCTATTCATGAACAGTTTAATTGTCGAGTCAACACTGCCCTCTAATGGTTCAATGGTATCGTTTTCAACTACTGTGCTCCCCTTTTGTTCCTTGCATTTTACAATGTTCTTGTCAACTTTACGTTGATCACGCCTGTTAAAACTGTTCTCTGGCTTCCTTGTTGTATCAATACCAGCCTCATTCGAAGGTTCAGTGGATGAAAACAGCATTTCAGACGATGAAAAAACCAATGGTTTTGTACGTGATTTTAATGGTTTTTTGTTGGACAAAACATCGAAGACGTCTCTTTCAGGTTTTGAATCTACGCTACGATTCATCGCGAGGCGGTTTTTGTCATTGGCACAAACTGACAAGTTCTTCCCATTGGCTTTCTTCACAGAAATCTCAATAGACGATCTCTTCTCTGAGCCAGTTCTGAACCCTGTTTCATTTTTCACATTATTCTTAGCACCATCTTTGGCACGTTCTATAAACCTTTGAGTCTCTGCGCTTTGACTTTTCCTTGTGAGCTTAGCCGTTGGAGAGTCCTTGATAGTTTTCTGTTTCCCCGTATTAACACTTGGAGTAGGCGCTTCCTTGAACTGCGGAGAGCTCAGTGTTTCGACAGGCTGTTTAGAATATGCCAGGTGGCTATTGTTGTTCAATTTGTACCTTCTTGAATTTTTATACCCTAACACTTTGTTGATGGAGTTTCTGAAGGCCGCAGACGGTTTCTCTCCAGCTTCCTCCACAATGATCTTCGGCAAAGGTTGGTGCGTCACCCGGAAAACGATTTTGCCTTTCATACTTTTTGTTATTCTACAGCTGCTCCCACTGCTTTTTCCACTCCTGGAGGCCTTCAGGCAGCTGGATGTTTTGTAATATTTGCAGCTGGATGGTCCTTGGGGGGTTCTCAGGTAGTGTGTGTTATGCCCATAGCCCTGTAAGGAAAGCGTTCTATGGTATTACTGATGCTGCTGATTTCCGCACTGGAAGAAACACCAATAGTCAAGAATGTCTTCCATGTCCTGCTCATTCAGCACACTGGGTTATAGCTTCACTAGGTAGTTAGTTATACCTACTACGTACTTTGATCTTTATAACTGGATGCCAAAAATGAGGTAGGTAGGTACATGAGATTCTCTATATAGGTTTCTAAGGTAGTGATTTTACGATGAAAATTCTACAACAATGTTGGCGAGGAAATTACATTGCTAAGCTACTTTTGTCCATTCCAAAGAGTATGTATCTAGAATCGGTACTTACCTAAGTAGGTTGGTAGGTATCTTCCTAAGTAAGGGTAGAAAATCAGGACCTTTCACATCATACCTATTCAGTTCAATTCAATCCAATAAATTTTTATTTTTCAAACACATTTTTTTCCCATGAGTAACAAGTAAAAATAAGTCAAATAAAAAATCCAATAACAAAAAAATACAACTAATGGTGGTTTGAAATCCCACAAAGGCAAAGCCTGTGTGTGAGCAATCGATTTTTTTTTTCAAATACAATTGTTTGTTAGAACGCCGGAAGTCTCAAAACAATGTTACTTACGTAGGTATTATAGGAGGTACGGCGGAATGAATTGATAAAATTATATGTATATATTATCATTACTACAGTACCAACGTAAAAAAGGTAGAAAAATGAAATATAAACCTTGGGTAATTAGTAGATAATATAAACAGTTCAAAAAGAATAAAATAGGTCGACATTATAATATCACAGTCAAAAGTCTTCAGTTTTGAGCCATTTCTTCAGGGTAATTTTAAATTTGGATGGAGTGAGAAGGGTGAAGTTATACTGTAGAGCATTATAACATTTCGGGCCCAGGTAGGGTAAACAATTTTGAAGGTAGGAGAGTCTGAATTAAGGCTGGTGAAGTCTATTACTATTGCGTGTTTCTTACTTTCTTACTGGTATTTCAAATGAACTGGTCAAGATGTTGGTGGACAAATAGTACGGTTCTCTATTTAAAAAGGGAGTCAAGCAGGGGCGTTGAGTCCATAAGGTCACTGCCCTGGCACCCAAAAACACTAGGAGTAAAAAAACTCCATTGTTCAGTTGGCATTTGAATTTCCCTCCGTACACTGTACCTGGCATTTTTCACAAAGTTCAACAGCGGCTCGCCAGATTTCTCTGGCTTTGGAATGGAAATTCTATGGATATTCAATATTATAGTAGAGCACCCCTGGTGGGCTCCATAGACCAAACATGTTACGAACTAAATCACTCGCGACGAAATCGTGGAAACCCATTTCAAAGAAAAACGGAGTTATTGAAAAATAGTCTATTTCCACTAATACACGAAAACCGCAAAAAACACTGTTATACCGGTTTCGGTGATCAAACCATCGTCAGTAACACACAATAACGGATGGAGTTATTGTGTGTTACTGACGATGGTTTGATCACCGAAACCGGTATAACAGTGTTTTTTGCGTTTTTCGTGTATTAGTGGAAATAGACTATTTTTCAATAACTCCGTTTTTCTTTTCTACCAAACATGTTATCGGAATCAGGCAGACAGTAATTGATGCTCTGCAATCGAAATCGAAACTTAGGCTCCTGAAACTGGCAGGTAGGTCCTGGGTCCTGGGACCTAGTGTCGCCATGGCAACTGAGAAAAGTGGCCCACCCGCGCATGGTCAGTCGAGTGAAAATGTTGTTTTCCGCACCCACTTTGGGTCCTGTCACCAAAATCTGATTTCTACTCCAAGAATCAAATGCATCTTCTTCGTCTTCTGATTTGTTTTTGTTGTCTTCTGAATTATATTCGCTTTCTCTGTTGAGTCAGTTTTTAATTTTTTGTGTCAAATTGTGTGCATTTTGCGTTTGGTCCGGTTCTGATGACATTTTTTGTATTTGTGGTACGTACGTGCATTTTGTCCTGTTTGTGGTCTTGTGGATTTATCGGCATCCTAACACACAGATAACTACCCAGCTTCAAGTCAATAGCTTCTCCATTCAAGTAGGTACCGGCCGACGGGTCATTGTTTTGTTTTATTTTAGTTTACTATATTTTTATAACACATGAATTCGGTGGCTAATTTGCAGTAGAATGTGGACGTTTTCGTACGATGATAGAGTGTTGATTAAAAGAGATAAGCTTTGCTGAATATCACTCAATCAGTAAATAAGGTAAGGGTGTTGTTGCCTTGGGGTATTTTGCTGACAAATCTGTTGGTTTTGTGTTCTGGTTTGGTGCCCCACCGTTTTCAGAGCCCACGCACCGCTACTGTCAGTCAAGTGAAAGAATAGAGTTGAAGATGGATGTCTTTTGGGGAGTTTGAAAAGGGATTTTACAAGTAATTTATGGTTATTATTCAACGGTATGAGATGGATTCTATGAGTTCCTCTCCAGAAAGGAAGATAGTAGGATAATACTGATTAGACCAAAGAAAAATATATTGTTCTGGCTGTGCTTGAACAGGCATCATTCCGCAGGTGGTAAAAAGCATAGCTTAGCCTCGTTTCACATCAACACGGCAGTCGTGTGAACGATGCCGTGTATACGATTCTCGGGTAGAAGAGTCATACAGAACGTTCATATTGGAACAACAATTATCGTGGTCGTGTAAACGACACACGACAGTCGGACGAAGCCGGTGGGATGTCGTTCGTTCCCACTGCAAGGCCCGACTGTCGCTGTCGTGCAAACGATGTCGGCCACGCTAGGGGATAGTGAGAGAAGGGCAGAGTTCACATCTACCCGGCAACTGTCATCTGTCGTCTTGTTTCTTTCAGTTGCTTGTTTGTTTCAGTTTGTTTTTTAGTTTCCGTCATGGCAGAGGTTGATAATGAAAAGGCTGGATACACTCCCTGAAGGAGGTGTTGCGATGTTGAATGGAATCCTTCAGTCGTAAATGTAATTCATCAAAAGTTTGCGCACTCATCCGGAAATAGTTAAAAAACTTGTCCTCGTGATTTCTCAGTTCATCAAAAAGTGTACAGAACGCCCCGAACTCGTCCCTTCTCATATTAATAGGATGAACCCAATGAATTCTATTTCTTCTTCTTTTCTTCATGCGTCTGTACAAAACCATCAACGAAAGGAGCTGATTCCGGTCCATGATCAGCTGGCTCGTAGTTCCTACGATGGAAAACTGGCAAACAGGAACACGGCGTGCCGTGTTCCTGTCGTGTGAATGTCGGGTTGATCTGAATAGTGTTAAGCTGCCGTGTCGTTCACGACAATCGTATACACGGCATCGTTCACACGACTGCCGTGTTGATGTGAAACGAGCTTTAGAGATCTTAGTGTTTAATGTCCTCCTCAATGATTCATCTATTATGAGCCCAAGATATTTACTTGAAGAAACCCCTATTAGTTCTTTAGGGTATTGGCCATCGAATTGGGAGATTGATGCATAGGTGGTCAGGTGGCATTGTTCGAACATCTATGTACTGTGTGAAAAGGTATGTACGCAGTCTTATCAATATTTAAGAATTATAAATTCTGCCTAAGCCAGAGCGTAACACAATCAAGACTTGCACTAGGTTTTTGAAAGGCCTCCTCCCAGGTGGTTCCCCTCACCAAAACAGTGGTGTCTTCAGCAAATGAGATAAGGTATTATTATAATGTATATAGGTAGGTAGGCGCTATAAATATTTACTGTGTTTCTTTCTCCATGTATTTTGAAAGTAACGCCTTTCCCATGGTGAAGGGCACATCTCGATGATGTGACTACTCTTCTAGAGCACACTGTGACGAGGTTCTGCCAAGAAAAAAATTGATGTATTAGATTGACATTTGCAGGAATATACAGTGGTCGCCGCGTATTCCGGTGGGTGGTTTATCTGGTGAGCCGCTTATTCCGGTGAAAATCGGTAGGAACGGAATGGAAAGGCCGAATACAATGATGCCCGTTACGGTGGTAGCGAGCGCCGTTTTAACCGGTATGTATTTGCTTGGCATGGTATAAAAACTAGGTAGTAAAAGTTCAACATTTATTGTGTAGGTGTTTGTGGTCTTAGATGGCTCGTTGTGTATACAACTGTGCTTCATTAGGCACAAGATTCATTTGGCATTCAGATTTCGTTGATACGTGTGCTTCATGCGCCTTGTAAATATGGCTAGTCGTTCGAGAAGTGATCGTTCGTTGGTGAGAAAAAAAGCAGTTGTTAAATGAGTATGATAAACTTCCAAGCATGAGTCAATGGAAAGCCGCTATGAAGTTAGGAATCCCACAGCAGTCACTTAGCGATTTATTGAAGAAATGAGTCACATTCACTTCGAGTGATCCTGCGGTGGAAGGGACTACATAGAGCACTTGAGGAAGACAACGTGACTGATCACCTCTTCTCAACATTAAATGAAATTCAGTCAGCTTTGCAAGACAATATGCCACTTGAACAGACTCAAATTTCTGACTTTTTCCCCAAGATGCAGACATTTTACTTTATTGTCATTGTATGTAGTTCATTATTAAAGTTCATTTTGGTTTACTCCTTTTTTTCTTACATTTCTCATCACCTTTTCCTTGGTCCGGCCATTTATTTCGGATTTCGATTATTCCGGTCAAAGCCAGTACGTCCTGATTTGACCGAAATACGCGGTGACCACTGTACTTACAGTGTAGAAACTCGGTAGTCAGTAGTAAGATGGAATCATCTGTAAAAAGAAGGAAAGAGCACAAGAGACAATTCCATGCCCCCTATTCCCTACCATCCACACTCAAGAGTTGCACGTATCGGATCCAAAGTCTATCACAAAGTTCACACTTTTGATTATTGGTAGACTACAAACTGCTTACAAATATCAGCGTTCCAGCGAGTAGGGCTGGATGCCTTATAGTAAACACAACACATACCTACCTACCTCTGCTGCCCTCATCAGCTGAACAGTACCTGTGTAGGTACAAAATGAGAAGAGGCCAAGAATAACTGGGGTACAGGACCCCGACACTTACTGAGGCAAATGGACCCCTGGAGAACAGGGATGTAATGAACTGTTGTCTGTTGAATATCCCTTGCATGTCATTGGTTCTTGAACTTGGAATTTCACAAAAAACGTCGAATTTGAATCACATACGGCGAATTTGTCAACCAAACAATTAAATTTCCTACTTGGTACTGTGATAGTGAATACAGGTTTATAGGTTGCCAGTGAGAAGGAATAAAAGTTATCTCTGACGATCATCTTGTCAATGCGATGTCACTGGAAAATAGAAGAAGCATTCGCAGGTAGGTAAATAGGTAGGGACAACTTGATATTTTGTTAGGATTGGGAAATACCTAGTAAGAAATACCTAACGGAAAAAACCGGAGGCAAAGCCTGATCATGGGTGGATTGCTCTAGTGTAGGTGTTAGGTAAGTATAATTTCTAAGCTTTGTGCGATTTCTAATCTTGTGTGCGAGTTTTGTAATAAAATTGACACAGGGCTCGAGTGTCTCACCTAGTGTGCTTATCTCCATTCAAATACACAGCAGCAAAAAAATACACCCGGGTCCCGTGGCTTTTCCCGTCCTGTTCCCGCCTAGTGTGTGAGAACCATAAAACCACTTCACACTTATGCAGTCCTACTGTGACTCTCTTTCTGTGGGTCCCAAGCATCGTCTCGAAGTGTTTGATTGTTTGGACTCTGCTCCTATAGCAACAATTCGGCGCCGAGATTCTGGGACCTGCTGAAAACCATGAACTTGGTCTTCCTAATACTCTCAAACCATCTGGCAATCCATCTGAATTGGGCAAGTGTAATAATGCTTGTAGCTCTTCACAGCTATCTGCTACGAGCACTGTATTGTCAGCATACCACAGGTTAGTGATATGGACCCCATTTACTTTTATTCCCAGTTCCACATTGTCCAGAGCTTCTGCAGATATATCGCTCAACATACAGGTTGAACATAATTGGCGGAACCCGCGGAGCCGTTGCGAACCCCTTTCAGAATTTTAAATTCCTCAGCCAGTGCGCCATCGCTGATTTTCACAGCTGCCCGCTGACACCAGTTCAAGTTCCCGATGATAAACACGTCCCTTCTATCAATGTCGGCCTTGTTCAGACACTTCATCGAACGATCATGGCTTATGCTATCGAAGGCTTTCTCAAAAAATATTGATGAAACAGAGGAATATGTCTTTTCTTTGGTCGAAACAGTTCTGTACCAATGAGTTTAAACAGAACACCGCCTCAAGAGTGCCAGTCCCAGACTTGAAGCCAAACTGCGTCTCACCACTAACACCTCTAGCCTTCTGAACAACCTTGTATGGAGGAATCTTAGGAAAACCTTCAGCACATGGCATAGCAGACTTATGGGGCGGTAGTCACTGCACTTCAGGGTACCAGACTTCTTCGGGATCATAACAAATGTAGACTGAACGACTGAAGCCAGTCTGTAGGGATGTAACCTGACTCATAAATATGACAGAAGAGTTTTACAATCAGTATACCAGAGTGTCCTTGTCAATAGGTTTCATGAACGCGGCATGCACTTGGTCACTGAAAGGAGCTTTATGGGATTTACTTACTTTGACCGCATAGGCTACCTAACTCTTTAATATAGGTGGACCATCCATGGAAGTTAATGTGCCGAAATCTGACTCAGGAGGCCTGACATCCCTGAAAAGTGATTCCCTGTATGAATTCCATAAAGCCTTTAGCTCACTTGTAACTCAAACTGGGGAGCCTTCATCGTTCACAAGGGTGGTTGTCTTCCTTGTCCTACCACACAGGCCTGCAATTTCTTTAACCTTCACCCGCTCGCCTCTCCTGAAGTCACACTTCCGATCGCGTGGGCGGCAAATTGGCCGCCCTTTATTTTTCATAATTTTCACTACTTTTCTTCGTTTGTTTCAAATTAGTTTTGACCAGGGAACTCCAGCACAACATTACAAGTACATTTTTATCATAAATTCTTTATTCAGATAATGGCAATCACAATAAGAACGTAGATATTATATCAAAATCACATTTTCAGTCTTTGAAGGTTTTCTGCACTAAAATAATATTCTGCAGTTCGCAACTTTTTCTATTGAAAGGAGGTAACAAAAGTTTGAATATAATCATAATAATACCTACCTCATTTCGACAAATACCTAACTAACGTGACAATAAAATAAAACGAAAGCTGGCTAGAACAAAACTAGAATATCCATAGTTCAAAACATTAGAACTTTAGTAAAAAAAAAAACTACAAAAATTATACTTAGGAAGATGAGTTAAAACTCAAAATACTTATCAAATTGGAAAGCTGGCTAGATCAAAACTAGAATATCCATAGTTCAAAACATTAGAACTTTCCAAATCGAGATGCAAGACATTCATGTTTCAGTTCAAAATACAGCAGAGTACGACAAGAAATATCGATGAGAAGCCCTACACATATTCTAGAATACTGTGAAACTAGTACAGTTGAAAATACATGCGAAAGGAAAATTAATATTTACTTACATTTTCAAAATCGTGCGATGCGAAAACTGCCACGTTACCGCTCGCGTAGGCGGCAAATTGGCTCGAACCTGATGTCCCCAACTTTGGAGCAGTACTGACTGGGCTGACGTGTCCACCACGATCGGAAGTCAACGTAGTCTAGCAGGAAAGATATTAACTAGAGAATACATGGCGCTCTTGGGGCTATCACGATACTTTGAGCGAGCATACACGGGAAAATTCGAAAAGGCGGCCAATCTGCCGCCCACGCGAGCGGATGAAGGTTAACTTTCTCATGCAAGGCATAAGAATCACGCTTGATCGATAGATCCTCCACCTGCTCCATCCACACCTCCTTTGCCTGACACACTTTCCGGCGGACCTGTCCGTGCAATTCCTTATACTCCCCGTCACACTGCTCCACCTTCTTCTCCCTTCATCCATCCATCACATCGAGAATCTCATCAGCCAATCAGTCCCATGTCTTTCTGGCCTATCTGTTGACACCAGTGAGCTGGGAGAAATAACTCAGACGGTGTCAAATTAAATAAACTAGAAAATTTTATTAAAATAAAGATATATCTCAAATTAAAAATGAATAGGAAAACTAACTTTTTTGTCGAAAGAAATGGTGAACCTAAAAGGCCTTTGAAATGAAATAAGGAGCTCCTTTCATAAGAAAATAAAATAATACAGTAAAAAAAGTCTTTGCCTGGCGAGGGGATTCGAACCCTCGATCCTAGCGTCGGATGGTTGGAGCTGCTGGGATGCGACGGGGATCCACGTGCCGGCCGCAGGTGGCGATACACCGATGGGGGACGCTCCACAGCTTGCCGATTCAGACGAGAGGGCAGAACTCGGTTGGGGAATGACAAGAGGGATATGCGTAGCTAGGTTCCTTCCGAGTAGTTGACTCGTGAATACTGGAAAACTGCCTCGTGAGTCCTGCAAGGTGGTTACAAACCATGAAAACTTTGCTGGGTATAAGGGGTTTTTTGGAAGAGGAAATGCGGGCAGAGACTCACCGAATCTGTCGAAGTGTGGAGTTAATTACTATTTCGCAGGGATGCTGAGACCCAAAGCGAATTGAATGAAGATCGTAGGTAATGCGGATGCTGGGACCTCATACAAACGGGCTTCTAGATAATACTGAGGCCTGTGCTGCTTCCCCTTGTGTCCCCTCTTTTTCGCCCTTCGAGAACAATCAGTGGATTGCGATTGAACTTTGTTGCGGTGATCCTCGACTAACCTGCGATAACGCACTCAAGCAGGGTTCACATCCATCCGGAGCCGTCCGGAAATACGGATAGGGGAAGCTAGTGAAAAGCAGTGGAAGGGATGGAGGGGAATCGCGGAAGTTGGGAAGGCGTTCATAACCATCCGGAATTTTGGCTGACAACTTGTTTCCCGCGCTTCCTCCCACAGCTGTTTCGGTTGCCGACGCCATTCTGTATGCGCAGTAGTGAACTGCGCAGATGCGGAGCGGAAAATATCTGAAAAATCAGATGCTTACAGTTCGCTTCAAAAGTGCTTCTCCGGAAAGAATATTCCCCCCTCCCCAGCTGATGTCCAACCAATCAGCTGCTCGTACGCACGTTCCGGATAGCTTTCCGGATGGATGTGAACCCTGCTTCAATGTTCACATCACCCGATCACTTGGCATAGATAATATTATAACAACGCAAAATCTTACAGCTCCTACTTAACATTATCTACATCGACATCCAACTATCTCGGAGCTCTTAACTGCCGGAGTTCTGTTGATGAAGCCCTAGGATCATCACTAGTCAATCACGTCAGAAGTTCTTCCCTCCTGAAGGGCGGTGCTTACGTGGTGAAACTAAATGAATTCGTCACCACAAATAATATTCAAATATGATAACAACCAACTTATGAACAACAAACTGTGACTAGATGGCCGCGGCCAAGTCAGATAATAAGAACAAGAATAAGAAGAAAACACAATTTTTATCAATTATCTCCTGATATCTTGATCTGATCAGAGCCAGGGTTTGTCATGTTTTTCCTTGTGGATCTAGCACAGAGCACACTAGACAGACTCAACAAAAAACACAAAGTTATTGTTCTGTTTTGATAATATTGTCCAGCTATGTTGGAATCAGATCTGCAGGAATGGGTTGCAAATCAGCTATCAACTTTACTCCAGTTCCCTGCAACCGGAGATCTTGCCAAGTAAGTATTAGCATGGTATAGAAGACAGTTATAAAAAAATATAGTTACCTTTCTTGCAGTAGTTCGTCGTGGGTTGAGTTTTGAATATTCGACTACCTATGTCTATGTCGGGTCTGGGAAGTGATGTGGGATTTGTTCAAACCCCGTGGGTAGCTCTGCTAGATCCTTGGGAGTTCATGGCGTTTATATTCAAAGCTTGTCACACCGATTAAACGGGGAAAAGTCAGCAATCCGCCACATCGGGTTCAGTCTTCAGTGCGGATGAAACCACCGGTTTATCATCATCTGTAAAAGTCTGGCCATCCAACGGATGAAAAGCGCATGACATTGAGGATCCGTAGTTCCCTTCTCTTTATCTTTTTCTTCTGCTTCTTTTCCTTTCATTTTCTGGTACAAGTATGTTATAGCCCCGCCAATATCGATTGTATCGATTATCTCAAATACATCGATCCTTGTGGTATCGATGACGGCTCAATATGGCGTCCCGACGCCTACATCCCGGGTGCCGATATCAACTTTCAAAATGAATACGGGAAGACCATTGTAAGGACACCAAAAAATAAGAGTGACTATAACATACTTGTACCATCTATTCAGAAGTCCCAAACAACCTGCTCATTCACGGGATAGTTTCTGGGATTGTTTATCTTTTTTGAGATGCGAGCGCTAGCGAGCATCCAGATCGCTTGACAATGCGAGCGGCGGAATGGGAACTAAACTTCTTGTACACCCACCGTCTTGTCTGATACACATCATCGATACCACAAGGATCGATGTATTTGAGATAATCGATACAATCGATATTGGCAGGGCTATAACATACTTGTACCCATTTTCTTCCTATCTGCCCACATTTCATTTTTCCATCTTACATAAAAATATGCCACCCTTTTATATTAATTATGTCATTATTATAGAAACGAGGAGGGGTTATGAACCCTATTTCTATGTAAAGGTAAGTATAAATAAATAAACTATTAAACTAAACGGTATCTTCCGCGTATGAATGGTGAAGGGGGTCATAGAAACTTAAATTTTAGGTATTTATACCTGGTGAAATGTTTCGTAAAAGCCCCACCTCTACCCATTTTTCTCCCTGAGGCGACTTATATTTGCCTAGTTGATAGTTCTCAACGAATAACGTGAACAGTTTCCCCGTTGAACCTTTCAAGAAAAATTAAGTAAGTAGGTAGAATATTCTTTCAAGAAAAATGAAGTATTCAAGTATTTCAAGAAAAATGATACAAGTTGGCAGAATATTCTTGGAGAGTACGTCGCCCCTTTGCTCAAGGAGAGAGATAATCTGGATCTTAAAACAGTGGTCAATAAAATTCTAAATACATCCTCAATCATCACTGATAGATATTGTTCAATCAGGGCGCTGAAAAGGCTTAGGGTGTTGGGGAGGGGATGCTTGGAGGTAGCTGATTGTGTACAGTTAGGTAACTGTTACAACAAACTCATGCGTTCCCGTGTGTGCTAAAAATCCTGTTCTCCCTTGGTACCTGCCCTAAATGAATGGAATTCATGATTTAGCTTTGGTCGTAAAATTATGGTTTCTGTTATCCCAGTTTAAATGTGGTTTCTTAATTATGCTGCAATCTCCAATTTTTCCAGGTGCATATTAATGATTGAGTCACCACGAGATTTGGAAGACTATTTGAGTTCTGTGGTAGACATAACGAACCCTCAGCATCTGAAATTCGTCAAAGAACTCATCAGTAAAAAGCAGTGTATGTTCAGCTTATTGTTCAAGCCATAGATACGCAATCAGCATCATTTATGGAATTTCAACCCTCCGCTTCCTTTTAGCACATGTTCAAATTAGCTATTGCTGTCTGTTACGATCATCATAAATTAGGTCCTTACGGATCCGATCAGATGTAATCATCTACAGTTATCAGATCAAATACTTCAGTTGGCGCCAAGACATATTGGAAAGCCTGGTTCCAAATCAACCTGTGTAGTGATAACTTGGACCCTCGTTCAAGTTGTTCACTTGAACCCAACTTCAACCCAAGTTCTTCCCCAACTTGAACCCAAGTTCAAGTTGCAAGAGCAAGGAGGCTGCAGGAGTCGAGAAGCTTCTGTTGGTTTGTTTAGACACAGTCCTGGACCAGTCCAGGATGGAACTGCGTTCTGAAAACTAGGGGATAGAAATGTCCAGGACTGAGTCCAGAACTGTGTCTTTAAACAAACCCAGCTGATTCCTAACAGATAACCTGAAGCATTGTAACCTTCCTCGTAAGCTGTAGGTAGAAGCATCGAGTGTGCATGCGCAGGCTCAACGGTCCTCAAAAAAATCCAAAGGTTTGTTCGGACAGACAGTCCTGTACCAAACCACACCCTTTTTGTGGGTTCGGACAGCGCCAGAGCTGGTCCTGGACCAAGAGATGGCTGTTCAGACAGGCAGTCCAGGGGGCCTATTCACTAAAAGAGATATTGAAAAATAGATAATCTATTTTTAAAATCTCCTGGGAGAGATAGTCTCCCTCGGGAGACAGTCTCTTCCAGCGTCTCCCAGATTAGTCTGTTTTACTGAATAGCTCTCACCCCGTACCTACTTAGACGTTTTTACTCATGAATCGTTAATATGCATATATTTTTAATAATGACAATCACTATCAAACAAACGACAAATGAGAAAGAGACGCTTTCGAGAAAAGACACCTAATTGGGTGTCTCTCTGAAAGAAACCGAAAATACCAAGATGACCGCCAACTCTTTTAGAAGTTACTGAATAACCCTGCCATGGATACTATAAACATCTATTCTGCTAAAAGAGAGAGTCGGACCGATAAGAGATGTCTCTTTGGCTGAGTGTAAAGGCCCCCAGGACCGTTCGGGACTGTTGTTCTCACAGTCCTGGATTTTTTCGAGGACTGTTGATCCTACACATGCTCACTAGATGCTTCTACCCTCAGCTTATGTGGTAGGTTACAGTGCTTCAAGTTATCCGCTCGGAATCATCGGCACGTGTTCAGACAGACACAGTTCTGGACTCATTCCTGGACGGTTCTACCCCTCACTTTCAGAACGCAGTTCCATCGTGGACTGGTCCAGGACTGTCCATCCGAACAGCCAGTTCTCGATCCAGGACCAGTTATTGCGCTGTTCGAACACACAAAAAGGGCGTGGCTTGGATAGAAATGTCCAGGACTGTCAGAACAAACCTTGTGACTGTGATAATAGTGGAAATTTTTCCTGGCAACCAATCTTGCTGTTTACATTGTTGACGATTATTGGAAAGACCAGACATCATATATGCTCGTTGTGCTTATATAATAATCTTTTGTGAAGAATGTGAAATTGCAGGATGTGTACAGTTGTCAACATCTACGCAGTACATAAATATTGATTTCTGCACCACCACCATTTACATAAATCACCACTTAATTTCAGTACCTAATTTGTTTCAGTGCTAGCTCAAGGTTACAAGAAATCTGAACTAGATAATTATATACATGTGGTCGGGCAAGATAAAAAAGAAAAGAAGAAAGGACCAAAATCTAAAAACGAAAAGAAATCAACCACAAACAATGTAAGTTTCCTTCTCCCAAAATAGTGTTCTTAGCCTTTGAATGCCTCATGGTGAAAATACTAGACATTTTAACCCTCTGCCCGGAATATCAAGGACCCCCTTCAACCCTCAAGAAACCCTCTGCCCCTTTACGCGGAACACTCGTCATAATGACCACGATTTGAGAAAAATGCGATTTTAATTCATTTTTTGGAGGGATTTGCACACTCTTCAATTTTTTTTGTATTCAGCTACTGAATGGAATAAATGTTTATACAATTGAGCAAACACTATTAGTTTGAAGATCTCAAAAGCAAAACATTGGGAATAGTCAAGTTGTATCACAATATCACATTGTTTCTTAATCATTCGTATCATAATATCACATTGTTTCATAATATTCCATTGTATAACTAATTCAATTCAATTTTCAGTTTTCCATTATAACATACTAGAAGGAAAATAATATAATATATTATTATAGGTATGTATGTAAGCAAGCATTTTGACTGACAAGAATATTGTCATGCAAGAATATCCGTCATTTTGACCGAAAAGGTTACAAAAAATTCACTTACCCAACAAAAAAACAAAACAAAATTGCGAGAGGCTGCACCCGCACGATGTTAGGTACCTACCTTGCTGCTTGCACTGACGATGTCACAGGTGGCCAATATGGTTAAAAGTAATGCGCGCGTTCCCTGCTGGTGTAAATAATAATGTTAGCAGCCATACCTAATGACCAACATTCCGGCAGAGGGTTAAGCCACACATTCGAAATTGTCCTACTGCATCTTATTGAATTTTGGTTTGAACATTTTCAGGAGACAAATGAACAAGAGAAATCGAACACCAAGAAGAAACCGCATTATGTGAATATATTCTCCGATGAGGCAAATCGAACGGTGCTATTGACAGGTTGATAGATCTGCATATCATGCTACGATATATTTTTGTGATAACTAATTTTAGGTTTTCACTAACCTGCGGAAATCTAAAGTAGACAGGTGAAATTTAAAAGGCAAATCTAATGCTAATTCCCGGTTCACATGGAGCGGCAGTTCGATGAACTGTGTTCCAACCCTATGAGTTCATGAAATCGAGTTTGGCGAGTTTATGAACTCGACTGAACCCACCGAAAAGGTAGTTCCTCCAGGTAACCTAAGCATAACCCTCCCGAAATCATAACCTGCTTCATTTTTTTTCCGACATCGCCTGACAGACGTTCGGACAATATTTGGCTTTGGCGTGTCCCTTTCGTTGTCTCTTCCGAGTTTTGGGTTAATGGATTGGCTTGGGCTATTATTCGAATCGTCCTTATTCACTTACAACTTATTTAAAAACTGAATAAGTTGAATAAATACAGCAACAAAAAAAGAAACAGAAAAGTTGAGGCGTGGCGGTTTCCAATGTCTTTCTTCTTCTTCTTCTTCTTCATCCTTATGTTGTCCTGGCCACGGCCATGAACGTCACAGTTTCCAGAGAAAACGCCATCTAGAGAGGGTTCAAGAGAAACACAGTTTCGGGCGTTCCAGCCGTCGGGTTCATGAACTCAGGAGCCACTTCAACCCCTTCGAACCCGGTTGGTGAACTCATTCAAGCCCGAGATCATGAACTCTGCACCCCTGGAACGAACCAGTTATTTCCTCTTTTGCTTCGAGCTTACTGGTTGTGTGATGCTTAGACTGCTCCTCGAAACTAAGCCGAAACCTATTAGTTTCACCTCACGGGTCATAATGTCCTAGTTGGTTGTGCTGTCTGAAGTTGAATTATTCTGCAGTCGAAGTGATCTCTAATGAAACCATTGTTCTAAAAACTTTTTCTTAATTCTAGGACGCCACATTTGTGAATGCCAGGCAACCAAGCATAAACTCATCAGCAACTGTTTGTCTTGCGGGAGGATTGTATGTGAACAGGAAGGCGCTGGACCTTGTCTCTTCTGCACAACTATGGTGAGTAGCGTGTTTTTAATGTCTGTCAGTCCGTGGGGGAGGGGGGGATTCTGAAGAGCAGCGCACTGCGATCCGTCTTTAATTTCTCATCTAAAAACGCTGCAAATTATTACAAAAGGTTTATTATTTACCTGTACAGTTGCCTCTTCTCCGTAGATCACAGTTTTCTGTGGTCAATACCTACCCTCGAGCTCCCCCCAGGAAAGCCATAAATCGAGTACTGGAGCCGGACCCGGAATTAGTTTCATACAAATGCGCGGGATTCAATATCATTAATTATTTTTTAGTTACTCATGAAGCATAAGGCAAACAGTAAATCGCTATGTAATAATTTACCTATAGGTGCCCCTTCTACGTAGATAGTATAATAAACCGTTGTGTAATAATTTACCCAATGATACTTCAACGTTTGTTCAAGTTGCAGAAGTACCTATCAACAAAATCCAAAAGAGCCATCATTTTTCAAATGAAATAATGTCACAGAACAACCAATTTGACTTCATACAGCCATCCTTGATTATAATCAGGTGATCCTAGCAATGATGTGGGCCGGATTTATACCGTTTGATTCACGATCCCGTTGACGAAGGTTTTCGGTGCAAGCGAACGGCTGGTCTTACAATGCTCCGGGTGGTCTCAAAACATTCTTTAGTTCAAGATCAATTTAAAACGTAAAAAACCATACCCTTCTATTGAAAGTTTTCGAGCTACGGCGTTCTGAAAAATTCACGCCTTAATTTTTTCACCCCTTAGAGACGACTGACAGTAGGGCCGAGCTTCGAGGACCAACTAGACCCCAAACGGGACCTACAAACCAAATTTCATTAATTTTGGTTCATGGTAACTAAGAAAAGTGCTAAGTACGGCGTGCGGCGGACAGACAGAAAATTGTTTTATTGCATTTTCGGATTCTACATACCTTGAAACGTAAACCGTAAAACGTAAATGTTGAGGAGCGGTTAAACATTTTTTGTTCATGCTCGATCCCAAAGTTTCTTAATTATTGAAAATAATAAACCAAAAATCTCACGTGGTTCATCAGGTCGTACGGATGTTTCAGGTTCAACCGAGAGGAGTTCAACTTCAGGCAGGTCATACTGATGCATCTCTTGAGTCTGCCCTAGAACTTAGAGACAAACTCCTGGAGTATGACAAATCTAGGTAAATTCCTTTAATAAATGCAAAACTTTCAAGTTGCTCTCGTTGTTCTTGTAACTCTGTATAAGTCAGTTTTGAAGGAACTAAAATATCTCGAATAAATTGCATCAAAATCCCTTCGGAACTTTCATCTGCTTATTTGTAAACGAATTTGAGATGTGTACGTTAAATATGCCGTATACAGGCCTTGAATCGATTAGTTTGAATAGTGAATTAAAATTCACTAGTGTAGGTCATTAATTTCCAAAAACGTTAATTTTTGACCAAACCGAACTAAGAGTTTCAAAAATAGATTTGTCGGGTGGATTTTGGTAAAAATATATTTGTCTGATGGATTTTCCTATCAACCCGTTGGCTGTAACCGAAATGAGCCCCAAAAATGTTGTAGTTGGACGAACTAAGCCCAGAACGCGGCCGAAATGAGCCCCGATCTGAAAAATTGGTTAGGAGTAAATGACTGAAATGAGCCCCGATCTGAAAAATTGGTTAGGAGTAAATGACTGAAATGAGTCCCGATTTGAAAAATTGATTGGAGAGGACAGACCGAAATGAGCCCCGATCTGAAAAATGGGTTAGGAGTAAGGGACTGAAATGAGCCCCGATCTGAAAAATTGATTGGAGAGGACAGACCGAAATGAGCCCCGATCTGAAAAATGGTTAGGAGTAAGGGACTGAAATGAGTCCCGATCTGAAAAATTGATATAAGAGGACAGACCGAAATGAGCTCCGATCTGAAAAATTGATAGAAGAGGACAGACCGAAATGAGCCCCGATCTGAAAAATGGGTTAGGAGTAAGGGGCTGAAATGAGCCCCGATCTGAAAAATTGATTGGAGAGGGCAGACCGAAATGAGCCCCGATCTGAAAAATGGGTTAAGAGTAAGGGACTGAAATGAGCCCTGATCTGAAAAATTGATGGGAGAGGACAGACCGAAATGAGCCCCGATCTGAAAAATGGGTTAGGAGTAAGGGACTGAAATGAGCCCCGATCTGAAAAATTGATATAAGAGGACAGACCGAAATGAGCTCCGATCTGAAAAATTGATAGAAGAGGACAGACCGAAATGAGCCCCGATCTGAAAAATGGGTTAGGAGTAAGGGGCTGAAATGAGCCCCGATCTGAAAAATTGATTGGAGAGGGCAGACCGAAATGAGCCCCGATCTGAAAAATTGATTGGAGAGGGCAGACCGAAATGAGCCCCGATCTGAAAAATGGGTTAAGAGTAAGGGACTGAAATGAGCCCTGATCTGAAAAATTGATTGGAGAGGACAGACCGAAATGAGCCCCGATCTGAAAAATGGGTTAGGAGTAAGGGACTGAAATGAGCCCCGATCTGAAAAATTGATATAAGAGGACAGACCGAAATGAGCTCCGATCTGAAAAATTGATAGAAGAGGACAGACCGAAATGAGCCCCGATCTGAAAAATGGGTTAGGAGTAAGGGGCTGAAATGAGCCCCGATCTGAAAAATTGATTGGAGAGGGCAGACCGAAATGAGCCCCGATCTGAAAAATGGGTTAAGAGTAAGGGACTGAAATGAGCCCTGATCTGAAAAATTGATGGGAGAGGACAGACCGAAATGAGCCCCAATCTGAAAAATTGATAGAAGAGGACAGACCGAAATGAGCCCCGATCTGAAAAATGGGTTAGGAGTAAGGGACTGAAATGAGCCCCGATCTGAAAAATTGATTGGAGAGGACAGACCGAAATGAGCCCCGATCTGAAAAATTGATTGGAGAGGACAGACCGAAATGCACGAACATTTTCCTTCTCATTTTTGCGCTGACTTAGGACATAATAGGTGGGTAGGTTAAAAATGTAAATGTACCACGTCGTCTTCGAGTACAAGTGAATTATCAAGCCAACTGTGTGTGGTCAGGCAAAGTCTTAGCTGATGGCAGTCGATCTTGCCGGATTGGTATTGCTTAATAAGCAGATGAAGACCCTGTTCATTGAATTTTCTGCTTTTGTTTACGCGAGGTGTGGTCATAACTGACATTCCTCGGTAGTCTTGGGCAATTTCGGAACTGATTTCATTCTTTCATAATATAAATTCGTACGAATTCGGTCATAGTCGTACGAAATCAGACGATCACTAAAAACCTTCGCTTCTTTACGAATAAGTTTTTGCGGATGTTCGTGAATGGACTCTTCCACTTTTCGTTTCAAACTGTTGCTAACATGCTTTTGAGCGGATACATCTGGGCTTCTTCTCTTGTGGTTACAATGATCCGAATTCACCTGAAGGCAAACCCCGTTTAAAATTGACATTGCCCCACTACAGGAATGTGGTATTCCAGTGGGTCTGAAAATAGGATGTTGGTTGGCAGTTTTCAGCTGAAGGGAATATAAAAAGTATGTAACGTGCGTGAAAACGTCATTCATTCGTATAGGGTGAAAGATAATGCAAAAGAAACAAAAGGGAATTCGAAAGTGGGCGCGGCTCCTACAGCTCCTACGTCTACATCACGACAGAGGTCAGCGACATGCATGGACGCTATACCACTAGTATCCATGTTTCACATGAGAGCGCATAAGTCCCGTTAACGTCACTTTATCGTCTAACCTCGTTTTGCTGTTTATTTTTCTGTGTTTTATCTTTACCCGTTCAGTATTTTGTGTGTATTGGTGTTGAAATGTCAGCGAAGGACAAAAAAAGACACAAAATACGCTGGAAAGTGGTTATGAACCGGCAACCCACACTTTCACTATTAAGTACGGGAAGAAAATCGTCAAGAACAAGCGTCAAAAACAAAACAGAGTGAAACACGAAACGTGGACAACCTGCGCAGCTCGGTAACAACGATTTAACCTTCCGCGCCTGGGCTTGCATGGATGCTTCCCTGTGATATTCAAATATCCATACTGGCCTTTAGGCTCTCTTACGCCTACGTCACACGCCCACCGTATGCCCACCTTTTTTTCAAATTTCCGATTTTCATTTGTCTTCCTAATTTCATGCGAACAATTCCCCGGCGAATGGACTCGATAATGAAAGGTTTTCCGCGTTGGCTAATCGTTTGCTCCTTCGATGGAAATAAAACTGAAACTGAGGACCTCTGCAACTGAAACGCTATCTCATTGACCTCTGCACTTAGCCTGTCTACCTCTTTGACCATCAAGCGCTATCTCATTGACCTCTTCGACCATATAGACGGACCTTTCAAAATAATCAGTCGGGGCTCATTTCGGTGGCTCCAAAAAACCTTTTTTAAAACTCGGGGCTCATTTCGGCCGACCACGCGAGTTTTGGGGCTCATTTCGGAAACTCCCGACCCGTTACGCTATTAGCCTTGCTGAGTATCAACATGATGTTCACGATAGCAGTTACTGAATTAATCAATGCACCTTGTGAATTTTTACCCTAGCGAGAGAAGAACTAAGGTAATTGATGATGAAAATGACTATTTCTCTACAAACTCCGTCTGGCTTTCCAAGGAGCAGAAGGAAGCTTTGAAGAAGAAGGAGGAGCAGCTCCAAGCTATCAAACATTCTCGTGCGCGCAATATCCTCATCGATTTCACAGGTAACACAAACTGCAATCAACTAGTATGGTGGAAAAAAGGAACGAAAAGTTATTGCACGCTATCCAAAAACATTAATGTAGCGTACATAAACATTTCTTACCGTTTTTCTTTCCTGAAATCGGATGAGAGCATATTCAATCGTTAAATTGATTAGTGTACCTATTAGGATAAAGTACAAACTGCTATGTGCTTGATTTTCAGTGGTATTTTTTATTGATAGAGAACAGCTTCGAAGTTGTAAAAAATGAGCTCCTCCAAAAAACGCTGCAAAGTCCTTGTCACATGGGTTTATTATTCTATTGGACATGCGTTCAGAAATGTGGGCTGTTCATTTTTGTTTCTTTCATGTGTAATAATTTAAATAGCTATTTCTGATGGTTTCCACCAATTTTGGCACCTAAAACACAAAAATTAGGTATGCACCTTTTTTTCAAATTATCTTTGATCATTGGTAGTGCCATTTAATCTTCTTGATCCACGTGTTGACATTTTTTTAAGTGTTATTATACAAATTGATGGTGATTTCAGACCATTTCCCAGGTTTTTGACTCATCAAAAATCAATTGTGGGAGCTGAACATTTGGTAGAACCTCAATTTTCCACTCTTTCGTCAAAATCGACTTCATATTCGGTCTTCTCGTCCCCGAAAACATGGAAAACAATACCTCAAAACTCATCATGCTAACATGTTACTAAAACACAAAAAAAGTTCCTATTTTTATACACATTTTCACTCATAACACCCCTGGGTATATTCCAATCGGGCTGCAAAGTTTCGGGACACAACTAGGGACCAAATGGAGCATGTGTGCGAAAGAACGAATCTTTTAGACCGAAAATGAAGCCGGTATGCGTGATACGGCGGACGGACATTGCATTTTTGGAATCTACGCACCTTGAAACGGAAAAGAACAAATTGGGGGGGGGGGGGGGGGGTATACCAATTTTTTGCTCCGCGAATACATAGGTGTATTATTCGCAGAATAATAAACCAAAATTAGCTCTCCAAAAAACAAAAACAAAAAATTCTGCCAATTCGAGTAGTATAGCTTCCTCACTTGAATCACATGAACGTATGGAATAGTTGGGTGGGTTCATTCACGGACGTTTGGAGTATCCATGAATGGGTTACACGCATTTGAGGCCATCCAACACCTCACCCGCATCTGTCTTCCAAATTTCACTGCTTTACAGTGGTTTGCAGAGTAGTTATGGGTGATATGAGGATCTGACGCTTGCGCATGCGCAGACAAAAGTTACGGTATGGTTTCAAAGATTTTAATATGGGACCATATGCGATCCAACCCACGTATACCCTCAGCATTTCAGCTCTCTAAGACTATTTTTCGCGGAGCTATAGGCGTTACAAGGAAATGGTCAACATTTCTTGTTCGCGCATGCGCAGACGAAAGTTAAAGTACGATTCCAATGAAATTAATACGGAACTATCAAAGTATTATTCCTGGTCGACCCTCCAAGTTTGAACTCATTTCAACGGTATTTAAGGTAGTTATGGGCATTTCAAGTATTTCATGTTTGCGGCGCAGAAAGTTACTGTACTTTTTCAGCAGTGATTTTGGTGTGGAACCATCTTTGACCCACCCTCCAAATTTCAGCCCATTACGACCATTATTTTGGGTAGTTATGGGCGTTATAAGGAACTGACATGCATTTTTTTCGACTTCCACAAATAAAAAGATAAGCTTTAAATTGCATGATTTAATGGTTTAACACCCCTTTTTACGATTGGGAGGGGTGGAAAGTTGAAAAAATAAATGCCACATTGGCTGAAAAAAATTCCACATTCGGCCAAACTAAGTTCCACATTGCCACATTTTGTGGTGCCACATTTCGTTAAAAAAAAGTGCCACATGTTGAAGGTCTCTGGTGATTACATACGAATTCCACTGCTGGGACCTGGTTTTAAAATTTTGATTTATCTTTTTCTAAAGCTACTGGAATAACATAAATCATGTTTTTCCTTAATTTTTTTAATTGTCCGTGCGTATAGCCTAGTGACCAACAACTGAATGTTGTTTGAAGTGTTTTTATAGCTGCTTTTGATCTAGGTCTAGGGTAGGGGGGCAACGGCCAACAACCTATCTAATCCATCTAGATCCCGAATGGTCGTCTCGCGTCACCGAACTGTGTATGCCGCTATGGTCTGTGAGTCGAGGGGAAGTATTTCAGGCTGTATAAACAACAAACATTATTATCCTTCCGTAATAATATATACATGTACGTTCTAACGCTAGGATGTTTCATTTTTAGGACGTTGTATTCTGGATGACACATTCAAGAAGTTGAACGAAGAAGCCAGTACCCTCGAAGATGTGGCTGAAATCATGGAAAGTATGGATTTAAAAGGACCCATCGAAAACGATAACGTTGACCCGAATTCTACTCTTGAAATGGAGCCTATTGTAAGTGTGCCAAATTTATCAGTTAAATATTCCAGGTAATAATTAGGTACTTATTATTATGAATCACGTTTTTCAGAATAAGAATAAATGTTTTTTCAGTGCGTGGTCGTTAATGACTTTACGATTATTGTTGAATTCTTGCAGTATGACTCCAGCTTTCACGTTCACAAGTCAGCTACGGGGTCGAGGTGGCACAACTCGTTCGGGAAGGTTCAAGACAAGCAGGTTATGGAGATGTCGGATAGCGGGGTCTGTCTGAGCATGCATCAACCGTGGGCCACGCTCCTCATTGCTGGTATAAAAAGGTAGAGCAGTAGTTGATCGGCCGTTAAAATGCACCGCTGATTTAACAAATTCAGACAAAGCTGGAAATGGTTTCAGTACCTCTGTTCGGCCCCAGATAAGAGTAATCTTAATCTGAGTTAGCACCCCCTCGAGAGTCCGTTTAACATAGAAATGTTTGCCCTTTCAATTTTTTTGAATATAGCTCACTAATGTTGAATCAGACAAAAATTATTACTCTATAGAATGTCAAAGGGCACAAAATTTCATCGATTTAGCACCCTAAACTTGAAATTTGGTCGAGTGGTATAAAACTGCACACTCCGCCTTCATATTGCACTCCTTGGTTTGTATATATTTCAGTTGAAATCTGGCGCCGACTTCAAACATTTTTGTTGTACCGGCTTTGAATAAATTATGTTTGTTCAGCATAAAAATTATTTTTTGAATTTTAGTGTTGTACAGCTATTTTGAAGTAGGCTTTGAAAAAAAAAGTTTTCTCTCAAAAACAGTAGGTAGTTGGTTGAGATAATCGATACACAGGGGGCTAGGGTGTCCCAGCGGACTAGAGCGTCCGATCTTTATATCCCTGTTTGGGATAAAATTTTACGGCATCTCCAGTTCTCGTCTCGGGCAGGCACCAATACAAGTAAGTAAGTAATGTAATTAGCTAATAGTAATTAAAATTAAATAGTAATTAACTCTTCACCTCTGATAATAATCATGTGAAGCCTGCAGTGACTAAAGTTTGAAATAAGGTTTGAGTAAAAGTCCCCCTCCCCACGGCATATACCGGTTGAGGTATATTCATTGAGGTCAAATCCAGGGTTATAAAAGGAAAGAAAAAAAAACGGTTCATTTTAATCGATACATAATCACATGGATAATCATTTTGTACCAGCTGTTATTCGCTTTGCTGCAGGCATGAAGGTAGGAGTTGGTATACTGCTCACAGAGGAAGACTGTGGATTGCTGCCGCTGCTAAGCAACCAACTCCTGAAGAATTGGAAGAAGTTAAGAACCAGTACAGGCTAATACGAGGAGGCAAGTTTTTATCTATATCCCTAAAATACCCTTTTATTTTTTTCAAACTGAGATGAGAAGGTACCTGTACCTACCTATTTCTCATTAGAATGAGACATAGTAGTTAATTAGGAGTACCCACGACTGGTTTATATTTTTGAATGGAATTAGATTCCACTTGTAAGAATTTTGAGACCAACCGCGCACTCTCCAACGATGAATTGTTCTTTTTCTATGAGCTTTCAAAGTTTCGGCAACAAGTGACGTCATACTTGGCAAGGGGGTCCTGCCCGGGTGGGAGGGGTGCAATGACGTCACTGTTGCCGGAACTTCAAAAGAGCATAAAAAAAGTTCCGGCGTGGAGATTTCCACACAATACTTCAATGTTCTTCATAACAGTATGGGTACCGGTTCAGCGGCCGCCTGTTTTGGTCAAAATCCGTTCCTTGCATAGAAGTCTCACTTTCTGACACCACACCAACATCATTTAGCTAGTAAACCTGGACAATGTTGGACCCATTGACATATTTTTTGCTGTCAGTTAGCCAGATCAAATGCGATTGAGCTCAAAATCACTAGGCCCGATCTACACATCCTAACGAACATTTTGGTACCAACCACACAAATTTTGGTCCATTTTTACAGCAGTTATAATTGAAAATCGAAAACCTGTCATAACTCCCTTATTTTCTCACTTAGACAGCTCAATCTCATCTCAAATTGAAGAGTTTAACAAGCTGAACCCAACCCAAAAATAAAATACGAAGAAGACCTTATTTTGAGTCAGTTATGACCATTTGAAATCCCAACATACTTACGTGACGTCATTGCAGTGATTCTATGGATGCAGCTGGTTTTACATAATCCATGGTACTGAGGCGGACACATCCGTGTTGGCCTAGCCAAAGTGCATCCATGTTGGGGATAACAGTGAGATCGAGAGCGAGTTTGCTGTATAGGTACATACCTCCGACCCCACTTTGTTTTTGATAGCGTTATTGGCACAATTGTTCTGTGCTTAAACACATTTCGCATATCAATCTTTCATTGTTTATTTGCCAAGAAAGAAATTATTTTCTGATGAATACCCAATTTGATATATTACGATCATCTTATGCCCTCGTTTACCCCTGGAGGTAGGAACGTGTGAGGCTCCTGTTTTCAATAACTCAACGTGAAATTAAAGCTTACACATCATCTAATCAACAGAATGATGTTCAACATTGAGATGACGAATAAAAATGCAATTATTTTTCTATATCTACCAATTCGTCATTTATGGGACCCAGTGTTATGAACTCGTAGGTAGTACATTGTGTTAGGTACATCAGTACATTGTGGCGTTTGGGGATAGACACCTAATTTTTAGCATTATGGTTTCGGAAGATAGGAGGCAAAATTTGTTACTATGCTCTTTTTGACCGGGGGAGCGTGGCATTCTGGAGGCAAACACCAAATTTTAGCGTTCTTGGTGAATACTTGTAGGTACCTCGCATGGTCCCGAATTTTGCTGTCTGTCCCGAGAACGCCACAGCTCATTCATCTCGCCTCTAATTAATAGTTGCAGTCTCGTCTGAGGACCATAGGATACCAAGTTTACAAACTAGGAATCGATAATGAATGAGGTTATTCACCAAATCAATCCTGACTAACGTGGTTCTGTTTCACTGAATAAAACCTCCCATTTGATGGGTACTATAATGTACTATGTGTGTAGTATAAGGTACTATAACTTGTACTACAATGTGTGGTCAGTGCCTGCATATCACCTCTGGTGTCTTGTCTGTAGATCGTCTCATCTTCATCTTCCGAATTACAGATGACACGAAATTTCCCAGCAAATACCCCGTCGGTTGTCTTCTCGGCTGCGTGAACCTGGTCGACTGCTTGGCTCAGGAAGAGTACAGGGAACTCTACCCGGATGGAGAATCTGACTCTCCATTTGTGTTCATCTGTGAAGATCCCACGCCGTGCCCCGTTTTATTCCCGATGCGAGGGAAACACAAAATCTGTAAGTAGAATTTACATCCGATACTCAAGATCGTTGAAGGTAATCTAATAATATTACCAATATAGTATTAACCCATTTTCAGTCAAGGATTTAAATAATGAAAAAATGAACATTTTCTTGACGATTCTCATTTACTTGTACACCCATTAGAACAAAAATACAAACTTCAAAAATTTCACATTACCCAAAACACATAATACATGAGGGGTCGTAGACGACCGCTTGGCCGAAAACACTAGCGCACGTGGTAGCCCCTGAAGCACTCCGGATGCAAGTGCACATCACATCACTTTTCTCCGTTTGCGATTATTTTCCGTTGATAGTGGGATGTCATCTGCAGCAGAGTTCACTTCTTGAGAGGTTGAGGGACGAACAAGGTCATCAGAAGCTGCATCCAAATCAACGGTACTTACGGGCTTACTTTGGTGACGATGAATTTCGAACGTACCTGCAAAGAAGAACATGAAAACATCGCGAAAAAAAATTATGAAAATTATCGTATGTGTAATAACATTGTATTATTTACTGGCGCCTTTGACCAACACCTGGTTGCATGCGTCAAATAAAAAAGTAAAAATCAATAGCGAATTTATTGTAGTGAAAATTCGCCAAAAAATAGTACCTGCAACATCAGTTTTTCGCTCGTCAATGCGCTCTCCAATAATATCCTCATCAATATTCTCGTTGTTGGTGAGCTCATCGACATTGGGGGGGGGGATGTAGATGGCATCAACTTCACATTCATCATCACTGCTGTCTAGAATTGCGAGAAGTTCTTCCGTGGTCCACGCTTTGTTGGTTTCCGAATTATAAAACTCCATCACGCGAAAAAGTGAAAATACACCAAATTTCGAAAACACTGTGAGGAACACAATACGATATAGGAAGTGACTAAACAATGGAACTTGCATGGATATCGAACTCGACCTGTGGTATGAACATTGAGCCAATCAGAGGAGTCGCGTCGGCAGCGTTTCATGTTGACACCGGTACAGGAGAAAGATTAGGTTTCCGGCCAAGAGGTCGCTCCCGACCCCACTTCATAAGTTCAAAGACCACAGTCGTCCTGATTCCCGTTATCAACTCCACTTCGTACCATTTCCTTCTGAGATAGATACGTTTTGAAATGTATCAACTAGAAATAATATTTTTTATTATTTCATCCCATCAGAAACAATGCAACTTTCGAACTTCTAAAAAGCTGAAATTGACGAACTTTGAAATAGTATTTGACCTACAAAAATTTATTCTAGTGGGTCCAAAAAAATTTGCGTTCTTCAGAATTACCTGAAGCAAATAATAACACGAGTCGTTAATAAAAACAGTTATATGTAATATAAAAAAACGCTGCAAATCCCTGCACAACGGTTTATTATTTTGTATAGAATACCCTTCTGTTACAGATCACAGCTCTATGTATAGATAACCCGTCTATATAATATAATATGTACTATTCTATTATATGCATATTATGTAGATCGCAGACACTCCGTAGCTTAGTACCTAACCCCGTACTCGTTACTAGGTACCTACCTAAATCACGAGTTAAATGTTGCTAAAATAATTCTGCCGATGACAAACAGTACCTAACAAAAAGAAACACACATAATGAAGTTCTGAAAAGAAATTGTTGATGAGGAGTGAAAAAAGTTGCAAAAGTACCTACCAACAAACTCCAGCCCCTTCTACGTAGATGGTATAATTTACCGTTGTGTAATAATTTACCGTTGAGTAATGATTTACCCATCAATAATACTTCAACGTTTGTTCAAGTTTCACTACCTACCAACAAACTCCAATAGAGCCATCATTTTTCAAATTAAATAATATCACAGAACAACCAACTCGACTTCATACTCCGCCAATATAATCAGGTGATCCCTACCAATGATTGGCCGTATTCACAAATTCCTATTGTGGGCGCGTCTCTGGTTACGAGATTTGGTTTGAATTGTATACAATTTCATTCACACTGGAGTCGAAAATGCCTGTCGGTGCAAACTTCGGGGCCTTACTGTGAACGAACGGCTGGACGTACGATGCTCCGGATGGTCTTAAAAAACTCGCAAGTTCAAGAACTATTTAAAACCGTAAAAATATTTACGTAAAAAAAATATATAGGCGTTTTGAAAATTTCAACCCCTATTTTGAACCCCTTAGAGAGGACTCACAGTAACGTCGAGCTTCGAGGACCAACTAGACGCCGAACGGAACCTATAACCCGAATTTCATCAATTTTTTTTCATGGTAACTAAGAAAAGTGGCCCGTACGGCGTACGGCGTACGGCGGACAGACAGAAATATTTTTATTGCAGTTTTGGATTCTACATATCTTGAAACGTAAACCATCAAATTTTGAGGGGGGGTAAGAATTTTTTTTTTCATGCTCGATTCCAATGGTTCATTATTGAAAATAATAAACCAAAATTATGGAAGTTGGGGGTCGTATACGACCTCTTGGCTGAAAATGGGTTTCAGGGTGGCCACTCGATCAGGATTTTCATTTTCCCTGACCTTTTTGTCGATTTCTCTGACTTTCCGAGATTTTTGAAGCCCGACTCTTCCACCTTTTTCCAGATTTCCCTGCATGAATTTTATGACATATTCCCTGTCAAATTTAAATGTCTGAAGGGTAAATGAACTGGTAAGTTGACTAAACATTATTACATTGAAGGCGTCAACACAAAAAATCCGTCATAAAACATTGCAGGCGTGAACCAACCAGCTTGCAAGCACTAGGATCCGACAAGTGCAAAGATATTAATCAGAACTGAACTTAACTGATTTTTTAGCTCGACCATTCGAAAATCTTACAACTTTCTTTGGATGGAACATGGATGGTTGCTGTTACCGAAACATCGATGTTTTGACTCTGATTATATTGATGTTTCACGATCGATGTTGAAAGATCCAATGTTGTCAAACATCGATGATACCGTTCCGACATCAGTGTAACATGTTAGTATCAATGTAATTATGTAATTGTGAAATAGAGGAAAGTTCTAGTTTGGAAAGAAAACTGGTGGAAGTGGAAGAAGAATACCCCGTAGGAATATCCGAACGCCATCAATTACTACTATTCAAGTACCCTATCGATTGGCTTGTAATCGAACTTCCCGATCGTATTCCCTCGAACTTCCCCCAGGCCTGCGGGGAGCTGAGGGGATGGATGGGGCAGTGATGACATCTTCTACTCTGTGCCGCTAGGTGCGCTGTGCTCACGTTGCACGTTCTGATGCTATCAGATGATCAGACATGAGCAGAGCGGCAAATAAGGCACGTCAGTTCAAGATCTCAAGAAAGCGGTGGATGTGCGGTTGGTTATTTTCCCTGATTCGCCCTCAATTTCCCTGACCAAAAATTTTTTCCCCTGACTTCTCTGACTGGTGGCCACCCTGATTGTATCACCTCCAACATTTTAGCTGGTACTCCTCCCCATGTACTTGGTCAAGTATGATGTACATATGGGGGGAAATAGTTGGTATTGTTCCTGGCTTCAAAGCGGGTAACTAACACTCATTAGTCTAGCCTATTTACCTGACAGTTGTCATAACAAAATAACAGAGGAATATTCTCCTTTTTCCTCCCTTTGCCTTTGTCAGGTTTTTATCCAATTCCGCACAAGGTACTCTTGCACTTGGTTGTGAAGTAAAATGTACAAGGTTGATTGTCTAATGTCTTCTCATCTCGTGCCTTCCCTCGAAGCCATTCGATCTTCAAGTCGAATGCCTTCACTCCACAGTTTAGGCACACCACTTCTCGTTTTCCATGCATACAGTGGGTTTCACGCTCACACATTTTTTGTTGGTACATTACAATGTAGGGTTGAGCATCGATGGTTGCTTGTCAATGGTGAGCATCTATGGTTGTCAGGCCATAACTCAAATTGTTTTGTTGGCACCCGTGGAAGAAGGGTTTTTGAACAATGCTCAACCCTAATACAGTGTACATATCTGCACTCAATGAGTTAAGCTAGGTTCACATGGTGACACAATTCTGGACGGCAGTCCGGCACGGCTACGTGTTCTGCAATGCTATTGGCCAACACAAAATGGACTATTTCAACGCAATGTCTTGGATACTATATCAAAATCTCCAGATATTTTCCGCTGTCGGATCTGTTGCCGTATCTGCGCAGAGGTTACTGCGCACACTTCTCCTGTTCGGTTGTCAGTCATATTGAAATTCGACATTTGTGGTTGTTTTTGCGGTTTCGAGTTCGAGCAATTGTTTGTTTTTCGCGTTAGCGTGTTATGATTCCACTGCCCTGTGAACGCCTCTGTGGCAAAAATTCCGGCAAACCGTTGGCGTCTCGAATTGCGTCTCCATGTGAACCTAGCTTTATTTGCATGGAAGAGCAAATTTGAAACAAACTGATGAGATTTGTTTATGAGGGGTTTATAGGTGTCATGGTAACGAAATGGGAGATTACATGGCCTACATTTTTTTTTTTAGTAGCTTTTAAAACTGAAGCATTCAAAAAGCTGAGGTTGCCTTGCCATCACTAAGGAGTGTGTAGCTCTAAAGCAGCATTTACATGATGTTGGCTGCCAAGAAAGTAACCTTGATCAAAAACCGTACAGGCTGCTTGTATTTTGTTGTCAATTTGACCCCCACCACCTTGAACACGAACCTTCCTCTCTGCGGACAGTATCATGGGGAAAGGACGTTTCACTCAATGTAAAATGGCGTGCAGGAAAATACCCTCTACTTGCAATCTAGTGTTAGTGCATGGAACTACCGCCAATGACTGTGAGAATAGAGTAGCACACACCACTCTCTTAATTTATTGGTTTAATTATTTTGTGCAGGGTGTTCAAACCATGAACAACTTCGAAAAACCAAATTCAAGATTCATTCGTGAATCAGTAATAGTAAAACCCTGAGAATTCCAAGTAAACAAAAAACATCAACCAAATAAATAGAAAAGAGAATCCTTCAGTGGCCGTGCCTATCGACGCAGGCGTGTGCTGCAGGTATTTCCATGCGCTTCCTCTAGATTGCTGTACAAGTGAGGGATATTTTCCTGCACGCCATTTTAACTGAAACTTCCTTCAGTCATGACAGTACTTCACAGGCAGCCTGCATCAGTAGGCACATCAAACTTCAGCCATATTTTTTCAGGCAGCTTTGTCTATAGGCCGTGCACGAGAATATTGCCCTCCGACCTTGCACTCTATAGGAGGATGGGAGAAGCTGAGGGCTCGGCAGCCTGAGTGGGATGAAATTTTGGGACTTTTACTCTGTTATGTTGGCAGCCGTGCTGCCATTCCAAGCCAGCTCATTCCGTTCCCGAATCGTGTTTTCCTCGTTTGCATCTTGCTTTTCGTTTCACCATTCTACCTATATCGTCGTATTAACCCTTCTTATTTTAACTGTGACTATTATCACAATCCCCGTCATCCTATTTTTGAACTGTATCATCACAATCCCCCGTACCCGTCAGTTTCCGTGTGTCGCCTACACAAATCTCATGATGGAAGAAGATCAACCTTCATCGTCAGCAAGAAACCGGAAACCTGCTATCGCAAGAGGCAGGGCTCTAAGGAGTCTAAGGGCACGAGAAATTGTATACAATGTGTTTCAGTATTTTACGAGGAAGAAGAAAGATGACGCGAAATACAACGTCCGCGATGTGACCAGTGCAGCGACGGGCGTCTCGGTGAGAACAGTCGGCAACATTATGAAGGAAGCTGGAAACCAAACAACAACATCAGATCGGGCGAGACCTTTGTTACGCCAACCAAGTCCACAACGCACAAGAAGGTCATCGCTGCCGATGAATTCACCGATGGTGAATAAGGGTTCGTGCCAAACGCATTGCTGATTTTCAAGGCCTCGTCTAGATCTGGAGACTACCATTCTTCAATGAACTTCGACAATTTTTCTAAGTAGCTCATGCTTAAGTTCCTCCCGAATTTACCCGCGGATTCGGTCGTGGTGATGGACAACACTAAATACCATTGTTTGCAGACCAACAAAAGACCTAACAGTTCGACTCTGAAGGCAGATGTAATTTCGTGGTTGATGAGTAATAATGTGCAGTTCAACGAAAAATTAACTAAAGCCGAGCTTTTACTTCTGTCGAAAAATTCGTCTGTTGAAAGTCGAGGTTGTTATAAGGTCGACGAAATCATCAGAGACGCAGGCCATCATCCCCTCCACCTCCTCCCATATCATCCCGACTTGAACCCAATCGAACTGGTGTGGGGTGATATAAAGGGTAAACTTGGGCGGGAGTCTCTTGGCACCCCACTAGGTCAAAAAGAAGTACACCTGAGAAAATATTTCTCTGAGTTCTCTACAGAAAAGTGGGCAAATGTGTGTGGACACGTGAAAAAAATTGAGGAAGACTACCGTCAAAAAGATCACTTAGTCGAATCAGAGATCGATAGTTTCATCATTAATGTTGGGGGGGCTTCTGATACTGATAGCAGTTCCGATGAGGATTCGGATTTTTCTGATTAGAAGTTTTACGTACCACAGTTAAATTACGTAAGTACTAAATAAATGAATAATAATATGTACTAAATAAATAAATAATAAAATAACATTTGTTTCCAATCTTTACTTTTATACCTACTCAAACTTTTATACCTTTTCAAAAAAGTACTCCTAATTTTCAAGAAAACATTTCATAGAAAAATCCTATTACACACGAGTTTTGTCTGTCAGCTCAAAGGAGTCACGCTCAGGGGTCCGATTTTACAAAAACCGGGAAAATGCTACGTTCATTCACTATGGTAGGTACCTATGGCTTTTATGACAGTATCATTTTTTATAACGAAAAAAGTTGAGTTTTTATGACGGTTCACACTCAGCTGGAAAAAGGATTACAGGGGGAAAGTGCTGCCACTGGACAGGGGAAAAAAAGAAGGGGAATTCAGTGTTGAAAATGATTTCCACGTTCTCCGTCAGATGGCAGGGTCGGAGGGCAATATTCTAGCGCACGGCCTATAGTAAGTTATCTTTGCATTGTGGCCGTATTTTGTAGCAGCTAGTCTACTTTGTCACCTTCTTGGCAGCCTGCATTGTGTAAACACAACAACTAGTAAGCGCTGTCGGAACATTGCATGTTAACACCAGCCTTTTTTTATTTTCAAGAGTTTTTTCAACAGTAAATTGAATGAATATTGATTGTTTTAATGAACAACAGCCTTCATTTTCAACGTTTCTTCAGCATGTAGGTACTTACTCCGTTATAAAAAAAATCGTGCAACTAGCACATACCAGTAGATTCCCTATGTAATAATTACATCATTATATTATGTTGCATTGTCATAATTTTCAGGTGGGTTTTAATCGATTTCTTAATTTTTTTGCAGATAAAATGGAATCCAAAATCCACCAAGCTGCTGCCAAATGCATTCAGAAGTTGGCTACAAACTAACTTGTTGAACCCAGTTTATTACTTATTGCACATATGAATGTATAACTTTCAACCTAATACTACTTGATGCGTGTAATTAAACTCAAGTGTTTTATTACCTAGTCCCCAATATCGATAATTATTATCTACCTAACTTGTATGTGGTAGGACTGACAACTACACCGGTTATTTTCATCCACGAATTCACACGACACTGGCTCTCTATGGTAGTTTTTATTTCTTTTTTTAAATGATTTTAATGGGGTAGGTACTAGGGATGGGTATCGACGAACGAATAATCGATTAATGGAATCGACGATTATTTCATCCGTTTTCATCGATCTACCGATTAATCAGGGCCTTAAAAATCGATTATTTCAAAAAAGGTTGGTGGAAAATTGGGTAGGTACAATGATAACAACGAACTCTACATAAAAAATTCATTACAACTACATTCTAAGTAAAAAACATTAAACAAACTAAGTGAACAAATTAATTCAAATATTTGTCAAATCCAGAATACAAGAATACGCGTCAGGCACAACACAAACACCATTGATACCAATATGCGATAACGATAATGATGTGATAACGTGAGGTGATATCAATTTTCTTGCCCTGGGGAAAATCCCGCGGCTGTGATAGAAATCAGTAGCATGTGATGCATTGTTATGGCGTTATATCATGATTCCTTTGTACCATCTTCTATCATTTTGAAATCTCAGTGAAGAAAATAATTACCAATAAGATGAATAATCGTTACAAAACAATCGATGATCCAATTAATTGAACCCTACTGACATCGATTAATTGAACAAAATAATCGATAACCATACCTAGTAGGTACCTGATTTCCAGTAAACACACTTTTTCTAATGGTTATTGATTTATCAAGTAGGAATGAGTAAAAAGTGTAGAAATAAAAGGCGAAATATACATGGAAAAATGTTTACTCAGTAACAAGGAACAGTAGCGTTGTTCATACTACTCAAGTATAAAACGATACCACGATCTTCAGCCAGCAGCTACTTGAGGAGGGGGGGTAGTAGGTTCGGTAATGCACAAAATGAACTTGCTAAAGATGTGTGCACAGAATATTATGAAATGCAAAATTATAGTTATGAAATATAACACAATTAGAGCGGAGAATAATTTGGTGTGGTATAATTTGGTTGGCTTTTGAGGCTCTACCGTAGACAAAGGCGTTTCCGAACTTGCATTCAACACGAAAAAGGATTTAATGAAATTATATATAAGCAGTACAATTTTTAAAGCTCACTTGAAATTCAAGAAATGATCCATCAGACAGCCGTAACAAAAATTGTTTTTACTAGAATAAATTAGCAATATTAATTACGAAAAACGTCATTTTGTAGGTAATTCATTTACTGAGGCCATTGCACAAGTGATTCTAAAAACGGTCAAATCAATTGGAACGAGCGTGAGAACGCCGTTAAAATGTCGACTGGCGCGTCGTTGAATTTGTTCTGCGAAGTAACACGGGAATTCATGAGTGCGGAATCACATAAAATAGCCCCAACCGAAAACCCGTTTCATCGAGTCCCAGTAATACCGGCCCCAGTTTTCCCTGGTGACGTCCAGCTCGCTGAAACGGAAAAAACAAGTTTGACATTAGTAAGCAGCTCATCAAAAATTTGTCGACTTGAGGATTACCGCATCTTTAACGTGAATATTAAATTTGAATAGAATGACGGAAGGCTTTATTGAACAAACTGAAAATTATTCCAAAATAACTTGAAATAATAAAACGTCTGCCAAGACGGGTAAGCAGTACAGCTTCCTCACCAATGCAACATGGACGCGTATGGATTTGACATTGAGAGGATGGAATATGAGCTGCAGTAATAGGATGTCAAGCGTAATGGGATTACTTAAACGTTATGAATATTTTTGGTACCATACCATTTGAAGAGTATTTCAAAACTGTCGAAGCAAGTTATAAAACATTACAATACAATTTGAATCAAACTGAAACAGATGTGTAAAACTAATTAAAACTGAGGCAGAAATCCGAATACGCGTCGTTTTAAGTTTAAATCCAAATACATGTCATTCTCCAGGGCTACTATGCGCTCTACTAGGATTTCACGCTCGCGCATGCGCAGATTAAAGTTATAGTACTTCATCAATGACTTTGATATGGGACTATCTGTGGCCCAACCCTCACCTACGCTCCAAACCTCATCGCTTCACGACGATCAAGAGGGTAGTTGTGGGCTCGTGAAGGATTTCATGTTGGCGCATGCACAAAGTTACAGCACTTATTCAATGATATGGGTCCATCTGCGCTTCAACCCGCGCCTACTCTACAAATTTTTACTCACTACGACTAAGAGGTATGACGTTACAAGGAAGTGGCAACATTTCACGTTTTCACATGGGCATCTGTATGTTACAGTCCGAATTTGATGAAATCGATGTGGAACCATCAGGGTACAATGGCATCTACCCTCCAACTTTCAGCTCTTTTCAACGATTTCCAGGGTAGGTATGAGCTTTACAAGGATTTCACGTAGGCGCATGCGCCAACAAAAGTTACAGTACTTTTTTATAAATTTGATATGGAACCATCTGTGGCCAAACCCGCACCTTCCCTTAGAATTTCAACTCATTTACGACCACTATTTCGTATAGTTTTGCCACGGACAAGGAACTGACCACAGACAGACAGACAGACAGACAAGGAACCAAATATGTTCCTTCATGTCTGTCTGAACGTAAAATGTGAGTGGAAATTTTCCTTTTGGAGGACATAGTTTTCCCTACCTAAGGTAGTGAGGAAGCAAAAAGAAGAGGTGATATAGGGGAATCTACTTTAATGATAGGAAAAACCGCCACTGCTCTTAGGCCGGTCCTCCACTGGAAGCGATACAGAACGACCAAGTATTCGTCCTTACACGAGCGACTGATCCCACTACAGTAAAGTACATTACTGGGCCTCCACTGCACACGTATTTGAAGATTTGAACGATGGACTTCGGCGATACCAAGCATCCCTTCTTCACCGCCACAACCCCGCTCTTCATTTCCACGGAACTGCACTGCTAGACTGTGTGCCTGACTGCTTGGTATCACTTCCAGTGGAGGACCAGCTTCAGTGCGAAGGAACTGCAATCTCTACAATGTTACATCAGCTGTTACCACAACAACTCTGTGCCACCTCAAGCCCTGGGAGCCAATAATTGGTTTGGATGAGGTATGTAAGCATTAAAGGCTCAACAGGTTCTCCCTTCTTCTCTTTTCTAACACGGCACTACGGTCTTCACAGAACCTGGGCCTCCTCCGAGATTTTAACGAGATAGTCTGGGCTGCCCTCGGGTAAATGGAGAACAGGCGAGGAGGATAGGATGAACTCATCCTATCCTCATCCTTATGGGCGGCGGCAGAGGAACAATGCTAAACTGTCAACAGCGGCGCCCCAAGAAGCAGTAAGTTGGTCCACTGTGAAGGCCAGCTGCCCTAGGGGAAGGCTCTTCGATTGAAAAAAATCCCCTAGTCCTCCGGGTTGGGGGTTGGACACAGAAAACAAAACGCTCACCAGGGTTCTCTTCTCTTCCATGGCGCTAGTCTTCACAGAACCTGGGCCTCCTCCGAGATTTCATGACGGTAGTTTGTTTTCTGTATCCAACCCCCAACCAGGAGGACTGGGGGATTTTTTTCAATCAAAGAACCTTCCCCTAGGGTAGCTGCCTTCTCTACAGCCAAAACCCCTGTCTTGGCCTTCACAGTGGACCAACTGACTGCTTCTTGGGGCACCGCTGTTGACAATTCAACATTGTTCCTCTGCCACTGCCCTTAAGGATGAGCCCTGCTGCCAACTCATCCTATCCTCCTCGTCTGTTCCCCAGTTACTCCAGGGCAGCCCAGACTCTCTCGTTAGCTTCCTGACCTCCCCCCTGTTGGAAACGATGGCACTACTTCGGAGGGGTTACTCAGCCAAACAGGGCTCACCACCAGTAGGTGAGAGTGGATTGAGTAGAGGCAGAGAGGTTAAGTAGCTCTCTTGCATGATCCACGTGGTCGCGTCATGCCCCCTTAGGCCATGCTCCATTTCTTACTCACAAAAAATTTGTGAGTAAGAAATTTCCCCTTTCCCTGGTGTCAAAAGTCGAGGTTGAATCCCCCTGGAAATTGGCCCTGGCAGTTAGTAGCTACAAATATTATTTTCAGAATTGTGCGAGTGTGCAGCAATATAACCCCCACAGATTCATCCATAGTATACAACTGAAAAATATCCTATTGCTACCTGAAATCCACGGAGGTAGCAATAGGACATTTTCCAGCAAATCTGCTGCATACTACAGATGAATCTGTGGGGATTATATTGCACATATGGACAATTCGAAAAAGTGCTGTAACTACTAAGCGCCAGGGCCAATTTCCAGGGGAACTAACCATAACTACCGTAAATATCGTTGAAATGAGTTCAAACTTGGAGGGTCGATCAGGAATAATAGTTTGGTACGCCAAAATGCGCAAACGTGAAATACCTACTTGAAACGCTCATAACTACCTTAAATATAGTTGAAACGAGTTCAGATTTGGAGGGTCGATCAGGAATTAGACAGTTCCATATGAATTTCACTGGAATCGTACTGTAACTTTCGTCTGCACTAGCGCGAACATGAAATGTTGCCCATTTCCTTGTAAAGATTCTAACTACGCGAAAAATAGTCGTAGAGCTGAAATTTTGAGGGTGCACGCAGGTTGGATCACAGATGGGCCCGTATCAAAACGAACCTACCCAACTTTTCTATACGTTCATGTGATTCAAGCGAAGAAGCTATATACTGTCTACTGGAATTGGCAGACGTTTTTTGTATTGAAAAACGCATTAGGTAGGCAAGACAAAATCACTTTGAACGACTCCAGACACTGCACAGGGAGATTGGAACCCATAAAATGAATCAATGGAGATGTCTGCCATCTGTTGTTAGTAACACACTTTCAGCTAATAGTTCAACATACACAAATGGAGGACAATTTTGTGGTTTTAGTAATATGTAAAGATTTTGCCACGTAACAACATAAGTACTCACCTCTTAGGAATTCCAGTTTGCGTAATTTTTACGATGGTATGATCTTCTTGTTGATCTATTAAAAACGTGACGATCGAGTAATGGTTTTCAGGCCAATCCTTCAATCTCCATCTTTGAACTATTTTCTTGTCTTTTACCTGAAGGACGAATGAGAATAATACGCTGTTAACTTGATGAGTTCCTAACAATTAGCGCAGCCCAGATGCTGAGATAAGTTGCCTTAACTTATTGGTTTTCACAATGTTCATTAGCATGTCATATTGATTATCTGAACTCATTTAGTTTAAAGATTACTTTTGCCTAAATTGCTTTCTTCTTTATTTTTCCCTTCGTGCATCAATTGATAATCTTTTACACTGTAATTGGGCTCGGCCAGTGCCTTATAAAATAAATAATGTGGTACTTACCAATTCTACAAACTCTCCAAGGATATTCTTGTTGAAAATTTCGAAACGTCCGCCTTCCTTGGCCTCTACCAGACACGGTCCCATGGTAAACTGAGAAACCATCTGAAATTAAACACAGTCGCTGGTTGAGCTACACAAAACCAACCCCTGCTCACTATAATCCAAGTTCCAGAGGAAAATCACTAGTCAACCAATCGCTAGTATTTCACTGGTAGGTAACACGAACAGCTGTCTTAAAATAGTACAAAAGATTCGACAGATGTCTGGGGCGCGAAAAATGGTCGAATTTGTTGACGATTAAAAGGCCGCCACTGCCTGTTGCCCCCGCAACGGCCCTTGGAGAGACCAATACTGAAGAGGAAAGCGACAACTTACATTAGGATCCGTCATGGCCAAGTAGAAATCCTCTCCCCGGCATTGGAAACTTTGGCTGGTTTCCAGAGTGTCCGTATCTACCGAGCTGGACGCAGCCTTACTGCTTGAGACATAGTTGTTCATTTGGACCTGCAAGGAATATTGTAATGTGTAATGAAATGTGTGGGAGAAGTAAAAGGAGAGAAGTAAAAAAGATTCAATTTCAGATCCGATATCCAAGCTGCTAAAAAATCTTTCATCACGATTTGGATTGGATTTACTGATTCACGTACTACTGCGTCGGAAAGCGCTGCAAACTGTTACACAATGGTTCATTATTTACCTGTCTGTGGCCAATACCTACCCTCGTACGCCCCAAAAGAGCCGTAAAATCGAGTACGGAGCCGGCCGGGCAAATAGTTTCATAAAATATGCGGCCGATAAGGAAATCTATCATTATTTATGTTTTGTTATTCATTAAGCATAGCATTACCTACCATACCAACAGTACCTACCATAAAAATCCAACCACCCTCCTTCAAATGAAAGATATTATTCCGTTTGAGGAATGATGACTCTTTTGGATTTCATTGATAGGTAATTTTTAACTTTAACAAACGTTATGCTTTATGAATAACAACAAATAAATAATGACATATTTTTTGAATCCACCGCATATTCTATGAAACTGTAATTACCCAGCTGGCTCCAGTACTCTATTTTAGGGCTCTCTTGCGGGACGTACAAGGGTAGGTATTGACCACCGAAAACCGTGATCTACGCAGAATAGGCATCTACAGAGATAAATAATAAAACATTGTGTAATAATTTCAGTTCTTTCTGACCCCATGAACCTTGAAAATGATAAATATAGATATGTATCATCTAAGCTGCAGAGTGGAAAGCCATAGTCAAAAATGCTGCAAATTATTACACAACGGTTTGTTATTTACCAGTATAGATGATGCCCGTTCTGCGTAGATCAATGTTTTCTGTGGTCAATACCTACCCTCGAGCTCCCCCCAGGCCTTAAATCGAGCACTGGAGCCAGCCGGGCAATCACATTTCATATATATTATTTCATAAAAATGCGGTGGAATCAAGAATTCTGTCATTAATTTTGTTGATGTTATTCATTAAATATAAAATTTGTTCTAATTAAAATGTACCTATCAAGTGAATTCAAAATAACCATCATTCTTCAAAAGAAATAAAATATCACGGAACAACCAACTCGATTTCATACAGCCATCCGTGATTATAATCTCCCTAGCAATGATATCTAGGCTGGATGTATACAGTTTTATTCAAGATCATGTTGAAGCAGCTTTTCCGGGCCTTGCTGTGAACGAACGGCTGGGCGTACCATGCTCCGGGTGGTCTCAAGAAACCCAAGTTCGAAGTCAATTTAAAAACGCCAAAAATCGAGATATCGGCGACCTGGCGATTTCAACCCCTGTTTTTCACCCCTAACACAGTAACGTCGAGTTTCGTAGACCAACTAGACCTCAAATGGTTCTAGCTGGAACCAAACTGAATTTCATTAGTTTTCGTTCACGGTAACTAAGGAAAGTGCGAAGTACGGCGGACGGACAATTTTTTTGGCTCATTACTGAAAATAGTAAACCAAAAAGAATGAAACGTGAAATTAAATTGCAACTATTACCTTGGCCGTGAATCCTGAGGAAAGATTGTTTATCTGCTCTTTTTCTTTGCTTTCTTCAGAATCCTTCTTGGGGAGAATCATGCCTTTAGTGAATTCTGAAAAAAGAAAATATTTGTATGCGACATAAACACGCAGTATTGAACAGAGGAATCTCAAATCAGCATCAAAACATATAATAAAACTACTCCATCTAGTCTGAATGATTTAGTGTTTAAATACACTTCCTTTCAAGTAGTGGTCGTAGTCAAACAATTTTCATTGTATGAAAAAAATAGAATGGCTACAAATGATGAAATGCCTGACCTTGTTTGAGGCTATCAATGTAATTTTGGAGTTTCTCGCGAATTTGTTCGCATCCTTTGAGGTGGAGGAAGTCCTTGATTATTTCGCCTTCAACGCTAGACTCTTTCAAGGTCACAAGAATCTGAAATTGTAAACGAACATACCTAGTTTTGATTGAATAATATCATGAATGAAAAATAGCAAGCAATTACAAAAACTATAAAATAACAAGAGAAGATTATAATTCCAAGAAAATTTCACTAAGCGTGAAATGGAATGGTGATTTGAGACACAGGAGTTCCAGTCTGCAGCATGACCACATGAGCGAATTTTCGACAATGATCACCCCCCCACCCCCCCCCAGAAACTACAATTTGATCAACTTGTTTTTAATGAAAGGAACTGCTGACCATTACTTAGTCTTCTGTGTCTCGAGACACAGTTCAGAATCACTTTTGGTGAATTTACATTAGTAATATAGGCAGTGATTTGAACCATTTCTACTGATTTAAAGCGGTTTTTGACTACCCGAAGAAACATGCCATACAACTGAAGTTGTTGAGCATCAATTTCTGCGTTCAGAACACTCCTATTTTTATCAAAATAATTTAAAATTTCAATTGGTAAAAACTTGACATTTTAGGATCAAATATTTTAATACAAATAAGGATGCACTGAACTCAGAACCTGATTCTCTACAACTTAGTTATATGACATTTTTCTTTTGGACGTTCCTTTTTTTAGTTACAGGCGTGTGAACTGTGCGTAACACTATTTTTAGTCAAAATGGAAAAATTTGCCTAATTCTGACCTAACCGCTAAACCAAATTTAATGTTTTAGGCCCACTTTCACCAAAAATTTGAAACGAGTTTAACCCGGAAGAGGTTGCAAATTCACCGCTCACTGTCTTTCACCAGAGCTCTGTGCGAGCTTAAACTTCCACCAAGGGGGCTCAAGTTTAAACGCCCGAAATCCGGCAAGTTAAAGTCGCTAATCTCTGTTATCCATGAGATCCCAATATGGCCGCCTAGCTCACAGCTGATTTTCGGTTCCGTTGTTATAGAGCTGTGAAATGAATTAACGCGAGTTGGGATTGTATTGGTATTTACTCTATACCATGTGTTCCACAATGATATTATAGGTACCTTACCTCGTGACTGGAGTAGTTGTAAATCAGAAATCACTTTGGCAAATTACAGTTTATTATTACAGCGGGACAATGGAAACGGGAATCGACATCAGCTGAGTGGTGGTTGTTGTTGTTTTGACGAGTTTATAGTCCCGGCGCGTCATATTGTCCAAATTTTGCTTGGAGATTTTAAACTAAACTCCGTCAGGCAAACTCCATTATTTCAAACTGGGTTTAACCGACATTTGGGCTGGTGAAAGACGCCAGCTGCCTTTCCAGGATTAAACCTTGACGTTAACTTTAACGGAGTTTGGCTAAACTTCGTTAAATAATTTTCTGGTGAAAGTGGGCCTAAGGAGGTTATTCGACGCAGAATTTACTCCTCTTTAATTTTGGTACGAGTATCCTTTTCTGTACGATCACTTTGCTGATATTATAAGCAACACATCCAGAAAAGTGCCGTTTTTTTTGCCGCGAAAATCTGTCTGTAGGTAGCCTGTCTTAGCAGGTTTGTATAGCATATGGTATACCTTGGTAGGTATCGAAAGGATTGGGGGAGTCCACCACCAAAGGGTTTGTTAGTGACCTGTACGATCACGCTATCGATATCAGGAAGCTACGTGCGATTAAACTTGGCGGAGGTTTTTCCAACTTGAAAAAAAATTCAGTGAAGAATTTAAAAAAAAAAATTGAAGCTATAATTTTAATATAAACAACTTTGGATAACAAAAACATCTGGTGGGGGATCGTTCAAGTTTATGGACAAAACTATGTAAAATGTTCGCTAGTCCAAGAAAATGTTCATTCACTAAAATACGTAAAGTTATATGGGGAGTAAACATTTAAAAAACGAAACTTCTTAACAGAGGCTACCTCCAGACGAATTTTGGCGGTCAAAAACAACCACGAAATTTTGGCACTTTTCGAAATGTTTCGCTAAATAACATCAGCAAGGTGGTAGTACAGAAAAGTATACTCGTACCAAAATCAAAAAGAAGTAAATTCTGCGTCGAATAACCTTAAACATTAAATTTGGTTTAGCGGTTTGGTCAGTTTGCACCCATATACCTGTACATGTACGAGCTGAAAAATGAAATCTTCGGAACAACTTTTTGCAACATATACTCCTGTTATCTAAGACCGATGTTCTCCAACGAAACCCAAGAATTCGTAGGCTCATTAAAATAAATTATGACGTATTAATCAAGTGAGGTGGGGCTTAGCATTCATCCACCTGTCATTCAGCTTAGGGATTTCAAAACCACTCAGATCAAATTGAGTGCCAGTCAGTAGACAGGATCGAAAAACTTCTCTACTTACCTGGCAATCAATTGATCGAGTGATTTTGAAATCCCTAAGCTAAATGACACGTGGATGAAGGCCAAGCCCCCTCACTTGACTGATACGTCATAATTTATTTTAATGAACCTACGAATTCTTAGGTTTCGTTGGTAACGAGATCGAGGTTCTCGTTGGACCCGTTGAGGGTCTGGGGTCTCGTTGGTTAAACAGTAATTCCTTCACTAGTAAACCATCAAATTTTTCCATTTTGAAGTGAGTGTCATGCCAACTTCCCCTTGATGTTTTTTAGTGGCTCTCAATGATCCCCCCGGACTGATTAAGGTGTAAGAATCCACCAGTTATCTCCTCCAAACTAACTGTTCAGCGGCGAAATCGAGTCTGGACAGCACCAGCCCAGGACAGCTGTATCTACGACACCATTCTCACACACGTCCTATAGGGTGTAGCAAAAGTTGGTATCTTTTTAAACTGTACGGTATTTTTTTACGGGCCGGTTGGCACCAATGTTGCTATCAGTCAAGTGTTGCTATTAATGCTGCTATTTGATAATCAGTGACAGTTTTTGAGATCCAAACATTTCAGTGACCATGGCAACCTTAACTATGGAGCAACGTTCGTTGGTAATCCAACCTCAAAGTGTTGCTGTGACCGTACACAAACATCGCGAAGTGATGGGTCGTGGGGAAGCACCTACAGCAGCTGCTGTGCGGAAACTCGTAAGAAAATTTGAGGCCACATGATCGTTATTTGATCAAAAACGCAGTGGACGTCCTCGCGAAGTCGAAGCAAAATTAACAAAGAGGTCGTGTTTGATAACGACTTGGCAAGCCCGACTAAATCTGTTCGTAGACCTGCTCGGCAACTGGGTATCACACCCAGGACTGTTCATCGTATTCTGAAACAGAACTTACACGTCTGCTTCCGTACAAAATTCAACTTGTTCAAGAATTGAAACCAACCGGCCACGCCAAACACTTTAATTCAAGTGGTTTTGTAAACAAGCAAAACTGTAGGTTCTGGGGATTGCAGAACCCTCAGGAGACACAGGAACACCAATTGCATCCACAGTGTGACCAACTGCAACCACAGTGAAAGTGCGGTGTCGATTTTGGAGCAGCGGAGTTATTGGGCCATACTTCTTCGAAGATGACAGTGGAAGTGCTGTCACCGTCAATGGGGAACGGTACAAATGCTAACAGATTTTTTAATCCCTGAATTGGAACAATCTGATATCGACACTGACAGCATTTGGTTCCAGCAACACGCCACACTTCAAGGGGGACAATGGGTTTATTGCGCGTAACTTTTCAAGACTGAATCATCTCGAGAAACGGGATCCAGAACTGGCCTCCCAGATCTTATGACCTAACTACTTTGGATTTCTTCCTTTGGGGTTGCATAAAGTCCAAGGTCTACGAAAATAAACCCAGGAACTGAAGGAAGAAATCCGGGAGAAGATCGCCGATGCCAACCAGCCGCTCGGCGGGCGAGTCTTCCAAAATTTCTTGGAGCGATAGACGCGTCTCATCGGGCTAGGGGTGGCCATATGCCGGACATGATCTTTCACACCTAAACCTAAATCAGAGATGTTTACCTACATAATGACGAAAATATTATGTAAATATACCTATTTTTATTAAAGTTATGGGAAGATCAAAAAGATACCGGCTTTTGCTACACCCCACACATTTCATCACAATATAACTAAAAAATACAATCCAGAGAAACCCCTGGTTCATAAAACTAGTATGCAGCACAGATTTCTACTATACCTCCACTTCGGACAAGTCATTTTCTTCACTGAGGTTCGGTATTTGGATTTTCCCTTCATGCTCTTCGCTCCCACCTAACAGCTTTCCTTTCCACGTCAGTGTCATAGCCCACTCGTAGAAGAATATCAACTTCCCTTTGCGGTTATTGACGTAGGCATCTCCTTCGATCTTGTCCATTTCAGTGAGCGTCACAACGGCCACGTCGCTTTCAATTTTAGCACCAACAAGGAGTGATTTCAGCTTATCAGTAGACCAGCTGCACGCATTTTTCTCAGTCCTGCGAGGAAACAACAATGGCAATTAATTACAGCTAGAGAATACTACCATTATCAAAGACGACTACAATAATTTTGAAAGCCGGGCTATTGGCCCCCAACTTATCACTGTAATGGCTTCATCTGGCTCATTGAAAACCATTCTGGGGTAACAGATGTACACCTCAGAGTTCGAAAACGTACCCTGGGAAATGCCACAAACATAATCAATGTTGAATGTCGTTCTAATAAAATGCAACAAGATTTCTTTGATAGAGCGAGTGCTTAGAGAATGGGGAACTAGCACTGGTCAGATTTTCGCTCGCGAGATGACAATCGGATTCAGCACCCTTCAAAAACCAATATTGCAAGACTCAATTTCGAAGGTGCTTATCTGATACCTTTCATGCTGCACCTTTTAGGGAGGCAATCTGCTAGGAAAATTGGCACTGAGGGTGAAGCTAAATGGGCAATGGGTGACAAATTTTCGTTTTTTTTGGGGCTAAACTGTGTTCCACAACAGAAATTACACTGATAACACATAAAGAGGTATTTATGCCGGAAAGTCTAGGCAGAAAACGAATGTGAAATTTGAATTTCTGAATTCCTGCTGGAAAGGACTTACGAGGTAAATCGCCGAGTAGTTCAACTCAATCCGGCTTAGAGCGCTAGTGCATCACTTTAAACTATGTCAGAACAGCAACGGATAGATGGACGGAACCGCAAATTTATAAATAAATTTAAAAAACACGCCCTCAAAATCCAACTGAGAGGAAAGACACGGCAAAGGTTCTTAAAGGTTGTCAGGAAGGTTTGCCATTTCTGATGTTGGGTTGTTGCAGAACTGAGAACCTTCACCTCTCAATCTTCGCTCTGCTTCCTTGGGTCAACAGCCAATCAGATGCCATACGTAATTTTTGCCGGATTTTCACTTTTAATCACTCTTATTTAACTTTTAATCACCTTAATTTCATTTTAATCACGCTTATTTTAGAAAACAGGCCTCGAGCTACCATTTTCCAAGAGGTGAATAGGTCTTGAAAATTAAAAAAAGGTAAAAAAATCAAAATTAAAAAAAATTGTTTGTTGACGAAAATGAGAATTTTTCTCAAATTTGTTGGGAAAAAATAATCAGAATTCTTAGAAAAATGGTAGTTTGAAGGCCGTTTTCAAAAATTATCAGTTTTTATTAGGGGTATTAAATGTAAAAGTGACATATCATGTCTACTGACATCTGATTGGCTCTTCGCCTAAGGAGGCAGAGCGAAGCTTTGGAGGCGAAGGTTCTCACTGCTGCCAACAACCCAACATTAGAAATGGCAAACTTTCCTGGCAATCTTCAAGAACCTTTGCTATGGCCTTTTGTGAACCTTCCCACAGTGATTTTTTGAAGATGTTTTGCTTCCTCACTACCGAAGGTAGCCTTGGATTCGAGACTGAGTAAAAATAACTGATGTCCTCCAAAATGAAAATGAGTTTCAGACATCGAGGAACGTTTTTGGTTCTGTGTCTGTCTGTGGTAATTCATTGTAACGCTCATATGTACCCGGAATAATGGTCAAAATGGGCTGAAATTTTGAGGGTATGTGCGGGTCCCGTGCAAAAATACTTGAAGAAGTACTGTGACTTTCGTCTGGGCACGCTCAAACGTGGAATACTTGAAACACCCAAAACCCTAAATATCGTTGAAATGAGTTCAAACTTGAAGGGTCGATCAGGAATAATACTTTGATGGTTCCAAATGAATTTCATTGGAATAGTAATGTAACTTTCGCCTGCGCATGCGCGAACCTCCGCATCCTCTGCGTTTCCTTGTAACGCTTCCATCTACGTGAAAAATAGTCGTAGAGAGCTGAATTTTTAAGGGTACACGCGGGTTTGATCGCAAATGGTCCCATTTCAAAATCATGGAAATCGTCTCGTCTGTGCATGCGCAAACGTGAAATACTTGAAACGCCCGTAACCACCTCAAATATCGTTGAAACGAGTTCAGATTTGGAGGGTCGATCAGGAATAGCACTTTGATAATTGCATACGACTTTCATTCGCCTGCGCATGCGGAATCGTTTCCTTGTAATGCTTCCAACTACGCGAAATAGCCGTAGAGCTGAAATTTTGAGGGTACACCTGGGTTGGATCGCTGATGGGCCCGTATCAAAACGAACCTACCCAACTACTCTATACGTTCATGTGATTCAAGTGAGAAAGCTAATTGGCAGACGTTTTTAAAATTTATTTACAAATTTTCGGTTCCACTCATCCATATCCAGCAGAACTGAACTACGCAGTGATTTACGCAGTTATTTATTTATCTGTCATTTCTAGCAGGAACTCAGACATTTAAATTTCACACTCGTTTTCTGCCTAGATTTTCATTTGTGCGTGTCTGTTCTGAGCCGAACCTCCTCCCACTTTTTCTGTTAGAACAGTTTAAACTTGTTGGACTGGACTGATAGAATGTTGGGCTCAAAGGTACAATTTCAAAGTATTTTCTCGCAGTCACAGTAATTCCAGAATGTTGATAATATTTGGAGCAGTTTTCTGTGGGGAGTACAATGTTATTGTAGATACTAACCACACATACATTCTACTCACATGGTCAATTTTAAGATGATTAAGTACTGAGATAAGAATATTACATATTAACCGATATACGGTTTGGTTACTCACCAATGCCAGTTGTTCACGTTTACGGCATCAGGCCGTTCTTCGACAATCCACCTCGGATCTCCTTCACCCCAACGAGCCATAGTCCCGAGATTTAACCTGTATTAGGAACAGAAACATTAGTACTAACATTTATCGGTAATGGAATTCCATTTGAACAGCAGTCGATTGTATTTATTGGAAAGTATTTAATTAATAACTACGAAAAACATCATCTGAACATAATTGTGGAGATACGTACACAAAAAACGATGGATCTTTTTCGATGTTCTATATTTATGATTATATTAGTGCGAGTTATCAAAAAATAAATGTCATACCAAAAAGCTCGGACACATTGCATTAGCTTTTTTTCGAAAATAAATTAATCATGAAATTGTTCAATTACACGTTTAATCAAACTTCTTTTGGGATTATGATTTTCAATAATGAACCTTTGGAATAGCGCATGAAAAAAAAAGTTTAACCCACCTCAAAGTGATGGTTTTCACTTCAAGGTACGTAGAATACGAAAATGGAATAAAAACACTGCAAATAATTACACAAAGATACCGGTCCGCCGTACTTCGCACTTAGTTACCATGAACGAAAATTAATGAAATTTGGTTTGCAGGTCCCCTGTCTGGGGTCTGGTTGGTCCGCGAAGTTCGGCGCTACTGTCAGTCATCTCTAAGGAGTGAAAAATAGGGGCTGCATTTTTCAGAACGCCGTAACTCGAAAACTTTCAATAGAAGACTTTCGTTTTTAAATTGATCTTGAACTTGAGCATTTTTTGAGACCACCCGGAGCATTGTATGTCCAGCCGTTCGTTTGCAACAAAAAGCTTCGTCAACACGATCGTGAATCAAACCGTAATAAAACAATGTCTTTTGTTTAAGAATGAGCGCCTTCGGTTCTTCGCCACATCAAGCATGGATGACGAAGAAATACGAACAATTCTGCCAACTGACCACCATGCACAACACAGCGGGCTATCTGCAGACAGTGCTGAGACAGTGTGCCCTCATAGTGGCTGCAAACAACATTACGCTACGATAAATTATGAAATCGACTCGTGGGGCACTTGTCTTGCAAAGCAGTGTGCCTCTTTTATTGTGTTTTCTTTCACAAAACCTTGTAGTCGAATTTTCCTTTTTTTTGGTAGACACTGATTCAAATCAATTTATGTTCTTATCAACATTTTGTAGATTGCCAACCTTTGTCATGGCCGTAAGGCTTATACAAATGAATAATTTATCTATTTGCCTACCTGCAGCTGTTCTCTCAGGAAAACCAGCGCTTGATCCGATGGTTTCCCATCCCAATCCCAACCACCAAGTTTTTTCTCTCACTAACCAACCTTTGTAATGGTTGGTTAGTTCATCTATCAACAGCTGTTCTCTCTGGAAAACCAGCGCTTGATCCGATCGTTTCCCGTCCCAATCCCAACCACCAAGTTTTTTATTCTAACCATGCCATGGCCATTGGCGATGATGCCAATCCACCGAAAGGTCCCGAGCAGTACAATATAACCTTGTGAATCTTGCCCAGGTATTGTCCTGTTGTGTAAAAGACTGCCCGGTGTCCTCTAGGCTCTGACAGGAGTCTAAATGTGGAGTGATTTCCTGGCCCACATCATAACGAAGTGCGCAAGTGAGGTCGTCTGCGATTCCAAATCAGTGGTGAGACTGGTCATCACCTAAAGCATGCAACACACATGGCGGCGTTTGTCCTGTGGGATTCGGCCGGACGGGTTGAGCAAATCGGACCATGCGTTCCCTCTGCAGTGCTGGGAGTAATATCCCTTAATATTCGCCTGTTTTTTAAATAAGGCGTTTTGCTGAACCATAAAGCAGGAGCTTATCGCTTATCAAACAGTGGCATCCCGGAGCCCTCCTGTGATAGCGCATCAGCTCTTACATGGCTGGCGATAGAGCAGTGAGAAGGTAACCGTTGCACGGGACTACTTCCTTTTGCAGATATCACCAACTGATTAATGAGCTGACGGCATTCCATCACATCGGCTGGATCTGTTGAACTGAGGTACCCATTGCCTGAACTGCTGTTTTGGGGTCTACCACAAGAACGGTTTTAGGACAACAACTGCTCGTCATTTCTCGTAATGTCACCACTACAGCATGAATCTCCTCCCCATCGGAGTTAGTAGCACATGCGCCGACAGAAGCACACAGTTCAAAATCAACCGAAACTCCTGCGCAAGCACCGGCATTAGCACCCCTAGCAGAACCATTGGTGTATACCCTGAACCACTCTGGTATAGTGGGTCTCCAGAACCAGAGACTCAGCATAGAGGGCGGTACATCTAAGAGATCAAAAAGTGACATATCGTCCCCTCAAAAGCAGAACATCGCAAGCGCCATTTTCCGAATTTTACAGGAGGCGAAAAACTGTGGAAGGATCTTTTTATTCCCTAACCGATTAAAACTTGATATTTTATCGAAAATTGGACCGTTTTCTGTCGAACTATTAAAAAAAAAATTGCATAAAGGTCCTGGGAATTTGTACTTTTTTGAGAAAAAAAGCGCTTACGCTATTCTTCCTATTTCGAAGAACTGGGAGAATAGTTGTAGATATGATACACATTTCGGCACTTACGAGATTCTTGATGTCTTGCTGGAAAAGAATAATTTGGAAAACTAGCGTATCTCCACTCGCGCGCATTCGGGAAGGGGCGCTTACGATACTTTGCTCAAATTTGATTGGTGCATACGATACACTGCTCTCTGGCGCTTACGACAGATGGAATAATATTAACATATTGTCATTTTATCGCAAGCTACAGTGGGAATGATGCACTTACGACAAAGGGCAATTTTTACCTCGGTATTTACATTCGACTTGTGGTGCTTACGTTCTGAATGAATAGTGGGTACGATATTTCACCAAATTGGTGGTTAGGATTCGAAAAATTTGAGGCTGTTTTTGTATGCCTTAGAGACCTACTCGCTTACGATAAGTAGCTAGTTAGATGCGCCTTTTTAACCCTTCGGAAGGAACATCTTTCTTTTGACGGTTAGTGGGAACGTCGGTATGTGATACCGCTATTTCAGAAAGTCTGTATTTTTCATAAATATTTGCAACTTTTAACAACTCTAACATTTTATTTAGGATTCGGGAACGTATAGGGATTATTCAGGAACGTTATTCAATGCAATAAACGTTTATTCAGATAAGTAGGTACTTATATTTACTCGTATGTACAATAATTCGTGTACATTGGTAACCATACTTATAGGAAGGACTCAATGAGATCAAAAGTAGGTACCTAATAAAAATGACACACACTTCCTACGTACCTACCTATACTCAGTCATAATGTTTCGTTGTCAGTCTTATTCTGATAACAAAAAAAAAAGCCTGCTGGACTAGGTAAAGAGTACAAAATTAAAATAATATCAAATGGTAGAAAAATACTATTCTCATGTTTGAATTCTGAATCAGAGAGGGTTCTTCATCAGTGCGAGAGTTACAAGGCGTTTTGTACGAGAGGAAACAGGAAAGTTTGATGCCATCACTACCTATAACAAAACATAAAAAAGCTTCCTCGTGTAAGCAAAACCACTTGGATGCTCATAAATTGCATGGTAGGTACTCGTAGACAACATGAAAAATGTTTGATTCACAGAAAAAAAATGAAAGTTGTTGAGTAATGATATTAGAAGGAACATCGGTACGTGATACCGACGACCTTTTGATCGATTGGAAGGAACATCGGTATGTGATACCGACGACCTTTTGATCGATTAGAAGGAACATCGGTATGTGATACCGACAACATTTTACAAATAAGCAACTTACCGTGGGAAAAAACGGCGCGAAAATTCCTCCGACGTTCTACCCGCCCTTCCCGGTACCTGACTGAAGATGTCAGAGGGGCCCAGCCGCCTCCGTCTTCCCCTCGCACCGCCACCGCTCAAAATAGGAACCATAGCGGTATGTGATACCGATGTTCCTTCCGGAGGGTTAAGACGAATCCAACGGTTACAATAACTCAATACAGCAAAAAATGGCGCATACGATATTCTGCCTTTCAGCGGACGATAGGTATATCCTACGCGATATTATGAAGTCTTACTGGCGGGAGGGGGTTAGGGCCTTCGAGAAGGGTAAAAGGGAAATCAAAACATGAACGGAAAGGCCCAACTAAAACCAAGGAACTTAATGACAATGAAGGTAGGTAGCTACACAAATAATTTCAATGTTTAACGAAGAACACACCAACGGATTCACTGAATATCCAGTTAAACGAATCACTGATGATGAAATGCACTTCAATATAGATTAGGTTACTGATTTTCTACTTGAAGACACAGAACTGTCCCTGAAACTATAAATTTTGTTCGTAGAAATTCGGTTAAATGCAAGACTTTCTGCTGATATGGGATGAAGGGGCAATATACTATACTTACAAATCAATATTCTGTAGCCGCAAAATAATAACCAAGCTACCTTTATCAATAAAAGAACAGGATTTGGAGTAGATTAATTAGGTAGTATGTACGATCAGCAGCGCTCTCCATGAGGAAGGTATGTGCCTACGTAAACGCACCTTACTTTTGCTAACCGCTCAAAGGACCGTTTCTTGTTGAACACAACGTGAAAAAGCCGAGCCGAGCAAAATCTGCTCAAGAAACAACTACCGCGATTTGCCCTCGAGATGACCCGCCGTTTCGATTTCATACAACCAAACTAGATACATGCACTTTTTTGGGCTCCGTGGAACCAAAATTGGTTTCATAGGTATGAGTACGAGTAGTATGCTTACCAGAGAATATTTCTTCGACGAGTTGGTCGACTTTCGGCGCTGCTTTAGTTTGATAATCAAATTTCGGAAGACTTTCCAAGATGACAAACGTGCTGAATAACAAAAATTCTGGAACCTTCTAATATGGATTATATAAACCCTATTATGGATTCATAATACGGTTTATATAGTCCATGTCTAGAAGTGATACTCCATGACCCCATGGATGCTTCATGGATCAGATATCAATGAGTTTAGAACAAGCCACGGAAGAGTGGCCATAACACAAACGGCGGAGAGCTTTTGAAGCCAGCCTTCTGGAGCGGAGCCCAAGGTCGTGGTGTATCTCCAACCTCTTGTTCTTCTTTTTTGTTTGGTTTTGTTCTTCTTTTGGTTTATTATTCTGTGAATAATACACCTATGCAATCGCTCAACAAAATTTTTTTATAACAACCCCCTCAAAATTTTTTCTTTTACGTTTCAAGGTGTGTGTAGATCCCAAAAATACGATGTCTGTCGGCCGTATACCTTACGCCTTACGCCACCGTACGCCGTATGCCATCCGCGGTATCACGTGTACCGGCTTCATTTTTGGTCTAGAAAAGTCGTTCTTTCGCACACATGCTCCATTTGGGCCCTAGTTGTGTCCCGAGACTTTTCAGCCCGATCGGAATATACCCAGGGATGTTATGAGTAAAAATGTGCACAAAAATAGGTAGGTACTTTTTGCGTTTTAGTAGCATGAGCTTTTGAGGTATCGTTTTCCATGTTTTTGGGGACGAGAAGACCGAATATGAAGTCGATTTTGACGAAAGAGTGGAAAATTGAGGTTCTACCAAATATTCAGCTCCCAAAATTTATTTTTTGTGAGTCAAAAACCTGGGAAATCGTCTGAAATCACAATCAGGTTGTATAATAACACTAGAAAAAGTTTCAACACGTGGATCAAGACGATTAAATGGCACTGCCAATGATCAAAGATAAATTGAAAAAAAAGGAGCGTACTTAGGTTACCTAATTCGTGTTTTAGGGGCCAAAAATGGTGGAAACCATCAAAAATAGCTATTTCCATTATTTCACATGAAAGAAACAATCAATGAACAGCCAAAATTTCTGTAGGTAAGTCCAGTAGAATAATAAACCCATGTGACAAGGACTTTGCAGCGTTTTTTGTTTGGTTTTTGTGTCTGCATTTCCCCCCGCATTTTGAAGCTAGAAACTAGGAACAGAAGAAGAAGTTTCAACAGCCATGACTTAGGTTAGTTTTCACTGACGAAGTGTTTTTCAACATCACAAATTTTTAACCTCACCTGCATGTTGTTGTGCAGACAGTCCTAAGTCTGTGAAGTGGGAAGGAAAATTTGTGGAAACTGGCATGCTCACTCACTGTGGCCATGGAGTCAAACGAGTCATGATTTCGGTTTGGATCCCCCCGGGAGTCAACCGGGCCGACCTTCCTCCTCTAGGGAGTCAAACGGGAATTTCAGTTTCAGTTTTCAGTTTTGCTTCCCTCGGGTGTCAACAGGGCCAAAAGGAGTCCCTTGGGGAGTCAACCGGGAAACTCCCGATTAACCAGCCTTTTCAAGAACAGAGTTTTTTCTCTTCTCTTATTTGCTTCCTCAATACCAGAAAGTAGGGAAGCCTTGGATTTCTGATTGGATAAAAAAAATTTATGTCCTCCAAAATGAAAATTTCCCACCATGACCATTTCCTTGTAACGCTTCTAACTACGCAAAAAATAGCCCTAGAGGGCTGAAATGTTGGGGGTACACGCGGGTTGAATCACAGATGATCCCATGTCAAAATCACTGAAATCGTACAGTAACTTTCGTATGCGCATGGGCAAGCGTCAGATCCTCCTAGCGCCCATAACTACCCTGCAAATAATCGTAAAGCGGTGAGATTTGGAAGATAGATGGAAGTGACGTGTTGGATGGTCTCAAATGCATTCCATCAAGATCAGACTATAACTTTCGTCTGCACATCCGCAGGCGAAAAATCCTTGTTGCATTTGTTCGCTGTCCGCCCTATCCACCCACAGGACCCACCCAACTAATAATTCTGTTAATCCATGTGAATGAACCTACCCGATGAATGCCCACTGAATGAACCTACCCGACTGTTCTATACGTTCATGTGATTCAAGTGAGGAAGCTATGCTGCCTACTTGAATTGGCCTTCCCATGGGTTCGTGTTCAGGGTGGTAAAAAATTCGGAAATAATCCGCGAATTGTTTATTTGGTGATCCCTTATGCTAGGGTCACCAGTATTGTGTTACCTACAGTAGGGTAGGATTGGATGGAAGGAACCTAGACTAATACCCCGCGGATGAACCACGACTAATACCCCGCGGATGAACCACAGCGAGTATTATGTGCTCCTTGGGAGTCTTTTGCTAGCACCCCACGGACCACAGCGAGTGCTAGAGGAAGGAGAGGAAGACGTCCCACTGGACCACAGCGGATGCCAAAGTTGGGTGGTGGTCCGGTCGGAGGGTCGGGAAGAGGGTCGAGCGAACCGTTCCACTCAGCGAGGAGGGAGAAACAGTGCCCGTGGAATTTACCTCTGGGCGTTGGCATTTCCCTGGGAGGCGGAGAATTTGCAAGGGGGCCGACAGTTGTGCGCCCGCGCCCTGAAGGTGTCATGGTACCAGCAAGAGTCGTGGTTGGGGGGGCTTGCCAGCCAGGGTGGGGGGTAATGACCGGCAGCAGGGGTCAGCTCCTTGTTTCGTAGAGCCGGGACAGGGATTGGGGGCGGTTGTTCGATAGGCAACGGGGATGGTATCGAGGAAGTCGTGTGGCAAGGGGTGGGCGGACTTCATGGATGGAGGCGGACGCTAATCGAAGGAGGGTATTGTTGTCGCTCTCCAGCTCAGGGGTGAGCGAGACCTGGAGGTGGGGTGGCAACGCCCGAAGCCAGAACGTCCGGGCGATGTCCGAGGTGAGCACATCTCAGAGCTGATGACGGAGGCGGCGAAACAGGTGGCTCGGTGTTGATGTTGGGTGAGGGCGGCGATCCGGGCGTATTTAGATGGCTGGCACAGACTGATGAGGCGAGAGCGGAGGTCGTCAAAGGCGGATGCGGCGTCCGGCGAGAGGTCGGCTCTCTGAAGCAGCGTCTTGTACGGGAGGAGGGATATGGTCTTCGAGTAGCAAGCCCGTTAGGTCTCAATCTCGGTGGTGGAGAAGGCGGCGTCGAGCTGGAAGAACCAGAGGGCCGGGTGGTGGGTGTAGAAAGGCGGGAGAGTCAGGGAGATGGTGGCGGTGGGGGCCACGACACCCGCAGCTGCTGTGGCGGCGAATGTATCAGTTGATGGTGACATGGTGGGTTGTGAGAAGGTGGAGGTTGTTTGTGTCATAATGGGGTGTGCATCCGTCAGCATTGTTGGCAAAACAAAACGTCTGGGTTAGCAGTGTGGTGATCCCTAATGCTATGGTCACCAGTGTTGTGTTCCCTATGGCAGGGTAGGATTGGATGGAAGGAACCTCTAGCCCTAACACCCCGCGGATGAATCACAGCAAATATTAGGTGCTCCTTAGGAGTCTTTAGCTAGCACCCCGCGAATGAACCACAGGGAGTGCTAGATGAAAGAGGAAAACCTAGTACTACTATCCCGCGGATGAATCACAGCAAATATTAGGTGCTCCGAAGTCCTTGCTCCTGAGTCTTTTGCTAGCACCCCGCGGATGAACCACAGCGCTATAGGAAAGAGAGGAAGACGTCCCACGGATGGACCACAGCGGACGCCAAAGGAGGTGTGAGGTGTGTGTGAAAGACTAGTCCCATGTAAAGCGGGCCATTCACGACCGCTCCAACACGCCAAAATGAGACGACCGCTCCAAAAACCGATCGTGAATGGGGAAACCCGAATGGCTTGGCGCGGCGCGGTCGGCCCAGTCGAATATTCAACCCGCCTGAAATCCATCGCGCCGCTCCATTTAGAACAGTGGAGCACTTGGCGTGGCGCGATCGTGAATGGGGAAATCCGGAACGGCACAGGCAGTCGTGGCGCGCGGAGCGCTCGTGAATGGGGAAACCCATCGCTCCATTTGGCTCAGTCTGTGTCGGTGAGTTGACGAGGGAAGTTCCAATCATGGCGAGCGGAAGGGAATTTGTTATAGAAGTAATGAAATTTACAAAGAGCTGCCCTGCCTTTGGAAGGTAACTCATTCAGATTACCACGGGAAGGTAAAAAGAAATCTTGCCTTAGAACAATTATTGTTCAAAACGCAAAATGAAAACGCAACAAAGGAAACAGTGAACAAAAAAATTGGATCGATGGATCAGATTGGATTTTCTTCATAGATAGATACCTACCAGTTTTGGGGAATTGAACACTGACGCTTTAACAACGCGTGTATGCAAAAATCACAACATATGTGCGCGTGAAAACATCACAACGTTTGTGTGTGTGTGTGTGTGTGTGTGTGTGTGTGTGTGTGTGTGTGTGTGTGTGTGTGTGTGTGTGTGTGTGTGTGTGTGTGTGTGTGTGTGTGTGTGTGTGTGTGTGTGTGTGTGTGTGCGTGTGTGTGTGCGTGTGTGTGTGTGTGTGTGTGTGTGTGTGTGCGTGTGTGTGTGATTATTACAGACAACATCCGACCTACATGGCGAGAAAACAATAAATTGCTTCTATTGGCAAAAAATCAATAATCCCCACAGAATTGTTGCGCAACACAAAAACAGGATTGTTGGTGCGCAGAAAAGCGTTCAAAATAAATAAAAAATCAGTAATTTGGGGTATCTAAATATTTAGCTTATACGTATAGACAAAAGGGAGAAGTGAAGACAACCTTGTTCCGGGGGGGGGGGGGGGCGGGGGGGAATGAAACTGGAAAGAGGAGTATTTCATGATCAAAGTTCAAACTAGTGCGGCCGGCTCAGTCTTTGAAGTCCGGCGAAATCAAAGGCATATGGACGATGCACTAGTAGTAGTTTGATAACAAGAAACAATGCCAACCAAGGGGAGGGTTGGGAAGGCCTAGTACCTCTCTACCAGGTCATCTCAACAGCAAAAAGTTTAGCGAATTTTCAAGTCGCAATGAACATAGATCGTTGTCTACCTTATTTATTTAGCTGCTAAATTTACTATTATTTATTTTTCTTTGTCTGTCTGTTCAATTTGTAGGTTTAATCCTTTTCAAACTTGGGGTCCTAATTAGAAGAAGTTGCGAATCCTATTCATGAGCCGCTGCTTGCACCACTTCTTCTTGGACTTCCTTCCCTTAATACGCAAACAAATAGCGGCGTACGTAATTAGTTCGTCGTCCATGGTGGTACGGTGCTGACAGCGACGCGTTCACTGCGAAGACTTGGAATGACGGGGCGGGCGCGGCGCGGTCGTCAATGTCCTACCAAAATGGAGCGGCTGAAAAATGGAGCGGTTGGCGCGGCGCGGCGCGGCGCGGCGCGGCGCGAGGGAGTTTGGAGCGGTCGTGAATGGCCCGCTTAAGGGTGTGATTTTTTGAATGATGAGTTGGGCCAAACCTTTTGATTATACAGGGTGTAACATGAGTCATGCAAAACCTCTCTCCCACGTGTTCTGCATCTAATTTCCGACCAAAAATGTCCTATAACATTTTTTTTACTCCGCTTAATACCCCACTTTTTTCACTTTTAAGATTTTTTTTCGAGTTTCCGACCTCGTCTCACTAAAGCAGCTATAATTTCCTTAATTTAAAAAGTAAATTCAAATTTAGAGATACCACTGGAAAGACCGTTAAATTTCCTGTCTCTCTAATGCCTAACAAAAAATTTTTAGGAGGATTTGAGGAGTGAAAATGGAGTTTGAAAAGTGAATTTGGTCAAAATCTTAAAATCGTCTGTTTTTTCAAACGCTTGGTGATCCTATTAATTCTTGTAGTAGAATGGTGAAGGTAAGCTAAAACATGTGCCAAAACGTCAGCTTTCCAAGGGACTAATCAAAACGTTTTTTGGAATTGATTTCAAGAGAGAAAATGAGGTTTGAATACTTAAAAACATGTTGTTTCCGGCTAAATGTGGGTTTTTCATGAAAAATGTACCTTTTGTGAAGTAGTGAGTCAACTATGGGGTAATTTTCAAATCAAATGGTGACACCCTCACATCATCTCCCAGTAATTATTTGGTCGTTATTTTCATTTTAGTTCAAGGGTGTTGGCATTACAAAGAATGGAACTATGGAAGTTAAGCGGGACTCTGTTCAATCCTTTATTTCCTCGAAATGCCCTCCATTTTGGCGAACACAGAGACCGGTTCGTTTGTGAAGGGTCCAAAGGTGGCAGCGAAAAAGATAAGAACTCATCCCAATCATTCGTAGAGGTATGTACACAAACAACAGTCGTCTCACGGATCTTTCGATCCTCTTCCCTTAACTTCCATAGTTCCATTCTTTGTAATGCCAACACCCTTGGACTAAAAATTTAAATAACGACCAAATACTTACTGGGAGATGATGTGAGGGTGTCACCATTCGATTTGAAAATTACCCCATAGTTGACTCACTACTTCACAAAACGTACATTTTTCATGAAAAACCCACGTTTTAGCCGGAAATAACACGTTTTTTCGTATTCAAACCTCAAATTCTCTCTTGAAATCAATTCCAAAAAACGTTTTGATTAGTCCCTTGGAAAGCTGACGTTTTGGCACATGTTTTAGCTTACCTTCACCATTCTACTACAAGAATTAATAGGATCACCAAGCGTTTGAAAAAACAGACGATTTTAAGATTTTGACCAAATTCACTTTTCAAACTCTATTTTAACTCCTCAAATCCTCCTAAAAATTTTTTGTTAGGCATTAGAGATACAGGAAATTTAACGCTCTTTCCAGCGGTATCTCTAAATTTGAATTTACTTTTTAAATTAAGGAAATTATAGCTGCTTTAGTGAGACGAGGTCGGAAACTCGAAAAAAATCTTGAAAGTGAAAAAAGTGGGGTTTTAAGCGGGTTTAAGAAAATAAAGTTATAGGACACTTTTGGTCGGAAATTAGATGTAGAACTCGTGGGAGAGAGGTTTTGCATCACTCATGTTACACCCTGTAGAGGCCCGTGTCCACCCGTCCCTCATCCACAATCGGCCGTTATGACCGTTGAGGGTGGTTGACAGTTGAAAAAGGGGACCTTCTCCCTTGGGCTTGTCGTTACCTTCGTTTATTTGGTAAAATCATTCTCCTACATAGGAGTGGTACATGTAGAGATTTAAGAACCACAACAGCCTAAAAATTAAAAATTAAAACCAAGGCCTCCGCCACTCATGGCACGTGCCACTGCCACCGCTGATTCAATCATTATGAATGTCGCATGGGACCTCAAGGGACCTTACTCGCATCATCCCTGAAAATCTGACCAAAATCCGTTCAAAATTGATGGAGTTATGACCGTAACAAGAAAATCTCGTTAGCGCCTGCGCAGAGGCTACTGTTGATTCGATCATGAAGAAACTAATAGGGGACCATCTAGCGATAAACCCACACAATTCTGAAAATTTGGTTGAAATCGGATCAAAATTGTGGAAGTTATGGCTGTGGCAAGGAAATGTGGACACAGACACGAATCCAAATTTGTTCAGGAGGCCCTGAAACGCAAAATGCAAGTGGAAATTTTGATTTTGGAGCACACACAAAATTTTCATTTTGAAAGTGAAAACAAAGCTTCCCCGGTACAAGTATGTTATAGCCCCGCCAATATCGATTGTATCGATTATCTCAAATACATCGATCCTTGTGGTATCGATGACGTGCATCAGACAAGACGGTGGGTGTACAAGAAGTTTAGTTCCCATTCCGCCGCTCGCATTGTCAAGCGATCTGGATGCTCGCTAGCGCTCGCATCTCAAAAAAGATAAACAATCCCAGAAACTATCCCGTGAATGAGCAGGTTGTTTGGGACTTCTGAATAGATGGTACAAGTATGTTATAGTCACTCTTATATTTTGGTGTCCTTACAATGGTCTTCCCGTATTCATTTTGAAAGTTGATATCGGCACCCGGGATGTAGGCATCGGGACGCCATATTGAGCCGTCATCGATACCACAAGGATCGATGTATTTGAGATAATCGATACAATCGATATTGGCGGGGCTATAACATACTTGTACCACTTCCCCTGTCTTGCAGACTGGGAAGCAATAAAGTTTCTAACCCAGGATTTCACATTGGTTATACCCGGGGGGGGGGGGGGGGGGGGACTTTTTACTAGAACGCTACCTATTTCAATCTTCTAGCCCCTTGAAGATTAGAGTAAACGTACTTACTCTTCTGGAGTCCTATGAACTAGAGTAACTAGGTTAATCAGAATAGATCAATCTAGAGTAACTAGATTAGAGTACTAACAGATAGATGAAGAGTAGAGGAGGCCCTTAGAGTACCTACTAACTCGCCATTTATTATCTTTATTATCATGCGTTTGTCGTAATTTACGAACATTCAACAGATTGTTTTTTTTAAATGCCCCTCAGGCCTTTTTCTTATTTACTTGAAATTTACTAATTTTATCCTATACTAATATCAGGTTTTGACATGCGAGGTGGGACTCTGTCCCATATATATATATGTCAATAAATTTAAATAATAATAACAATACCTTGGCTGAATTTTCCATTATTTCTCATATATATATTGAAACATCCAGCTTATACTTCCCTTGAGGTCCAACACGTCCATCTTCTATATTCTCATGTTCTTTGGTTATTCCTGCCAAGATGGGCCCCCCAAAAGTTGTGCGTAAAACCAAAACCTCATAGCAGGATTTGCGTCTCCCTCTCGTTGGCTGCCAACCCCATTCGCAACTTTTCCAAGAACCACTTCCGGCCCCTTCAGGGAAATCTTTTGTCCGGTGCCACAGGTGTTCGTGTTTTATTACGATCTTCACAACTTCCTGTCGACCCTTGATCCTACAAGCTGACCCAAACGCAGGCTACCTGCTTCGTCTTTCACATTGATTCCTGATTCATTGGAGTACCTTCCCACCTTCTTTTATCTGTGTCAAGAGGGAAGAGGTAGGTGAGAATGGGGGAATGAGCACCTACCTACCTATAAGCTACTGTACAAGTACAGTAGCGAACTATAGTATACAAGTATAGTATCGGGTAATAATGTAAATGGGCATTAGGAGAACTATACATAGGTAGGAGATAGGTAGTACCTACTGCATGAAATGGGAAGGATAGTGAGTGATCCAATCTTCTCCTCCAGACTGATTAAATTATTTTTGACCTTATCCCAACTTTTTTTTTGGTCTGTAAAACCTTACACTATACAACTCACTATACAAATCTACTGTGTCCACATTACTTATACTTCTTTGTTGATATCACTCACATAATAGGTATTATTTCACTAAATTAATGTTTAAATAGGTATGAGTACTATGGTGATGGAGGGGGGGGGGGGTCGTATCACCAACATAAAGTGAGGAAAATTTTGGGGTCGCCACTGTGATCCAAGTCAATCACAGGCGCTGGACCCTGTGACCCTAGTGTACTTACGGGAGGAACCTACTACCAATATTGGGCAAGCATGAGCCACAGCAGATATTAGTTGCTGAGGAGTCTTTTGCTAGTACCCCTCGAGCATGAACCACAGTGATTATTGGCTGCTCCTTAAGAGTCTTGCTAGCACCCCAGGAGCATGAACCACAGCAGGCGCTAGATGAAAGACAGAGACCTAATACTAGTACCCTGCGGATGGACCACAGCGAGTATTGGCAGTTTCTTAAGTCTTGTTAGCACCCAATGAGCATGAAGCACAGTGAGTATTGACTGCTCCTTAGGAGTCTTTTGCTAGCAGCCAGCAGGCATGAACAACAGCAGGTGCTAGATGAAAGACAGAGACCTAATACTAGTACCCCGAGAGCGTGAATCACAGCAGTTGCTAGATGAAAGACAGGGACCTAATACTAGTACCCCGCGGATGAACCACAGCAAGTATTGGCTGCTCCCCAGGAATCTTTTGCTAGCACCCAGAGCATGAACCACAGCAGGTGCTAGATGAAAGGCAGAGACCTAATATTAGTACCCCTAGAGCGAGAACCACAGCAGGTGCTAGATGAAAGACAGGGACCTAATACTAGTACCCCGCGGATGAACCACAGCAAGTATTGGCTGCTCCTTAGGAGTCTTGCTAGCACCCCGCGAGCATGAACCACAGCAGGCGCTAGACGAAAGACAGGGACCTAATACTAGTACCCCGCGGATGAACCACAGCAAGTATTGGCTGCTCCTTAGGAGTCTTGCTAGCACCCCGCGAGCATGAACCACAGCAGGTGCTAGATGAAAGACAGAGACCTAATACTAGTACCCTGCGGATGGACCACAGTGAGTATTGGCAGTTTCTTAAGTCTTGTTAGCACCCAATGAGCATGAAGCACAGCGAGTATTGACTGCTCCTTAGGAGTCTTTTGCTAGCAGCCAGCAGGCATGAACAACAGCAGGTGCTAGATGAAAGACAGAGACCTAATACTAGTACCCCGAGAGCGTGAATCACAGCAGTTGCTAGATGAAAGGCAGGGACCTAATACTAGTACCCCGCGGATGAACCACAGCAAGTATTGGCTGCTCCCCAGGAATCTTTTGCTAGCACCCAGAGCATGAACCACAGCAGGCGCTAGATGAAAGACAGGGACCTAATACTAGTACCCCGAGAGCGTGAACCACAGCAGGTGCTAGATGAAAGACAGGGACCTAATACTAGTACCCCGCGGATGATCCACGGCGAGTATTGGCTGCTTCTTAAGTCTTGCTAGCACCCCACTAGCATGAACCACAGCGAGTATTGTCTGCTCCTTAGGAGTCTTGCTAGCACCCCGCGAGCATGAACCACAGGAGGCGCTAGATGTAAGACAGGGACCTAATAGTAGTACCCCGAGAGCGTGAACCACAGCAGGTGCTAGAAAAAAGACAGGGACCTAATACTAGTACCCCGCGGATGAACCACAGCAAGTATTGGCTGCTTCTTAAGTCTTGCTTGCACCCCACGAGCATGAACCACAGCGAGTATTGGCTGCTCCTTAGGCGTCTTTTGCTAGCAGCCTGCTGGCATGAACCGTAGCAGGCGCTAGATGAAAGACAGGGACCTAATACTAGTACCCCACGAGCATGAACTACAGCAAGTATTAGCTGCTCTTTAGGAGTCTTGCAAGTACCCCGGGAGCATGAACCACAGCAGGCGCTAGATGAAAGACAGGGACCTAATACTAATAACCACAGCAGATATTAGTTGCTCCTAAGGAGTCTTTTGCCAGCACCCCGCGGAATGGACCACAGCGAGTGTCGAGAAAGGGGTCAGAAAGGGAGGGAGTCTGATTGTGGAATGGAGAGCTGGGCCGGAAGGGCTGTTTTTATAGGGACTTTTCCACCCGTCCCTCGTCCACCATCGGCCGCTATGCCTGTTGAGGAAATATTCAGACCCAATAGGGTTTCGATCTCCAGAACTTTGACGTATCAGTCTGTTACGTAGACCACTGTACTATAGATACCAGATAGTTAAGCAGACAGTGATGTGCGCTCTTAACACAGCTAGACGCCTGCATTCACCCTGCTGTTTATGGCAAATTGTATAGCAAATTTTATGGCAACATCGTAAAATGCTCCGGATGGTCTCAAAAATTCAGAAAAAAATCAAACTATTTAAAAATGCGAGAAAACCCACACCTTAACATACAATTTTCCGAGATAGGGATACTCTGGACATTTCAGCCCCTATTGCTTCCGAGTCTGCGAAGCAGCGGAAGCCTTGTGTTCACTTTCGTGAGCCAAAAAATTTTTGTCTTCAGAAATCAAAATTTCCACTTGCATTTTGCGTTTCAAAGCCTACTGAACAAATTTGGTTCCGTGTCTGTCGGTCTGTGGGTCTGTGAGTCTGTGAGTCTGTCCGCATTTCCTTGTTACAGCCATAACTTCCACGATTTTGAATTGATTCAGCTCAAATTTTGAGGGATGGTGCGGATAAGGCCCCTTGAGGTCCCATACAAATTTCAACATGATTGATCCAGCGGTACGCCCTGCGCATGCGCTAACGTTAAATTGAACAAACACGCATAACTTTCACAATTTTGATTCAATTTCGCTCAAATTTTCAAGGGTTGTTTGGACAAGGCCTAGTGAGTCCCAGTATGAATTTCAGCATGATCGGACCCTCGGTGCGCTCTGCGCATGCGCTGGCGTGAAATAGATTCAATTTCCTTGTTACAGCCGTATTAACCAAAGATTTCACCCAATTTCAATGTAATTCTCAGGGATTAAGCGGGTAGGGCCCATTGAGGTCCCATATAAATTTCAACATGATAGAGCCAGCGGTTCGCCCTGCGCATGCGCTCTGTCTGTCTGTCTGTCTGTCCTTCTATGCACGGCCAAACGGCTCGACGGATATCGACCAAATTTGGCACGAATATCCAGTAGGCTCCCAAGTTGTGCAACGTCGCATTTTTAATTCCCTGACCATAGCGGAACTATGGTCGACCATGGTCAACTCCTGAATGGCTCGATGGATATCGACCAAATTTGGCACGAATATCCAGTAGGCTCCCAAGTTGTGCAACGTCGCATTTTTAATTCCCTGACCATAGCGGAACTATGGTCGACCATGGTCAACTCCTGAATGGCTCGATGGATATCGACCAAATTTGGCACGAATATCCAGTAGGCTCCCAAGTTGTGCAACGTCGCATTTTTAATTCCCTGACCATAGCGGAACTATGGTCGACCATGGTCAACTCCTGAATGGCTTGACGGATATCGACCAAATTTGGCACGAATATCCAGTAGGCTCCCAAGTTGTGCAACGTCGCATTTTTAATTCCCTGACCATAGCGGAACTATGGTCGACCATGGTCAACTTCGTTAATTGAAATGGTAACCCCTATTTTGGTTTATTATTTTCAATAATGAACCATTGGAATCGAGCATGAAAAAAAAAATTCTTACCCCCCCTCAAAATTTGATGGTTTACGTTTCAAGGTACTATGTAGAATCCAAAACTGCAATAAAAATATTTCTGTCTGTCCGCCGTACGCCGTACGCCGTACGCCGTACGGGCCACTTTTCTTAGTTACCATGAAAAAAAATTGATGAAATTCGGGTTATAGGTTCCGTTCGGCGTCTAGTTGGTCCTCGAAGCTCGACGTTACTGTGAGTCATCTCTAAGGGGTTCAAAATAGGGGTTGAAATTTTCAAAACGCCTATACCATTTTTTTACGTAAATATTTTTACGGTTTTAAATAGTTCTTGAACTTGCGAGTTTTTTAAGACCATCCGGAGCGTCGTACGTCCAGCCGTTCGTTCACAGTAAGGCCCCGAAGTTTGCACCGACAGGCATTTTCGACTCCAGTGTGAATGAAATTGTATACAATTCAAACCAAATCTCGTAACCAGAGACGCGCCCACAATAGGAATTTGTGAATACGGCCAATCATTGGTAGGGATCACCTGATTATATTGGCGGAGTATGAAGTCGAGTTGGTTGTTCTGTGATATTATTTAATTTGAAAAATGATGGCTCTTTTGGAGTTTTTTGGTAGGTAGTGAAACTTGAACAAACGTTGAAGTATTATTGATGGGTAAATTAGGTATTACTACGGTAAATCATTACTCAACGGTAAATTATTACACAACGGTTCATTATACCATCTACGTAGAAGGGGCTGGAGTTTGTTGGTAGGTACTTTTGCAACTTTTTTCACTCCTCATCAACAATTTCTTTTCAGAACTTCATTATGTGTGTTTCTTTTTGTTAGGTACTGTTTGTCATCGGCAGAATTATTTTAGCAACATTTAACTCGTGATTTAGGTAGGTACCTAGTAACGAGTACGGGGTTTGGTACTAACCTACGGAGGGTCTGCGATCTACATAATTATGCATAGAATAGTACATATTATATTATATAGACGGGTTATCTATACATAGAGCTGTGATCTGTAACAGAAGGGTATTCTATACAAAATAATAAACCGTTGTGCAGGGATTTGCAGCGTTTTTTATCGCGTATTCGTAATCTACGTGAAATTCTATCTACGATCGACCCTTCGGACTACCCCCGCGGTCGACCTTAGCGCATCCATGGGCCCCTCCATGGTCGAATCCCGAATTGCTCAACGGATATCGACCAAATTTGGCACCAATATCCGGTAGCCTCCCAAGTTGAACGTAGGCGCATTTTTAATTCCCTGACCATAGCGGAAATATGGTCGACCATGGTCAACTCCTGAATGGCTTGACGGATTTTGATAAAATTGGGCACAAATACCCGGTAGGGTATGGGATTTTTCCGTCGTTTGTTGGTTCCACGATACTGCGTACAGCGAATCTCGGATAGCGAGTGAAGCGAGCGGTCAGGCTAGTTATGTATAATGGACGTAATGTATTATGGAAGTCATGTTATGTATAATATGTATATTTCATGTAATGTTATGTAATGTTATGTTATGTAATGTAATGTTATGTAATATGTATATTTAACGTTATGTAATGTTATGTAATGTAATGTAATGTAAGGTAATGTAATGTTATTTTGCTTCCGAGTCTGTTCTATTTTATAATGGGTCACTCTGATTGTGACGAGGAAGCTCCTGTGCCATCACCTTGGCAGTGTATTTCACTAGGGTTGAGTGACAAGTTAATGCCGAGTTTCGAGGACCAACTACAGCCCAAACGGGATCCCAAATTTCGCGAATTTTTGGTTCATAGGAACTAAGGAAAAAGCCGCGGACGGCGTAAGGCGGACGGACGGAAGTGTTTTTTTCTTCGATACCTATTCGTATTCTACGTCCCTTGAAACGTAAACCATTAAATTTTGAGGGGGGTTAAAAAAAATTTTTTTAATGGTCGATTCCAAAGGTTTATTATTGAAATAATAAACCAAAGTATAGTGTAATACTAAAATAATTATAGTATGTCTCGCAGCCATATTTCTGGGACACCCTGCATGTAGGGAGAATAGCCGGAAAACTGAGTTCCTTTCAAGACCTTCAAATACCACACTCTGAGCCGTTAGAGTGAGATATTCGTTGGCTCAGTCGAGAACGGGCTACGGAGGATATTAAGCAGAGCTTGTTTGTTCTAGTGATATTGAATCGAAGGCGAGGATGAACTGGGCGAAGAGATGGCTGCGGAAGTGTCGTGTGGGATGGGGGGGGGGGGGGGGGCAGAGAGGAAAAAAGTCCAAGAAGGAACATCCCAGGGGGGTCCTGGGGTGACAATGAACGACAAAAGAGGACTGTTCCAGTACAGGCAACATCATCTCATCGATTCATGGCATTATCGAAAACATTTCTTTGTAGTCCTTACGCCTGTCATCATGGAGACCCCCACTTCCTTAAGGAGGTGTCCTCCATAGGGCTTTATACCTCATCTATATTTTGATACAGTAGGTATGTTGGAAGGTACCTCTACGTCGGTGTCCTCCAGGCCTTGTCGCCTCCTCCTTATTCTTCACTATTCTTCGGCTTTCTCGTTATGGCGAAACACCTCCGGATTCATCTTGACTTTGGCCACAAAATATCACGTTTCGTAACCGCATATTTCTCGAGGAATCGCAGTCACCATGGAAATGTGATGATTATGAACAAAAAGATGGATCGAGTTATTCGCGTTATTCAAACACCATTTTTGGTTTATTATTTTCAATAATGAACGTTAGGGGAATCGAGCATGATAAAAGTTTTTAACTGCTCTAAACATTTCTACCCATTGTCCTATTCCGTCTATTTCATGTAGATTTCTGTTTGGCCTTCTTCCACTGGTTTCCCATAGTAAAAGATAATGGTCAAACTTTACCAGGGTCTGAGAGGCTCTAAAAGGGAATAGCCGAACTGCAATGGGGTTTAAAAAAGGCTCTAAGGAGAATGGTCTAACTGCACTGTGGTCTATAAGAGGCTCTAAAATGGAATGGTCGAACTGCACTGAAGTCTAAAAGTGGCTCTAAAATGGAATGGTCGAACTGCACTGGGCCTAAAAGAGGCTCTAAAAGGGAATGGTCGAACAGCACCAGGGTCTAAAAGAGTCTCTAAAAGGTAATGGTTGAATGGCACTGTGGTCTAGAAGAGGCTGTAAAAGGGGAATGGCCTAACTGCATTGTGGCTTAAAAGTGGCTCTAAAAGGGAATGGTCGAACTGCACTGGGGTCCAAAAGAGGCTGTAAAAGGGAATGGTCTAACTGCACTGTGGTCTATAAGAGGCTCTAAAATGGAATGGTCGAACTGCACTGAAGTCTAAAAGTGGCTCTAAAATGGTATGGTCGAACTGCACTGGGTCTAAAAGAGGCTCTAAAAGGGAATGGTCGAACGGCACCAGGGTCTGAAAGAGTCTCTAAAAGGTAATGGTTGAATGGCACTGTGGTCTAGAAGAGGCTGTAAAAGGGGAATGGCCTAACTGCATTCTGGCTTAAAAGTGGCTCTAAAAGGGAATGGTCGAACTGCACTGGGGTCCAAAAGAGGCTGTAAAAGGGAATGGTCTTACTGCACTGAGGTCTAAAAGTGGCTCTAAAAGGGAATGGCCAAACTGCACCAGGGTCTAAAAGAGGCTCTAATAGGGAATGGTCGAACTACACCGAGGTATAAAAGAGGGTCTAAAAGGGAATGGTCGAACTGTACTGGGTCTAAAAGAGGCTCTAAAAGGGAATGGAGGCAATACAGAGTTTTTATCAGACTTGTCGCAACAAAATCCGAACCTCTGGGTCCACTTCAGAAGAGTTCGCGACAACAGCTGGAGTGCGACAGGGCGATATCCTCTCACCTTATCTCTTCATTATCCTGATGGATGATATAATGAAAGAGTGCAAGCCTTACACCAAAAAGTATGCTATCGGGAACTGGAAGATGAGACAGGTGACGATTTCGGAGCTCGCCTTTGCTGATGACGTTGCGTTAATAGCCAAGAGTGCTGCAAACCTACAGTTCAATCTTAACTTCTGGGAAGAGGAAATGAGATCGAGAAATATGGTCATAAGTGGCACCAAGACTAAAACCATGGTTCTCTCTCGCAGTCCAACCCAGCACACTATATACCTCTCGGGACAGCAACTGGAACAGGTCAGCAGCTTTAAATACCTCGGAGCAACAATAAGGCAGAATGGGGCCATCGATCAGGAAATAGGTGAACGGGTAGCTGCGGCTGGACGACTGTACCATGGGATCAACCGGGGCTTCATAGGGAAAAGAGAGGTCAGTAAAAACACAAAAATGGTGGTGTTTAAAACCGTCCATACACCAACACTGATCCACAGCTCGGAGTCGTGGGCACTCACCTCGAGGTACAAGAGTCGCCTTCAAGCTGCTGAAATGCGTTACCTGCGGAGGGTGGAAGGAAAGACTCGGAGGGATAGAGTTCGAAATCAGACCATAAGGAGCAACCTAAATGTCCAGCCTCTTCAAACAACTATAGAACAGGCTCAGCTCAGATGGTTTGGCCACGTGGTACGAATGCCGGAAACGCGATATCCTCGAAAGGCATGGGAGGCTAGGTACATGGGCAACAGATCCAAGGGGAGACCACGAACCAAATGGGAGGACAACGTTCGTCAGGCGCTAGAGGACCGCGGAGTGCCATGGATACAGGCTCGATCCCGCTGCCGCGGACAAAAAAGGATGGAGGGCTCTCTTAAAATCCTCGACACCGCAAGGTACAAGAGGACCTGACTAAGTAAGTAAGTAAGTAAAAGGGAATGGTCGAACTGCACTGTGGTCTAAAAGAGGCTCTAAAATGGAATGGTAGAACTGCATTGAACTGCACTTGGTCTAAAAGAGGCTGTAAAAGGGAATGGTCGAACTGCACTGTGGTCTAAAAGAGGCTCTAAAAGGGAATGGTAGAACTGCATAGAACTGCACTTGGTCTAAAAGAGGCTCTAAAATGGAATGGTCGAACTGCACTGTGGTCTAAAAGAGGCTCTAAAAGGGAATGGTAGAACTGCATAGAACTGCACTTGGTCTAAAAGAGGCTCTAAAATGGAATGGTCGAACTGCACTGTGGTCTAAAAGAGGCTCTAAAAGGGAATGGTAGAACTGCATAGAACTGCACTTGGTCTAAAAGAGGCTGTAAAAGGGAATGGTCGAACTGCACTGTGGTCTAAAAGAGGCTCTAAAAAATGCACTGGGTCCTAAAAGAGGCTCTAAAAGGGAATGATCAACTGCACTGGGTCTAAATGAGGCTGTAAAAGGAAATGGTCTAACTGCACCAAGGTATAAAAGTGGCTCTAAAATGGAATGGCCGAACTGCATGTTGCATGTTCGTTATGCTACTCGAAATTTAAAAGCAGTTTCAGCTCACATCACCCCAATATCCTCGTTCTGTCTTCAAATTCAAATCCACCCACATGGATATTGAAATAAAGAGCAAAAGTGTTGGCAGAAAGAGAAATATCTAATCAGATACTGTGACCATTTTTATTATCATTTCGTCAGACCACAACTCAGTGGTGATTCTGGAGGACTCTCATGAGCTAACCTCCCCTTGGTGTCCTCTGGATAGCGCTAATTGGCTCAGGCAGAAGAGGAAGTAAGCTGCAGACTATAAAAAAACCGGTAAAATTGGACCATCACCTTTTTTACCTGGGAAAGGTACCAGGTGCAGTTCGAATATTTATAATAGCAAACTAGCTGTCCAATTCGACATCACCTTCTCAAAAACCTGTTTGGTGGGACTTTTCTCAGTTTTCTCAAGTTGAAAAATACTTCTGTCATACATAATTTTACATGGAGCCCCATTTTTGACAATCAGATGATATTTTCAGTCGAATGAGAAGCACCCCTAGACGATCCGATCAGGCGCTCATCGGCGGTGAAGCTTCAAAGTTTAAACTTTGAAAAAATGATGTGTCAACGACCCCCCACGTTCACCCTACACAATAATATTTGCATTGAGGCGGTAAATTAATTATGTCAGTGTTAGCTGAACTGATCACCTTGGAAACTGGAGGTTGATTTTAGGAATATTCTGTAACCTTCGATGGAGCTATATTCCACCTTGAAATGCTGCATGGGGACATTCTTGACGGTGACTTAGGTACGTCTTTTTCGAAACCTTTTGTCATTATACATAAAATAAATGTGAGAGATCGACCTTTTCGTTGGACAATATCGTTTCCCCAGAACAACAGTGGTGTGATACTCTCCCAACTCTAACGACTATCATCCAGCCACTGATTGCGCTTATATACTTTTTATTTTTATGAACCAGTATAAAGGGAACACCACTTTCAAATCGTCTCCGAGAACAAAAACGGTCTGAGCTTACTGTTGCGCGTTCTGAATTACATACCGTGTCAAGGATATTTCTGATTCGGTGTGACGAGCTATCCATTTTATTGCTTCTCAGGACGAGTGAGCAATCCGGTCGTCCCGGGAGTGAAGGGGGTTCACGAGAAAGTCCCAAAACACATAATAATACCCCTGTAATTGACGAAGACCTTACAAGTACACAGGAGAAGTAAATAACAGTGTGGGCAGACGTCTTTCCTGCGGGATTTCGAAACAGTTTCTCTGTAACAGGGTGTGGATCAGTTTTGGAGCAGGAGACTTGAAATCCTAGTTGCTTCAGTCCCGTCGGAGTTACCGATCTGCTGGGGTCATAAGGTGTTACCTTATCTCACTGTGATGATACAAATCCGGTAACAACTTGTTGTGGTAAATTTCAAGGTGGAGACGTCGTTATGCTCCTTTTGGGTCACCCTAAGTCAGCTAATGTATGTCATTCTGTGGAAAAAATGGATTCGATCAAATATCTAGGCGTAGTTATTGATGGCTTCCTTCGATGGAACGCCCAAACAGAAAAATTCGGTCACAAACTTCGTTTTCTAAGTTATCAGTTTTCTAGACTCCGAAAAATATTCTCGTTTAATAAACCCATGATATTTTATAATGCACTGGTGAAAAGTATTCTCTGTTACTGTATCACATCTTGTGGGAGAATGAATATAACTTTGCTCATCAAATTAGAAATTTTACACAAAAAAATCCTAATATATAGTTATGCTAAACCACGTATATTCCTCACTGACGAACTCCTTGAATCGTCTGGCCTACTCAATCAAATCTATGCTCAACAAATTAATAATTAAATATACATTAAAAAAGTTTAAAATTTTTGGCAATAACAAAAATATATTAGAATACGAAATGCAAAATCTTAGGAAATTTCCTGAAAAAGGCGTCACCTTACTCAAATACACGGAAGTTACATGGGTACCAAATTATAAAATGACTTCAGAAAATATTACGCCTGTTTCCTTGATAGCCACTTCCACCCCCACAAGAACACTAAAAGCGATACTAGAAGAAGAAAAACGTTTATTTCAAAAAATCAAAATAATATTCAAAATTTTCTGTAGGATATATAGATAATACGAATATATAGGTAGAATATAAACCAAACGGCATGGTAAGACCAAAACGATACTATTAAAAATTGGTTATCGAAAAGCACATACATATTATATATTATGTTCATCACATGATCCTTTGACATCAAATTTCCTCAAATTGAAATCATTCATTGTTGTGTTACAGTACAATTAATAATACCCAAATATCCTATAAAAATAGTTCCTTCACAAATATCCTTTTCATATTAGCGAATTTTCGAAGAAAAGGAAGCTATTGTTCTCGGTCCAAAATTTTTAAAACTCGAATTTCCGAAAGATTTTTATACCAAAATCCGTTTCAGACCATCCTGAATTCACTGCCGAAAGACACCAAAAATTATATGTATATATATTTATATATTTATATATATATATTTATATATTTATATATATATATATTTATATATATTTATATATTTATATATTTATATATTTATATATTTATATATGTATGTGTCATTCCAGACGATAACTCTCGAAAGAATTGAGATAAAAAGTTCAAATTTGCACAAAAAATCTGTCTTGGCAATCGACAGGCTAAGTTCGAAGATGGGCAGAATCGGGTCACCCTAAGGGGGAGTTTTGGGGAGTTTTAGGGGGGGGAAATTACCCATAAATTCCCAAAATGAAAAAGTCTGACAACTGACACCTCATTTTAAAGGTTTTTGTACGCTGAACACGATGGTGAAATCAGAATTGCGATATCTCATTCCATTCTCAAACTGGAGCACTTTGAAGATGAAGGAACGTGGTTATTTCTTGAGATGTTCTTCCTGGTTCGTCTGCTCTAATCTGATAACGGAATGGGATATCGCAATTCTGACTTCACCATCGTGTTCAGCGTTGGAAAATCTACAAACCGAGGTGTTACTCGGCAAAAAATGGAACAAAAAATTTGTTACGTACCCAATACCTACTCTTCTGGTATTCAAAACATTTTTGATTTCCCCCTCCCCCTCCTTCCACCCCAAATATTACTTTGCGTAAAACTACTCCTGTTTTAATTTTGTATGGTATCAAGTTGGGAAAACATTGGCCGAAAATTAATTTTCAGAAAATTTTAGGCGGAGGAGGAAGATGCCGAAAACTTCGAAAATTCGCTCTTATAGCCATGCTGCATGACTGTTTTATATTAATTTGTTTTGTATCGTATAGGCACCGTATCGTATCGTATCGTATGTTTTTTAAATGGTGTTTATTTGAAAAAAAATTGTTTTTGAATATATTATTGTTTTAGAAATGTCACTTTAAGGCAAGGACGTGTACCTAATCCAAATATTTTGCCCGCGGACAGGCACTGCCTTTGCGGATTCAATGTGGCAGAATAAAATATTTAATTAATATTTTACTTTTGTTTAGAACATGTTGTTTATTTTAGTATAATTATATTGATTTCTTTATGAATATTGTATTTGCCTACATAGAATAAATCAATCGTTTACTCTGAAGGTAGGATCAAGAGTTTGACACGATAATGGTGTAATTAAAAATTATATCTTTGGTATTTCATAACAGGTGATCATCCACTGTTGTTTTAGAAAATGTCTGCTATGATGATCAGTGTCCGCTGATCGTTAGACCTGGATTCACAAAAATTGGTTTCCCAAAAAACTGCAACCACTCCATTAGGTACCATTAAAAATATCATGAAACTTCGCTAAAAAAAACCGGAGTGCTGTGTTTACGTATGTTAAGTAGCTGATATCTTACAAAACGTACTTTTCAGGATCACATATTCGGTATAGCCATAAACTAGTATGTGTGTTCCAGCATAACTCCCGAACGCCTGGAGTAATTTTAACCGCAATTTAGATAGACATATATAATTTAACTACCTACTCAAATATATAATTTAAGCTATGCGAGTTCCCGTAGGGAGGTATGACACCACTATGGAGGGTGTGGGAAGGGGTAAAACAAAAATAATGGGAAAAATACGATATTAGTGGCGAATTCGTAGTTTTCGGGAACGCTGAAATGATTAGTGACAGTTTCAGATATGACATTTCTATGGGTGGGAGTGGAAAGTGGTTGAAATTTAAAACTAATCGAAAGCGACTAAAGGTGGGGAAAGGGGGTTAAATTGGATTATCTAACATGAAGCTAAGTATAATTACTTTTTTCCGCTTCCTAGTAGGAAATAAGAGTGGGTACCTACAAATACCCCGACAACGCTGGGTACTCCAGCTATAGATCTGACTTTACATGAAATCAGTGTGCCAATCTTCAGTAGGAAATTTCCAGTATTTTGGCGATCGGTTTAAAATATATACTTGTAAAATACGTACGTTTAAAAGTCAGTGTGCCAATCTCCAGTAAATGAATACGTTTAATACATACGTTTAAATCTTCCGTTTAATTGCCAGTCTTCAGTTTAAAATACATTCATTTGGCAATCAGTTTTAAATAGGTACGTTTAAAATATGTTTGAAAGTCAGTGTGCCAGTCTCAAGTTTAAAATACATAATTTTGGCGATTAGTTTAAAATACATCATACTTTTAAAATACAAGCGTTCAAAATAAGTTTAAAAGTCAGTGTGTCAATCTTCAATAGGAAATTTCCAGTATTTTGGCGATCACTTTAAAATAAGTTTACAAGTCAGTGTGCCAATCTTCAGTAAATACATACATTTAAATCTTCCGTTTACTTGCCAACATGTTTAAATGCCAATCTTCAGTTTAAAATACATTCATTTGGCGACCAGTTTTAAATACATACGTTTAAAATATGTTTGAAAGTCAATGTGCCAGTCTCAAGTTTAAAATACATAATTTTGGCGATTAGTTTAAAATACATCATACTTTTAAAATACAAGCGTTCAAAATAAGTTTAAAAGTCAGTGTGCCAATCTTCAACAGGAAATTTCCAGTATTTTGGCGATCACTTTAAAATAAGTTTACAAGTCAGTGTGCCAATCTTCAGTAAATACATACATTTAAATCTTCCGTTTACTTGCCAATATGTTTAAATGCCAATCTTCAGTTTAAAATACATACGTTTAATGCCACTCTTCCGTTTAATTGCAATCTTCTTTAAAATACATACTTCTCAGTTTTATATATATACTTTTAAAATACCTTTAAAAGTCAGGGTGCCAATCTTCAGTTTAAAATACATACATTTGGCGATCAGTTTTAAATACATACGTTTAAAATATGTTTGAAAGTCAGTGTGCCAGTCTTAAGTTTAAAATACATACTTTTGGCGATCAGTTTAAAATACGTCATACTTTTGAAATAAAAACGTTCAAAATACGTTTAAAAGTCAGTGTGCCAATCTTCAATAGGAAATTTCCAGTATTTTGGCGATCAGTTTAAAATACGTTTACAAGTCAGTGTGCCAATCTTCAGTAAATAATGCATACGTCTAAAATACATAGTACGTTTAATGCATGCGTTTAAATCTTTCGTTCAATTGCCAATCTTCCGTTTAAATGCCAATCTTCCGTTTAATTGCAATCTTCAGTTCAAAAGACATAGCTTAAAATAGTTTAAAATTCAGTGCGCCAATCTTCAGTTTAAAATACATAGGTACTTTTGGCAATCAGTTTAAAATACATACTTTTAAAATACGTACGTTTAAAACAAGTTTAAAGGTCTTCAATCGGAAATTTCCAGTATTTTGGCAATCAGTTTAAAATACGTAATTGATATGAAACTGTTTCTTTAGAAAAATGTGATGAAGTCACGAGAGTTGCCCATTACTTACCTTCACTTTCTCTCATATTCACTAATCTGCAACAGAAATTACTTATCGATTGTATCAAACCACCGTCACACCAGCATTCGCCGGAGAGAGTTTCAACGAGGAGTGAAATGAAAATTTCTTCGTGAAATGCCTTTCGAGCGAAATGGCACCCATGCGTGAGCAGCGAGCACCCATTGACCTTATAATGGCCGTGTGACACGTAAATTCTCGAGGCTTGCATGACAGAATACAATATTTATAGCGATTATTACTACAGAACGACAACAACAACTATTAGAATAAGGTACCGACCGACACGAGACGGACTTTTAACGCACTTGGAATTACATACTTAAACCTTCGTAGGAACCAAGTTCAAGTATGAAATGAAATATGCAGGCAGTGTATTATGAGTATAATTTGTAGATAATTTACTGATTTATTATTGTCTTCGACATTGTTAGCAAGTATTTAGGTATAGGTGGTAATATTGCTTAGTGCAACTCTTGTTGGGCGACACGCCTTTAGTACGCCTCATGCCCACACATTCAATTTTTATTAATTAGGTACCTTACATTGCATAATGTATTATCGGCAGTACAATACATATTAGTATGTATTGTATTATAGACAGGGCAATGCATATTAGTATGTACTGTATTATAGGCAGCATACTATGAGTATAATTTAATAATAATAATTTACTGATAATTTATAATTTGATAATTTACTGATTTATTATTGTCTTCGACATTGTTATCAAGTATTTAGGTATAGGTGGTAATATTGCTTAGTGCAACTCTTGTTGGGCGACACGCCTTTAGTACGCCTCATGCCCACACATTCAATTTTTATTAATTATGTACCTTACATTGCATAATGTATTATCGGCAGTACAATACATATTAGTATGTATTGTATTATAGGCAGCATACTATGAGTATAATAGGGATGTATGATACTTCGAAATGTATCGATACATATCGTATCGATATTTCTAAAAAGTATCGAAAAGATAAGGCCGATACTTTCAAAAAGTATCGATACATTCAAGTATCGATACTTTTTACAAACTCAAAATTAGAAAAGTTCCGGCCTCATGGATTGTGTTGTTTTGCGCCTTCCCCTTCCAGTGTTCCAGTTCCACCATAGAATATTTCTATGCCTGACATAAGTGCACAGTATCAGTTGAGTTTTTTCACGTTTCCAGTCCTACTAGATGCCGGACAGCATCAGTTGAATGAGTGATCATCTACATTTTTATGTCAAGGTTGTTGACAAAATGGTGGGACTTCAGGCATTGTAGCGATCAGGCTTTGTAGTCTTCTGTGAAACTTGGAAGTAAGAAAAGATCCTTGAAAAAAGTAACGGTGTCGATACCGCGGAAAAAAAAAAAAAAAACCACAGTCATGCAGCATGGCTATAAGAGCGAATTTTCGAAGTTTTCGGCATCTTCCTCCTCCGCCTAAAATTTTCTGAAAATTAATTTTCGGCCATTGTTTTCCCGACTTGATACCATACAAAATTATAACAGGAGTAGTTTTACGCAAAGTAAAATTTGGGGTGGAAGGAGGGGGAGGGGGAAATCAAAAATGTTTTGAATACCAGAAGAGTAGGTATTGGGTACGTAACAAATTTTTTGTTCCATTTTTTGCCGAGTAACACCTCGGTTTGTAGATTTTCCAACGCTGAACACGATGGTGAAGTCAGAATTGCGATATCCCATTCCGTTATCAGATTAGAGCAGACGAACCAGGAAGAACATCTCAAGAAATAACCACGTTCCTTCATCTTCAAAGTGCTCCAGTTTGAGAATGGAATGAGATATCGCAATTCTGATTTCACCATCGTGTTCAGCGTACAAAAATCTTTAAAATGAGGTGTCACTTGTCAAACTTTTTCATTTTGGGAATTTATGGGTAATTTTCCCCCCCTAAAACTCCCCAAAACTCCCCCTTAGAGTGACCCGATTCTGCCCATCTTCGAACTTAGCCTGTCGATTGCCAAGACAGATTTTTCGTGCAAATTTGAACTTTTTATCTCAATTCTTTCGAGAGTTATCGTCTGGAATGACACATACATATATAAATATATAAATATATATATAAATATATAAATATATAAATATATAAATATATATATATATACATATAATTTTTGGTGTCTTTCGGCAGTGAATTCAGGATGGTCTGAAACGGATTTTGGTATAAAAATCTTTCGGAAATTCGAGTTTTAAAAATTTTGGACCGAGAACAATAGCTTCCTTTTCTTCGAAAATTCGCTAAAAGTATCCCGATACATTGCAAAAAAAAGTATCAAAAAGTATCGATACTTTTTCTTAAAAGTATCGATATTTTGAAGTATCGATACTTTTTATACATCCCTAGAGTATAATTTAATAATAATAATTTACTGATAATTTATAATTTGATAATTTACTGATTTATTATTGTCTTCGACATTGTTATCAAGTTTTAGTATTTAGGTATAGGTGGTAATATTGCTTAGTGCAACTCTTGTTGTGCGACACGCCTTTAGTACGCCTCATGCCCACAATACATATTAGTATGTATTGCATTATAGGCAGGACAATGCATATTAGTATGTATTGTATTATAGGCAGTATTTTATGAGTATAATTTATTATAATAATTTACTGATAATTTATAATTTGATATGAATTATTATTGTCTTCGACATTGTTAGCAAGTATTTAGGTATAGGTAATAGGTAGGTAATAGGTATAGGTAGGTAATAGGTATAGGTAATAGGTAGGTAATAGGTATAGGTAGGTAATAGGTATAGGTAATACTATTTTTCACCCCTTAGGGATGACTGACAGTACACAACTTTATTAATTTTGGTTCATGGTAACTAAGAAAAGTGACAAGTAAGGCGTAGGGCGGAGGGACAGCATTTTTTAAAATTGCATTTTCGGATTCTACATTCCTTGACACGTAAACCATCAAATTTTGAGCGGGGTTAACATTTCTTTCTTCATGCTTGAAAATAATATACCAAAGCTGGTTCAATGTCTGGTTTTGTGCCTCTTCTTCCACTGTTGTTGCTTAGGGATCCGCTTCTTGGAACCCCAAGTAGATGTGTGTGTGTGTGTGTGTGTGTGTGTGCATTGTTCAGTGCGCACAAGGGTTTAGACCAGTGTTTTTTCACATTTCCAAGTAGGTCACTCAGGTAGGTGCGTGAAGTTGCTCCCCACCCCAGCCAGCCCATTCTGGAGTCAGTTTTCAGTTTTCAGTTACTGTCCCACATCCTCTGCGGTAGGACTGTGGCAGTACTTTAAATTTAGTCGTTCAAAATTGGTCCAGTGAATTGCGGTTGTTGTTTTCCGGAGTGTTGTGGTTACGGGCGGTCGTATACAGCAGCGCGAGTGGATCCACTGGCCCCTTTCAGTTGATTCCGCCTGCAACAATCTTGGATCTTCCAGCACTCAAAGAAGGTATTATTTAACTAATATTATACATAGGTATTTTGAGAATAATATGTTGACACCCCCCCCCCCCCAGCCATTTCTATGTTTGTTTTATACCAGGAGAATCGTGAATCGCCCAGTGTACAATACATAGTCTTCCCTTTTGTTTTGCTTCCTCACTACCGAAGGTAGCGAAGCCTTGGATTCGAGAATGGAAAAATGAGAATTCTTGAAATATAATGGTCAAAATGGGTTAAAATTTGGAGGGTAGATGCGGGTTGGGTCACAGATGGTCCCACTCAAAATTCATTGAAAAAGTACTGTAACTTTCGTCTGCGCATGCGCAAACGTGAAATACATGAAACACCCATAACAACCGTAAATATCGTTGAAATGAGTTCAAACTTGGAGAGTCGATCAGGAATAATACTTTGGTAGTTCCAAATGAATTTCATTGGAATCGTAATGTATCTTTCGCCTGCACGAAAGTTTCGCAAACGCGAACATGATATATGAAATGTTGACCATTTCCTATGATATATGAAATTATATGAACATTTCATATGATATATGAAATGTTGACCATTTCCTTGTAACGCTTCCAACTACACGAAAAATAGTCGTAGAGAGCTGAAATTTTGATGGTACACTCGAGTTTGATCGCAGATGGTCCCGTTTCAAAATCATGGAAATCATTCCGTCTGCGCATGCGCAAACGTTAAATACATGAAACGCCCATAACTACCTTAAATAACGTTGAAATGAGTTCAGATTTGAAGGGTCGATCAGGAATAATACTTTGATAGTTCCATATCGACACCTGAGAGGAAGAAGGGCCAATCTGATTTTTTTTCAAAGGGCCAATCTATTTTTCCGGTTCAAGGACAAAAAGCGAAAAAAACCAGTCATGCAGCATGACTTAATGAGCGAATTTTCAAAGAAATATTCGAATTAATGGCTATGGTTTTGTTTTGCTTCGAACTCTCGTCTTCAATTAATACTTCTCACATTTTTCAATCTGACCACTCTAAGGGGGTGGGGGGGGGGGGGGGGGGGGGGGGGGTAAGAGTTTAAAGATTATCCTAGTTTTGGGTAATTTTTGCGCACTTTAAATGCTCTAATTTAAGAACGGATTTAGATATCTAAAATCCGATTTCACCATCGTGTTCAGCGTGCAAAAACCTTTAAAATGAGGGGCCACTTGTTAGAAAATAACATTTTGGGGATTTTTGGGTAATTTTTGCGCACTTTAAATGCTCTAATTTGAGAACGGATCAAGATATCTAAAATCCGATTCCACCATCGTGTTCAGCGTGCAAAAACCTTTAAAATGAGGGGTCACTTGTTGGAAAATAACATTTTGGGGATTTTTGGGTAATTTTTGCGCACTTTAAATGCGCCAAAACCCTCCTTAGAGTAGGCCAATTTCGCCCATCTTCGAACTTAGCCTTTCGATTGCCAAGATAGATTTTTTGTGCAAATTTGAGCTGTTTATCTCAATTCTATCGAGAGTTATCGTCTGGAGTGACACATATATAAATATATATATACATATAAAAAAGTGTTAAATTTCAGGAATCGTTTTAGAATGGTCTGAAACGGATTTCTATGAAGAAAATTTCCAAAAATTTATATTATTTAAATTTCGAAGCCATTGCAATAGCTTCATTTTCTTTGAAAATTCGCTAAAAGGGCCAAACGGTATAGAATTTTTAGATTGGCCCTTTTAACTTCCGTGACCGCCTCCTGGGACGCAAGTAAAAAGGGCCAATCTTCACAGTTGTCCAGTTGAAATAGTATAATTTGCATGTAATGTTGTGATTTATATTGCTAATAGGCCGTTTTCTGAGGTTCGCACATACGGGATTTGATATTGGTGATTTTCACAGAAACTTAGGGTTTCAAGTGAACTATGAAGTTGTTTACTCGGTTACTGCCCTCGTTTGTGATGTTCAGCGCGATGTGATCATATGAATTTCACTGGAATCGTACAGTAACTTTCGTCTGCGCATGCGTGAACATGAAAGTTGACCGTTTCCTTCTAACTCTTCTAACTACGCGAAAAATAGTCGTAGAGAGCTGAAATTTTGAGGTTACACGCGGGTTGGATCACAGACGGTCCCGTATCAAAATGAACCTAATACGTTCGTGATTCAAGTGAGGAAGCTATACTGCCTACTCGAATTGGCAGACGTTTTTGACTGAATAATTAGTAATCTGAATTTGTCCCTGATGCAATGGTGGTGCCATCTGTTGAAAAAAAAAAGTCTGCCAAGTTGGGTGGGCAGTATAGCTTCCTTATTATTTGTTGTACCATGGAAGTACAGAATCAGTTGTTACAAAAAAATTATCTGTCAAAATTATTGAATAGCAACAATTAGAGTAGTAATAAATTACCTATCATGCGTAATAGGATCGAACATTTCAACATTTTTTCGACATTTCATGTTCGCGCATGCGCAGACGAAAGTTACAGATTCCAATGAAATTCATATGGGACCATCAAAGTACTATTCCTGATCCACTCTCCAAGTTAGAACTCATTTGAACGGTATTTAAGGTGGTTATGGGCGTTTCAAGCTTATTGCACGTTTGGGCATGCGCAGACGAAAGTTACGGTACGATTTCGATGATTTTGATAAGGAACTATCTGCAATCCAACCCGCGTGTACCCTCAGAATTTGAGCGCTCTACGACTATTTTTTGGACAGTTAACAGTGTTACAAGGAAATAGTCAAAATTTCATGTTCGCGCATGCGCAGACGAAAGCTACTGTACGATTACAATGAAATTGGTATGGAACTATCGAAGTATCATTCCTGATCAACCCTCCAAGTTTGAACTCATTTCAACGATATTTAAGGTAGTTATGAGCGTTTCAATATTTCACGTTTGCGCATGCGCCGACGAAAGTTGAAGTACCTTTTTAACGATTTTTTTATGGGACCATCTGTGACCCAACCCGCACCTACCCTCCAAATTTCAGCCCATTTCGACCATTATTTCGGGTAGTTATGGGCGTTACAAGGAATTACCACAGACAGACAGACATCCACGGAACCAAAAAATGTTCCTTGATGTCTGAAACGCAAAATGGTAGTGGAAATTTTCATTTTGGAGGACATACTTTTTTTTTACTCAGTCACGAATCCAAAGCTTCCCTGCCTTCGGTAGTGGGAAGCAAAATTATTAACAAAATATGGTCGGATTGGCCTTAACAGGTATAAATTTATTTAATTTAATTGTCATTAGTAGAAAAAACAATCTTCTTCAGGTGTTGTGACATGCTCAAAAACTGTGTGTTTTATGGGTTCTAATTCTGACCAATGTCACTGTAGCGGGGGTGCTATATTGGCTTTTCATTCACAGCTGAATTTGTTTCTAGTGTGCAATATCCACAATAAATTAAAACGAGTACATAAAATGGAGATGGTGTCGATGTACCAGGTTTTATGTATTAATTTCTAGGTATTTTGTAAGGTAAACAGTCAAAATAATGGAGGGAGAGGGAATCAAAATATTTGTTTACTTATTCAATTCCAAATTATTACATCAAACGATGGCCATAACAATCCGGTTTACCTACGTCGCGTGCGATATTTCTGCGCATCATTCATCCCGTCAGAAAAACTGGTTCAATGTCGGCTTTTGTTTAGCTCATATCAACGGGTTCTTCCGGTAATCACCGTCCTTCGTTGATTTTGTTTTGGGCGTTCCATTTTCGCTCGGAGAACGGGGAGGAAAACGCTGTAGACGCTTCATTAGATTTGCCGTTTGGAGTCCTCCTGACTTTTGAGGGCGAGGACGACAGGATGCAGGGTAAAATCGGCAGGAGGTCGTCGTGGGTGAGTTCAGCTCCAGTTTTCCTGACACCTAAATTTATAGAGACGACATGGAATAATCAATCCGACCAGTGGCTAGCAATGCTGATCACCGAGAGAAACTATTTTGAAGAAAACCTGGTGATCAGCATTGCTAGGTACTGGTCGGATTGATCATTCCATGTTGACTCTATAAATTCCTGTCAAGGAGACTTCTCCTTCTGCTTCCACACTACCCAAGTTAGGGAAGCCTTGGAGTCGTGATTGAGTAAAAACGCTGCAAATCCCTGCACAACGGTTTATTATTTTGTACAGAACACCCTTCTGTTACAGATCACAGCTCTCTGTATAGATAACCCGTCTATATAATATAATATGTACTATTCTACACATATTATGCAGATCGCAGACCCTCCGTAGGTCAGTACCTAACCCAGTACTGGTTGCCAGGTACCTACCTAAATCACGAGTTAAATGTTGCTAAAATAATTCTGTCGTTGACAAACAGTAACTAAAATGGTAAAAAGAAGCGCAAATAATGAAGTTCTGAAGGAAAATTGTTGATGTGGAGTGCAATAGATGCCCCTTGAGTGTAGATCACTGTTTTCTGTGGTTAATACCTACCCTCGTGGTCAAGTATAATGAACCTTTGTGTAATAACTTTCCCATCAATAATACTTCAACGGTTGCTCAAGTTGAAAAAGTACCGATCAACTAAATCCAACCCGTTCTTGGTAGATGAACCGACGTGTAATAATTTACCGTTCTGTAATAATTTACCGTTGTGTAATAATTTGCCTTTGTATACCTAACAACAAAATCCAATAGCCCATCACTTATCAAATGAAATAATATCGCAGAACAACCAACTCGACTTCATACAGCCTTCCTTGATTATAATCAGGTGCTCCCTAGTGATGATATCCGGGCCGGATTTATACCGTTTGATTCACGATCGTGTTGACGAAGCTTTTTGGTGCACACGAACGGCTGGACGTACAATTCTCCGGGTGGTCTCAAAAAATTGTTTAGCTCAAGACAAATTCAATAACGTAAATGTCGTAGAAAAAACCATACCCTTCAATCGAAGGTTTTCGAGCTACGGCGTTCTCAAAATTTCAACCCCTATTTTTAGCCCCTTAGAGATGACTGACAGTAACGTCGAGCTTCGAGGACCAACTAGACCCCGAACGGAACCTATAACCCGAATTTCATCAATTTTGTTTCATGGTAACTAAGGAAAGTGGCCAGTACGGCGTTCGGCGGGCAGACAGAAATTTTGTTATTGCATTTTCGGATTCTGCATATATGTACCTTGAAACGTAAACCATCAAATTTTGAGGGGGAGGGGGTTAGAATTTATTTTTTTCATGCTCGATTCCAATGGTTCAGTATTGAAAATAATAAACCAAAAATTTCTGTCTATCCGCCGTACACCGTGCGCCGTACTGAGCTCTTTTCTTAGTTACCATGAAAAAAACGCTGCAAATCCCTGCACAACGGTTTATTATTTTGTATAGAATACCCTTCTGTTACAGATCACAGCTCTATGTATAGATAACCCGTCTATATAATATAATATGTACTATTCTATGCATATTATGTAGATCGCAGCCCCTCCGTAGGTTAGTGCCTAACCCCGTACTCGTTACTAGGTACCTACCTAAATCACGAGTTAAATGTTGCTAAAATAATTCTGCCGATGACAAACAGTACCTAACAAAAAGAAATACACATAATGAAGTTCTGAAAAGAAATTGTTGATGAGGAGTGAAAAAAGTTGCAAACGTACCTACCAACAAACTCCAGCCCCTTCTACGTAGATGGTATAATGAACCGTTGTGTAATAATTTACCGTTGAGTAATGATTTACCGTAGTAATACCTAATTTACCCATCAATAATACTTCAACGTTTGTTCAAGTTTCACTACCTACCAAAAAACTCCAAAAGAGCCATCATTTTTCAAATTAAATAATATCACAGAACAACCAACTCGACTTCATACTCCGCCAATATAATCAGGTGATCCCTACCAATGATTGGCCGTATTCACAAATTCCTATTGTGGGCGCGTCTCTGGTTACGAGATTTGGTTTGAATTGTATACAATTTCATTCACACTGGAGTCGAAAATGCCTGTTGGTGCAAACTTCGGGGCCTTACTGTGAACGAACGGCTGGACGTACGATGCTCCGGATGGTCTTAAAAAACTCGCAAGTTCAAGAAATATTTAAAACCGTAAAAATATTTACGTAAAAAAATGGTATAGGCGTTTTGAAAATTTCAACCCCTATTTTGAACCCCTTAGAGGTGACTCACAGTAACGTCGAGCTTCGAGGACCAACTAGACGCCGAACGGAACCTATAACCCGAATTTCATCAATTTTTTTTCATGGTAACTAAGAAAAGTGGCCCGTACGGCGTACGGCGTACGGCGTACGGCGTACGGCGGACAGACAGAAATATTTTTATTGCAGTTTTGGATTCTACATACCTTGAAACGTAAACCATCAAATTTTGAGGGGGGGTAAGAATTTTTTTTTTCATGCTCGATTCCAATGGTTCATTATTGAAAATAATAAACCAAAATTCTGTGTCAAAATTATTGAATAGCAATAATTAGAGTAGTAATAAATTACCTATCATGCGTAATAGGATCGAACATTTCGACATTTCATGTTCGCGCATGCGCAGACGAAATTTACAGTACGATTCCAATGAAATTCATATGGGACCATCAAAGTATACTATTCCTGATCCACTCTCCAAGTTAGAACTCATTTGAACGATATTTAAGGTGGTTATGGGCGTTTCAAGCTTATTGCACGTTTGGGCATGCGCAGACGAAAGTTACGGTACGATTTCGATGATTTTGATAAGGAACTATCTGCAATCCAACCCGCGTGTACCCTCAGAATTTGAGCGCTCTACGACTATTTTTTGGACAGTTAACAGTGTTACAAGGAAATAGTCAAAATTTCATGTTCGCGCATGCGCAGACGAAAGCTACTGTACGATTACAATGAAATTGGTATGGAACTATCGAAGTATCATTCCTGATCGACCCTCCAAGTTTGAACTCATTTCAACGATATTTAAGGTAGTTATGAGCGTTTCAATATTTCACGTTTGCGCATGCGCCGACGAAAGTTGAAGTACCTTTTTAACGATTTTTTTATGGGACCATCTGTGACCCAACCCGCACCTATCCTCCGAATTTCAGCCCATTTCGACCATTATTTCGGGTAGTTATGGGCGTTACAAGGAATTACCACAGACAGACAGACATCCACGGAACCAAAAAAACCAGTCATGCAGCATGACTTAATGAGCGAATTTTCAAAGAAATATTCGAATTAATGGCTATGGTTTTGAATAAAGGAAAACTTCTTCCTCCTACTGTTAGTACCTAAATTGAATAATTTGAAATAGATTTTTTCTTTCGTCTTCCTTCTAGTAATACGTGGGCCGGTACTTGTCTATCTATGAAGGTATCATAACAATTATATGTCAAATGGGAAATTCAAGGAGTTGTACTAATCGTTTGCCTCCCCCTTTTTTGCTTCGAACTCTCGTCTTCAATTAATACTTCTCACATTTTTCAATCTGACCACTCTAAGGGGGTGGGGTAAGAGTTTAAAGATTATCCTAGTTTTGGGTAATTTTTGCGCACTTTAAATGCTCTAATTTAAGAACGGATTTAGATATCTAAAATCCGATTTCACCATCGTGTTCAGCGTGCAAAAACCTTTAAAATGAGGGGTCACTTGTTAGAAAATAACATTTTGGGGATTTTTGGGTAATTTTGCGCACTTTAAATGCTCTAATTTGAGAACGGATCAAGATATCTAAAATCCGATTCCACCATCGTGTTCAGCGTGCAAAAACCTTTAAAATGAGGGGTCACTTGTTGGAAAATAACATTTTGGGGATTTTTGGGTAATTTTTGCGCACTTTAAATGCGCCAAAACCCTCCTTAGAGTAGGCCAATTTCGCCCATCTTCGAACTTAGCCTTTCGATTGCCAAGATAGATTTTTTTGTGCAAATTTGAGCTGTTTATCTCAATTCTATCGAGAGTTATCGTCTGGAGTGACACATATATATATAAATATATATATACATATAAAAAAGTGTTAAATTTCAGGAATCGTTTTAGAATGGTCTGAAACGGATTTCTATGAAGAAAATTTCCAAAAATTTATATTATTTAAATTTCGAAGCCATTGCAATAGCTTCATTTTCTTTGAAAATTCGCTAAAATGTTCCTTGATGTCTGAAACGCAAAATGGTAGTGGAAATTTTCATTTTGGAGGACATACTTTTTTTTACTCAGTCACGAATCCAAAGCTTCCCTGCCTTCGGTAGTGGGAAGCAAAATTATTAACAAAATATGGTCGGATTGGCCTTAACAGGTATAAATTTATTTAATTTAATTGTCATTAGTTGAAAACACAATCTTCTTCAGGTGTTGTGACATGCTCAAAAACTGTGTGTTTTAGGGGTTCTAATTCTGACCAATGTCACTGTAGCGGGGGTGCTATATTGGCTTTTCATTCACAGCTGAATTTGTTTCTAGTGTGCAATATCCACAATAAATTAAAACGAGTACATAAAATGGAGATGGTGTCGATGTACCAGGTTTTATGTATTAATTTCTAGGTATTTTGTAAGGTAAACAGTCAAAATAATGGAGGGAGAGGGAATCAAAATATTTGTTTACTTATTCAATTCCAAATTATTACATCAAACGATGGCCATAACAATCCGGTTTACCTACGTCGCGTGCGATATTTCTGCGCATCATTCATCCCGTCAGAAAAACTGGTTCAATGTCGGCTTTTGTTTAGCTCATATCAACGGGTTCTTCCGGTAATCACCGTCCTTCGTTGATTTTGTTTTGGGCGTTCCATTTTCGCTCGGAGAACGGGGAGGAAAACGCTGTAGACGCTTCATTAGATTTGCCGTTTGGAGTCCTCCTGACTTTTGAGGGCGAGGACGACAGGATGCAGGGTAAAATCGGCAGGAGGTCGTCGTGGGTGAGTTCAGCTCCAGTTTTCCTGACACCTAAATTTATAGAGACGACATGGAATAATCAATCCGACCAGTGGCTAGCAATGCTGATCACCGAGAGAAACTATTTTGAAGAAAACCTGGTGATCAGCATTGCTAGGTACTGGTCGGATTGATCATTCCATGTTGACTCTATAAATTCCTGTCAAGGAGACTTCTCCTTCTGCTTCCACACTACCCAAGTTAGGGAAGCCTTGGAGTCGTGATTGAGTAAAAACGCTGCAAATCCCTGCACAACGGTTTATTATTTTGTACAGAACACCCTTCTGTTGCAGATCACAACTCTCTGTACAGATAACCCGTCTATATAATATAATATGTACTATTCTATACATATTATGTGGATCGCAGACCCTCCGTAAGTCAGTACCTAACCCCGTACTGGTTACTAGGTACCTACCTAAATCACGAGTTAAATGTTGCTAAAATAATTCTGTCGTTGACAAACAGTAACTAAAATGGTAAAAAGAAGCGCAAATAATGAAGATCTGAAGGAAAATGTTGATGTGGAGTGAAATAGATGCCCATTCTGCGTAGATCACTGTTTTCTGTGGTTAATACCTACCCTCGTGGTCAAGTATAATGAACCTTTGTGTAATAACTTTCCCATCAATAATACTTCAACGGTTGCTCAAGTTGAAAAAGTACCGATCAACTAAATCCAACCCGTTCTTGGTAGATGAACCGACGTGTAATAATTTACCGTTCTGTAATAATTTACCGTTGTGTAATAATTTGCCGTTGTATACCTAACAACAAAATCCAATAGCCCATCACTTATCAAATGAAATAATATCGCAGAACAACCAACTCGACTTCATACAGCCATCCTTGACTATAATCATGTGCTCCCTAGTGATGATATCCGGGCCGGATTTATACCGTTTGATTCACGATCGTGTTGACGAAGCTTTTTGGTGCACACGAACGGCTGGACGTACAATTCTCCGGGTGGTCTCAAAAAATTGTTTAGCTCAAGACAAATTCAATAACGTAAATGTCGTAGAAAAAACCATACCCTTCAATCGAAGGTTTTCGAGCTACGGCGTTCTCAAAATTTCAACCCCTATTTTTAACCCCTTAGAGATGACTGACAGTAACGTCGAGCTTCGAGGACCAACTAGACCCCGAACGGAACCTATAACCCGAATTTCATCAATTTTGTTTCATGGTAACTAAGGAAAGTGGCCAGTACGGCGTTCGGCGGGCAGACAGAAATTTTGTTATTGCATTTTCGGATTCTACATACCTTGAAACGTAAACCATCAAATTTTGAGGGGGAGGGGGTTAGAATTTATTTTTTTCATGCTCGATTCCAATGGTTCAGTATTGAAAATAATAAACCAAAAATTTCTGTCTATCCGCCGTACACCGTGCGCCGTACTGAGCTCTTTTCTTAGTTACCATGAAAAAAAGTTGATGAAATTCGGGTTACTGTCGGTCATCTCTAAGGGGTGAAAAATAGGGGTTGAAATTTTGAGAACGCCGTAGCTCGAAGACTTTCGATAGAAGGGTATGGTTTTTTTAACTTTATTAAATTTGTCTTGAGCTAAACAATTTTTTGAGACCACCCGGAGCATTGTACGTCCAGCCGTTCGTTTGCACCAAAAAGCTTCGTCAACACGATCGTGAATCAAACGGTATAAATCCGGCCCGGATATCATCACTAGGGAGCACCTGATTATGATCAAGGATGGCTGTATGAAGTCGAGTTGGTTGTTCTGCGATATTATTTCATTTGACAAGTGATGGGCTTTTGGATTTTGTAGGTAGGTACTACTGAAACTTGAACAAACGTTGAAGTATTATTGATTCATTATACTTGACCACCAGGGTAGGTATGAACCACAGAAAACAGTGATCTACGCAGAATGGGCATCTATTTCACTCCACATCAACAATTTTCCTTCAGAACTTCATTATTTGCGTTTCTTTTTGCCATTTTAGTTACTGTTTGTCAACGACAGAATTATTTTAGCAACATTTAACTCGTGATTTAGATAGGTACCTGGTAACGAGTACGGGGTTAGGTACTAACCTACGGAGGGTCTGCGATCTGCATAATATGTGTAGAATAGTACATAATTATATAGACGGGTTATCTATACAGAGAGTTATGATCTGTAACAGGAGGGTATTCTGTACAAAATAATAAACCGTTGTGCAGGGATTTGCAGCGTTTTTTATATTCATTTCTTACTTTTTCCTATCTTCATTTCCATTCAACTGCATATCTACTTATATTCTTGAGCACAACTAGGTAATAGATCAAGGTAGATCGAGAGAACCCACTTAGTTGAACAACACATTTTACTACTTCATGATGAGTTAACTGGGAACATTGCTCGGTTATTAACATCAGTTCTTCGAGGAAAGATCATGGTCAGAGAGCATCGTTAAACATCGTAGCAGTTAGACCATAAAATCTTGGGTTTTTTAATTTCATGATCGATCTCCGATGAGATAGGCTCGCGAAATTATGTTCTTTTGCTCTTTACGACCACACCAACAAAAGGGAAATGCACAAAGAGCAAGGGCGCCCCTCCAAGCGAAACTGACAACTCACCGTAGTGTTGAAAGCCCAAGAGCAGTCGAAAGAAAAGGCTTTCGAGGTGCAGCAGAATTGACATTTAGCCGAGGGGGGAGATTGAGGCGAATGGCGTCGGCTTGGAGGGTATTAACCAGTTGACATTTGGCAGGAACAATCGCAGTGTGCGAAGCCCTCGCTGACAAAACGCCCCGGTAAACCCGCGAGTCACTCAGACATGTAAGAAGTGAAGCTGCATTTGAGGCATTTATGTACGTTTTATACGTGCGATGAGAATCTGAAGTGGGTTTATTACCCTCATCAAGGTACGAGTGTCATGGATGGGTTTATAACACGTTGTACGAGTATCAACGCCCTGGGTTGTGACTGTGGTGTAATCGAACCCCTGGCCCCGCCATACAAGTGATAAGGTAGGGCAGGTGAGGGCAAAGGCCTGCAATTTTCGGGTTTTTTGTCCATTGTGACCAACCAGGAGCAGATTTCCTCAAAATTGTACGTCTGAGTTTTAGGTAGGGATCTTACCTTTAACTACTGGAAACACCAATCACCTCCAATCGTTATCCACGGAGAAATTTGATTTTAGAAAAAAAGTCTGCCAATTCGAGTAGGCAGTACAACTCCCTCACTTGAATCACATGAACGTATAGAAAAGTTGGGTAGATTCGTTTTGATAAGGAACCATCTGCGATCCAACCCGCGTGCACCAACAAAATTTCAGCTCTCTACGACTATTTTTCGCGCAGTTAGAAGCGTTACAAGGAAACGGTCAACATTTCAGGTTAGCGCATGCGCAGACGAAAGTTACAGTACGATTCCGATGAAACCCATATGGAAATATCAAAGTATTATTCCTGATCGACCCTCCAAATGTAAACTCATTTCAACGCTATGTAGTTATGGGCGTTTAAAGTGTTTAACGTTTGCGCGTGCGCAGACGAAAGTTACAGTACTTTTCCAATGATTTTTGTATGAGACCATCTGTTACCCAACCCGTACCTACCCTCCAAATTTCAGCCGATCTCGATCATTATTTCGGGTAGTTATGGGCCTTACAAGGAATTACCACAGACAGACATGGAACCAAAAATGTTCCTTGATGTCTGAAACGCGAAATGGTAGTGGAAATTTAAATTTTGGAGGACATAATTTTTTTACTCAATCACGAATCCACAGCTTCCCTACCTTCGGTAGTGAGGAAGCAAAAAAAATTGCAGCGCTTTGCCCCATTAATCGGGCAAACCCCTGCAGTGCACAGCTTTGCCCCAATTAGATGGACATAGATAAGAAAAGGTACTATTATCAAAAACTCACAAAATATTGGTTTAATTTCATCTGAACTTGAACAGCAACGAACAAATTTGCAAATCGCAACTGGCCTTGGAGGTTATTTTAATTTCTCGAACATACCTGCCAATTGTTAGGTATTACCTACTCTTAGAACGTAATACACACCTGTTTAACAGAAGATAATAAACGATAAATAATGAAGTATTTTATTAACAATGTTATACAATGCCAAAACATGTTCCAGTACTAAATGTGGCAGTAATAGGGGTTGACATTTCCCGAAAGCGAAAACTCGAAAACTTGGCTTTTCAACGTTTTTAAATTGATCTCGAAGTTGAGAACTTTTTCCTCGCTATTCTTCTTTTCAATCTTTCATTTTCAATTTATTGTATTTCCACTTGGAGAGGGGAGGGTATTCTTTGTAGGGCCGAGCTAAGAGCATCTCCGAGTGCCTACGCCCACTTCCGGGCGAACAGTCCGTTGAATCCTAGGGATCCATATGTAACGAAATGTGTCTCTCGGTAAGTAATACAGCTAGGTCCCACCTCAGTCCTTCAGACTACGAGTGGAGTGGAAGGGTTACTGTAGACGATGGTGGCTAGCGTTCAATCGCTGGGTCCACCTTGCATGGTTACTGTACCTGTACTGGCCGGGTGATGAGAAGAATAAAACGGCACTTGAATGTAAGGAACGAATTTTATTAGAGAATCCTTCGCGGCCTCGATCGGAACTGCTCTCACGGGTTTTCGGAGGCCCGTTCCCCCCCTGCGGAGTGCGGCGGTGCTTACCTCAGCACTTCCTTCGGTACACCTCTCCCCCCTTTGGGAGAACCGGCTGTCCTCAGGCGGATCAGGAGATGCGTGAAGCAATCAAAATGCGCCAAGGGGTCCTGCATAGATGTGAGTCCCCTCTAGCATGATTAGAGCGATTGTTGGCATCTCCGAGGTATCTTGCTAGGTTCGCCTGGTTAATCCTCCCAGGAATTCCCGACTGTATAGGTGGTGCGCTGGAGAGGCTACTTGCGGATGATGAGTGGTGCTGGCAAGTGATCTTCGTTGGGGAGCTGGTAACTGGCCGTTCTGGATCTGGATGGTGTGTGCAGGGATATGTGTGTTCAAGGAGTTGAGTGCACGCACATGTGGAAGGGTGCACAAGTGGCTGAACACACATCATGTATGTGAGTACCCAGGTACAGCCAAGCGCACATGAAGATGAGTGTGCAGCGATTAGGACGCAGTGAGGCGAGCGCTCGTGCTGGTCCAACGAGGACTGATAGTTGGTTGCACCTCTTGGAAGTGCTGCTGAGGGCTGGCAATAGGAGATTGATCGGCCTGTACTGGCCGGGTGATGAGAAGAATAAAACGGCACTTGAATGTAAGGAACGAATTTTATTAGAGAATCCTTCGCGGCCTCGATCGGAACTGCTCTCTCACGGGTTTTCGGAGGCCCGTTCCCCCCCTGCGGAGTGCGGCGGTGCTTACCTCAGCACTTCCTTCGGTACATCTCTCCCCCCTTTGGGAGAACCGGCTGTCCTCAGGCGGATCAGGAGATGCGTGAAGCAATCAAAATGCGCCAAGGGGTCCTGCATAGATGTGAGTCCCCTCTAGCATGATTAGAGCGATTGTGGCATCTCCGAGGTATCTTGCTAGGTTCGTCTGGTTAATCCTCCCGACTGTATAGGTGGTGCGCTGGAGAGGCTACTTGCGGATGATGAGTGGTGCTGGCAAGTGATCTTCGTTGGGGAGCTGGTAACTGGCCGTTCTGGATCTGGATGGTGTGTGCAGGGATATGTGTGTTCAAGGAGTTGAGTGCACGCACATGTGGAAGGGTGCACAAGTGGCTGAACACACATCATGTATGTGAGTACCCAGGTACAGCCAAGCGCACATGAAGATGAGTGTGCAGCGATTAGGACGCAGTGAGGCGAGCGCTCGTGCTGGTCCAACGAGGACTGATAGTTGGTTGCACCTCTTGGAAGTGCTGCTGAGGGCTGGCAATAGGAGATTGATCGGCCTGTACTGGCCGGGTGATGAGAAGAATAAAACGGCACTTGAATGTAAGGAACGAATTTTATTAGAGAATCCTTCGCGGCCTCGATCGGAACTGCTCTCTCACGGGTTTTCGGAGGCCCGTTCCCCCCCTGCGGAGTGCGGCGGTGCTTACCTCAGCACTTCCTTCGGTACATCACGCTGTCTCGCAGTACCTTCTTCTTTAATCTGCGTCCAACAAAGGGCGCTGGTCCGGCAATTGCTGCTACTTCCGGGTTTATGTGACCTTCAGCACGGATACGGAGTGTTGAGTACCGATTTTTTATGGCCTCATCAGAACTTTTTGAGAACGCCCGGAGCATTGTACGTCCAGCTGTTCGTTTGCACCGAAAATCTTCGTCAGCATGATCGTGAATGAAACGGTATTCATCCAGGCCAGATAAAACATCGGTGGGGAACACCTGATTATAATCACGCATGGCTGTAGGAAATCGAGTTGGTTGTTCTAAGATATTATTTCATTCTAAGAATGACGATTATTTTGGATTTTGTTGATAGGTACCTACTTCTTAATATGCACAAACGTCATGCTCCATGAATAACAACAAATAATTAATGACAGAGATCTTGATTCCACCGCATATTTATGAAATGTGACTGCCCGGCTAGCTCCAGTACTTGATTTAAGGCTTTCCTGGGGCCCGAGGGTAGGTACTGACCACAGAAAACATTGATCTATGCAGAAGGGGCATCTATGCAGGTAAATAATAAACCGTTGTGTAATAATTTGCTTCGTTTTGTATTAAATTTTCGGATTCTACATACCTTGAAACGGAAACCATCAAATTTTGAGGGGGGTGGGGTAGTTTTCTTTCAATGCTCGATTCCAAAGGTTCATTATTGGAATTAATAAACCAAAAAGATATCATAATCGAGGACCTCGATTTGAGTATACCTAAACGAAAATACCTAATAAACCTTGACTTAGGGAGAAAAAACAAAATAGCTGTCTTTAAATATGAACAATTTAAGAAAAACATGTAGACAAAACTTTTGACAACCTTGCCATGTTCAACATAATGATTTTTAAGCGTATGTACCTATTTTGGGAAGCCAAACTTCATAGTATTAATAATGTTAGCTACTGGTTGGAAGTTGGCCTTCTGTTCCTCATCTGAGGGTCTTCCCCTGAAATTTTATGTATAAAAAAATTGTTATGTTACAACCTTTAGGGAATTTTCATTATTTATTTTCACGTCAGAATGGTCCTTTGGAAGTACCCTTAGAAAAGGTACTTCTTTTCAAGAAAAGAAGTACCTTTAGGCGCCGTCTGACGGACGGTAGGACCACGGATTGAAAAGCAGTAGGTATCTGTCGTGGTATCCTCCCAGAACCACTCCCTGTAAACTTGAGATCTCACAAATAAACTCAGAAGTGGGGACGGAAGACGCAGGAGCACGGAGGAACCTATTGGGGATCCCCACTATCCTCCACTAGCTGGAGGATGGAGGGAGATAGCCCTCAGGGCTATAAAAGCTCGCCTCCTTCGCCTTTCTAGCCATTCTACGCTTCCTCTAGTCGCTGACTACTCTCTCTCCTCCTTACCTCATCTCTCTCTCCTTAACTTAAAAGATCCTGGATTTGCGATTTGGTGACATCCTCTATGTTGGAACCAACCAGGCAAACAAGCCCTAAAAGATCCCGGAATTGGTGACAGTTGGTGTTGGAACCAACCGGACACGCTCCCGAAAAGATCCCAGATATCATGGTGACATCCTCCGTGTTGAAACCAAGCTGGGCATAACCTAACGCCTCCAGTAGTGAATGCACGCTACCAACCATTCACTACAGTATCTAAGTACCGTTGTTCCAAAAGATGGGCTTCTGGTCCCTCTAGGTATGTTCGCTCTATTTGATGTTCTCCATGTAGTACAAGAGTGTACAAAATGCTTGAATGATGTGTGGTCAGGTCTAAATAATTTAAAATAACAACTACAATAAATTATTATATTTCTAATAAATTATTATAAGGAGTAAGTAAACTTAACTTTCGTACATTCCATTAACGTTGCATGTTCTTCCACAGCCCTGTGTAATGGGCTATTTGCATGGGTCAGAAAAGCGGTTTATGTTATTTTTTAAATGAAAGTAGATCCCATCCTGAGAATCAAACCGCACGCTCCTACGATAAGTAGGTAGCTCTTGTTCTATGATTTTTCAAAAATTCCAGAGGTTCCTATGTCATTGCAACTCTCTCGCCTGCCAACTGTGACTAGAAACCTCTTGAAAATTTGAAAAATCATAGAAAAAGAACTGCTTATCTTAGGAGCGTGCGGTTGGTGTCAAACTCTCAGAATGGAATCTACTTCCATTAAAAAAATGAAATAAAATAAATAAATACGTGCAAATAGCTCTTTAGTACCTACTCACTTTCTGTATTGAAGACCCTTCTGCATAGATCACTCCTCTGACACTGTTTATCGTCATGATTTTTATGATAATGAAACATATTTGCGATTACAACTTATGTTTTTTTCGGTAAAGTAGGTTCTCCATTATGCGGATGATGATTAGCCCTTCCTTCACAAGACGAAACTGAGGATGTTCCTGTAGATTTTTTTTTTCGTAGGACGGTGAGGAAATTTTTGAGGTCTATAGGTGGGATTTCGACCTCGTAAGACGACTGCACCTCCAGGTTATGTGGGACTCAAACCGCACCGAAACCTCACCTTTCTTTTCCCACGTTGGAACTCAGCCTGGACGAGTCCTAAGGAGATCTCTTCAGTCTCAGTCCTGTCGGTCCGCACCCTCTGTTCTTGGCCGCTCTCGTTCGAGCTGCATCTTCTTCTTCAGGATCTTTTCCACACATTCTGCCACGTGATTCCATTGCTGCTCGCTTTGAAGCATCAGGGCGACAACCGTTTCTGGTGTCAAGCCAGCTGCTGAAACTCCCGATTCTTCCGGTATACAAGTCCGTTCTACTGTGCATTGCGTACACCTGAAGAATGTATGATGCACATCATCTTCCTCCTGACAGCTGCGACACGTTGGAACACTTACCTTTCCCATCCTGTGCAGGTAGCTATAGAATAAGCCGTGCCCTGAGAAGAACTGAGGTCCTGTGGATACTAATTGCATACTGTTGTTTGTCGAGCTCGAGTAATACATCATCCATGTATCGATCGATCATCGGCACAGAAGCCTGGATAATGGCCTGGATGCCATTATCCAGGTTGTTGTAAACATGATTCGTGTGGATTATACTCATATATCAATCGAATCATAGACGCCGCGATGAAATGAGGGTTACCAGTGAAATCTCTATTTCGACGCCTTGAACTCACCAAAACGTACCTTGAGGCAACCTCAGATATCTCCATTAAGTAGTAGGAGGAGACCTTAGCGGCAAAAATAGGCTTTCCAGGTCCATAGTCCGAAAGTGCGGCTCATTTCATCCCGTGAATTCATCCTTGTGGTTAATGTGATTGCCGTGACTCTAACTTTGCTCTCATCAACTGTCTCACCTTGAGTAAGATAGTCGAAGATCCAACAGATGAACGGCCTGTACTACGGAGCTGTCGGTTGAACGAAGCCCGATCCACCTCAAAGGCGAACCATAAACATTACGGATAAGTTCATGTGAAACCTCATCGAACGGTTCATTGGAACGATTATGCACCTTCAGGAGGAATCCGTCTTCAGACCGTCGAAAGAATACTCTTTGTGGGAAGTCAGTAGTATAAACTTGATGACGTTTCAAAAAACATGAAATGTGCATTACAAGTCAATTATTAGGCAGGTAGTTAGTAGTGAAGCAGAACAGAGTTATTGAAACATTGTCTATTTCCACTAACACACGAAAAAAATGCTGCAAAGTCCTTGTCACACGGGTTTATTATTCTATTGCACAACCTACACATCTTTTTTCTTTCATGTGCAATAACTGAACTAGCTATTTTTGATGGTTTCCTCCAATTTTGGCCCCCAAAAACGCTAATTGGGTTCCAATTTCCCCCCCCCCCCAAGTTTTTGGAATACAACCTGAATGCAACCTCCATTCTTCACTCTTCGGTCAAAATCAACTAAATATTCGGTCTTCTCGCCCTTAAAAAAACATGGAAAATGATACCTCACAAGCTCATGCTCACTAAAACCTCAAAAATCCCTCGAAAACCCCTATTTTTACACCCATGTTTTCCCCATAACAACCCTGGGTGTATTCCAATCGGGCTGCCGAGCTTTGGAACACAACTAGGACCCAAATGTGTTCCCAAACGGGGACCCAAACTGTGTGCGGAAGAACGACGATTTTAGACCAAATTTTAACGTAAATTTAAGGCTGAAACTTCGCCAGAACCTCGATTTTTCACTTGTTATTCAAAATCGACCTTATATTCGGTGTCTTTGTTCTAAAAAACATGGAAAACGATACCTCACAATCTCATTTTACTAAAACACAAAAACCGCAATTTTTCAACCATAACACCCCTGGGTATACTCCGATCTGGCTGCAAAGTTTCGGGACACAACCGAAATTGAAGTAGATATGGGTGATACGGCGGACGGACATCGCATGTTTGGAATCTACGCACCTTGAAACGTAAAAGAAAAACATTTGAGGGGGTGTTATAAAAATTTTTTGCTGAGCGAATACATAAGTGCATTATCCACAGAATAATAAACCAAAACGAGAAAAATACACTTTTATACCGGTTTCGGTGACAATCCATCGTCAGTAACAAACAATAACCAGTTATTATTTTTTTGTTAGTGACGATAGTTTCATCACCGAAACCGGTATAACAGTGTATTTTTCGCGTTTTTTCGTGTATCACTGGAAATATACAACCTTTCATTAACTCCATTTTTCTTTGACACGACTTTCCACGAGTTCATCGCGTGTGATTTAGTTCGTAGTTGGTAGTGTTGGGGGTTCAATCCAGTGATTGTGATTATTATCGTTTGATGTTAACAGGTGTCTCACTATTAGCTCGTAGTAAATCTACATAAATATTCTTAACAAGTACTTGGGTAATTATTGTTGATGGCTTGTCAAAATCCTTGTTGGTTCCACGTGGTGAAGCCACCATTAAGAGGCACAACACGTATGTTGTACCGCGTCAAGGATATTGGATACTTACGCTTGGTCGAACCACCAGTGTATCAGCTTCCAACCTCCCAGTTTCAACTTCTATTTGACAGGTTTTGCGGTCCCCTCTACCAGGGGCCTTGCGCCCCTAAGGCCACTTGGGCCACTGCCCCCGCACCCAAAAACACTAGGAGTAAAAAAGAGCAACCATTGTTCAGTTGGTATTTGAATTTACCTCCGTACACTGTACCTACCTAGCATTTTTCACAAAGTTCAACAGCGGCTCGACAGATTTCTCTGGCTTTGGAATGGAAATTCTATGGATATTCAAAATTGTAGTAGAGCATCCATGGTGTGCTCCACAGACCAAGCATGTTATCGGAATAAAGTGACAGTAATCGATGTCCTGCAATCGAAATCGAAACCTAGGCTCCTGAAACTGGCAGGTAGGTCCTGGGTCCTGGGACCTAGTGTCGCCATGGCAACTAAGAAAAGTGGCCCACCCGCGCATGCTCAGTCGAGTAAAAATGTTGTGCGCCACGCCCACTTTGGGCCCCGTCCCCAAAATCTGATTTCTACTCTAAAATTGTTCGTTTTCACAATCGATTCGATCCCTTTGATTCAATTAATTTGTTGCTGTTGTTGTTTTCTTCTTGTGCATTCGATTCCATTTGTCATCTTGATACAAGATGCTTCTTCGTCTTCTGATTTGTGTTTGTTATCTCGTGAATTATATTCGCTTTCTCTGTTGAGTCAGTTTTTAATTTTTTGCGTCAAATTGTGCCCGTTTTGCGTTCGGTCCGGTTCTTATGACAGATTTTTATTTGTGGTACATACGTGCATTTTGTCCTGTTTGCTGTTTGTGGTCTTTTGGATTGATCAGCGTCCTAACACACAGATAACTACCTAGCTTTAAGTCAATAGCTTCTCCATTCAAGTAGGCATTCAAGTACGGGTCATTATTTTGTTACCTATACATTAGTTTGCTATGTTTTTATAACACATGAATTCGCTGGCTAATTTGCAGTGGAAATTGTTGACGTTTTCGTACTTCGATAGAGTGTTGATTAAAAGAGATAAGCTTTGCTGAATATCACTCAATCAGTAAATAAGGGAAGGGTGTTGTTGCCTTGGGGTATTTTGCTGACAAATCTGTTGGTTTTGTGTTCTGGTTTGGTGCCCCACCGTTTTCAGAGCCCGCGCACCGCTACTGCCCTCTGCATCGGAAACCACAGGGATTTATTCACAAAACCTACAAAATAGTCGATGGGGGGGGGGGGGGGGGTTTCTACCAACCGGCAAGGCAACAAGTCAGCTTTTGTAAACAGAGCGATAACCCCGATTACTCCATACATCCTTCCCCTCATCGAGAAGAGCTTTTGTGATTTTTTCGTGTGGGTTTTTCTTTTTCTTTTTTTTTTACCACAGCACAATACAGCTCTAGCTCTTCGAACAAACCAAGAGTCAGGCAATTTTGTTTTGAGCTCGCCGAGAGGAAAAAGAATAGTTGGAGCGATGGACCAATCCAATCGATTAACCACACTCCGTTTTTTTTGTCGACGCATCCTGTCGTTCATCCACCTAGTTTTCACTGCGGTGATCTTTTATTCTGTTGGTTCCGCGGGCGTTTGTTCGGTCCTCAGCAGAAGTTAAGTTCGACAGAAGTGTCGAGCCATGCGTGGCGACGTTCCGATGTTTAGAGGAAAGGACGACCCCGCACTAATCATATTTTATGGAATCCTCCGATGAAATAAGCTGTAACTCAGGGAAATGATGCTTAGTTCTTGTCTTTCCAAACAAAAGTCTCAATGGGCAGAAATTTCCACATGCCCACATCAGGGATTTACGTTACGAGACAAACTGCGAATCAAGAAATGGCAATGGAACTTGTTGCTTTGCTTCCTCACTACCAAAGGTAGGGAAGCCTTGGATTCGTGATTGAGAAAAAAAAGTATGTCCTCCAAAATGAAAATTTCCACTTCCATTTTGCGTTTCAGACATCGAGGAACATTTTTGGTTCCGTGTCTGTCTGTGGTCAATTCCTTGTAACGCCCATAACTACCCGAAATAATGGTTGAAATGGACTGAAATTCGGAGAATAGGTGCGGGTTGGGTCACAGATGGTCCCATACCAAAATCATTGAAAAAGCACCGTAACTTTCGTCTGCGCGTGCGCGAACATGAAATACTTGAAACGCCCATAACTACCTCAAATATCGTTGAAATGAGTTCAGATGTGGATGATCGATCAGGAATATACTTTGATAGTTCCATATGAATTTCATTGGAATCGTACCGTAACTTTCGCCTGCGCATGCGCTAACATGAAGTGTTGACCTTTCATTTGTAACGCTTCTAACTACGCGAAAAATAGTCGTAGAGAGCTGAAATTTTGAGGGTACAAGCGGGTTGGATCGCAAATGGTCCCGTATCAAAACGAACCTACCTAACTGTTTTATACGTTCATGTGATTGAAGTGAGGAAGCTATACTGCCTACTCGAATTGGCAGATGTTTTTTCTCTAGTTTTATTTGATGAACAAACCATAATACAGCATGAATACTAATCCAGTTCATCAGTAGGTATATGCGTCCATAATATTGGTCATTATCGAAGATTAACAGTGATTGATTACGATTAATTTGTAGGTGTAGGTGGCACTGCACTTGGAGAGCTACCACCAAATGATTTTTTCCAAGAAGCTCCCATGTACAGAGCTATATACTCTTTTATAAATAATATTAACGTAAACATTCAAGTATTTCAACTTCAGCGAGCTATAAGAAACCTTTATTTTTATTTTATTACATTTTTTATTTTACATTTTGTAAACGAAATTATTTTAATAAGATTTGTAAAAATCTATTCTGAATAAAGCTTTTTCATGGCTACGGCTGCTGGCTAATCCCAAATGAAAAAACAAAATCCGATTAATGATCACGGGAAATGGAACATGTTGTTTTATCTCCAGTTTTATTGATAAAAACTAATACAGCATGAAAACTGATCCAGTTCATCAGTATATTATTATATCTGTCTACAGTACTAGTTAGATTAACGGTGATTAATTCCGATTAACAACGATCTTGAGTACGCTATAATAATAAAGCTCGTATACATGAACAGAAAATCTATAGCTGCAAACGTAATTCGTCCTCAGTAGAAATTAAGTTCGCTAGAAGTGTCGAGCCATGTTTGGCGACGTTCTATGTTTATAGGAAAGGACTCCGCACTAATCATATGGAATCTGCCCCCCCCCCCCCCCATGAAATTAACTCGGTGTAATGATATCTTTCTAAACAAAAGTCTCAATGGGCTGAATTTCCCATAGATGTGCACTCATTAGCGGACTACAAGCCAAACCACGAATCAAGAGTTGTTGTTTCTCCAGTTTTATAAATTGATAAAATTTCTATTTGATGAAATACGGGTAAGTATAATTCAGCTGTTAACATAATACAGTACAGTTCATCCATGAGTAGATAATATAATAAGAGAGAGCTGGCCACAACACACCACCTGCCTTAGCCAAGAGGCAGGACTTGATGATTAAATGTCGATGAAGGTTTGAGTCCACCAGCAGGACCTACGAGACCAAGGCCAGACATCGGGGGAGGATCGAGGCTGGTGACTCATGCTAGAGGACGCAGCCGAAGCCATAAGAATCCATAGAAAATGCATAGAGGCAAGCGGTTTTCGCTCGCTAATTATCAATTCCCTAAAGACCAGTTGAAAATACTACTTTGCAAATTTTACTGTGATGTTATTATAGGTCACTTGTCGTGGTATCCTCCCAGAACCACTTCCTGTATATTTACTCTTAAAGATCTCGCAATTAAACCAGGGAACGGAGTGGCAGACGCAGGCGACCTGAAGGACCTGGTGGGGATCCCCACCATGGTGGACCCTGGGACTATCTCCCTCCATCCTCCACTAGTTTGGAGGATGGAGGGAGATAGTCCCAGGGACTATAAAAACTCGACTCCTTCGCCTTCCAACTCATTCTAGACTCTCGTTAAGTCGCTGACTTATCCCTCTCACCTCGCACCTCCTCTCTCCTTCTCATAAAAGATCCCAGAGTGGTGTGTACCTTCTAGGTCGTAACCACTGGGTAAACTTCCATGCTCCATAAAAGATCCCAGAGTGGTGTGTGCCTTCTAGGTCGTAACCACTGGGCATATTCCTCCTAACGTCTCAGTGGTGGACACCCTTTGGGTGATAACCAGGGGCGTTAGGTCCTCCTGACGCTTCAGTGGTGGACACCTTCTAGGTTCTAGGTGGTAACCAGGGGCGTCGGGTACACTACCTCTTCCTACCTCGCCCCTCACCTATGCATCCACCACGTCACTGTTTGTGGCTAAGGCAAAAAAAGTAATTTTTTTAGGTCCAAGAGTTGGAAAATACGAAAAAAGACTAGTGTTGTATAAATATAAATTCTCTCTCGCGAGGTGGTTTGATGAAAATGTGGTAGATGCGGTTGCATATACCTACATTGCCATGAATAAAATTGTAAGTAATATTTCGTTTGAGGAGGAATTCTTATATGGTAGAAAAACAAAAATTGACCCTCACAGAAACTGCAATGAACTGCCTCAGCTTTGACGAACTCGTCGACCAAGATCAATGCGACATGGAACGCAGCTACCTCATAGCCACATAACATAATAGTCTCAGTAACTGCCAACATATTATTAAATAATTATTCTAGAAAGAAAAATGATGTGCTGCCACAAAAGACATAAAATTCAAGAAAAGTGAACACCCTTCCTGCTTAGGTTCCCCCATTCACACTCTCCATTAACACATTCAGTGCGGAACAATGATGAGAAGTCGTCCAACCAACCTGATTTGAGTTCTTGCGGTTAATCACATCATCTAGGATTGTAGATGTAGGAAAATGCGTTCTTAGATGTCAAAATATCATAGTTTCGTAATTAGAGCGCAATTTACCTCCGTCCCGGACCTGGACAGAACAACTAAAACTTGTTGGACAACAACAGGTGTTGTTCAAATGGGGCTCCCTGATCCACCAACCTCTATCGCGGTGGAATTTTCTGTGAGTAAACTCCTTTTTTGGAGTCTCGCATTCACTGGAGGAAGACATGAAGAACCACCTGCACTTGTGAAGATACAGGAACAAACTAAAAAGGTACACAACATGGCACAGGACGACAGAAAACGTGAGGGTGAACTTTGAACCCGAATATCTCGAAACTTTTATACATATAGTAAACACTAGCATGACCGCTCGCTTCGCTCGCTATCCGAGATTCGCTGTACGCAGTATCGTACTTAATTCCGACGTTGCACAACTTGGGAGCCTACTGGATATTCGTGCCAAATTTGGTCGATATCCGTCGAGCCATTCAGGAGTTGACCATGGTCGACCATATTTCCGCTATGGTCAGGGAATTAAAAATGTGCCAACGTTCAGCTTGGGAGGCTACCGGATATTGGTGCCAAATTTGGTCGATATCCGTTGAGCAATTCGGGATTCGACCATGGAGGGGCCCATGGATGCGCTATGGTCGACCGCGGGGTAGTCCGAAGGGTCGATCGTAGGTAGAATTTCACGTAGATTACGAATACGCGATAAAAAATAGGGGTTACCATTTCAATTAACGAAGTTGACCATGGTCGACCATAGTTCCGCTATGGTGAGGGAATTAAAAATGCGACGTTGCACAACTTGGGAGCCTACTGGATATTCATGCCAAATTTGGTCCATATCCGTCAAGCAATTCAGGAGTTGACCATGGTCGACCATATTTCCGCTATGGTGAAGGGGACCGAAAAATTCCGACGTTGCACAACTTGGGAGCCTACTGGATATTCGTGCCAAATTTGGTCGATATCCGTCGAGCCATTCAGGAGTTGACCATGGTCGACCATAGTTCCGCTATGGTCAGGGAATTAAAAATGCGACGTTGCACAACTTGGGAGCCTACCGGATATTCGTGCCAAATTTGGTCGATATCCGTTGAGCAATTCGGGATTCGACCATGGAGGGGCCCATGGATGCGCTATGGTCGACCGCGGGGGTAGTCCGAAGGGTCGATCGTAGATAGAATTTCACGTAGATTACGAATACGCGATAAAAAATAGGGGTTACCATTTCAATTAACGAAGTTGACCATGGTCGACCATAGTTCCGCTATGGTCAGGGAATTAAAAAGGCGACGTTGCACAACTTGGGAGCCTACTGGATATTCGTGCCAAATTTGGTCGATATCCGTCAAGCCATTCAGGAGTTGACCATGGTCGACCATATTTCCGCTATGGTCAGGGAGTTAAAAATGCGCCTACGTTCAACCTGGGAGGCTACCGGATATTGGTGCCAAATTTGGTCGATATCCGTTGAGCCGTTTGGCCGTGAAAAGCCATTCGGGATTCGACCATGGAGGGGCCCATGGATGCGCTATGGTCGACCGCGGGGGTAGCAGAACGGTCGATCGTACACAGAATTTCACGTAGATTATGAATAGGCGATAAAAAATCGGGGTTACCGATCAAATAACGAAGTTGACCATGGTCGACCATAGTTCCGTTATGGTCAGGGAATCGAAAATGCGCCTACGTTCGACTTGGGAGGCTACCGGATATTGGTGCCAAATTTGGTCGATATCCGTCGAGCCGTTTGGCCGTGAAAAGCAATTCGGGATTCGACCATGGAGGGGCCCATGGATGCGCTATGGTCGACCGCGGGGGTAGTCCGAAGGGTCGATCGTAGATAGAATTTCACGTAGATTACGAATACGCGATAAAAAATAGGGGTTACCATTTCAATTAACGAAGTTGACCATGGTCGACCATAGTTCCGCTATGGTCAGGGAATTAAAAATGCGACGTTGCACAACTTGGGAGCCTACTGGATATTCGTGCCAAATTTGGTCGATATCCGTCGAGCCGTTTGGCCGTGCATAGAAGGACAGACAGACAGACAGACAGACTCACAGACAGAGATTCGTTTTTATAATATAGTAGAGATTGAAACTGAGGATATGTTTACCCTTCAGAGATCTTCTTCACATGAAAAACCCGACGATAGGAGCAGTGCGGGAACCTTGCACAGCCCGAATACTTCACAATAGAAGGTGGCTCGGATCCGGGACGGCCGCATGGCTGGCGAATACGCTGGCGTCCCGGATCCGGGACAGCCGCACTGAATGTGTTAATCGAATATTCGATTCATTGAATATATTGTAATTAGTTAGTAGGTATTAATATTATTCTTGTAAATATGTTTCTTCCTGTAAATAATCTTGTAAATAGTCTTAGTCTTTCAAATGTTTCTTCTACTGAATTAAAAAGTTTTAGAATCGTATCTATTGTTGAATGCATTCACCTTGTACCTCACTGTGTTTTTTTTATTTAACTTTCTGAAACAATTTTTTTTTGGCAATTTAATAGGTTAGGAGACAGAAAAGATATCCCAGATTCAGATAATGAAGGTCCGATTGAGAAAAAATTATTAGGAAGCTCATAATCAGCTATTTATTCGGCGAGGAGCACGCCTCTCAATGCATTTTCAATGGGAAAGGGGCTGGGAACTCGGTCCTCTAGAATGTCCGGCCTTGGTCTCGTAGGTCCCGCCACCAGCCGAAGTAAACCTTTTTCGCTAAGTCCCAGTGACGGGAAAATGTAGCATCCCGGGTCGTGGACTCGAACCTTCGAACCAGGCCCTGCAACAGCTGGCAGTTGGTGTGTTGCGGGTTTTGCATAACCTCCACATTGCAGGGAGATTACTACGCTCTCTCATCTACTTCAGTGCTCCACCTTACCATAATACTGGTCTTTAACGAAGATTAACGGTGATTAATTCGAATAACGATCACGGGACCTGTTGGTTTTTCTCCTGTTTTATTTGATTAAGCTGTATTTGATGGAGTTAATGTAATATAGCAGTAATATTTAATAATAGTTAATTTAATAATAGTTTAGTAATTTAATAATAGTTATTTAATATGTAACCAATCCAGTTCATTGCTGGCTTCTGTGTCATTCTTTCCTTTTTCTGCGATTCTTGAATGCTTTCAGTTTTTTATTTATATTTTGTTAGTATTTGCATCAATTCATTCATTTTATTCAAATATTCGTGCTATTGTGTGAAAATATGATACAGCGAGAAACCATACACCACTTTTAGTAAAATTATATAATTTTTTCGTGATTTTAGCAATTTTTACCGATTTTTGACTCTTATAAAGTCAAATCTGACCCACTCATTTTTTTAGAAAATTTTTTTTATCATCGAAATAATCCCTTCGTCGTGACTCACCATGCCACAACGTCAGGTGAATTAATATTGATTTTAGCGCTTGATACAAATTTTCGACCCCCAAAAATCCAATTCTGACAACAAGTTCCCCTCCATACCACTTTCAGTGATTTTATATAATTTGTTCGCGATTTTAGCAGTTTTTACCGATTTTTGACCCCTAAAAACTCAAATTTGACCCCCTTAGAATAAAAATAATTGCTCATCTTCGAACTCATCCTTTTTTCTGGCAGTATGAACTTTGGCGAAATACGGCATTTTTATCATGTACTCAAGGAAAGATATCTGATTGAAAATAGTAAACCAACAATTTGCCTATTATAAGAGCACCAGTTCTCCCCGCGATGGCCAACTGCAACAACTCGCAATCCGACTTAGTTGATACACATTGAGTTTTTGATTCTCGCCAACAGGATTGAGGACATGTCCTAGAAGTTTTCCATCCAAAAAGCTGCTGTCCATTTTTCGACGTTCGGAAAGTTTTTAGCCTGACCCCTTCGATTGTTAAGGCCTATAATAATGTTAAGGCAACTCTAAACCTAAACAATGTTAGCACTAACGGTAAAACGACCGAAATTCTTTCACGACGGTTTATTAATATTAGGCTCGTATAGATGATACCTCGTCAATCTTCTCGTAGATCACTGTTCTGACGCCTTCTATTGTCGCGAGAGCTCGCTATTGTTTGGCAATATCTGGCTATTGTCATACGTGAAATACTCTAGCGGTAAACACTGATATCTCCTTCTCACCTTGTTCGATTTCGCTCCAATTTGAGAAGTGCCTGCCTTGTATAGCCAATGAGGCCCATATCAACTTGGTTACGTCCACAGCTGAGGTTTCATCGATGCTCGCATGGTTGTTCAATTATTTAATCGATATCGGTACATCAACGCGATATATCGAGGTTTGAAAGCCCATCCAGTCGGTAGAGTTGTTTTTCCAGCTGACCTCATCACCGTCTGTTACCTCACGAACACTTTAAAATTTCATTTCCACTTAAGAACCTCGATCACCGGAACTGGGTGATTTGTATAGCATGGAACAATGAGGAGGAGACAGCCAGTGTAATGACAAATGACAAAAACCACTCGGCAATGTATCCGTGTGATGAGGGCCGTCATGGGCTGGTGAGAATCGCGCGCATGAGCCTATTTATTATTTCCTTTCCCGTCTTGAAGGAAATAACAACACTTATCACTGAGGTAAACGGTGTCCTCTGGTGAAGGCAAACACTGCAATACGACTAATTATTACACAACGGTTTATTATTTACCTGTATAGATGCCCCTTCTGCGTAGATCACAGTTTTCTGTGGTCAATACCTGCCCTCGTGCTCCTCCCCAGGAAAGCCCTAAATCACTTATCGGTACCGGCCCGGGAATTACATTTTCATAAGAATGCGAGGGAATCAATAATTCATTAATTAATTATTTGTTGTTATCATGAAGCATAAGGTAAAATTATAAACCGTTGTTTAATAAACCGTTGTGTAATAATTTACCTGTTTAGATGCCCTTTCTGTGTAGATCACTGTTTTCTGTGGTCTCGTGCTCCCTCCAGGAAAGCCCTAAATCGAGTGCTGGAATCGGCTCGGGAATTACAGTTTGATAAAAAAGCGCGGGATTCAATAATTCAATCACTAATTATTTGTTGTTATTCATGAAGCATAAGGTAAATAATAAACAGTCGTGTGAGAAACCGTTGTGTAATCAACAGTTGTATAACAATTTACCCTTATAGATGCCACTTCTGCGTAGCTCAGTTTTCTTCAATACCTTCAATACCTACCCTCGTGCTTCCCCCAGGAAATAAAAAAATCGAGAAATGGAGCCGGCCCGAGAATTAAAGTTACGTGAAAATGAGCGGGATTCAATAATTCAATCATTAATTATTTGTTGTCAATAATAATAATAATAATAATAATAATAATAATAGACCTTTATTGGTGTATAGGACAGGATGTCCCACCTCGCATACCAAATATTAGATTAAACTGTAGAAATTAGGTTAAAAACTGTTATTCATGAAGCATAACGTTTGTTAAAGTTGCAAAAGTACCTACCAACAAAATCCAAAAGAGCCATAATTTTTCAAATGAAATAATATCACAGAAAAACCAACTCGACTTCATACAGCCATCCGTGATTATAATCAGCTAATCCCTAGCAGAGATATCTGGGCCGGATTTATCGATTTATACCGTCTGATTCACGGTCATGTTGACCAAGCTTTTCAGTCCACACGATCGACTGGTCGTAAATGCTCCGGGTGGTCCAAAAAAATTCTTTAGTTCGAGATCAATTAAAAACGTAAAAAACCATGGCCCTTCTGTTGAAAGTTTTCGAGCTACGGCGTTCTGAAAATTTCAACCCTTATTTTGAACCCCTTAGAGATGACTGACAGTAACGCCGAGCTTCGAGGACCAACTAGACCCCGAACGGGACCCATAAACCAAATTTAATTCATTTTTGTTCATGGTAACTAAGAAAAGTACGAATTACGACGGACGAACAGACATTTTGGTTCATTATTTTCAATAATGAACCATTGGAATCGAGCAAGAAAAAAAAAATCTTACCCCCCTCCAAATTTGATGGTTTACGTTTCAAGGTATGTAGAATCCAAAACTGCAATAAAAAATTTCTGTCCGTCCGCCGTACTGACCACTTTTCTTAGTTACCATGAAAAAATAGATGAAATTCGGTTTATGGGTTCCGTTCGGGGTCTAGTTGGTCCTCGAAGCTCGACGTTACTGTCAGTCATCTCTAAGGGGTTCAAAATAAGGGTTGAAATTTTCAGAACGCCGTAGCTCGAAAACTTTCGATAGAAAGGTATGGGTTTTTTTACGTTATTAAATTTCTCTTGAGCTGAAGCCGTTCGTGTGCACCAAAAAGCTTCGTCAACACGATCGTGAATCAAACGGTATAAATCCGGCCAGGATACCATCGCTAGGGAGCACCTGATTATAATCAAGGATGGCTGTATGAAGTCGAGTTGGTTGATCTGCGATATTATTTCATTTGATAAGTGATGGATTATTCCATTTTGTTGGTAGGTACTTCTGAAACTTGAACAAACGTTGAAGTGTTATTGATGGGTAAATTATTACAAAATGGTAAATTATTAAACAACGACAAATTATTACACACCGGTAAATTATGACACCACGGTAAATTATTACACAACGGTTCATCTACCAAGAAGCGGCTGGATTTTGTTGATCGGTACTTTTGCAACTTGAACAACCGTTGAAGTATTATTGATGGGGAAGTTATTACACAACGGTTCATTATACTTGACCACGAGGGTAAACAGAAAACAGTGATCTACACCACAAGGGGCATCTATTTCCAAATCAACAATTTTCCTTCAGAACTTCATTATTTGCGTTTCTTTTTGCCGTTTTAGTTACTTCTTGTCATCGACAGAATTTTTTTAGCAACATTTAACTCGTGATTTAGGTAGGTACCTAGTAACGAGTACGGGGTTAGGTACTAACCTACGGAGGGTCTGCGATCTGCGATTCACATAATATGTGTAGAGTAGTACATAATTATTATATTATATAGATGGGTTATCTATACAGAGATCTGTGATCTGAAACAAAAGGGTATTTTGCACAAAATAATAAACCGTTGTGCAGGGATTTGCAGCGTTTTTTAATTGCAGTTTTGGATACTACATACCTCGCTCGATTCCAAAGGTTCATTATTAAAATAATAACCAAAATTCCAATTTATTTGAGTATTTCTCTCCCTCGACATTGAGCCCCTTACAGCTTATTGCCTATTATAGGCCTGAGGCCTATCAGAGATTTTTGAAGAAAAAAGTAGGCTATTGCAGTGGTTCCAATATAATTAGTAATCATCGAAAAGTTCTTCGTAAATAATAATATCCGTTGCAGGACATTCTTATTTTGATAAAATTTATATGGGAATTATATGGGATTTGAGTGATTTATAGGAGAGCGTAACCTAATTTCAATTGATTACGACCACCTATCGTGAAGTTATACGCGTGGATTGGATTTGCAAACAGTGAGGAGCCAAACTGGTTCAGGAAGGTCTAAATAGTAAAACGCTCGCGAAAGTTTCGACTTTGAAGTTCAACATTTTTTTCTTCCCAAGCATCATGTATTGGTTAGGCTCGTGAGGAACATAGAGGTACGTGGGTACATTATTGAGATGTTATCTACGATAACAACAGGTACATAACAGGTACAGGTGCATAGGTACATAATTATTATTTGTAGGTAGGTACCTACTATTTATAATTTTCACTTACTAGCTGTTACCTAGATTAACAGAGAACTTAGGACCTTTGTAAACGCCGCAAATCAATTTGAGACCAGTAATTCTGTATGTATTATATACTTGTCATGATTATGATATACCTACTTTTAATATTTCAACAAAATTGAAACAGATGACGATCTCTCACGTCTGAAACTGAAAAAAATAAAACTTAGCTCGCGTCAAGTTTTTAGGAGTATTATGTATCATAAAAACAAGCAATTAGCCAGGCAGTACAAACAGTACTTAACTATAATTATTCATTTCTTTTCACGCAATTTGTTATCGTTAGTTTATTGTAAATAAATACTGAAATTGAATTGATTCAGCGTAGTAAGCTCAGTCGATCATCACCGTAATAAGAACGATCCATTTCCTCCGTTGTGGGGTAGTATTTGTTTGTAACAATCTAATTTTACCTTAGGTGAGTTTCTTTGCCAAACGTTCACACAGCTCGTTTCGGGTGGTACTCACAATTCAAGAAGACCGTGCCAATTGCATTTGGAACACATCCAATTTTATCTTATAACTTTGTTGACTAGTGAACCAGGGATGAACGGTATCGGGGACATCCACAGCTTTGTTGACCATGAACTATAAATGATAGTATAATAGCGTCAGTTGTGCGAAATTTTCGTTGAATTGGCTGTACTTCATTGTTAATTTCTGTTTAATATACCTATATTATGTACAAAATGTGTGGTCTTTATTGGGATTATGAGGATAGGAAATACTTTATTGTGTAGTATGATATTATATGCCTGTCACTGCGATGTCACCACGTCCAAAGTGAGTCTTTTTAGCGAATTTTCGAAGAAAAGGAAGCTATTGTTCTCGGTCCAAAATTTTTAAAACTCGAATTTCCGAAAGATTTTTATACCAAAATCCGTTTCAGACCATCCTGAATTCCCTGCCGAAAGACACCAAAAATGATATGTATATATATATATATATTTATATATATATATATTTATATATTTATATATTTATATATTTATATATTTATATATATATTTATATATGTATGTGTCATTCCAGACGATAACTCTCGAAAGAATTGAGATAAAAAGTTCAAATTTGCACGAAAAATCTGTCTTGGCAATCGACAGGCTAAGTTCGAAGATGGGCAGAATCGGGTCACTCTAAGGGGGAGTTTTGGGAAGTTTTAGGGGGGGAAAATTACCCATAAATTCCCAAAATGAAAAAGTCTGACAAGTGACACCTCATTTTAAAGGTTTTTGTACGCTGAACACGATGGTGAAATCAGAATTGCGATATCTCGTTCCATTCTCAAACTGGAGCACTTTGAAGATGAAGGAACGTGGTTATTTCTTGAGATGTTCTTCCTGGTTCGTCTGCTCTAATCTGATAACGGAATGGGATATCGCAATTCTGACTTCACCATCGTGTTCAGCGTTGGAAAATCTACAAACCGAGGTGTTACTCGGCAAAAAATGGAACAAAAAATTTGTTACGTATCCAATACCTACTCTTCTGGTATTCAAAACATTTTTGATTTCCCCCTCCCCCTCCTTCCACCCCAAATTTTACTTTGCGTAAAACTACTCCTGTTTTAATTTTGTATGGCATCAAGTTGGGAAAACATTGGCCGAAAATTAATTTTCAGAAAATTTTAAGCGGAGGAGGAAGATGCCGAAAACTTCGAAAATTCGCTCTTATAGCCATGCTGCATGACTGTGGTTTTTTTTTACCATTTTGACCGTCTATATTTGACCGTTGACTATAGTTGACTATTTGACCGTTTTGACGTCTATAGTCGCGTATGCGCACACTGTTTGGGTATAGGAACGGTCGGTTATAGGATGTGTGAATGCATGGACGATTTTTAGCCATATTTGACCCACAAAAATTCAGATTTGACCCAATTTCTGAGAAAAAAATATTTCTGATTACTGAAATAGTCTTATTTCGTCTGGAGTCACGATCCTTACCACGTTTCTTCGGTGATTTTATAACAATCTTAGTGATTTTTAGCAATTTTAAATAATTTTTGTCCCAAAAAATGTCAAATTCGACCCACTGTCATCGAAAACTGTCCATCTCCGAACTCATCCTTACGTTTACTAATACAAAGTTTTAGCGAAATTTGGAATTTTTTCCCCGAAGCCAAAGTGAGATGTCATCTGGAGTAACACATGATTAAATACATAATTCATTCAGAATGCTTTGAACATTTAATGCCAATAAATATAATTTTAAAAATGTACCTACGCACTTGGAACTTTGAATCCATTGCGTATATTCTCTTTAAAAATGAACTAAAATGATCGTAGTAAACTGAACATTTAGTCGAACTTCAAAACGCTGCAAATCCCTGCACAACGGTTTATTATTTTGTATAGAATACCCTTCTGTTACAGATCACAGCTCTATGTATAGATAACCCGTCTATATAATATAATATATGTACTATTCTATGCATAATTATGTAGATCGCAGACCCTCCGTAGGTTAGTACCTAACCCCGTACTCGTTACTAGGTACCTACCTAAATCACGAGTTAAATGTTGCTAAAACAATTCTGCCGATGACAAACAGTACCTAACAAAAAGAAACACACATAATGAAGTTCTGAAAAGAAATTGTTGATGAGGAGTGAAAAAAGTTGCAAAAGTACCTACCAACAAACTCCAGCCCCTTCTACGTAGATGGTATAATGAACCGTTGTGTAATAATTTACCGTTGAGTAATGATTTACCGTAGTAATAATTTACCCATCAATAATACTTCAACGTTTGTTCAAGTTTCACTACCTACCAACAAACTCCAAAAGAGCCATCATTTTTCAAATTAAATAATATCACAGAACAACCAACTCGACTTCATACTCCGCCAATATAATCAGGTGATCCCTACCAATGATTGGCCGTATTCACAAATTCCTATTGTGGGCGCGTCTCTGGTTACGAGATTTGGTTTGAATTGTATACAATTTCATTCACACTGGAGTCGAAAATGCCTGTCGGTGCAAACTTCGGGGCCTTACTGTGAACGAACGGCTGGACGTACGATGCTCCGGATGGTCTTAAAAAACTCGCAAGTTCAAGAACTATTTAAAACCGTAAAAATATTTACGTAAAAAAATGGTATAGGCGTTTTGAAAATTTCAACCCCTATTTTGAACCCCTTAGAGATGACTCACAGTAACGTCGAGCTTCGAGGACCAACTAGACGCCGAACGGAACCTATAACCCGAATTTCATCAATTTTTTTTCATGGTAACTGAGAAAAGTGGCCCGTACGGCGTACGGCGTACGGTGTACGGCGTACGGCGGACAGACAGAAATATTTTTATTGCAGTTTTGGATTCTACATACCTTGAAACGTAAACCATCAAATTTTGAGGGGGGTAAGAATTTTTTTTTTCATGCTCGATTCCAATGGTTCATTATTGAAAATAATAAACCAAAATGGTCTCCAGTTTTCCGAGTGGTCTCCAAAATGGTCACAATTTCCGCCTAATTTTTTAAAGTTATTTTTTAAATTTATTTTTCATTTTTTTGTAAAACGCATGTATATTCCAGCCTAACGAGTTTGTGTGCTATATTAGTTATTACACCATATTATCACTGAGTGATATAATATTTCTCTTTGGCTTTGCTAGCTATCAGCACTCTGCAAACCTCTCTTCCTAACTTGTTTGCACACGGATTGTGCTTTACTTATCGTCTGAATGGTGAAAAGTAGGTAACGTAATGGACATGAAAATTAATTCCTCGTACCTACCCCTGGAAAAAAGGGTCACCATCACTCAATCTAACTAGTTATTGCCACTACACAAACTAGTTGCTTATGCAGTTAGTGCACATTGGTGGTCGTCCTTCATGGTCTCGGAAAATATACCGAAATATTTTTATAATAACATAATTATCATTAGCGACTCGTTAGTTATGATGGCATTTAGGAACGCGTATCCTAATATTAATGGCTTGAAAACAAGAGAAAACCTAAGAGAAGTTTTGGAGACGTAAAGTTGATGCCCTTCACTTGTGATGTCAATGGCAGACCTTGTCAGGAATGCAGAACTTCCAGGATTTCTCCTCTTTCTCCCGCCAGCACATAATGCCAACTGACTCAGATCGCTCTGCGCTACCTAACGGTACCCATAATGAAAATCCCATTTATATAGGTACTCCCGTCCATAAGAAATCTAGGGTTGTTGCAACCCGTTATAAAGTGAATAACATGCTGTATTTAAGTATAATTACAGAGTGGCCGAGCCTGATGCTGCAAAAAACCCTCTTGAGGTACAAAAAGGGCTAATTGTTAGCGTCCGAAGCACGTGAAGTGGCTTTCTCAGTTTCGAATGAGTTCGTCGTCTTCTTTTCGAGTAAATCAGGAATCGGAAAAAATTAGGTACCCTCAGGTGGGAATTGAGCCCACGGTCTCTTGAGTGTTAGGACAAGATCCTTAACCTAATCAGTCATTTGAAGGAGAATGCGTTGAACGAGGCACTGTTATCAAATTCAACTTCCTCAATTTCCCAAGTGGCTGAGGTCACAGCGCTTGTCCACTATAGCCAGTCTATTAATAACCAGTGGACGTGGGTTCAAATCCACTTGAGGTACCTATTTTTTCAATTAATAATTTCCCAATTTTGAAATCGACTATTTTACACTATACATATATTTGTGTAACTACCCAAACAGCAACTATTAGTATTAAAGAAAGTACTTCTTTTCTAGAAAGTTTATATTGTATGCGATCGAAAATCAAGAATGCTATCATTAATTATTTTTTGTTATTTATTTTATGAACATAACGTTTGTTAAAGTTACGAAAGTACCTATAAACAAAATCCAAATTCCAAAACGACCGTCATTCTTCAAACGAAATAATACTGTAAGAATAACACCACTGTAAACCAGTATGGTTATCAGTTGTTCGGACGGGCCCTCCAGTGTAAGAATAGGTAGCACCACTGTAGATTAACAAGGACCCTATTTTGGAATCACACTTTTTGAATTTTCCTATCTTCTCACAACTCATCATGACCCAGGACCATAACTACCTTGTAACATTTCTGTCGTGATCCTCCCAGACCATCATACGTTGTATACCTTAAGATTGTTCAAGTTAATAAACGCAACGGGTGAGGTGGCGTACGTGACTACAGGTGCATAGGCTCACTCACTCCCCACTAGTCCTCCGGACTAGACTAGAGTGGAGTGGGCACTATATAAACTCGCCGGCTGTGCCTGTCACCTCATTCTACGCTCTCCTTAAGTCGCCGACTTATTTCTCTCCCCTCTCATGCCTCCTTACCTTCTCTCGCAGAAGATCCCAGACTGGTGGAACCAGCACTGGTGATAACCAGCATTGCTGGATCCACTGGGCAAAATCCCTCTAGTACTTTTAGTGGTGCTAACCTCCCTGGCTGCTATAGGTGTAACCTTTTAGGTACTACATCCAGCAACCTTCTTCCTCCATTCTCACTCACCTCTCCTCGTCTCACCTCGCCTCTTATCAAAGCCACCACAATTTCCAAAACAAAGTACGGTGGACGGCGCACAGTGGTTCCAATTGGCAAACGCTGCAAACTATTACACAACGGTTTATTATTTACCTGTATATATGCCCATTCTTCGTGGATCACTGTTTTCTGTGGTCAATACCCTCGAGCTCCCACCAGGAAAGCCCTAAATCGAATACTGGAGCCGGCCCGGGAATTACAGTTTCATAAAAATGCGCAGGATTCAATAATTCAATAATAATTAATTTTTATTGTTATTCATGAAGCATAAGGCAAATAAACCGCTGTGTAATAATTTACCTGTATAGGTGCCCCTTCTACATAGATAGCATTATTAACCGTTGTGTAATAATTTACCTGTATAGGTGCCCCTTCTACGTAGATAGCATAATTAACCGTTGTGTAATAATTTACCTTTGAGTAATAATTTACCGCTGTGTAATAATTTACTCATCAATAATAATTCAACGTTTTTTCAAGTACGGCGTAAGGCGGACGGACAGAAATTGTTTTATTTCATTTTCGGATTTTTTGTACCTTGAAACGGGAACCATCACATTTTGTTGGGTTGGGGGGGTTGTGGGATTGTTCATATCCGATTCAAAAGGTTCATTATTGAAAATAATACACCCAAAACCAAAGGGGAATGTACAAACCCAAGTTTGATGATAGCATTCACACAAAAACTTGACAGAATGAAAACGGATTGAGCCATTCCAGAGAAAAACGTAAATCAAATTTACTTCTGAAAGTGCAGCCATCTAGCGAGAAAATTTCTCACCAAAATCCGGGGCATTTCCTTTTAAGTTAGTGGGGGTCATACCCCCCCCCCCCCCATTGGCTCGAAAAGTTCATCACAAATTAAAATTAAATCTTAAGAATGATAACAATCACGAAAGTAACAAACATATTATATTATACAACAATAACAGGTTAAACGGTAAATCAAACATGATTAAACAGTTAAATAATATTACGCTTATTTGATTACGAACGATCTGTCCCAAAAATTTGACCCGCTCTTTCAGACAAAAATGCTTATCGAAATAGTCCCTCGCCGTCACCATCCCACACTTCAGGTGAATAATACTGATTTTAGTTTGTTTACTTTACTTTGTTGACCCCCAAAAATCCTAATTAGACCCCGTCTATGTGAAAAGCAACAAATGGTATTTTTCTGTCTTCACTCACCTTTCCATGCCACTTTCAGTGATTTTTTATATCAATTTTAGCAGTTTTTACTAATTTTTGACCCCTGAAAACTCAAATTTGACCCCCTTCAAATTTTTGAAAATTGCTCATCCTTTAGTTTGGCAATAAGAACATTTTGGGTAAATTTGGAATTTTTATCACGTAACCAAGGTCAGATATCGTCAGGAATGACATATAAAACGCTGCAAATCCCTGCACAACGGTTTATTATTTTGTATAGAATACCCTCCTGTTACAGATCACAGCTCTATGTATAGATAACCCTTCTATATAATATGATATGTACTATTCTATACATATTATGTAGATCGCAGACCCTCCGTAGGTTAGTACCTAACCCCGTACTCGTTACTAGGTACCTACCTAAATCACGAGTTAAATGTTGCTAAAATAATTCTGCCGATGACAAACAGTACCTAACAAAAAAATTCCCTCCTCAAGGAGCGATATGTTAAATTTAGGAACCTAGTGAAGAAATAATACGGAAAGCTAAGACATCATTTTTTCGAATCAAATAGAAAGTGCGGAAGGAAACCCGAAAAAAACATGGGATGTTATCAAGACTGCAATTGCTGGGACAAGCAGTAAGGATTCAGTGTGTCCATTGGTAAAGTTTTTGATTAATAAGAATAAACTCCAAACAAACATAGCTCAAAAAACTGCCTGTAATTTGCTCAATACCTTTTTTACTCAAATTGGTTCAAGACTGACCTCAAGCATCCTGAAAAAATCCAATGGAAACATAAAAAATCAGTCCTGCCATCCGCCACTAAACAAATTTGTAGTCCCTTTGATGTTCGAGTCAGATCTGGAGAATATTTTGAAAACCAAGAAAGGAATTCAGCTCCTGGTCTAGATGCGATCCAACTCAGTACAATAAAAAGATATTATAAATTCCTGAAATCCCCAATACTTCATGTCTTTAATTTGAGTATCTCCATGTCTGTATTCCCCGAATGTTTTAAGGCAGCAAAAGTCATCCCCTTGTACAAGGGCGGTGATGTGAGTGATGAAGGCAACTACCGACCTATATCAATGCTAAGCTCTCTATCATAGATACTTGAGAAACATGTTAAAGATCATTTATATGCATTTTTAGGACGTAATAAGGTGCTCAATTCTAGACAATTCGGGTTTAGGAAAAGCGCTGGAGTGGAGGAAGCTCTTTATGCCCTAACCTCCGATCTTTATGACATTCGAGAACAAAAAAAGAAAGGAGCCCTTATTATGTTAGATATTGCCAAAGCATTTGATGCCATACATAGGCAACATCTATTCGAGAAAATGAAGGAGGTAGGTATCTTAGACTCCAGTTTACAATGGTTTAAAAGCTACTTTACGAATCGTAGACAAGTTGTTCCAATAGGTGATTGTATGAGTGATGAGCTGAATAATGATTTCGGTGTTATTCAAGGAAGCACTCTAGGACCACTTCTCTTCCTAATATAATATATCAATGACATTGTGCAGCTAAGAATGTACAAATCCAAACTCTACTTATTTGCTGATGACACAGCGTTGGTGGTGGAAGGCGATACGTGGGAGGAAACATTTACCCAAGCATCCATATCAATGAAACTTTTAAATGACTGGTTTTATGGAAATTATCTGACACTCAACACTAAAAAAACGAAGCTAATTGTGTTTGGTAGTAACAAAGCTGACATTTATGATAGGAAGTTAATATTGGAAGTACAAAGGGACAGCAGTCTTCTTGGAGTATATTCTCGAGAGACTATTGATATGGTAAATTACCATAAATATCTAGGTGTTATAATAGATCAAGAGTTGTCATGGCGCCCCCATAGAGACTACTGTTGTAATAAAATTAAAAAGTTTTCCTATATCTTCTATAACATAAGAAAAATTTTACCTAAGGAGAAACTTAAACTAGTGTATTATAGCATGTGTCAGCCTGTAATTCAGTATGGAATATTAGCTTGGGGTGGTACTTTTACCACTCATATAAACAAACTATATTTGAAACAAAAATCTATTCTAAAAACTATGATGTCTCTTCCTCGTCGAACCCCAACTGAGGAGGTTTTTGACCTGGTAAAGGTCTTCAATATTCGTCAACTCTATGTGAAGATTTCGCTATTATTTTATCACAAACACCCAAACATTATAAACGATACAAGGACACCTATTTACTTTACACGCTTTGTGTCTGCAGGAAATATTGTTCCCCCTAGACCCCGGCTGGTTCTTACTACTCATAGTCCATCTTACGTAATATACACAATCCACAGGAGTATAAGCACTAACATGAAATCTCCTATGAGCTACACGAGATCTAATTACAAAACTGAAATTTTATCATGGATAGTCAGGAGAGGAATGGGAGGGATTGATAGCTTAATCGGCAGTATATACCTGTGATAAATAAAAATGTTGGCGGGTGTATGCTGTTGATCATGTAACTTCTTGTAACTTTGTGATCATGTAACTCAAGCTTTTATTGAACGGTTGAGATTTGAATTTTTATCGATGGTTGATAGAATACTATGCAATTGGCAACTGATTGCCTAACAACACGGGCATAGCCTATCGTTAGGCAGAATCAATTAAATGTTTAGCGCCTAAGTACCATTGTATTTGTTACTCATTTGTCTTATGTCATTGTAAAATCATTTGTGAATAAACTTTATTCTATTCTAAAAAAAAAAAAAAAAAAGAAACATACATAATGAAGTTCTGAAAAGAAATTGTTGATGAGGAGTGACAAATGTTGCAAAAGTACCTACCAACAAACTCCAGCCCCTTCTACGTAGATGGTATAATGAACCGTTGTGTAATAATTTACCGTTGAGTAATGATTTACCGTAGTAATAATTTACCCATCAATAATACTTCAACGTTTGTTCAAGTTTCACTACCTACCAACAAACTCCAAAAGAGCCATCATTTTTCAAATGAAATAATATCACAGAACAACCAACTCGACTTCATACTCCGCCAATATAATCAGGTGATCCCTACCAATGATTGGCCGTATTCACAAATTCCTATTGTGGGCGCGTCTCTGGTTACGAGATTTGGTTTGAATTGTATACAATTTCATTCACACTGGAGTCGAAAATGCCTGTCGGTGCAAACTTCGGGGCCTTACTGTGAACGAACGGCTGGACGTACGACGCTCCGGATGGTCTTAAAAAACTCGCAAGTTCAAGAACTATTTAAAACCGTAAAAATATTTACGTAAAAAAAATGGTATAGGCGTTTTGAAAATTTCAACCCCTATTTTGAACCCCTTAGAGATGACTCACAGTAACGTCGAGCTTCGAGGACCAACTAGACGCCGAACGGAACCTATAACCCGAATTTCATCAATTTTTTTTCATGGTAACTAAGAAAAGTGGCTCGTACGGCGTACGGCGTACGGCGGACAGACAGAAATATTTTTATTGCAGTTTTGGATTCTACATACCTTGAAACGTAAACCATCAAATTTTGAGGGGGGGTAAGAATTTTTTTTTTCATGCTCGATTCCAATGGTTCATTATTGAAAATAATAAACCAAAAAAAAAATATATTTAATATACGTATACATTTTTGTTAAAATCTAAGGATGAAATCAGGATGATCTGAAGCAGATTTGCCTATAAAATAATTTCAAAAACTTATGTTCTGAAAATATTGGACCCATTGCAATACCTTCATTTTCCTTGAAAATTCGCGAACATTGTTGCCAAATAAATGTTGTATTTCTTCAGTTTATCTTACCTAACGTTATCTGTGACATTAGTGCTTTGTTAAATTTAATTTAAATTCAGCTTTCTTTGTAATGTCAAACCTTACTAGCGAATTTTCAAAGAAAATAAAGCTATTGCAATGGGTAGCATTTTCAGAACATGAATTTTTGAAATATTTTTATAGGAAAATCCGTTTCAGAGCAACCTCAGTTCATCCCTAGATTTTAACAAAAATTTATATATTATGTATATTTATGTGCCACTGCAGATGGTATCTGTCCTTGGGTAGGTACATGGTAAAAATTCCAGATTTCTCCAAAAGGTTTGTATTGCCAATCGAAAGGATGAGTTCGAAGATGAGCAATTTTCAAATACCAAGGGGATCAAATTGGAGTTTTTAAGGGGTCAAAAGTCGGTAAAAACGGCTAAAATTGCAAACAATTGCTATAAAATCACTGGAAGTGGTATGGAAGGTTGAGTAAAGACAGCAAAATACCATTTCAGTTGTTTTTCACACAGAATAGGGGTCAGATTTTGACTTTTGTGTGTAAAAAGTTGGTATTAATGGTAAAATCAATATTAATTCACCTGACGTTGTGTGGGATGATTAATCACGACGGAGGGACTACCTCGATGATAAAACTATTTTTATCAAAAGCAAGTGGGTCAAATTTGACTTTATTAGGGTCAAACATCGGTACAAATTGCTAAAATCACGAAAAATTATATAATTTTAAGAAAAATGGTATGGTTTCTCGCTATATCATCTTTTTACACAATATCAGGAATATTTCTTTGAAAATTCGCTCTTATAGCCATGCTACAAGACAGGAATTTTTTTTCCTATTTCCGATAACCCCCCCCCCCCCCCATTCAATAATCCCGGCTACGCCACTCATGGATGACCGTAACTGGAAAACCCGCCTTCTGATACTTCGTTGACTCGTTACATAACTTTACACAGCCCCCTCCCCCAGGCCTTGTAAGGCGAATCGTTCCAATTGGGCAATTGCGCCAATTTGCGAAGTGTGACCCGTCTTTACCGGAAATTTTCAATTTTCCTCACTTAGGACGTCGATTGTTAGATTACCGGCAGAATTCGGTCGACGGTAAAAACAAGTCGAGTCCTTGCGTCCCCGGTTGAGATGCAACCTGTCTCTCGACGACCTCGCTCATCTGGTGCAGATAAACTCTTCCTTAATTTTCCTTAATTGTTGCAGCCGGGGCTCTGCTAACCGCCATCTCACAGCCTTGTCCGAGGTTGCGTCGTTCTGTGTATCGCGGTACTCAAAGTTCCGGTGTGGAGATTGCCACACAGTACTTTCATGTTCTTCCGTAATAGTACACCTACAAGTTTGGCGGAAGACAAACATTGAGGCCCGTTTGGCTGTTCATGTTGATCTGACAGGCCGATCCTGAGAATATACCACACTGAGCATGGAAATATAATATGCTTGCATAGAAACCTCACTTTCAACCATTTTCTGACACCACACCAACAACATTTAGCTGGTAAAGTTAGAAAATATTGAACCCATTGACATATTTTGATTCCTCGCCGCCGAAGGTAGGGAAGCCTTGGATTCGTGATTGAGTAAAAAAAATGTATGCCCTCCAAAATGAAAATTTCCACTACCATTTTGCATTTCAGATATCAGGGAACATTTTTTTGGTTCCGTGTCTGTCTGTCTGTCTGTCTGTGGTAATTCCTTGTAATGCCCATAACTACCCGAAATAATGGTCGAAAGGGACTGCAATTTGGAGGGTAGGTGCGGGTTAGGTCACAGATGGTCCCGTACAAAAATCATTGGAAAAATACCGTAACTTTATTCTGCGCATGCGCAAACGTGAAATACTTGGAACGACCATAACTACCTTAAATATCGTTGAAATGAGTTCAGATTTGGAGAGTCGATCAGGAATAGTACTTTGATAGTTCCTTATGAATTTCATTGGAATCGTAATGTAACTTTCGTCTGCGCATGCGCGAACATGAAATGTTGACCTTTTCTTTGTAACGCTTCTAAGAGATAAATAGTTGTAGAGAGCTGACATTTTTAGGGTAGACGCGGGTTGGATCGCAGGTAATCCCGTTTCAAAATCATGGAAATCGTTCCGTCTGCGCATGCGCAAACCTGAAATACTTGGAGTGCTCATAACTATATTAAATATCGTTGAGATGAATTTAGATTTGGAGGATGGATCAGGAATAATACTTTGATAGTTCCATATGAATTTCATTGGAATCGTACCGTAAATTTCGTCTGCGCATGCGCTAACATGACGTGTTGACCATTTCCCAGTAACCTTCTAACTACGCAAAAAATAGTCGTAGAGAGCTGACATTTTGAGGGTAAACGCGGGTTGGATCGCACATCGTCCCGTATCAAAAGGAACCCGACTATTCTTATACGTTCATGTGATTGTGGTGAGGAAGCTATACAGCCTACTCGAATTGGCAAACGTTTTTTTCTGTCAATTAGCAAAATCGAATGCGATCGAGCTCAAAATCAATAGGTATGATCCAGACATCCTAAAGGACAGTTTAGCACCAACCGCACCAGTTTTGGTCCATTTGTACGGCAGTTATAGTCGAAAATCGAAAAATTAGAAAACCCGTCATAACTCCCTTACTTTTCTACCTAGAAAATTTCTCATCTCAAATTGAAGAGTATGACGAGCTGAACAACACCCAAAAATAAAATCTGAAAAGGACCGTATTTTGAGGAAGTTATGACTTCTTTAAATGTCAGTATAGATACATGTGGAGCGACGTCTAGCAAAAAACCTCCTAGAAACTCGTTTTGAGCACCTCTGGACAAGATTCCGTGGTTTTCTCGAACACCTGTTTTTGACGGTATCACGATGTTTCCGTTCGTATAATAAAATAGGATTGTGGGAGTAAAATTGATATAAAGCACCTACGTTCGTAATGATGATATTTTCACTCATATTGCACTTTGCTGTTGTTGAGCAGTCACAATGATGCAGAAATCTATTCATCTTTTTGAGATGCTACTTCATCTTTTTGGGATGCTAAGAACCAAGTACATGAATGCTGACAATACTTATTATGAAACATTTCCCCAGCTTGTCAAAAAAATAATTGTACCTGTCGTGGTACCCCCATTCCACTCCAATGTAAATATGTAAAGATTCAACCAGCAAATAGCAAGGAGAAAGAAGAGTGGGAAGGATTTCCCTCCATCAACCCCCAACAACTCCCAAGGGCCGTCAACGATCGTTGGTTGACGGGGAACGAGGTGGAGGCACCTTTATAAGGCACCTGGCTCACCCAGCTCATCAGTCTACCGATCCGACTCCTACTTGCTACTCGTCTCTCTTACATTGCGCCTCCTCTCTCGATCCTTTCCTTCGCATACTCACTGTGGTGAAAACCGCAGGATACCCGCAAGTCCACTATCGCTCGCTGTGGTGAAAACCGCGGGGTACTCGCACGTCCACTACCGCTTACTGTGGTGAAAACCGCGAGGTATGCATCCCAAAAAGATCTAGCACTCGCTGTGGTGAAAACCGCGGGGTACTCGCACGTCCACTATCGCTCGCTGTGGTGAAAACCGCGGGGTACTCGCACGTCCACTATCGCTCGCTGTGGTGAAAACCGCGGGGTACTCGCACGTCCACTATCGCTCGCTGTGGTGAAAACCGCAGGATACCCGCAAGTCCACTATCGCTCGCTGTGGTGAAAACCGCAGGATACCCGCAAGTCCACTATCGCTCGCTGTGGTGAAAACCGTGGGGTACTCGCACGTCCACTATCAGTAGCTGCGGTGAAAACCGCGGGGTACTCGCACGTCCACTACCGCTTACTGTGGTGAAAACCGCGAGGTATGCATCCCAAAAAGATCTAGCACTCGCTGTGGTGAAAACCGCGGGATACTCGCACGTCCACTATCGCTCGCTGTGGTGAAAACCGCGGGATACTCGCACGTCCACTATCGCTCGCTGTGGTGAAAACCGTGGGGTACTCGCACGTCCACTATCGGTAGCTGCGGTGAAAACCGCGGGGTACTCGCACGTCCACTACCGCTTACTGTGGTGAAAACCGCGAGGTATGCATCCCAAAAAGATCTAGCACTCGCTGTGGTGAAAACCGCGGGATACTCGCACGTCCACTATCGCTCGCTGTGGTGTAAACCGCGGGGCACTCGCACGTCCACTACCGCTTGCTGTGGTGAAAACCGCGAGGTATGCATCCCAAAAAGATCTAGCACTCGCTGTGGTGAAAACCGCGGGATACTCGCACGTCCACTATCGCTCGCTGTGGTGTAAACCGCGGGGCACTCGCACGTCCACTACCGCTTGCTGTGGTGAAAACCGCGAGGTATGCATCCCAAAAAGATCTAGCACTCGATGTGGTGAAAACCGCGGGATACTCGCACGTCCACTATCGCTCGCTGTGGTGTAAACCGCGGGGCACTCGCACGTCCACTACCGCTTGCTGTGGTGAAAACCGCGAGGTATGCATCCCAAAAAGATCTAGCACTCGCTGTGGTGAAAACCGCGGGATACTCGCACGTCCACTATCGCTCGCTGTGGTGTAAACCGCGGGGCACTCGCACGTCCACTACTGCTTGCTGTGGTGAAAACCGCGAGGTATGCATCCCAAAAAGATCTAGCACTCGCTGTGGTGAAAACCGTGGTGTACTCGCACGTCCACTATCGCTCGCTGTGGTGAAAACCGCGGGGTACTCGCACGTCCACTATCGCTCGCTGTGGTGAAAACCGCGGGGTACTCGCACGTCCACTATCGCTCGCTGTGGTGAAAACCGCGGGGTAGTAGCCATCCTAAAATACTCCTAAGGGGCACATCCTCCTCTCCTGCGACCATACCAAACCCTACTTGCTACCAATTCACAGGAGATCACGAATGTACCTAATTGAAATTTCTTGTGGCATCAACGTTTAGATAAGTAATATTAAGTACCGAAGTAGAACCCTAGGGGAAAGTCCCCTAATTTGAAGATAGCTCCTAATTTGTGATACCATCATTTCTACTGTAATGCTCGGAGCAAAAAATCGAATTTGCAAAATTGTTAGGAATGTAAATTACATACTCGGTTTTGATTCTAATTTGATGAGAGCTTAGTTGAAAACGCTGTCACTGCCTGAGCCTCATTGGTTGAGGGCTGTGACGACGTTATATTAGATGTAAAATAATTTAGTAACTAAAGATGTGTATGGAAATGGAACTAGATTATTTACATGTTACATAACCTATCGGTGGAAGGTACCTGTAATGAAGGGGACTTGAGATTGATGAAGTAGTCGGGTCTGGCGAGGACGTCGATAATTCACATTTACCTACACACACATTTTACCCAGCAACTAGCAGGTGATGTTTTATGTCATTCAAGTCAAAGTCGCATAGAAGTTCGAGGTATGCGGTCAGCTTTTCAGTGAACGCCCGAAAGATTTGTCCGAAATGACTTCTCATCAAAAATAACGGCGGCTAACGGTGTGCGTTTCCCAACGGCAATTTGCCCGGTTAAACACGAATGTTTGACAAGGTCGGCTGATGGGTCGGTGAAGTAATCAAAGTAGACGAACTGTAGAAACGAAGGGTGTCAGGGTTTTGAACTCTCAGCTTTTGAACATCCTCTTGAGTTTTGCAATCCCTCGTTGTTATTATCTGTGTAATTGAAGTCCGGTGTTGGATGTCTTCATCTACCAATCGTGTTCTTCTTGTTTTGTTTTTTTCCCACAATCGACTGCTTCCATTGAAAAGTGATCGACATCTTAGTTGTGCATCTGACACTTTCTTTTCCATCTCAACACTTGGTGATTTTTAGCAATTTTCACGGACTTCTAGCTATTTTCGACCCACTGAAACCCATTTTGACCCAATTTAACTGATTTCTAACTATTTTCGACCCACCTTTTTAGGATTGGCCCACAACCCACACTCCCAAGGGTCCAAATAATCCATCTTTCTTCATCCTGGTCCAGTCATGTTATCATGGATCTCTCTAGACCATATAATTATGTTTAGATAATCATCCTTTTTTGCCATTACGAACATGATTGAATTTTTTCATTTCCTAGCCAAAGTAAAACAATGTTATAAATAAGTGCATAAATATGTAATACGGAGGATTCACCTGTGAACCCTAGGTATTCACTACCCAGGAACCACAGGTATTCTATTATATTTGAAACGAAAAAGAAACGAAATTTTTTGAAAATTCACTTTAAACATTTTGATCCCATTGCAGCTGATATTTTTTCTTCGAAAACTTGCTAAAATTGAAATGAAAATTAGATCTTAACTGTATACAGGGTGTTCCAGTTCCTTCTGGAGAAACTAAGGGAATCGATTCAAATCTTCGTTTGGAACAAAAAATACTAAGTAGAAAATTTTCGAAAAGTTCTTCGTTTTAAAGATATCCGACAATTTGTGTTTTTCCAACTTTTCATTACCTACCTTACCACATGAAAACGCTAATAAATTCGAAAATATTGAGACTACAACAAATCCAATTACACCGTTTGAAAGAACGTTAAATTTCCTGTAAGGTTCTTCTGCTTTCAATGGTCAGAATTACTTAAAATGTTGGCCAATATCAGTTGGAACATTTGAAAATTTCAACATTTAAAATTGTGAAAAAGATTGTACGTTCTACTGAGTTTACTAAAAAAAGCTGCAAAGTCCTTGTCACATGGGTTTATTATTCTACAGAAATGTTGGCTGTACATTTATTGTTTGTTTCATGTGAAATAATTGAAATAGCTATTTCTGATGGTTTCCACCAATTTTGGCCCCCAAAACACAAATTTGGTAGGTACCTTTTTTTTTTTTTTCAAATTATCTTTGATCATTGGTAGTGCCATTTAATCGTCTTGATCCACGTGTTGACACTTTTTCTAGTGTTATTCTACAAATTGATGGTGATTTCAAACGATTTCCCAGGTTTTTGACTCATAAAAAATCAATTTCGGGAGCTGAACAGCTGGTACAACCTCAATTTTCCACTCCTTGGCCAAAATCGACTTCATATTCGATCTTCTCGTCCCCAAAAACATGGAAAACGATACCTCAAAAGCTCATGTTACCAACATGTTGCTAAAACGCAAAAAGTACCTATTTTCACACACATTTTCACTCACAACACCCCTGGGTATATTCCGATCGGGCTGAAAAGTTTCGGGACACAACTAGGGCCCAAATGGAGCATGTGTGCGAAAGAACGACTTTTTTAGATCGAAAATGAAGCCTGTACACGTGATACGGCGGACGGCAGACGGACATTGCATTTGGTTTGGTTTTTGGTTCGGTTTGGATTTTGGTTATTCTGTGACTAATACACCTATGTATTCGCTCAGCAAAAAATTTTTATAACACCCCCTCAAAATTTTTTCTTTTCCGTTTCAAGGTGTGTAGATTCCAAAAATGCAATGTCCGTCCGCCGTCCGCCGTACGCCGTATCACGTCTACAGGCTTCATTTTCGGTCTAAAAAAATCGTTCTTTCGCACACATGCTCCATTTGGGCCCTAGTTGTGTCCCGAAACTTTTCAGCCCGATCGGAATATATCCAGGGGAGTTATGAGTGAAAATGTGTATAAAAATAGGTACTTTTTGTGTTTTAGTAACATGTTAGTAAAATGAGCTTTTGAGGTATAGTATTCCATGTTTTTGGGGACGAGAAGACCGAATATGAAGTCGTTCTTGACCAAGGAGTGGAAAATTGAGGTTGTACGAGATGTTCAGCTCCCAAAATTGATTTTTTATGAGTCAAAAACCTGCGAAATCGTTTGAAATCACCATCAATTTGTAGAATAACACTAGAGAAAGTGTCAACACGTGGATCAAGAGGATTAAATGGTACAATCAATGATCAAGAGTAATTTGAAGAAAAAAAAAGGAGCGTAGTACCTAATTCAAGTTCTGGGGGCCAAAATTTGTGGAAACCACTAGAAATAGCCATTTCAATTAATTTACATGAAAGAAACAATAAATAAACAGCCGGCATTTCTGTAGACCAATAAAATAATAGAATAATAAACCCATGTGACAAGGACTTTGCAGCGTTTTTTGAATCTACGCACCTTGAAACGGTAAAGAAAAAAGTTTGAGGGGGTGTTATAAAAATTTTTTGCTGAGCGATTACATAGGTGTATTATTCACAGAATAAACCAATATACACAACTTGTCAAATTTCACAAAAACTTCTTCATCTAATAGGCTTTACAATGATATACTTGTGTTATACAATGATATAAATGACGTTGTAGTAGACTTTAAAAATGATAATTGAACGTTTGAAAACATGAGCAGAGGTGAATGGGGGGGGGGGGGGGAATTAATTAGACCTCGTAAAATAAAACTAACGCTTCCTTGACTGGTTGAATAAAAATAATGCTGGAATATGAAGGGGACATATCAAAGTTCAAACAACAACGAATGATTAGTTCCAACATTCAACGAACAGGGAGGTGTCACTAGAACGTGATTTTGATTGCAGAAGTATTTCTTAATAATAAATTATGAACCTCAGTTAACCACCTTATCAAACTGCAACAGAACGCTTCTGTTCCACCAGTTCAATTTAATGTGTATTGTGGAAAGGTAGTTGTTATGCCGCTTCATTTTTTAGCGAATTATCAAAGAAAATGAAGCTATTGCAATGGCTTCGAAATTTAAATAATATAAATTTTTGGAAATTTTCTTCATAGAAATCCGTTTCAGACCATTCTAAAACGATTCCTGAAATTTAACACTTTTAGCGAATTTTCAAAGAAAATGAAGCTATTGCAATGGCTTCGAAATTTAAATAATATAAATTTTTGGAAATTTTCTTCATAGAAATCCGTTTCAGACCATTCTAAAACGATTCCTGAAATTTAACACTTTTTTATATGTATATATATATATATATATATATATATTTATTTATATATGTGTCACTCCAGACGATAACTCTCGATAGAATTGAGATAAACAGCTCAAATTTGCACAAAAAATCTATCTTGGCAATCGAAAGGCTAAGTTCGAAGATGGGCGAAATTGGCCTACTCTAAGGAGGGTTTTGGCGCATTTAAAGTGCGCAAAAATTACCCAAAAATCCCCAAAATGTTATTTTCCAACAAGTGACCCCTCATTTTAAAGGTTTTTGCACGCTGAACACGATGGTGGAATCGGATTTTAGATATCTTGATCCGTTCTCAAATTAGAGCATTTAAAGTGCGCAAAAATTACCTAAAAATCCCCAAAATGTTATTTTCTAACAAGTGACCCCTCGTTTTAAAGGTTTTTGCACGCTGAACACGATGGTGGAATCGGATTTTAGATATCTTGATCCGTTCTCAAATTAGAGCATTTAAAGTGCGCAAAAATTACCCAAAAATCCCCAAAATGTTATTTTCCAACAAGTGACCCCTCATTTTAAAGGTTTTTGCACGCTGAACACGATGGTGGAATCGGATTTTAGATATCTTGATCCGTTCTCAAATTAGAGCATTTAAAGTGCGCAAAAATTACCCAAAAATCCCCAAAATGTTATTTTCTAACAAGTGACCCCTCATTTTAAAGGTTTTTGCACGCTGAACACGATGGTGAAATTGGATTTTAGATATCTAAATCCGTTCTTAAATTAGAGCATTTAAAGTGCGCAAAAATTACCCAAAACTAGGATAATCTTTACACTCTTACCCCCCCCCCCACCCCCTTAGAGTGGTCAGATTGAAAAATGTGAGAAGTATTAATTGAAGACGAGAGTTCGAAGCAAAACAAAACAATAGCCATTAATTCGAATATTTCTTTGAAAATTCGCTCATTAAGTCATGCTGCATGACTGGTTTTTTTCAAGTCAGGAGTACCGAGATATGCTGCTCGAGTATGGATACTGTAACTGCAGCAGTACAATACTTGTAAAGGCTGTTAGATGAAGAAGTTTTTGTGAAATTTGACAAGTTGTAGGTATTTTTTTGTACCCTCAGTAGAACGTACAATCTTTTTCACAATTTTAAATTTTGAAATATTCAAATAATGTTCCAACTGATATTGGCCACCATTTTAAGTAATTCTGACCATTGAAAGCAGAAGAACCTTACAGGAAATTTAACGTTCTTTCAAACGGTGTAATTGGATTTGTTGTAGTCTCAATATTTTCGAATTTATTAGCGTTTTCATGTGGTAAGGTAGGTAATGAAAAGTTGGAAAAACACAAATTGTCGGATATCTTTAAAACGAAGAACTTTCCGAAAAATGTCTCCTGAGCATTTTTTGTTCCAAATGAGGAGTAGAATCGATTCTCTGAGTTTCTCCAGAAGGAACTGGGACACCCTGTATATTTGAAACCAAAAAGAAACGAAAATTTTTGAAAATTCATTTTAAACATTTTGGTCCCATTGTCGTTGAGTATTTTTTCTTCCAAAACGTGCTAAAATTGAAACGAAAATTAGATGTTAATTGTATATTATAGAAACTATAGGTACGGCAAATCAAATGCAAAGTCTGTGATTTATTCGATTTCAACAAAATACTGTAAGCTTCACACACTTCGCGCCACTTCACTGGGGCGTTGTTTTTATGTGCCTACCCCGTTCTATCATGCTGAAAATTGCACTCAAAGTTTAGCTTTAAATTTTCGTTTGAATAGTTTGACGTTTGTTAATTTTAAATTGAATGGTTCCAGAAACCGACAAAAACACTACTCGTTAGTGAAAATGTGATCCTAGTATAAAAATTGTAATTTATATTTAACTTATTTTTTATGATCAATTAATATTTTTAATGTGGTTGTAATGAGGGGTGTGGAGGTGGACTGGGGATCTCGGCCAGAACTATTTCCTTCGAATGTGTTATCAGATGAAAAAGTGTAAGAGCCACTGTCGTAAGAAGTTATACGACGGGACTTGATGTGCCTGTGTTGTTGTTTTTTTCTGGCGAATTTTTGAAGAAAAGGTTAGTAATAATGCTAACATTTTATGACAAAAATAAATATAAGAAAATTTCGTGCATTGAATAAACAATAGAAGTTGCTGCCTACCTGACCACTTAGTTCTAAAGTTACTGATAGTAAATGTGTCTGACTTCGTGTGCCAACACTCCCACAATCTTAATAGGCACTTACGCCCAATTGCCCTACTAAAGCGCATCTACCAGCTTTCTCGGTTTGACCTTTTCTTTAAAGAAGGCTATTCCTGAAAACTGTGTGCCACCCGATCTTCACTGAGACGATTTTCGTAATTTCGTCCAACCCTCACAAAGTTGCAACAGCAACCAAAAGGCCAGACTTGCATGTCGTGTTGAGATATCTCGTCTTTTACTGGGTTCGTCGTTACTCGTTCACTGTAACGTTGTATTTATGACAGCCCTGACTTATAAGAATAATAACATAAATAGGTAATAATAATAATAACAGTTTATTCTGATCGAGCAAGACTGTTCACGATATACAGATTTTGAGTACTAGCCCTAAATAATGTTCGTTAATGTTAAAAAATATAGTTTTCTTATTGCTACGTGGTTTGCCTGGGCTCCAGCCTCTCCACCATGACGTTTTAAAATGTTATTGTAGGACACGGCCCCGAGCCGCCCTTTATATAATATTATGTAGGTGGGGGCTGCGTACCGGCAGGTTATCCTTTTAAATTTAAAGACAATTTGTCTGGATACGGGTTAGCGCGGTGAACTTGAGTTGATTGTAAATTTATTATACAAGGGTAATCCCAAAAATAAGGGCTTTTATTGCTTCCTCACTACCGAAAGTAGGGAAGCCTTGGATTCAAGGTTGAGTAAAAAAAAAATTGATGTCCTCCAAAATGAAAATTTCCACTTCCATTTTGCGTTTCAGACGTTGAGGAACATTTTTGGTTCCGTGTCTGTCTGTGGTAATTCCTTGTAACGCCCATAACTACCCAAATATTGGTCGAAATGGGCTGGAATTTGGAGGGTAGGTGTGGGTTGGGTCACAGACGGTCCCACACCAAAATCATTGAAAAAGCATGGTAACTTTCGGCTGCGCATGCGCAAACGTAAAATAATTGAAAAGCTCATAACTACCCTAAATAGGGTTGAAATGAGTTCAAACTTAGAGGGTCGATCAGGAATAATACTTTAATAGTTCCGAATGAATTTCTTTGGAATCGTACAGTAATTTTCGTCTGCGCATGCGCGGGCATGAAATGTTGACCATTTCCTTGTAACGCTTCTACCTACGCGAGCAATAGTCGTAGAGAGTTGAAATTTTGAGGGGACAAGTGGACTGGATCGCAGATGGTCCCGTTTCAAAATCATGTAAATTGTTCCGTCTGCGCATGCGCAAACGTGAACTACTTAAAACGCCCGTAAAAATTTTAAATATCGTTGAAATGAGCTCAGATTTGGAGGGTCGATCAAGAATAATTCTTTGATAGTTCCATAAGAATTTCATTTGTCTGCGCATGCGCGAACATGAAATTTTGCTCGTTTCCTTGTAACGCTTCTAACTACGCGAAAAATAGTCGTAGAGAGCTGAAATTTTGAGGGTACAAGCGGGTTGGATCGCAAATGGTCCCGTATTAAAATGAACCTACCCAACTATTCTGTATGTCCATGTGATTCAAGTGAGGAAGCTATACTGCCTACTCGAATCGGCAGACTTTTTTTTAGAAATACAAAAAGTTTACATGTACCTACTTACATAATTATTTTTTTCATCTAAATAATTTTTTTACATCTACATAATTTTTGACATTTACATCATATTAAGCCTTGTCCATACCTGTGCGCTTTCCTCTTCCTTTTCACTTTGAACACAGCGCACGGGAGAAGGAACGAGAGGCATGCGCTGTTTGCAGTGTTGCCGGGTCAGTGACCTTTGATCCCGTAGCGAACGCCCTGACGCAAGCAGGGGGCAAGGTTTCCCGACCAACTGAAGTCAGTCAAGTCTGCAATGTCGTGTTCCCAGTCTACCAGTGATGGAACGTCATTGTTTATTGATGATTATAGGACGCATCCTGCGTTGTGGGATGTTGGTAACGAAAATTATGCAAATAGAGTTAAAAGGGGGAAAATTTCATCTTCCACTCGCAAAAAACTTCCTCATCCACGTGGTACGAGTTCTGTTTTTTGGTTTATTATTTTCAATAATGCATGAAAAAATTTTTTAATCCCCCCGAAAATTTGATCGTTTCCGTTTCAAGGTATGTAGAATCCGAAAATGCAATTAAACAATTTCTGTCCGTCTGCCGTACGCCGTACTTCGCACTTTTCTTAGTTACATTAACCAAATTTGACGAAATTCGGTTTATAGGTCCCATTTGGGGTCTAGTTGGTCCTCGAATCTCGGCGTTAATGTCAGTAATCTCTAAGGGGTGAAAAATAGGGGTTGAAATCTCCAGGACGCCGTTATCTCGAATTTTTTTAAATAGTTGAATAGTTCTCGAAGTTGGGACGTACAATGGTCCGGGGACAACCCGGACCATTGTACGTCCAGCCATTCGTTCACAGTAAGGCCCAGAATTTAGCACCGACAGGCTTCATCAACAGGAGGGTGAATGAAACTGTATACATTCAGCCCAGATATCATTGCTAGGGACGCAACACCAATTGGGAATTGGCCCCAGATAATCATTGCTAGGGAGCACTTGATTATATTCACGGAATATGAAGTCGAGTTGGTTGTTCTGTGATATTATTTCATTTATTTGAAAAATGATGGCACTTTTGGATTTTGTTGGTAGGTAGTGAAACTTGAACAAACGTTGAAGTTTTATTGATAGGTAAATTATTAGTCAAAGGAAAATTATCATTGCACAACGGTTTATTATACCATCTACGTCGGTGGTTCCCAACCTGGGGGGCGCGCGTGTTATGGTCCACTTCTGGTGTTTATAATTACATTTAATTAGTTCTTGTATACATATAAATAATGATATTCATTTTTGTGTCCTATGGTTCAAACAGTGCACATTACTGCGACTGTAATTAAGTATACTGAACAAAGCAGTAGGCTCCTAAAGAGGTGGTGAAAATGGTGTGTTTTTGCTTGATTCAAAAGGTTCATTATTTATGAATAATAATAATAATAATAATAATAATAGGTAGGCCTTGTCATATGGGTTTATTATTCTACTGGACACACCTGCAGAAATGTTGGCTGTTCATTTATTGTTTCTTTCATGTGCAATAATTGAAATAAATACTTTTTATGGTTTCCACCAATTTTGGCCCCCCAAAAACACGAATTAGGCTCGGCTTTTGGCTTATTATTCTGTGAATAATACACCTATGTATTCGCTCAGCAAAAAATTTGTATAACACCCCCTCAAACTTTTTTCTTTTCCGTTTCAAGGTGCGTAGATTCCAAAACGCTGCAAAGTCCTTGTCACATGGGTTTATTATTCTACTGGACCTACAGAAATGCTAGCTGTTACTTATTGTTTATTTCAGGTGAAATAATTGAAATAGCTATTTCTGATGGTTTCCACCAATTTTGGCCTCTAAAACACGAATTAGGTAGGTACCTAAGCTTTTTTTTTCCAATTCATCTTTGATCATTGTTAGTACCATTTAATCGTCTTGATTCACGTGTTGATACTACTTACCGTGTTATTATACAAATTGATGGTGATTTCAGACGATTTCCCAGGTTTTTGACTCATAAAAAATCAATTTTGGGAGCTGAACATTTGGTAGAACCTCGATTTTCCATTCTTTGGTCAAAATCGACTTCATATTCGGTCTTCTCGCCCCCAAAAACATGGAAAACGATACCTCAAAAGCTCATGTTACCAACATGTTAGGTACTAAAACGCAAAAGTACCTATTTTTACGCACATTTTCACTCATAACACCCCTGGGTATATTCTGATCGGGCTGAAAAGTTTCGGGACACAACTAGGGCCCAAATGGAGCATGTGTGCGAAAGAACGAATTTTTTAGACCAAAAATGAGGCCGGTAATTACACGTGATACGGCGGACGGCGGACGGACATTGCATTTTTGGATTCTACGCACCTTGAAACGGAAAAGAAAAAAATTTTGAGGGGGTGTTATAAAAAGTATTTGCTAAGCGAATACATAGGTGTATTATTCAAAGAATAATAAACCAAAAAGGATCGTACCTAAATTGTGTTTTGGGGGCCAAAATTGGTGGAAAACATCAGAAATAGCTATTTCAATTATTTCACATGAAAGAAACAATAAATAAACAGCCAAAATTTCTGTATGTATGTTCAATAGAATAATAAACCCATGTGACAAGGACTTTGCAGCGTTTTTGGAATCTACGCACCTTGAAACGTAAAAAATAATTTTTTGAGGGGGTGTTATAAAATTTTTTGCTGAGCGAATACATAGGAGTATTATTCAGAGAATAATAAACCAAAAGGGGGTCTTTCCCATATTAAAACAACGGACGCACCCCCGTAGATAGGCACTAAATGATAGTTCACGGAATCACCCTCAGAAGTAGTGCATCCGTAATTATTATGCGGTCACGGGCACTTATAAATTTATCCGTAACCTCTGTACTGTTGAAGGATCGTCAACGGAAACACCCGTGGTTTCCGTGGTGTACTATTTAGGCAAAATCAACGGATGGTCATTTTCACGGGAGCACCCCGAAAATCCCCGTAAAACCGTAAAAGTGCAGTGATTTCCGTTGTTAATCCTTCAACGTTCCGTCGCACGCCCGTGACTTTGTACGGATCGCCACAGCCTCACCCTTGACTACCCCGTAACACTCCTTCGCCTTCCCCGTAGCCCATCCATGATTTTCACGTGAATATCCGTGGACTCTCCATTGATTTTCTCTAGCCCATCCACCCTTCACTGACCGTCCCCTTCCACCGCTGATTCTACCGTGGATTTTCTGTAGCACAACCTTCTTAATACTTCCGTGCCCTCCCTTCAATGATCTGATTATTCCGTAACATATTTGACTGGAGATCGAATGACGGTGGGGAGGGGGGTTAACGGGCAGGCTACACGGACAGGCTACGGACAGGTTAGGAAGCCCAACCCTCCATTGCCTTTCCGTTGAGGATGCCCCCGTAGAGACATGCGGGCCCTTCATGAAAGAGCAACGGAGGGGACGTGTACTACATTCACCCCCCTCCGACAACAGGTTAACCCGGAGACGTCGTGGCAGTGCACGTCCCTCCGTCATTGTCCGTTAAGGGTCCGTAACCATCTACCGAGAACCCTTTAAGGACGAGCTACTGAGGATGACGGGTAGACGAGACGTCCACTGCCTCAACGGCTCCACTAACCCATCTACGGAGCGGTAAAGGAAGTAAACGTCTCTCCGTCGCTCGTTCGTAAGGGATCCGTAGTTTTACGGTCGACCCTCCACGTACAAGCAACTGAGAGGTGTCATTCCTCCACTTCTCCATCAACCGCATCCATCACGACCAGTACTGGTACTCTAAGGGCCGTATTCATAGTCCTCACTTTATTTAAAGTAAATGCTTAAGTGAACAAATAAGGAAGCATCGTCCACTTTGGCTATTCATAGTCAGTGATAAAGGAAATGCTTAAGTCGTCCTTTAGCATTTCCTTTATTCCTATTTCATAGACAATAAGTAAAGAAAAATCTTTACTTTTTGGCCTAAATAAGTGGGAAAAACTGAGGTACGTCGAAAGGTACCTTAAGCATTTCCTTATTGATCGTTTGCACTGTTCTCTTTTCATTTCCGTCATCTTTTCAGTGTCATCGTTCTCGGCATTCTTGTTTCTTTTCCTAATTATTCGGGTTTTTTGTTTGTTTTGATACGATGGATTTCGACATTTTGTTTGACTTCGATGAGTGGGATGACGAGTTCGATGTAACGGAGAGCATGCGGGTGATGCATACCGGCTTCATTTTCGGTCTAAAAAAGTCGTTCTTTCGCACACAGGCTCCATTTGGGCCCTAGTTGTGTCCCGAAACTTTGCAACCCGATCGGAATATACCCAGGGGTGTTTTGAGCGAAAATGTGTATGAAAATAGGTATTTTTTGTGTTTTAGTAAAACGAGCTTTTCAGTATCGGTTTCCATGTTTTTGTGGGACGAGAAGAGACGAATATGAAGTCGATTTTGACCAGAGTGGAAAACTGAGCTTCTACCAAAGGTTCTGCTCCTAAAATTGATTTTTTATGAGCCAAAAACCTGGGAAACTGTCTGAAATCACCATCAGTTTGTATAATAACACTAGAAAAAGTGTCAACAGGTGAATCAAGGCAATTTAAATGGCACTGCCAATGATCAAAAATAATTTGAAAAAAAAGTAGCGTACCTAATTTGTGTTTTGGGGGCCAAAATTGGTGGAAACATTCAGAAATAGCTATTTCAATTATTTCACATTAACGAAACTATTAATGAACAGCCAAAATTTCTGTAGGTAAGTCCAATAGAATAATAAACCCATGTGACAAGGACTTTGTTTATCAATTTCCATTGCATTTTGTAAATATTCACTCTTCGAAGTAATCCTAACGTGAGCCGGGAGTTTGCCATCGATTTTGATAGTTCATCAAAAATTGTTCCAAACGTTTTCGATTTGTTCATTATTGACTAACTTTATTGACTTTGCCGACTAATAAGATTCTGCCTGACCAAAAGTAGGATAAAACCCAATATTATTTCTTTTTTTCTAAGACCAATTGGTAGTTGATTCCACTGAAAAGGCAAACCAAGGAACTACAGTAAGAACGTAATTTATATTTAAAAGGATAAGTAAACAAAGTTAAAGAGTGAGTAAAAACAAAAGGGAAGAAGGAGGGAAAAGAAGGGAGGAGTAATACAGAAGGGAAAGGGAGAAGTAAATGCACGTCAGCACCGCTAAACGCGAGCACCAAGTGTATAATAGAAAAGTTTTCAAAATAAAGGTTACTTGCTCCACTGTTAACTTGTCCTGACACAGGGAGGATGCTGGACAACGGCGTTCACAACAACGGAAAACCGACAGAACGGCACGGCTAATAGGCGAGGACATATAAATAAACAAAAACACACACCCTGCCAGAACTGCCAACTTAAGCTCAAACCAGAGAGTTGGGAAAAATTTTGACTTAAATAAAGATTTTTCTTAATTTTATAAAGTTAAAGATTAAGTAAAGATTTTTCTTTACTTCGGGGAGTAATGTCTATGAAAGCGAAATCAGATAAAGCATTTCCTTAAGAAATTATTTTACTTTCAGAAGTAAAGTATTATTAATTTTTACTTAAGTCAGGACTATGAATACCGCCCTAAGTACCAGTACTGCCGTCCAAAGCAAGAAAGCCGTACTTAGAACAAGGAAATCTAGTTTTGAGAAAAACGCAGGTAAAGTTTTTAGGCAGTAAAATGGGCATTCTTCAATATTTTCCAATGATTTTTTTGCAATTGATCCAAATTTAGTTTCTACGTCTGTAGCAGCAAGGCGCATCAATTTTGGAAGAATACACATAAATTTATGTAATCCACTGTTTTTCTCCGTTGTAGAAGTTGAGGTAAGTTTTGCGTCAAAGAACGGTAGAGGGTCAGCTACTGCTTTTCTTCGTTGGATGCTCATGCTACGGTTGTTTCCCACTGTAGTTGCTGGAGTTTTTTCACCCCTTTCCCGAAGATAAAAGCAGTACCTTTATTTTTCCTTGTAAAATACGATTTACCGCGATGTGGAAGCCACCTACGGTCGATTGCTCGAAGCTTTTGGCGCTCATCACAAAACTGAAAAACGCTGCAAAGTCCTTGTCACATGGGTTTATTATTCTATTGGAGTTCTAGAGATTTTTGTTGGCTGTTAAATGTATTGTTTCTTTCATGTGGAATGATTGAAATAGCTATTTATGATGATTTCCACCAATTTTGGCCCCCAAAACATGAAATAGGTACGCTTTTTTTCTTTTTTTTTTAAGATCATCTTTGATCATTGGTAGTGGCATTTAATGGTCTTGATTCACCTGTTTACACTTTTTCCAATGTTATTGTACACATTGATGGTGATTTCAGACAGTTTTCCAGGTTTTTGACTCATAAAAAACCAATTTTGGGAGCTGAACCTTTGGTAAAACCTCAATTTCCGCGTCTTTGGTCAAAATCGACTTCATATTCGGTCTTCTCGTCCTCAAAAACATGGAAAAAGATACCTCAAAAGCTCATGTTACTAACATGTTGTTAAAACGCAAAAAGTACCTATTTTTATACACATTTTCACTCATAACCCCCCTGGGTATATTCCGATCGAGCTGAAAAGTTTCGGGACACAACTAGGGCCCAAATGGAACATGTGTGCGAAAGAACGACTTTTTTAGACCGAAAATGAAGCCTGTACACGTGATACGGCGTACGGCGTACGGCGGACGGCGTACGGCTGACGGCGGACGGCGTACGGCGGACGGCGGACGGACATTGCATTTTTGGAATCTACGCACCTTGAAACGGAAAAGAAAAAATTTTGAGGGGGTGTTATAAAAATTTTTGGCTGAGCGAATACATAGGTGTATTATTCACAGAATAATAAACCAAAACGGCACCGCTTGATGAATTCAGAAAACTATGAGAGGGGTACAACAGTGAAAATCAGTACTGTCCTGATGACCAATAATTAAATTCACTGTTCCAATGAATTAACACCGTAGGTCTGGGATCTACTGTTTTTATTTGTTGGAAGAACTACTACTGCGTTTAATAGTTGGAAAACCACCAAAAACTCGAAAAACCGCAGACGTTTTCCTTGAATAACTTTTTCGGGGAATTTTCCCAACTTTTACAACTAGATACCACAATAGGTCTTTAAGATACGAATCCATTTATACCAAAACCTCTAAATTGGAATAAATAGAGTCTACGGCATTTTTACTTTGGAGGGCAGAGTACATTAAGTTTGAGTAGGTACTAATAGTGGACATGGAGATCCACGTTTCCCTGAAATAGAAACCATAGACATCAAACAAATGGTCATGTGATCAAAATTCGAAAATGCTCTCAAATCAGACGGAACACAATTGAAAGAACAACAGGAAACAGCAAGGACGTGTGTAACATACGTATTGGAATGCTCTATAAATATATATTCACTCATACATTCAAAAAATAAAATAATAAAATGTTTTCAATGTCATTTTCACGTATACAAACTCAAAAAAAATTCATGGTAACTAAGAAAAGTGGCCAGTACGGCGTACGGCGGACAGGCAGAAATATTTTTATTGCATTTTCGGATTCTACATACCTTGAAACGTAAACCATCAAATTTTGAGGGGGGGGTTAGATTTTTTTTTTTTTTTTTTTTTTTTTCATGCTCGATTCCAATGGTTCATTATTGAAAATTATAAACCAAAATTAATGTTTTCAGTGTAGTACAATCTACCTTTTTTGCCAGATAGGCTGTATGAAGTCGAGTTGGTTGTTCTATGATATTATTTCATTTGATGAATGATGGCTCTTTGTATTTAGGTAGGTACTTTTGTAACTTGAACACACGTTATGATTCATGAATAAAACAAATAACTAATTATTGAATTAGTCCTGCGCATTTTCATGAAACTGTAATTCCAGGGCCGGCTTCAGTACTCGATTTAGGGCTGCCCTGGGGGTGAGCACGAGGGTAGGTATTGACCACAGAAAACACTCATCTACGCAGAAGGATCATCTATATAGGTAAATAATAAACCGTTGTGTAATAACTTGCAGCTTTTTTATTCCATTTTCGGATTGCACTTACCTTGAAACAGAAACCAACAAATTTTGAGGGGGGGGGGGGGGGGATTTTATTTTGTTTCTCACGCTCGATTCCAAAGGTTCATTATTGAAAATAATAAACCAAAATCGGCCTGTTTTTAAAACGCGCCTGCGGCGTTATGGATTGTCCACACTTAAAAGTTGATACACGAATTTTGAAGGAAATTTAGTGTTCTTTCATTTGGAACTGCTGAGAAACCTTGTTATAAATTTGTTTTCCTAAGGCCCGGTTTCACCATATTCCTAGCTAACTAAAGGTTACCCCAAACCAACAGTTACCAACAAACTGAAGGTTACAGATAAAAGCGTTTCACCAATGTGATGGTTAGCCTAACTTCAAGTTAGCGCCTCTAGTTAGGATTAGCCGCCATGAATCTACACCCAGACAGGAAAACAGCTGTGTTATCAAGTGTTATCAATCATCTGATGACAAGGCGGGTCATTTTTGCAGCAAAGGGTCTACTGTGCTGACATTGAGGTGACAATTTAAAAAAAAACAAAAAACAGTGAATGCTAATAAATTAAATATTAAATTAATAAATTAAATATTATTACAAGATGAATGCTGTTGAAAATAAACGAAGAAGCCGGAACGTGAATTGGAGTGGAGACGAAGAACATTTATTGGTGGAATTAGTGCGAAAATATCGGGATGTGACTGAGAACAAGAAGAGTGATGCTGTGACTTGGAAAGAGAAGTAAGACTGTTGGAAAAGGATTGTGGCAGAGTTCAACGAGGCCCACATAAACATTATGCGGACAGTTGAACAACTGAACAAAATATAATTTGAAAAATATTGTAAAAAACGAAAATATTGTAAAGTCCTTGTCACATGGGTTTATTATTCTATTGGACATACCTACAGAAATGTTGGCTGTTCATTTATTGTTTCTTTCATGTGAAATAATTGAAATAGCTATTTCTGATGGTTTCCACCAATTTTGGCCCCCAAAACACAAATTAGGTACCTACGCTCTTTTTGATTTTTTTTTCAATTTATATTTGATCATTGGTAGTGCTATTTAATCGTCGTGATCCACGTGTTGACACTTCTTCTAGTGTTAATATATAAATTGATGGTGATTTCAGACGATTTCCCAAGTTTATGACTCATAAAAAATCAATTTTGGGAGCTCGATTTTCCACTCTTTGGTCAAAATCGACTTCATATTCGGTCTTCTCGTCCCCAAAAACATGGAAAAAGATACCTCAAAAGCTCATGTTACTAACATGTTACTAAAACACAAAAAGTACCTATTTTTATCCACATTTTGACTCATAACACCGTGGGTATATTCCGATCGGGCTGCAAAGTTTCGGGACACAACTAGGGCCTCCTGGTCGTTCATCACCAACCGATCACCGATGTCGTCAAAAATGATTACAATAAATTATATCAGATGTTGTGATAATAAGCCTTATCAGTTGTTGTTTAGCTGTAACTACCAGATGAAGCGGTAGTTAAATATCTGGTAGTTAACGTTTGTATTAACTAAAAGTTAGCGCCATCATTGGTTTGGTGAAACGCTACTTTTGTCTCTTCTCCCACCTAACCGATAGTCAGGCTTAACCATCACCTTAACTAGAGGTGGTGAAACCGGGCCTAAATAAACCCTTATTTACTGAAGTACCGTTTCTATATATGACGGAAGACAGCTTTACGCCCTCTGTAATGACAACTAACTCCTAGGGCCACACTGCGGACGGCGTTCCTTTGACGGGAGCCACGTTTATACCCCTCCGTCATAACAACAGTCAACTACGGGCGCGGCATGGACGGCGCTCCTTTGACGGGAGACAACTTCAAGAGCCATGACGACAAATGGCTCTTACGGACGGCGTTCCTACGAAGGTAGCCACGTTTATACCCCTCCGTCATAACAACAGTCAACTACGGGCGCGGCATGGACGGCGCTCCTTTGACGGGAGACAACTTCAAGAGCCATGACGACAAGTGGCTCTTACGGACGGCGTTCCTACGAAGGTAGCCACGTTTATACCCCTCCGTCATAACAACAGTCAACTACGGGCGCGGCATGGACGGCGCTCCTTTGACGGGAGACAACTTCAAGAGCCATGACGACAAGTGGCTCTTACGGACGGCGTTCCTACGAAGGTAGCCACGTTTATACCCCTTCGTCATAACAACAGTCAACCACGGCCGCGCCATGGACGGCGCTCCTTTGATGGGAGACACCTTCATGCCCACCCGCGACGATACGCCGTCTATGGACTTGGACACTGTACGGACGGTTTTCCCACAACGGAAGCCACATTTTTATACCCCTCCTTAATAACAACTGCCAACCAAGGGCACACTACGGACGACATTCCACAAGCCACAATTACACCCCTCCGTAATGACAAGAAGATCCTACGGACACGCTACCGACGACGAACAAACAACGGACGCATCCTTCATACCCGTCCTCCGTCATAACCGTTGGTTTACGGAACGACGAAGCTCCGCAGGTGAGTGGCTCCGTGAGCCTGACGGATGGTTCTTCGTTACTGAACCCACCACGGAGCACATCCATCGTGTTCACTGGGGAGCACGGAACATCACCATCTCAAGGACACCCCCGTGAAAGCCGCGACGTCCCGTTAAACCATGACCTTAACTGATGGTCACGGGTCGCTACGGATGGTCAAAATGCCGGCCAAGGATGGTCATTTTTGAAGGAACGTCTACGGATGGAAGACCATCAGTGATGGTCTCCGTCCTTCCGTCACCACTTTTGGTTTATTATTCTGTGAATAATACACCTATGTATTCGCTCAGCAAAACATTTTTGAACACCCCCTCAAAATTTTTTTTTTTCCGTTTCAAGGTGCGTAGATTCCAAAACGCTGCAAAGTCCTTGTCACATGGGTTTATTATTCTATTGGAGTTCTAGAGATTTTTGTTGGCTGTTAAATGTATTGTTTCTTTCATGTGGAATGATTGAAATAGCTATTTCTGATGATTTCCACCAATTTTGGCCCCCAAAACATGAAATAGGTACGCTTTTTTTAACCTAACCCTTCAGGTTTTTGCGATGGGACCACCCGCCGAAAAGCGACAGGAAAAAGTGAGACCAAATAGTGAGACAAAAGTAGCGCGTATTTTATAAACCGAACGTTGCTAAGGAAATTCACTCTACAAAGCTGTTACTTATTAAGATCATCTTTGATCATTGGTAGTGGCATTTAATGGTCTTGATTCACCTGTTTACACTTTTTCCAATGTTATTGTACACATTGATGGTGATTTCAGACAGTTTTCCAGGTTTTTGACTCATAAAAAACCAATTTTGGAAGCTGAACCTTTGGTAAAACCTCAATTTCCGCGTCTTTGGTCAAAATCGACTTCATATTCGGTCTTCTCGTCCTCAAAAACATAGAAAAAGATACCTTAAAAGCTCATGTTACTAACATGTTGTTAAAACGCAAAAAGTACCTATTTTTTTACACACATTTTCACTCATAACACCCGTCGGTATATTCCGATCGGGCTGAAAAGTTTCGGGACACAACTAGGGCCCAAATGGAGCATGTGTGCGAAAGAACGACTTTTTTAGACCGAAAATGAAGCCTGTACACGTGATACGGCGGACGGACATTGCATTTTTGGAATCTACGCACCTTGAAACGGAAAAGAAAAAATTTTGAGGGGGTGTTATAAAATTTTTTTGGTGAGCGAATACATAGGTGTATTATTCACAGAATAATAAACCAAAATGCAATGTCCGTCCGCCGTACGCCGTATCACGTGTACAGGCTTCATTTTCGGTCTAAAAAAGTCGTTCTTTCGCACACATGCTCCATTTGGGCCCTAGTTGTGTCCCGAAACTTTTCAGCCCGATCGGAATATACCCAGGGGTGTTATGAGTGAAAATGTGTATAAAAATAGGTACTTTTTGCGTTTTAACAACATGTTAGTAACATGAGCTTTTGAGGTATCTTTTTCCATGTTTTTGAGGACGAGAAGACCGAATATGAAGTCGATTTTGACCAAAGACGCGGAAATTGATGTTTTACCAAAGGTTCAGCTCCCAAAATTGGTTTTTTATGAGTCAAAAACCTGGAAAACTGTCTGAAATCACCATCAATGTGTACAATAACATTGGAAAAAGTGTAAACAGGTGAATCAAGACCATTAAATGCCACTACCAATGATCAAAGATGATCTTAAAAAAAAAAAAAGCGTACCTATTTCATATTTTGGGGGCCAAAATTGGTGGAAATCATCAGAAATAGCTATTTCAATCATTCCACATGAAAGAAACAATTCATTTAACAGCCAACAAAAATCTCTATAACTCCAATAGAATAATAAACCCATGTGACAAGGACTTTGCAGCGTTTTTTCTATGTTATTCTCTCGTGAGTCATACATACTTATCCGACCTAAGGAAAGTTTAACTTCCCGTAGCACAGCTCCTTCATATCCAGCAACCCTCGCCCCATATGCATTCCCTTCAAGGGAGGCCTAGTTGTTGATCTACGATGCCAACCGAACACACAAGGCAGGTAAAACGTTTCCTGGCTGAAGGGGCGAGCCCTTCCAACACGGAGAAAACATCGATCGGCGAAACCCCAAGAGGGGTTGCAATGTCATTACCAGCCTTACCGCTCATTACCGTGGATAGCCCGCTCTGCAGACGACCATGCAGCTCCCAACTCATCTCTCCCGCATGTAAATCCTGATAATGATGCCGTTGTGCTTCTACGTAACTGAAGAGCTAAATTTGAAGTTATTCACTCCGAATCTGCCCTTGTGATCACTGGCAGGAAAATTAAATTGGCCATCTCGCGTTTTGCGTTTGACCTTTCTGAGCAAATTTGGTTCCCTGTTTGATAATCCGTCTGTGTACGCACTTTCTTGTATCACTCATAACTATGATACGAAAGAATGTTAATAAAGAAATATTGGTTTATTATTTTCAATAAATAAAATTTAAAAAAAAAAAAAATCTAACCCCCCCCCCCCCCCCCCCCCGCCCACTCAAGATTGATGGTTTCCGTTTCAAGGCATGTAGAATCCGAAAATGGAATAAAAAACGCTGCAAATCCCTGCACAACGGTTTATTATTTTGTATAGAATACCCTTCTGTTACAGATCACAGCTCTAAGTATCAGCGTTGGCCAATAGAATTGCAGAACCATTTCGGACCATGCCAATGCGCACCATACCAATTAGACAATTCGAAATGAATTCCAATTCAAATTAATTTGAATTCAAATTAATGAATTCCAATCCAATTAATGAATTCCAATTCAATTAATGAATTCCAATTCGAAATCGATTGAATAAATTGATTGATTGATGGAATCGAGCGCTACCCTGGTGACGAGCGCACAATGCCAATAATTAGGCAATTCGAAAAAAATTCCAATTCAAATTAAAGTCCAATTCATTATACCAATATTGACAATTCTAAGTGAATTCCTATTGCAATTGAAAAAACTTCGCCAATTTTGGCGAATGTGGAGTTATGTTTATATGATTAATGTGTCGGGAATTTAGATGGGGATGTTAGGTAGATTGGTGAGCAGTGGCCAATTGCAATTCAAAATCTAAGTGAATTCCAATTGCAATTGAAAAAATTGATCGATTGATTGCTCGATTGATTGAATAAATTGATTGATTGATTGAATCGAGCGCGTCCCTGGTGACGAGAGTGTATACAATTTCATTCACACTGGAGTCGAAAATCCCTGTCGGTGAAAACTTCGGGGCCTTACTGTGAACGAACGGCTGGACGTACGATGCTGCGGGTGGTCTTAAACAACTCCCAAGTTCGAGAACTATTTAAAACCGTAAAAAAATTCACGTAAAACAAAGGTATAGGCTTTCTGAAAATTTCAGCCCCTATTTTGAACCCCTTAGAGATGACTGACAGTAACGTCGAGCTTCGAGGACCAACTAGACGCCGAACGGAACCTATAACCCGAATTTCATCAATTTTTATTCATGGTAACTAAGCAAAGTGGCCCGTACGGCGTACGGCGTACGGCGGACAGACAGAAATATTTTGGTTTATTATTTTCAATAATGAACCATTGGAATCGAGCATGAAAAAAAAAATTCTTACCCCCCCTCAAAATTTGATGGTTTACGTTTCAAGGTATGTAGAATCCAAAACTGCAATAAAAATATTTCTGTCTGTCCGCCGTACGCCGTACGCCGTACGGGCCACTTTGCTTAGTTACCATGAATAAAAATTGATGAAATTCGGGTTATAGGTTCCGTTCGGGGTTTAGTTGGTCCTCGAAGCTCGACGTTACTGTCAGTCATCTCTAAGGGGTTCAAAATAGGGGCTGAAATTTTCAGAAAGCCTATACCTTTGTTTTACGTGAATTTTTTTACGGTTTTAAATAGTTCTCGAACTTGGGAGTCGTTTAAGACCACCCGCAGCACCGTACGTCCAGCCGTTCGTTCACAGTAAGGCCCCGAAGTTTTCACCGACAGGCATTTTCGACACCAGGGTGAATGAAATTGTATACACTCTCGTCACCAGGGACGCGCTAGATTCAATCAATCAATCAATTTATTCAATCAATCGAACAAACAATCAATCAATCAATTTTTCAATTGCAATTGGAATTCACTTAGAATTGTAAATATTGGTATACTGAATTGAACTTTAATTTGTATTGGAATTTTTTTCGAATTGCCTAATTGGCATTGTGTTTTCAATTGCAATTGGAATTCACTTAGATTTTCAATTGCAATTGGCCACTGCTCACCAATCTACCTAACATCCCCATCTAAATTCCCGACACATTAATCCTATAAACATAACTCCACATTCGCCAAAATTGGCAAAGTTATGTTAATAAAAATAAATTTAATATTGAAATTGCAATTGGACCACTACTCACCACTCTACCTAACATCCCCATCTAAATTCCCGACACATTAATCATATAAACATAACTCCACATTCGCCAAAATTGGCAAAGTTTTTTCAATTGCAATAGGAGTTCACTTAGAATTGTCAATATTGGTATAATGAATTGAACTTTAATTTGAATTGGAATTTTTTTCGAATTGCCTAATTATTGGCATTGTGCGCTCGTCACCAGGGAAGCGCTCGATTCCATCAATCAATCAATTTATTCAATCGATTTCGAATTGGAATTCATTAATTGAATTGGAATTCATTAATTGGATTGGAATTCATTAATTTGAATTCAAATTAATTTGGAATTCAAAATAATTTGAATTGGAATTCATTTCGAATTGTCTAATTGGTATGGTGCGCATTGGCATGGTCCGAAATGGTTCTGCAATTCTATTGGCCAACGCTGTCTGCGATTCACATAGCATGTATAGACTAGTACATATTATTATATTATACAGACGGGTTATCTATACAGAGAGCTGTGATCTGTAACAGAAGGGTATTCTATACAAAATAATAAACCGTTGTGCAGGGATTTGCAGCGTTTTATTGCAGTTTTGGATTCTACATACCTTGAAACGTAAACCATCAAATTTTGAGGGGGGGTAAGAATTTTTTTTTTCATGCTCGATTCCAATGGTTCATTATTGAAAATAATAAACCAAAAAACGCTGCAAATCCCTGCACAACGGTTTATTATTTTGTATAGAACACCCTTCTGTTAAAGATCACAGCTCTATGTATAGATAACCCGTCTATATAATATGATATGTACTATTCTATGCATAATTATTTAGATCGCAGACCCTCCGTAGGTTAGTACCTAACCCCGTACTCGTTACTAGGTACCTACCTAAATCACGAGTTAAATGTTGCTAAAATAATTCTGCCGATGACAAACAGTACCTAACAAAAAGAAACACACATAATGAAGTTCTGAAAAGAAATTGTTGATGAGGAGTGAAAAAAGTTGCAAAAGTACCTACCAACAAACTCCAGCCCCTTCTACGTAGATGGTATAATGAACCGTTGTGTAGTAATTTACCGTTGAGTAATGATTTACCGTAGTAATAATTTACCCATCAATAATACTTCAACGTTTGTTCAAGTTTCACTACCTACCAACCAACTCCAAAAGAGCCATCATTTTTCAAATTAAATAATATCACAGAACAACCAACTCGACTTCATACTCCGCCAATATAATCAGGTGATCCTCACCAATGATTGGCCGTATTCACAAATTCCTATTGTGGGCGCGTCTCTGGTTACGAGATTTGGTTTGAATTGTATACAATTTCATTCACACTGGAGTCGAAAATGCCTGTCGGTGCAAACTTCGGGGCCTTACTGTGAACGAACGGCTGGACGTACGATGCTCCGGATGGTCTTAAAAAACTCGCAAGTTCAAGAACTATTTAAAACCGTAAAAATATTTACGTAAAAAAATGGTATAGGCGTTTTGAAAATTTCAACCCCTATTTTGAACCCCTTAGAGATGACTCACAGTAACGTCGAGCTTCGAGGACCAACTAGACGCCGAACGGAACCTATAACCCGAATTTCATCAATTTTTTTTCATGGTAACTAAGAAAAGTGGCCCGTACGGCGTACGGCGTACGGCGTACGGCGGACAGACAGAAATATTTTTATTGCAGTTTTGGATTCTACATACCTTGAAACGTAAACCATCAAATTTTGAGGGGGGGTAAGAATTTTTTTTTTCATGCTCGATTCCAATGGTTCATTATTGAAAATAATAAACCAAAATGTCTGTCCGTCCGCCGTACACCGTACGGTGTACTTGGCACTGTCCTTAGTTACCATGGACAAAAATTAATGAAATTTGGTTTGAAGGTCCCGTTTTCCCCAGGAAGCTTGGCGTTACTGTCATTCATCTCTAAGGGGTGGAAAATAGGGGGGTGAAATGTCCCGAGCGCCGTAGCTTGAAAACTTTCAAATAGAAGGGGGGGGGGGGGTTCTTTTAAAGTTTTTAAATTGATATCGTGCTTGAGTATTTTTTGAGACCACCCGGAGCATTGTACGATCAGCCTTTCGTTTGTACCGAAAAGCTTCGTCAACATGATCGTGAATGAAACAGTATACATTCAGCCTAGAATTCATTGCTAGGGATCACCTGATTATAATCGGACATAGCTGTATGAAATCGAGTTGTCTGTTCCGTGATATTATGTCGTTCGAAGAATGATGGTTATTTCGGACTTTGTTGATAGGTACTTTTGTAAATCGAAAAAACGTTATGCCTCATGATCATGAATAACCACAAATAATTTAATTAATGATATAATTCTCGAATCCATCGCATATTTTTATAAAACTATTGGTAACTGTCGGCTCCAGTACTCGATACTGGGCTTTCCTGGGGGATTGTGAGAGTAGGTATTGACCACAGAAAACAGTGATAAATAATAAAGGAAGGGAATACAGGTAAATAATAAACCGTTGTGTGATAATTTGCTGCGTTTTTGGTTTATTATTTTCAATAATGAACCTTTGGAATCGAGCATGAAAATTTTTTTAAACCCCCCCCCCCCCCCCCCCCCCTCAAAATTTGATGGTTTCCGTTTTCAAGATATGTGGAATCCGAAAATGCAGTAAAAAAAAAATTCCGTCCGTCCGCCGTACGCCGTACTTCGCACTTTTCTAAGTTACCATGAACCAAAATTGACGAAATTCGGTTTATAGTTCCCATTTGGGGTCTAGTTGGTCCTCGAAGCTCGGCGTTAATGTCAGTCATCTTTAAGGGGTGAAAAATAGGGGTTGAAATTTCCAGGACGCCGTCACCTCGAATTTTGTTACGGTTTTAAATAGTTCTCGAACTTGGGAGTTTTTTAAGACCACCCGGAGCACCGTATGTCCAGCCGTTCGTTCACAGTAAGGCCCAGAAGTTTGCGCCGACAGTCATTTCCAGCAGGAGGGTGAATGAAATTGTATACATTCAGCCCAAATATCATCACTAGGGACGCGGTAACAATCGGGAATTGGCCCGAGATCATCATTACTAGGGAGAACCTGATTATATTCATGGAGTATGAAGTCGAGTTGATTGTTCTGTGATATTGTTTCATTTGCAAAATTCTGCAAATTCTGCAGTTCTTGGTTCTTTTGGAGTTTGTTGACAGGTAGTGAAACTTGAACAAACGTTGAAGTATTATTGATGGGACAATTATTACACAACGGTAAATTATTACACAACGGCTCATCTACCAGAATGGGCTGGAGTTTCTTGGTAGGTAGTTTTGCAACTTGAGCAACCGTTGAAGCATTATTGATGTGAAAATTATTACACAACGATAAATTATTACTCAGAGGTAAATTATAATTGCACAACGGTTCATTGTACTATCTACGTAGAAGGGGCACCTATTCAGGTAAATTATTACACAACGGTTTATTATTGCCTTATGCTTCATGAATAACTACAAAATAATCAATGATTGAATTATTGAATCCCGCGCATTTGTAGGAAACTTTAATTCCGGGGCTGGCTCCAGTACTCGATTTAGGGCTTTCCTGGGGGGAGCTCGAGGGTATTGACCACAGAAAACAGTAATCTACGCAGAAGGGGCATCTATACAGGTAAATAATAAACCGTTGTGTAATCATTTGCAGCTTTTGTGTGTGTGTGTGTGTGTATGCCATCTTTGGTGATTTACAAGATCCTTTAAGGTATAATTAATTGTCCAATTGGTCAGTGCATACCCATCATCTGTTGTTACACGAGCATAGATAGACAAATAGAGGTGGTTGTAAGGGTAAGTAACTGTCTTGGAATAGAAATAAAACGGAAACAAAACAATCAGATCTCGCGGCTCAGTGTTCCGATTGAAATATGACCAACGTAGGAGGTAGAAAACCGAAAGCCTAAGTTAAGATACACACGCGTCTGTGATCGGTAAAATGCCCGCTTTCTCTACGGCTTATGATCAATAGAACGGGTTATCTACAGGGAAGCACTTTCAGACCGCTTGCCAAGAAGGACACGACCTTCCCTGAGTGCAAGGCCGTGTCACGGGTCATTTCAACGTACCGCTGCCGGCTCAAACAGACGTTGAAAGGAACCGAAGAAAAAGACCATTCAGAAAAGGAATCGTTCATCTGGGCCAATTTATTGTTAGTTTTCAAGTTATTTATTAGTCTCGCCAAGTTATTTATTAGTTTCGCTCCATTTATTGGCCTTCTTTTAGAACTGCTGAATGTGTTTTTGTGGGGAACTAAATCACTCGCGAAGAAATCGTGGAAACCCATTTCAAAGAAAAAAAAACCACAGTCATGCAGCATGGCTATAAGAGCGAATTTTCGAAGTTTTCGGCATCTTCCTCCTCCGCCTAAAATTTTCTGAAAATTAATTTTCGGTCAATGTTTTCCCAACTTGATACCATACAAAATTAAAACAGGAGTAGTTTTACGCAAAGTAAAATTTGGGGTGGAAGGAGGGGGAGGGGGAAATCAAAAATGTTTTGAATACCAGAAGAGTAGGTATTGGGTACGTAGGTAACAAATTTTTTGTTCCATTTTTTGCCGAGTAACACCTCGGTTTGTAGATTTTCCAACGCTGAACACGATGGTGAAGTCAGAATTGCGATATCCCATTCCGTTATCAGATTAGAGCAGACGAACCAGGAAGAACATCTCAAGAAATAACCACGTTCCTTCATCTTCAAAGTGCTCCAGTTTGAGAACGGAATGAGATATCGCAATTCTGATTTCACCATCGTGTTCAGCGTACAAAAACCTTTAAAATGAGGTGTCACTTGTCAGACTTTTTCATTTTGGGAATTTATGGGTAATTTCCCCCCCCTAAAACTCCCCAAAACTCCCCCTTAGGGTGACCCGATTCTGCCCATCTTCGAACTTAGCCTGTCGATTGCCAAGACAGATTTTTCGTGCAAATTTGAACTTTTTATCTCAATTCTTTCGAGAGTTATCGTCTGGAATGACACATACATATATAAATATATATATAAATATATAAATATATAAATATATATATATATATATATATATATATACATATAATTTTTGGTGTCTTTCGGCAGGGAATTCAGGATGGTCTGAAACGGATTTTGGTATAAAAATCTTTCGGAAATTCGAGTTTTAAAAATTTTGGACCGAGAACAATAGCTTCTTTTTCTTCGAAAATTCGCTAACTATTAAGTTGTTGAAAAGTTAAAAGTTGAAAAATTAAGTTATTGCTAAATTTATTGAAAAGTTGTCTATATCCACTAGTATAAGAAAAAATGCGAAAAATACGCTGTTATACCTGGGGAGAAGATTCGGATCAGTATGCCGTATTATGGAAAAATTTCGGATAAAATTGGTAAAATATTAACTTTTAAAGGGTTCAAAGTAGGATATAAAAACTAAAAATAATCTCAGATCTTCATTAAGTTCAGCTAAAGATAAAATTAATTTTCAAGATAAAAGTGGTGTTTATAAATTAAAGTGTTCTTGTGGACTTAACTACATTGAGGTCAAACTGGTAGGAAGTTTAGAGAAAGAATAAAGGAACGTGAAAAACGTTTCAGGGATAATAAGGGTGATTCGGCCTTTGCAAGTCACTTGATTGAATCCAGTCATAGCTTCAATTTTGGTCTTATGGACAGAAAGTTTGTTGAATATCTTTATTTCTGCCCTAAAGGGAGCATGTTTGAAGTACCTGCTTGAAAAATTCGAAATGATTGAGATAGGTTGGGTAAATCTTTGAATGATGTAGTTCCTTTAAGTTCTTCTCCATTATTGCGTTCATTTCTGTTACAGCTTGGTTCCTGCAGTCCTTTCACTTTTTGGCATCCACTTCCAGGGCCAATCAGTGTCGGCCCCCCTTCCTTTGTTCCCTTCTTTTTCACAACCAATCCCAATCGACCACATTTCACTTCTGGGACTATTTATAAGGTCACCTCTCTAATATGCCTTCAATTATTGTTTGCTACTGACGATGGTTTGATCACCAAAACCGGTATAGCAGTGTATTATTCGCGTTTATTATTCTGTGAATAATACACCTATGTAATCGCTCAGCAAAAAACTTTCATAACACCCCCTCAAAATTTTTTCTTTTAACGTTTCAAGGTGCGCAGATTTAAAAAACGCTGCAAAGTCCTTGTCACATGGGTTTATTATTCTATTGGAGTTCTAGAGATTCTTGTTGGCAGTTAAATTTATTGTTTCTTTCATGTGGAATGATTGAATTAGCTATTCCTGATGATTACCACCAATTTTGGCCCCCAAAACATGAAATAGGTACCTATACTTTTTTTTCCCCCCCAGATCATATTTGATCATTGGTAGTGCGATTTAATGGTCTTGATTCAGCGGTTTACACTTTTTCTAATGTGACATTGATGGTGATTTCAGACAGTTTTCCAGGTTTTTGACTAAAAAAAAACAATTTTGGGAGCTGAGCCAATGGTAAAACCTCAATTTCCGCGTCTTTGGTCAAAATCGACTTCATATTCGGTCTTCTCGTCCCCAAAAACATGAAAAACGATACCTCACAAGCTCATTTTACTAACATGTTGCTAAAACGCAAAAAGTACCTATTTTTACACACATTTTCACTCATAACACCCCTGGGTATATTCCGATCGGGCTGAAAAGTTTCGGGACACAACTAGGGCCCAAATGGAGCATGTGTGCGAAAGAACGAATTTTTTAGACCAAAAATGAAGCCTGTACACGTGATACGGCGGACGGCGGACGGCGTACGGCGGACGGCGTACGGCGGACGGACATTGCATTTTTTGAATCTACGCACCTTGAAACGGAAAAGAAAAAATTTTGAGGGGGTGTTATAAAAATTTTTTGCTGAGCGAATACATAGGTGTATTATTCACAGAATAATAAACCAAAATGCCATGTCCGTACGCCGTATCACGCGTATCTACTCTAATTTCGGTCTAACGATTTCGTTTTTTCTCACATAAGCTCCATATGGGCTCTAGTTGTGTCCCGAAATTTTGCAGCCCGGTCCGGATATACCCAGGGATGTTAAGGGTGAAAAGTGGGGGTGAATATGGTGTTTTTTGGTGATTTAATTACATGAGCTTGTGAGGTATCGTTTTCCATGTTTTCTCGGACGAGGAGACCGAATATCAAGTCGATTTTTACCAAAGAGTGGGAAATTGAGGTTGTAACGAAGGTTAAGCTCCCGAAATTCGTTTTTTATTAGTCAAAAACATGGTAAGAATCTGAAAAAAAAGGTAAGTACGTACCTAATTCGTGTTTTTGGGGGCCAAATTTGGTAGAAACCATCACAAATAGATATTTCAATTATTGCACACGCAAGAAGCAATAAATGAACAGCCAACATTTCTGTAGGTGTGTAGTAGAATAATAAACCCATGTGACAAGGCCTTTGCAGCGTCTTTTCGTGTATAAGTGGAAATAGACAACTTTTCAATAATTCCGTTTTGGTTTATTATTCTGTGAATAATACACCTATGTATTCGCTCAGCAAAAAATTTATATAACACCCCCTCAAACTTTTTTCTTTTCCGTTTCAAGGTGTGTAGATTCCTAAAATGCAATGTCCGTCCGCCGTACGCCGTATCACGTGTACAGGCTTCATTTTCGGTCTAAAAAAGTCGTTCTTTCGCACACATGCTCCATTTGGGCCCTAGTTGTGTCCCGAAACTTTTCAGCCCGATCGGAATATACCCAGGGGTGTTATGAGTGAAAATGTGTTTAAAAATAGGTACTTTTTATGTTTTAGTAACATGTTAGTAAAATGAGCTTTTGAGGTATCGTTTTCCATGGTTTTGGGGACGAGAAGACCGAATATGAAGTCGATTTTGACCACGGAGTGGAAAATTGAGGTTGTACCAGATGTTCAGCTCCCAAAATTGATTTTTTATGAGTCAAAAACCTGCGAAATCGTTTGAAATCACCATCAATTTGTATAATAACACTAGAAAAAGTGTCAACACGTGGATCAAGACGATTAAATGGTACAATCAATGATCAAGGGTAATTTGAAGAAAAAAAAAGGAGCGTAGTACCTAATTCAAGTTCTGGAGGCCAAAATTGGTGGAAACCACCAGAAATAGCCATTTCAATTAATTTACATGAAAGAAACAATAAATAAACAGCCGGCATTTCTGTAGACCAATAAGATAATAGAATAATAAACCCATGTGACAAGGACTTTGCAGCGTTTTTCTCTTTGTGGGATTCGCTGCATTTCAGCTCAACCCAACCCACCCGTTCTCTACCGTTTTGTTTCCCATTATGATTAAAAATGTCCAATTAATATAAATTTGTGACAACTCTTCCTTCAACCGTTTGGCTCTTCCATTTGTCCACTCAGATGAAGGCAAAATGGAAGGAATACAAATCGAGAAAACCAGCTTACGAAATGTCACTAGGTCGCTTAGTATAGCCGAACAACTCCTTCGATGTGTTCACAAGACGAAATCACGCGTGGACGGAGGAGTTAGTTGTATTTTTGTAACTGTTGAGTCGACGGTTATGTGATCGATTATCCCCGAACGAGAATAAACGTTCGATTATCCCCGAGAGAAAACTTGAAAACGAAAGCGCCGGTAAGTACGTCGATACAGGAAAATCCCATTCCGAACACGACTTGGGACGGTATAACTTGCATTTCCGGAGAATCATTTGGATCACGAAGTCGAGTCGTGAGGGCCGGACGAGACGTTACAATGACCATTGATGGCTTCGGGCGATCCCATCGATGTATAAGCTGGATCTCTCGCTCAAGGGAAAGGTAGCGGGCCGAGAAAGTCGGAGCGCTTCCCCCACCCATCGGAGGCAAGAAGCGCTCGCACTCCTATGTTCCCCTATTCCCCTCTGCTCGCTTATCTCACTAGACCATAAGCTGGATGGAATTGAACGGGGTTTTCTAGGTCATAAATAACAACAAACTAGTATTGTAGTATTTTTTAATGTGCCAGAGGAGTTTTCAATATATATACAGAGACATTGATGACTATTATACTAAAAAACTAAAAAAAATAAGAAATGGAGACATTAATACAAAAATTATTTTACAAAAGTAAGAATGATAAGAAACCAATACATTTGCCGTTATTTCGTTGATGTAATAACCAATTATATATACATAAGTGCCATACAACATAGTAGGTACCTATCTATACCAATATATACGTACGTAAGTAGTATACATAGGTAGTTAAAATATTATTTAAACGTTACTGAATGTGGTTATTTTATTGAGCTTTTGGCGGAGTCCAAGTTTACCTGAATGGGCTTTAATTGACTTATTTTTAGCGTTACTGTGGCAGAGAACTTTTAAAAATAGTTTGCTGATACTCTTAATCAATCTGAGGACGTGAATACCGTTACAAGAAATCTCTTTGAAAAGATTATCCTCAAAGTGATTGCAGGCTTTCATAATAACTGAATTTGAGTCAAGTTTTGAAGAGGAATAGTTCATCACATTTGTATACAAAAACTTAACAACTTTGAGAACGTTTTTAGAGGGTCTGATTAATTTCCCTCGAGATATAAAATCAGTTTCAATAATCCTGAATTGAAATCTGAAAGTGATATATATATAATAGACACGTGTAGCTTATAGCACTGGCCGAGGATAATGAAGTACGAGTTGTTACTATAATATTATAGAATATGAGTGCTTACATCATGTTTAGTTATAGTTCGTCTTTTTTTCGGAGGTGGAGCTGAAAAGTGGGTTGGAAAATCAAAAATTGAAGGAACTGCCTCTGGTTTCAAAAGGCGGTAAGATGCATTTGGACGAATTTGATAAGCATCGGCTGAAAAATGTTTGCTGCACAACGTTGCACCAGGACCTGGATCGAACTTTTCTCGTTTGGTCGCAACGATCCATTTTTTCCTTATCACCGGGTCTTTAGGAAACCTAAACAAAAAACAGGTACTGAGCTTATTATGGATCATGTACTGTTTTAAAAAACGATCAAATTTCATTTTTGTGTGCATATTATCATAAACTTACAAATGAAATATTGTAAAAAGTGCATTTACTGTACTTACCCATGAAATGTAAATCCACATCCTTTTGATTGCCTGTTGGTACAATTGTAGGCTGAACAAGATTTCACCATTGCTTAAAATTAAAAAATTAAAACTTGGAAAAGAGTGAAAATAAAACAAACTTGGAAAAGAATGGAAATAAAAGATGAATATGAAAAACTTGGAGCTAGGGAGCAATAAAGCTTAGGTAAAAAAGATTAGTTTACAGCAGAGACTAAGCATGAAGTGAAGGGACTTGCTAGGGGGAATGCCTCTTCTGCCTCTGATGGGTGGGGGAAGGTCGATGACTTATTAGGCTCGCTTCTGGCCTGCTACCTTTCCCTTGAGCGAGAGATCCAGGTTATACATCGATGGGCGATCCACAGATCGTGTGGAGGACCTTCGGGAAAGAGGAAGAGAATCGAAAACTTTCTCGAATCGTGGACAACAGGTGAATAATCGTAATATCGACCATCTTCAATGGTTGTAACGTTACACCGTAACACGATCGACGGAAAATGGCGCAAACGTCACGTTTCTGACAGTTCGAAAGATCTCACCACCAGTAGCGGTGCGTGGGCTCTGAAAACGGTGGGGCACCAAACAAGAACACAAAACTAACAGATCTGTCTACGAAATACCGTAGATGCACCTAAATTCGGCCACTTTTGCAGGTTTTTCTGAATTTTTGTCAACAAACAAATTTTTTGGAGCCTCGAAAAAAATTATGTAGATTCGGGCACTTCAGACCTACTTTTTTACGCCAGAAACAGAATTTTAGGTGCAATCACCGATTTTTTGTAAAAATTCAAAGAGTGGCCGAAGTTATGTACACAAAGCACACAACTTCGGCCACAACGTAAAAATCAAATAAAACCGATGTTGTAAGCCTGGTAAACCAACTTCGGACACACATTTTGGTTTTAAAAATAGCGTATGCATAGAAAAGGCAGATTTTAGGGGGAAAATCAAACAATGGCAATATGAATGAAAATAATTTATTAAAAAATGGGCCGGGATCGTCAACGAAATTTGTCTCGTCGTAGTTCAACAGATGAGTCGGCGGGATCCCTTCGATAGTCTGGGCAAGCTGAGAAAAGTAGTTGGAAATCGTGGTGATTGTCACCTCAGCTCTGACTCTTTTTACATTTTCACAAAATTTCAAGGAAATTTCGTCTCTGTGACGCTGGAGGAATTTTTTCATCCATATTCGCCCGGGTCGGTTTTCATGGAATGCACTTACTGTCTTCCCCGAATTTTCAATGTACATCTGAACGACATCTCGAACGTCACGAGCACGTAGGGGGAAACCCCATTTGGCACACAGTGTAAGACAGTCAACTAAAAATTTTTCTTGATCTTCATTCAGCGCGAATTGACGGCCGACTTTGAGAGGGTGTCGGTTTTTTAATCTATCTTGAATCGTTGATCTTGGGACGGCATAAGTTTCCGACGCCTTCCTGATAGTCATTTTACCGGCACGAACGGCTCTCAATGCGTTTTCGAGATAAACGGGGTTATACCACCGGTAGGGACGCCCAGCAAATTTACGTCTCGACATGGCCGAAGTTATGTACACTTATTGCGAAAAATGACTAATTGACACCACATGAAAAGCACAAAACAGATATAAGCACAGTGGATAACGGGCGGGACTCTGGAGAATCGTATCAACAAGTTGTGATAAACATTAATAGCCTTCCCCAGACCGAGTCACGCCGGCAGGAGTTTGTTGCTTAGTATTGATAAAAACCAGGAAAAATGAGCGTATCTTTGAAAAATTCCTGACCACTGAATACAACAAAAGAATGAACCGTCGGCCGGTAAATACCTACTTGAATGGAGAAGCTACTGACTTGAAGCTGGGTAGTTATCTGTGTATTGAAGCCGATCAATCCAAAAACAGCAAACAGTACAAAACGTACGTAGGTACAGTAGAAGTCGCTTAGTAGAAAGGTGGTTAAAGGAATAGGTTCTTTTCGGTTATACCCCCCCCAAGTCAAGAGCCCACCGTTCCTGCTCTACTTGTCTTGTTTTCTGGTATTTTATACCTAACATTACATTCCACTAATCTATTCAGAAGTCCCAAACAACCTGCTCATTCACCGGATAGTTTCTGGGATTGTTTATCTTTTTTGAGATGCGAGCGCTAGCGAGCATCCAGATCGCTTGACAATGCGAGCGGCAGCGAGCAGTAGGTACTTTTCGGTAGATACTTGTCGTGAGTCCCTCCCGGAACTCCAACTCACTAGAATTAAGTTCTCACCAAAAACAACCTGTAAAAATAAGGCTCTGGGAATAAACGGTAAGAGTGGGGCAACCGACGCAGGACCCGGCTCAACCTGAAACCCCACCACCAGGGTGGGGACTTCAGTGTCTATATAACCCCGGATCCTGCGCCATTTTCGCCATTCTACGTCTCCTCTAGCTGCTGGCTACTCTCCAGTACTCTCTCTCTCCTCAAACCTCCTCTCTTAAAACTATCTTCTCAAATGCTCTCCTAGTAAATTCACACTCACCCATTTCATCAGAGTTAGGTGGAGGTCTCGCCCTTAACCAACCCTGATGAAACACACTACACGCTCGGTGGAGGTCCGCCCTTAACCGCACACACTTTCTACACAAATTTACCATTAAATTCACACACACACACATTTCATCAGGATCAGGTGGAGGTCTCGCCCTTAACCGATCCGGATGACATACACTACACGCTCGGTGGAGGTCCGCCCTTAACCGCACACACACTCACTTAAATTCAACACACACATAAATTTAGTCAGGTATGGTGGAGGTCTCGCCCTTAACCAACCTGACGAAATTTACCACACGCTCGGTGGAGGTTCGCCCTTAACCGCACACACACCTAAAAATCACCTTGCCTTTTTTTTTTGCCTTAAATTCACTCCTATCCTATATCCAACTACCTCCACCTCTCATGGTGAATTTTACATCAACATAAATTCACCATAATACTTTTCGGTTAGTGGAATGTAATGTTAGGTATGTAACAAGACTGTTTAATGCCTTCGAAAATACCAGAAAACAAGACAAGTAGAGCAGGAACGGTGGGCTCTTGACTGGGGGGGGGGGGGGGGGGGGGGGTATAACCGAAAAGTACCAGTCGTCGGATATAAGGATAGAAACATTCAGGTCCCGATCGGCTGTATGTAAACACACAGTGATTGGCCTGTTATAGTGATCAAAAGGTCGGTTATAGTGATTAGTTTTCTAGTTTTTGGATGTTAAAAGTCGGCGAAATAGGTAAAAAGGGCTGATATCTCCTGAAAATGGTGGGGAGAGTGGGGTAATGCCGTGCGTCGGGTAATGCCGTGCACGACAGTTCTCAGAATGTGGCTCACTCGATAGAGGCGGAAAGGTACTTAAATCCATGTGGAAGACGCGGGAACGAACTTTTAGCATTCACGCGTTGCTAAGGTAATCCCACTTGACGTTACTGCTGTGAATGTGATTCAGCCATTTTTCGTCTATATTTTGAGTCTCGGGAAATAAGCCCTGGAAGTACCATTTTCAATACTTCCTTTGATTTCTCAACATCATTCAATAAAGAATTTCATTGGCTTTCCGATGGGATATTCAAAATTTCGATTTGTGCGAAATTGCAGTCAGCGTCAACAAGTAATCAAAAATTTAAACACGGGGGTAATGGCGTGCACTGAGATGGGGTAATGGCGTGCACTTTCGCAATACACGTCATTACCCCGAGTTCCAATTTTTCAGTTGCTTCCAACACATTTTCTCAAAAATCTCATAAAATATACCTAAGTTTCATTTAGAGTTTCATAAAATACTTAATTCTAATCATGTCTATCTCCCGATTTAAGAAACTCAAGACTGAAATTTCATGTGATAAAAAGTCAGTTTGTTCAAACGCATTTTTTTTAAATGGTTTAATTATTTAATCATTTTTCTAACCATTGGTCATTTATAATAAAGTTTATAGGCAGTTTTTATGTGTATTAAACATATAAAAACATTTACCTGCAAAATCAGTGAGAAAAACATGGCTGAATTACAGAAGAGGAGGAAAAAACTCTATGCACGGCATTACCCAAGGCATGCACGGCATTACCCGAAAAAGGGGGTAAAGCCGTGCGAAGCACTTTTTTCACATTTTGGGCTGCTATTCTATTAATAATGTTTTGAGACGGAAAAGCTTTTGCCTACTCAATGTGGAATAAATTCCAAAGCCACTAATGTAAAATAATAATTTTTATTACGTTCCGTCTTTCTACTGTTGCATTCCAAAGTTAGGTGCACGGCATTACCCCACTCTCCCTATTCACCAAAAGTGGTACCTATTGAACGATGATCCGAAACAGAAGATAACTAACTGCCTATAGTTTTTAATGAAGGTTCCTAAAAAAAAAAAATTAATCAAAATTAGGTCAGTTCTGGGGTGTCACATTCGCCAATCTCGGTAAAAATGGCTAAAATCACCACAAAGTAGAAGTCGCTTATAGAGATTGGTCGCTTATAGTGATTGTTTCCAGTCGGTCCCAATTCGATCACTGTAAGCGACTTCTACTGTACCACAAATAGAAATCTGTCATCAGAACCGGACCGAACGCAAAAGCGCAAAATTTGACGCAAAAAAATTGAAAACTGACAGAGAAAGCGAATGTGATTCAGTGGAGTGAAGTTCTCAGTTTAGCTGTCATCTGTAGATGTGGGGCATAAGCCGATGTCGGACATGTGACTCAGAGACGACAAACAACAAATCAGAAGAAGAAGCATCTCGTATGGAGATGACAGATTGAATAGAAGGGATCGAATCGATTGTGAAATGAACGATTTCGGGGTCGAAATCAGATTATCCGAAAGGGGCCCGAAGTGGGCGGTGGTGAACAACATTTTTGCTCGACTTTTCTCGGTTGCCATGGCGACACTAGGTCCCAGGACCCAGGACCTACCTGCCAGTTTCAGGAGCCTAGGTTTCGATTTCGATTGCAGGAAATCGATTACTGTCGCTTTATTCCGATAACATGCTTGGTCTATGGAATGCTACTAGAATATTGAATATCCATAGCCAGAGAACTCTGGCGTGTGGCTGTTGAATTTGTGAAAAATGCTAGGTACAGTGTATGGAGGGAAATTCAAATGCCAACTGAACAATGGTAGGTATTTTTTACTCCTAGTGTTTCTGGGTGCCGGGGCGGTGGGCCAAGTGGCCGTATGGACGCAACGCCTCCTCACAAAACGGTTGTATTCTTGTACAACTAATTTATCGTCTATCGGTTCGATACCCACTAAACCGTCTATGAAACACTCGAAGAATTCCGACGGTGGTAGGTAAGGGAGGTCGAATAAGTGTTTCAGCGTTCTTCCCACTTCGGCATACCTGCCTACTTGTACCCTGAATTCTGTTGCAAACCCCCGCCAACTTAGGCCTAAACGCTACTTCCCTTTATTCTGGCGAATGGCCGCGATGCTGGTACCGCAGAGGCCTCGTCAAAAGCTTACGCAGTAGGAGCCGAGTGAGAATCGTCGCTTTGAGAGTTCACAAAGCCTTTTGGGAGTCTCAAAACAAAGGGCGGGTGCCGAGTGGGCTTTCACCAAGTGGAATCGCAAGGGACCGACGATTTAGTTATGCTTAGTTGTTACAGCAATCCGGACTCAACTAAAACAGGTTTGGTTCTGTTCTGTTCCATTTGTCCAGGCAAAAGGAAAAACAAACAAAAAAACGCTGCAAAGTCCTTGTCACATGGGTTTATTATTCTATTGGAGTTCTAGAGATTTTTGTTGGCTGTTAAATGTATTGTTTCTTTCATGTGGAATGATTGAAATAGCTATTTCTGATGATTTCCACCAATTTTGGCCCCCAAAACATGAAATAGGTACGCTTTTTTTCTTCTTTTTTTTAAAGATCATCTTTGATCATTGGTAGTGGCATTTAATGGTCTTGATTCACCTGTTTACACTTTTTCCAATGTTATTGTACACATTGATGGTGATTTCAGACAGTTTTCCAGGTTTTTGACTCATAAAAAACCAATTTTGGGAGCTGAACCTTTGGTAAAACCTCAATTTCCGCGTCTTTGGTCAAAATCGACTTCATATTCGGTCTTCTCGTCCTCAAAAACATGGAAAAAGATACCTCAAAAGCTCATGTTACTAACATGTTACTAAAACACAAAAAGTACCTATTTTTATACACGTTTTCACTCATAACACCCCTGGGTATATTCCGATCGGGCTGAAAAGTTTCGGGACACAACTAGGGCCCAAATGGAGCATGTGTGCGAAAGAACGACTTTTTTAGACCGAAAATGAAGCCTGTACACGTGATACGGCGTACGGCGGACGGACATTGCATTTTTGGAATCTACGCACCTTGAAACGGAAAAGAAAAAATTTTGAGGGGGTGTTATAAAAATTTTTTGCTGAGCGAATACATAGGTGTATTATTCACAGAATAATAAACCAAAACGCTGCAAAGTCTTTGTCACTTGGGTTTATTATTCTATTGGACTTACCTACAGAAATGTTGGATGTTCATTTATTAGCGAATTTTCGAAGAAAAGGAAGCTATTGTTCTCGGTCCAAAATTTTTAAAACTCGAATTTCCGAAAGATTTTTATACCAAAATCCGTTTCAGACCATCCTGAATTCCCTGCTGAAAGACACCAAAAATTATATGTATATATATATATATATTTATATATTTATATATTTATATATGTATGTGTCATTCCAGACGATAACTCTCGAAAGAATTGAGATAAAAAGTTCAAATTTGCACGAAAAATCTGTCTTGGCAATCGACAGGCTAAGTTCGAAGATGGGCAGAATCGGGTCACCCTAAGGGGGAGTTTTGGGGAGTTTTAGGGGGGGAAAATTACCCATAAATTCCCAAAATGAAAAAGTCTGACAAGTGACACCTCATTTTAAAGGTTGTTGTACGCTGAACACGATGGTGAAATCAGAATTGCGATATCTCATTCCATTCTCAAACTGGAGCACTTTGAAGATGAAGGAACGTGGTTATTTCTTGAGATGTTCTTCCTGGTTCGTCTGCTCTAATCTGATAACGGAATGGGATATCGCAATTCTGACTTCACCATCGTGTTCAGCGTTGGAAAATCTACAAACCGAGGTGTTACTCGGCAAAAAATGGAACAAAAAATTTGTTACGTAGGTACCCAATACCTACTCTTCTGGTATTCAAAACATTTTTGATTTCCCCCTCCCCCTCCTTCCACCCCAAATTTTACTTTGCGTAAAACTACTCCTGTTTTAATTTTGTATGGTATCAAGTTGGGAAAACATTGGCCGAAAATTAATTTTCAGAAAATTTTAGGCGGAGGAGGAAGATGCCGAAAACTTCGAAAATTCGCTCTTATAGCCATGCTGCATGACTGTGGTTTTTGATTCTTTCATGTGCAATTATTGAAATAGTTATTTTAGTTGGTTTCCACAAATGTTGGCCCCCAAAACACGAATTAGGCTCTTTTTTGTTTTAGCGAATTTTCGAAGAAAAGGAAGCTATTGTTCTCGGTCCAAAATTTTTAAAACTCGAATTTCCGAAAGATTTTTATACCAAAATCCGTTTCAGGCCATCCTGAATTCACTGCCGAAAGACACCAAAAATTATATGTATATATATATATATTTATATATATATTTATATATATATTTATATATATATTTATATATTTATATATATATTTATATATGTATGTGTCATTCCAGACGATAACTCTCGAAAGAATTAAGATAAAAAGTTCAAATTTGCACGAAAAATCTGTCTTGGCAATCGACAGGCTAAGTTCGAAGATGGGCAGAATCGGGTCACTCTAAGGGGGAGTTTTGGGGAGTTTTAGGGGGGGGGAAATTACCCATAAATTCCCAAAATGAAAAAGTCTGACAAGTGACACCTCGTTTTGAAGGTTTTTGTGCGCTGAACACGATGGTGAAATCAGAATTGCGATATCTCATTCCATTCTCAAACTGGAGCACTTTGAAGATGAAGGAACGTGGTTATTTCTTGAGATGTTCTTCCTAGTTCGTCTGCTCTAATCTGATAACGGAATGGGATATCGCAATTCTGACTTCACCATCGTGTTCAGCGTTGGAAAATCTACAAACCGAGGTGTTACTCGGCAAAAAATGGAACAAAAAATTTGTTACGTATCCAATACCTACTCTTCTGGTATTCAAAACATTTTTGATTTCCCCCTCCCCCTTCTTCCACCCCAAATTCTTTGCGTAAAACTACTCCTGTTTTAATTTTGTATGGTATCAAGTTGGGAAAACATCGGCCGAAAATTAATTTTCAGAAAATTTTAGGCGGAGGAGGAAGATGCCGAAAACTTCGAAAATTCGCTCTTATAGCCATGCTGCATGACTGTGGTTTTTTATTTATTTTGTTTTACAGGTTATCTGTGATCTTGTCAGTGCCATTTAACTGTCTTGATTCACCTGTTGATACTACTTCTAGTGTTACCATACACATTTATGGTGATTTCAGGCAATTTCCCAAGTTTTTGGGAACAATCCTAACAACAATTTTGGGAACAAAATCTATGTGCCTTGAAACTTGAAAGAAATATTTTTGAAGGGGCGTATACAATTTTTTTGCTGAGCGAATACATAGGTGTATTATTCACAGAATAATAAACTAAATGCAATGTCCGTACGCCATGCATATCTACTTCGTTTACGGTTTTAAAAATTCGTTCTTTCGCACACAAGCTCCATTTGGGCCCTAGGTGTGTCGCAAATCTTTGCAGCCCAATCGGAATACACCCAGGGGTGTTATGGGAGAAAAATGGGTGTAAAAATAGGGGTTTTCGAGGGATTTTTGAGGTTTTAGTGAACATGAGCTTCTGATGTATAGTTTTCCATGTTTTTTAGGGCGAGAATACCGAATATGAAGTTGATTTTGACCAAAGAGTGAAGAATTGAGGTTTTAACGAAGGTTCAGCTCCCAAAATTCATTTTTTATGAGTCAACAATTTTCAAAAACTGTGTAAAATCACCATAAATTTGTACAATAACACTAGAAGTAGTATTAACAGGTGAATCGAGAGACTTAAATGGCACCATAAATCAAAAATAGGAGCCTAATTTGGGTTTTTTGGCGCCAAAATTGGTGGAAACCATGAAAAATAGCCATTTCAATAACTGCACATCAAAGAAATAAATTATCAGCCAACATTTCTTCAGAGTATGTCCGATAGAATAGTAAACCCATGTGACAAGGACTTTGCAGCGGTTTCGGAATCTGCGCACATTGAAACGTAAAAGAAAAAATTTTGATGGGGTGTTATAAAATATTTTTGCTGAGCGAATACATAGGTGTATTATTCATAGAATAATCAACTAAAACGCTGCAAAGTCCTTGTCACATGGGTTTATTATTATAATGGACATACCTACAGAAATGTTGGATGTTCATTTATTCTTTCTTTGATGTGCAATAATTGAAATAGTTATTTTTGATGGTTTCCGCCAATTTTCGCCCCCAAAAACCCAAATCAGGCTCCTATTTTTGATTGATAGTGCCATTTAAGCCTCTCGATTCACCTGTTAGTTCTACTTTCTAGTGTTATTGTACAATATTATGGTGATTTCAGACAGTTTTTCAAAGTTGTTGACATAAAAAATGAATTTTGGGAGCTGAACCTTCGTTACAACCTCAATTATTATCTCTTCGGTCAAAATCCACTTCAAATTCGGTCTTCTCGCCTAAAAATTGAAAAAAGATACCTGGCAGGCTCTTGTTTACTAAAACACATAGAAAAACACTATTTTTACACCCATTTTTCACCCATTACAACTCTGGATTTATTCCGATCGGGCTGCCGAGTTTTGGAGCACAACTAGGACCCAAACTATGCTGTGTGGGAAGAACGACGATTTTAGACCAAAATTTAACGTAATGTTAAGACTGGAACTTTGTTAGAACCTCAATTCTTCGCTTTTGGGTCAAAATCAACTACACATTCGGTCCTCTCGCCCTAAAAACATGGAGAACGATACATCACAAGCTCATGTTACTAAAATACCAAAAGACCATATTTTTACACCCATTTTTCTCCGATAACACCTTTGGGTATATTCCGATCGGGCTGCATTGTTTCGGGACACAATTAGGGCCTAAATGGAGCTTGTGTGCGAAAGATCGAATTTTCTAGACCGAAAATACAGTTGATATGGATGATAAGTCGGACAGCGGGCGGACATTGTATTTCTGGAATCTACGCACCTTGAAACGTGAAAGAAAAGATTATGGTGAGAGGGATTTTGTCTGCCTTCGCAAATCATTGCCACCCCCCCTTACCATAATATATTTTCGCCGTCAAACATGGGGAAGTATGTAGGTAGAGGCAGCCCGTACATCGACCACTGGATTCTGCCAAGGACGTGTTCGACAGTCGCACACAATTAATAGGAAATCACCATTAAGACGCGATTGTCAAGCGGATGATTACAGGCGATGACACCATTTCATTATCATCTCAGTTCGGTAGCAGCTTTCCCAAGCCAAGTTGAGTCACAAGGCCTTCCGAACGCGCAACTTCACCGGGAGATATTCGTCGATCAATCCGAGCAATCTTCTGTTCCATAGGAAAGTCCCGTAATCAAGAGCCGGCATTGAATTCAGTTAACCGCAAGCCCGCAACTCACAGTCACGAAATCCGCCTATTTCACACGCTTGGTTTTTCCTCAACTATCGTAGGGCAGCCCGAACCCATTAAATTTCAACGAGCACTTACCTTCCTGTTTCTGATAAAGAGAATAATCTTCAATAGGTAGAACCTACCGAGCTCATTTCTCTATGTATGTAACTGGTGTTGTGAGGATCAAGAGAAGCTTACAATATCGCATAGGTCCTACGACCACCACTTATACACAGAAAACCATTCAGCAGGCTTCGTTATTTTACTGGTACCGTATGATTCACGCTCATGTTGATGAAGCTTTTCATTCAGGGCCTTACTGTGAACGAATGGCTGGACGTACATACAATTCTCCGGGTGGTATCAAAAAATTCTCAAGTTCGGAATCAATTTGAGAACGCCATAAAAACCATGCCCTTCCATTGAGTACAGTAAACTTTCGATTAACCAACGTCCGATTATCCACCAATTCGATTATCCATCACGAAATCGGCATTCGATTAACCACACATTTTCTTAGGAAATCGTTCCTTTCGATCGATTAACCAACCGTTGTGTACCTTACTCTTTGGGCTCGATATGCAAACAATATGAAAACACTTTCGCGTGATATCTACAATCCTCTGAGCAGTTTGTCTGCAGGGTAAAAAATTTTTTTAAACTCAAGGGTTTGCCAGAAAAAGCTCTCTTGTTGCTGGATAACGCCCCTTCACATCCGGCCGACATAATTATGTGTGATGATTGGAGGGATGTCGCTGCGCTGGGAAGACTTTCCTCTCAAACCCAGAAAAAAACCACTAATTTTTTCACAAACGAAAATCCCTGACCCCTGACTTTGACCCTGACTTCGGTTATGTACATATTTTTTGGTATCCTTTTTAAATACATACGTAAACTAACCTATCGATTATCCAACTTTTTCGATTATCCAACATACCTTGAGCCCCGACCGTGATGGTTAATCGAATTTTTACTGTAGTTGATATCAATAGTCAATAATAATCCGTTATTAGTTGACGGAATATCTTCTGAACATTTTCAGGAGCTGAATAATCCCATAACTTATACATTTGTATGGATATAAATCAAAGTGACTTGAAAAAGTTGTTATTTCCCTGGATGGTGGCTCTAGTTCTATTTGGCGGAAGCCCTTGTTAAGATCAATTTCGGAAAATGATGTTGAACCCAGGGCGTTGCGTCCATAAGGCCACTTGGGCCACTGCTCTGGCACCCAAAAACACTAGGAGTAAAAAAAACTCCATTGTTCAGTTGGCATTTGAATTTCCCTCCGTACACTGTACCTGGCATTTTTCACAAAGTTCAACAGCGTCTCGCCAGATTTCTCTGGCTTTGGAATGGAAATTCTATGGATACTATGGATTACAGGCTAATATCGCTGATGTCAAACATAGCGAAAATTCTGGAAAAGGCTGCCAAAATCTACATTGCTTCATTTTAGCGAATTTTCGAAGAAAAGGAAGCTATTGTTCTCGGTCCAAAATTTTTAAAACTCGAATTTCCGACAGATTTGTATACCAAAATCCGTTTCAGACCATCCTGAATTCCCTGCCGAAAGACACCAAAAATTATATGTATATATATATATATTTATATATATATTTATATATTTATATATTTATATATTTATATATTTATATATATATTTATATATGTATGTGTCATTCCAGACGATAACTCTCGAAAGAATTGAGATAAAAAGTTCAAATTTGCACGAAAAATCTGTCTTGGCAATCGACAGGCTAAGTTCGAAGATGGGCAGAATCGGGTCACCCTAAGGGGGAGTTTTGTGGAGTTTTAGGGGGGGGGGGGGGAAATTACCCATAAATTCCCAAAATGAAAAAGTCTGACAAGTGATACCTCATTTTAAAGGTTTTTGTACGCTGAACACGATGGTGAAATCGGAATTGCGATATCTCATTCCATTCTCAAACTGGAGCACTTTGAAGATGAAGGAACATGGTTATTTCTTGAGATGTTCTTCCTGGTTCGTCTGCTCTAATCTGATAACGGAATGGGATATCGCAATTCTGACTTCACCATCGTGTTCAGCGTTGGAAAATCTACAAACCGAGGTGTTACTCGGCAAAAAATGGAACAAAAAATTTGTTACGTACCCAATACCTACTCTTCTGGTATTCAAAACATTTTTGATTTCCCCCTCCCCCTCCTTCCACCCCAAATATTACTTTGCGTAAAACTACTCCTGTTTTAATTTTGTATGGTATCAAGTTGGGAAAACATTGGCCGAAAATTAATTTTCAGAAAATTTTAGGCGGAGGAGGAAGATGCCGAAAACTTCGAAAATTCGCTCTTATAGCCATGCTGCATGACTGTGGTTTTTTTTTTATTGTGCTGATATGCTGAGTAGTCATCAGTATGGGTTTAGGGCCGGTAAAAGTACGCAGGATGCAGTCCTCCAGGTAGTGGAGAGTATTTCTAGCACCTTGGATAGTGGGGGTAAATGTTTGGGCGTTTTTATGGATCTGCATAAAGCATTTGATAGCATTCCTCATAATAACTTAGTGAAGGTGCTCTGGGAAAGAGGTTTTCCTCCGGGATTTGTGAGGTGGATAAACAGCTACTTGACTGAAAGATATCAAGTCGTTAAAATCTCGGGGTTTTTGAGTGAGCCGCGCACATTCAAGTTTGGAGTCCCTCAGGGTACGGTGCTGGGCCCGGTGCTTTTTATCGCATACATTAACTCTTTGCTAAACGTAGTTTTCAAAGGAAAAATGGTGTGCTTTGCAGACGACACAGCTATGTTGTTCAGTGGGAAATCTTGGGATGAGGTGACGCTTAAGGCAACTAGTTCACTGGTCTTGGTGAATGACTGGTTGAGGAAAAGCGGTTTCAAATTAAATGTTGCCAAGACCCATTTCCTTTGCTTTTCCTTGCGCTCGATTGGTGTTCCTCGTATTAACGATCTCAAATGCCATGAGAGTGAGTGCGTTTCGGGTCCGTCGTGCACCTGCCCTGTTATAACCCAGGTTAACACCATAAGGTATCTGGGAGTTATGCTAGACCAGTGTCTGAGTTGGAGGAATCACGTCACGATGGTGTGCAGCAGATTGAGGAGGCTAACGGGCATTTGTTTGGAAGTCCGTAGTTTCCTTTCAATTGACAACCTGCGTAAATTGTATTTTGCCTTGATCCACTCAGTTTGGTCGTACAACATTGCTGCTTGGGGTGGTGCGGGTTCCACAATACTTCAACCGCTGATAATCGTCCAGAAATCGCTAATAAAGATTCTTTTGAAAAAGTACAGGCGTTTCCCCTCTGTTGAGTTGTTCAGACTGTTTCAGGTCCCCACTGTCGCGGCCACGATCGATGTTATAACACTGATCGAGACCTATAAACATATACAGGCGGGATCTTGTTATAGTTTTAATAGATCTGTACTCGGGGCAGTGGAGGTATTGTGGTCCCCTTCCGACTGACGGCAGCGGGGCAGCGGGCGTGCCTCTATCGCGGAGCAAAACTTTTTAACGGACTGAATGTAAATATTAGAAATGCCAAGTCTCTTAGTTCTTTTAAGCAACTGGTGAAGAAGGCCTTTTATTTATAAGTAGTTTAATGTAAATATGATTGATTTGTTGTAAAGAAAATGTGATATTATTATTTATTTCAAAGATTGTAATTTTTAATTTATATTATTACTAAAAATATTTGTTTGTAATATGAAATAGTGGTATACTCCTCCCCCTAGCACGAGGTTATCCTCAAATGGGGGAGTAGCAATCTATGTATGTATATATTTCTCTCTTCCTTGTCTATGTATCCAATAAATGATTGAATTTAAAAAAAAAAAAATTAAATATTATAGTAGAGCACCCATGGTGGGCTCCATAGACCAAGCATGTTATCGGAATCAAGCAGACAGTAATTGATGCGCTGCAATCGAAATCGAAACCTAGGCTCCTGAAACTGGCAGGTAGGTCCTGGCTCCTGGGACCCAGTGTCGCCATGGCAACTGAGAAAAGTGGCCCATCCACGCATGCTCAGTCGAGTAAAAATATTTTTTGCCACGCCCACTTGGGGCCCCGTCCTCACAATCTGATTTCTACTCCAAAATCGTTTGTTTTCACAATCGATTCGATCCCTTCGATTCAATTTGTTGTTGTTGTTGTTGTGTTTGTTTTTCTTGAGGGTGCCACGAAGAAACACTCTTCGTGCCGACAGTGGTGGTTAGAGGTTGCGTTTTTTCTTCTTGTGCATTCGATTCAATTTGTCATCTCGATACGAGATGCTTTTTCATCTTCTGATTTATTTGTGTTTGTTATCTCGTGAATTATATTCGCTTTCTCTGTTGTCAGTTTTTAATTTTTTGCGTCAATTTGCGCACGTTTTGCGTTCGGTCTGGTTCTGATGACAGATTTGTATTTTTAATACATACGTGCATCTTTTCCTGTTTGCGGTTTGTGGTCTTGTGGGTTGATCGGCGTCCTAACACACAGATAACTACCTAGCTTCAATTCAGTAGCTTCTCCATTCAAGTACGGCTCATTGTTTTGTTATATATTAGTTTGCTATGTTTTTTTAACACATGAATTCGGTGGCTAATTTGCAGTAGAAATTGTGGACGTTTTTGTACGTCGATAGAGTGTTGATTGAAAGAGATAAGCTTTGCCGAATATCACTGTCAGTAAATAAGGGAAGGGTGTTGTTGCCTTGGGGTATTTTGTACCAAATCTGTTGGTTTTGTGTTCTGGTTTGGTGCCCCACCGTTTTCAGAGCCCTCGCGCCGCTACTGGTTGAACCCTCAGCGAATGAAACAACTTCATCAATTGCTGGGGTAGGATATCATCAGTTATTAACTTGATAATTTCATTTTCTACTGTTTTCTGAGATGGTGGGGTTCTTCTAAAGGCAGCAATTACAGGCTGAACTTTCTCATCATTGTGAAACTTAAGCTGATAATTTTAGGATTTTCCAGTTCCCTCGAATCTCGGGTATCTAGAAATAACTTCAGCTGAGTCATAACCAGGAGTTACAGTAAGAGCCAGAGATTCAATTCCCAAATCTTTTGCTGTACTATAGCTCAGAGTTCTCCAGAGAAAAATGGAGTTATTGAAAAAATAGTCTGTTTCCACTAATACATTCTCCAGATTCTACCACCGAAATCTCAGCACGAATAGTGTGATTCTTAAAAGGTAAATCAGTCCGGAATTTTCCGAACACCTCGACTGGGTTTCCCGGGTATGCTTGTAATAAGCTGATAGTTCTCCTGAGCGGCGTTGCCTTTAATTTCTCGTATAGCACGCGATTGATCAAGTTAAAAGAACATCTTGTGACAATGAAATTGACGTTGTAGAAATATCTTTAGTACGGTCTGCGAGATTTACAACGTTTAATGACGCTTCTGAGTAGTGAAACTCTCATTCATCTGTACTTGAATCGTTCCCGTAAAATTGAACCAGCGTTGAGGAGTAAATTTAAAAAATAATAAATCGTTTATTTACACATTTTACACAATACAGATAGATTCACAGGTAAAATTATGACCTGTCCAGACTCGTTTCTCTCCCAGCTCAGCTTGTGTATGCGTTCGTTCGGTAATAAATTTTAGTTTATAATTCTACATCATATCTGATTCTTAAATATCTTAATTTTAACAAACTTAAATCCAGTATACTTAAACATAAATCTACTTAATGTCTAATGAAGGTCGTTGTGGTAGTACGTTTCTGTTATCCAGAATTTTAAATCTAGGGATGGTGGATTTTTGGAGGGTCATTATGAAAGTACATTTCTGTTATTCAAAATTTAAATTTAAGGATGGTGGATTTTGCATTTGTTTGATTCATCAAGCGTTGAAATGTTAGTTTTTTGAATACGGCTACATTAGATGTTTTAATTGCTGATGGTAGATTTTCGAAAACCGAGGGTGCGAGCCAAGGCAACTGCCTAGAGTAGAAGTCATTGCTTGGGCGGGCTATTGACAAAATACTTTGCGCGCTCAACCTGGCACATCACTTCTTTTCTTGAACAAGCCGAGGGATTTATGCACATATAAAGCCAATCTGTAAACATACGTCATTCTTGGAGAAATCACTTCTAAATCGTCGTAAAGGTTCACTATTCGGGTGCGCCTGTGTGATTTCGTGGCTATACGTAAGACAGTATTCACAACCAAATTTAGCTTACCAAAACTACCCGCGTTAGCACCTCCCCAAATGGGAATATCACAGATCAGTGTGCTATAAACATAAGCATAGAAAACCGTACGTAGAGTTTTCCGGCTAAGCCAGGTTCTCAATAAGACGAAGAGGTGGAATGTTTTCCTAATCCTTGCTACTAGACTTTGCATGTGTTCCTTCCACTTATGCTGATAAAGCAACATCCCTAAATATTTAAGTAGGTATATCCTCCACACCCACTCCATGAGTTAAGGTTTCAGTGACACATTTTTTATTGCCAGGTATTCATTATACTAGTAGCAGTGGCACTAGGCACGTGCTAGTATAATGTAACACTCAAATCTACTGTGCTTACCTGCATGAGGTGGATTTTCCTCAGACATCTCCACGGTTATGTCTAGAGTTCGGATCGATATGCAAAAAAAATAGCTGAAATATGCAAAAAAAGTTAGCAAAATATGCAAAAACATGCAAAAAATTCAAAATAATATGCAAGTTGAAATTTTGGTCCAATTTTTTCGGTTTTCAAGTTTTTATTGAGAAGTCTAATACGGGAATGAGCAATGTAACCCCCAACTCTTAATCATTCATCTATATTTTATAAAATGACAGCGAACAAAACTGTACAATATTAAATAAAATTTACAATGATTAAAACTTCAATGTGTAGGTGTAGGTACAGATTAACTTCCCTGGACTATCAACACTTTTTCGAGGTTTTCGACTGTGAAATTCCCCCTACTTAGTTGGGGCCAGAATGGAACTGAAGTAATCCCACTTGATGGTTTTAATACCTTGAACGGAATGAATAAGCCACGTCTCAAAATAGTGTTTTTCTTAGGCTAGTTTCACACGACGGAAATCTCCGGTCGGGGAAAACCCGGTCAACTACCCAGAGAGATCGAAAGGACAGTCATACAAAGGCACGTACAAGACCTTTCACATGAACGGAGATCGGAAATTTCAGTGCAGGTACGCAGATATTTCTTAGAAATATACCATTTATATGCAAAACTCTGCAACATAATTATGCAGATGCATATAATATGCAAATAACAGCAAAATATGCACGAATATGCAATTTTAAATTCAATTTTAAATATCCAAAACATTTCCAAATACCTTAATACGGACAAGTATGACACTTTCTATTGAAAAAACCTGATATGCAAAATATGCAAAATCCAAACTCTAGTTTGGCGCCCGACCCAGTACTTGCCAGAGGTTTTGGCAGCTCGCAGAGAGCAGTTTCTCTCGCCCTATAATCCTCCGCTGGCATAGTTGGACTCCCCAACTCCCTATAATGTCTATAAAGGAGGTATTGGAGGAATTACGTTCATTCAGAGCCGACAATACTCTTAAATTCGAGAAGCTGAATGAGTCTCTCGATTCAATAAGAACTGCTCAGGCCGCAATGCAAGCTGAAATCGACACCAACAAGGAGGATATATCAGTTCTAAAGCACGAACTCCTTGCCCTCAAAAAACAGAATTCCACGCTCTGTGATCGTGTCGAAAGATGCGACACATATGTGAAACGAAGAAATATTGTTGTCTACAACTTCGATTATGATGCGTCCGTCCGTAACGACCTCGTCGAAGCACTGGTGATGTTTTTCAAAGATCGAGTCAACGCCATCGTCGAAACTTCAGATATACTAGGAGTATTTCCGTTTGGTCCGAAAATCAGGTATAGCGCCCAACCCCTTCGAGTGATTTTTGCGAGTGTTAAAGCCAAATGGGAAGTTCTCTCAAAGGCCAAAAACCTCGGCCAAAACTGTCCCGTTAGCCTTTCCCAGGACTACACGCCCTCTCGCTATCTGAAGCAAAAGCAGCTCCGTCATTACCTCAAAATCCTCAAGGAGAGTGAAAAGGACGCGAAAATCCAGGGCCTCAACATAAGGTCTGGGGGGGTGGCATACAGCCTGGGTGAATTGGAGAAGAAATTTGGGCCGACCGAAAAAAGGAAGCGTGATCCAGACAGCCCCAATAACGATAAAGAAGACAAGAAGAAAAAGGAGTCTCCGGAAAAGAAGAAATAGCAATTAACCCCTGCCCACACCAGTCCGTCTGCTCAAACAACATACGTCTCCGACCCAGAACCCGAACAACCCTTCCATAATTCAACATTTCCTCAATTAGCACTGCCTTCCACCAATGAATCACTCCTGCGCCGCTATAAACTCAGTCACCGAGCCCCATCAGCGGGCGAAACGATTTCAATCCTCTTCTGGAACATCCGTGGCATCAACCTGTCCAAATTTGCCAACCCCGAGCTCCAGAAGCACCACATAATCGGCCTAACGGAAACATGGTCGGAGGTGGATGAAATTCCGACTCCGTTGACATTGCAAAATTACTCCTGTATTGCTGAATGTGCTACAAGAGACTTCACAAAGGGTAGAGCAAGTGGAGGTATAATATTCTTTGTAAAACAAGGTATTGATGTAATTAAAATAATTTGCAAGTATTCGTGGTGTATTCTTCTACTAGTTAACATTGGGCAGACAAGGGCTGTTGTTGGGGTAATTTATCGCCGTAATCACGACGACTTTGACGAATTCTTGGAGTCACTTGGTGACCTTTTTGATATTTTTCTGGCTTCATACAAAGAAATCCCCCTAATACTGGGCGGAGATTTCAACTGCCGCATAGGATGCCTCAACGAGGACATCGAAGAGGCTGTAGAAAACAGCCAGCTCCTTCCCCACAGGACAAGCCTAGATACAAAATGCGACAATAAAGGGGTACAGCTGGTAGATTGTCTAGAGAGCAGAGCCCTACTCCTGCTGAATGGCAGGACGTCAGGAGACACCCCTGGAAACTTCACTTATGTCAGCCAACAAGGTAGAAGTGTAATTGACCTGGCATGGTGTAACGTAAGTGCACTCAGCTTCATCGAGGACTTTCAGGTGCTTCAGGACAGCATGGACACCTCCGATCACTTTCCTATAACTGTACGCACAAACCTATCACTAGGTACCACCCCCAAACGGCGCTACCTCGGAAAAGTAGAAGTCTTCGCTTTCGACCACTCTAAATCCAAGGCGTACAAAGACCAACTCTCCCAGCTGAAACCCAACTGGATCGCGCTTAATCTCTCGGACCAACTTTCTTTACTAATAGAAACGTTAAAATCCACTGCTCGTAGCCTAGGTATGGCAAAAACTCGAAAAGTATTCGACCCCCCAGCCACATTATCAATTAGCAAACCCTGGTTCGACCAGGAATGCAAATTCACTAAATCAGAGTACAAGAGAAACCTTCGGCTGGCAAGGAGGGAAAAATTCGACGATCCTTATCGAAAAGATTTCTTGAACGCAAAGGGCCGATATCACGCCCTCCTCCGCTCCAAAGAGCAGGACTTCATTTCAAAGTTCAAAGAAGCCCTGGAAAAAGCATACGATGGTCCTGCATTTTGGGAAGCCTTTAAGCGCTTCAAACGGCCGACGCTGCACATAACAAGTCCACTGACAGCAGTAGACTGGTTCAATTTCTTGTCAGCGGTATACGATACCCCTGTATGCTATATCCCAATCACCGATATACCAACCATTTACGACCCAATTCTGGACGCCCCGATTACAATAGACGAGGTGACCCGGGCCATTAGTCGTGCACCCAAAGGGAAATCCCCAGGAATGGATGGCCTCCAATACGATTTCTTCAAGTACCTTCCCACTGAGTGGATAGACATGCTAGTGAACTTCTTCAATCTTATTCTAGAGAAGAGGGAAATTCCTCCAGACTGGCCAAGTCTTGTCGCCACAATGATCTTCAAGAAGGGAGAGCGAAACGATCCCATGAATTACCGTCTCATAGCCCTCCTGAACACCTCACTGAAATTGTTCACTTCAGTCCTGCTGGCGCGTCTGGAGAGGTGGGTTGAGGACAGGAACGTTCTTCCCGAATCGCAGGCGGGCTTCAGGAGGGGGAGATCATGCGAGGAGAACTTATTCGTCGTCACCAGTGCTGCTCAGCTGTGTTTCGGCCGAGACAGGACAATGTATGGAGTTGCTGTCGATTTGAGGCGAGCTTTCGATAGCCTGTGTCACTCATTGCTCTGGGAAAAGATGACTGGCCTGGGGATCAGCTCACGATTTGTCGAGGTGGTGAGAGCGATATACGAGTCAGCTTCTATGGCAGTTAGGACAAACAATATGTACTCGGAGAAAGTGAAGATCACAGCTGGAGTGTTACAGGGCGAAATTCTTTCCCCTTTATTGTTTAACATCTTCGTCTCAGACATGGGCTCCTTCCTACTGTCAAAGGGCCTCCCTGGCATAAGGATTGGCCAGAACTCGGAAATAATTACCATCGAATATGCCGATGACCAGCTGATTCTTGCAGATTCTCCTTGCGACGCCAGGAACAAGCTGAGAGCCCTTCAGGAATACTTCAGCAGGAACCAGCTCTCACTGAACACTGACAAGACCGTCGTGGTCCACTTCAACAGGTCGGGGCGAGTGCCAAGATTGAGGATTCCCTTCACCTACAATGGAGAAACAGTCAAACTGGAGAACTCGGTGAGCTACCTAGGGATTCAACTGAGTGGCTCGACTCTATTCAGCAAAGCCTGCCAATCCCGTATCAGTAAGGCTAAAGTCGCCTCTGGCATAGCTGTGGACACCCTATCCCGAGGTTCCTGCTCCTCCTGGTCGTCTATCTGTAGAATCTTCAAGGCCTCGGTGCTTGGCACCTTGCTCTACAGTTCCGCTGTCTGGGCTCTCAGATACACCAAGGAGATTGAATGCGTACAGGTTCAATATTTTAAACGCGTCCTGGGTTTGCCGCAGTGCACTCCAGGACACATGCTCAGACTCGAAATAGGGGAACCCCCACTCGCCTGTGCTGTCCTTAAACGGGCCCTCAAGTTCCTGGCAAAAGTGTTGACGATGGATGATACCCGGTACCCGAAACGCTGCCTCGTGGCACTCATTGCTCTAGACAACCAGCCAAAAAATAAAGTAAGGTTTAACTGGTTTTCGCAGCTGAAGGACCTGGCTAGCAAGTGTGCGGGACAGGGTGTCGAAATCGAAACGGAAGCAACAGCTGTCCTCGCTTCAATCCCAGCGATTCTGGACCTAGCTAGGATGAATCTTCTCGACATCGACTTGGCCAGCTTGGATAAGTCTAGATTCAGTGATGCATATTCCTTCCTCTACATCCCACGTCCAGGCCCCCAGGACTATCTGCACTTGAAGGTCCCGTTCAACCAAAAGAGGCTCATAGCTCAAATAAGAATGATGGGACAACACAGCGCCACTCTCAAGTCAGGGAAATCTAGACGTTTCAAGCTATCCCCGAAAGAAACCTGCCCGGACTGCCCTCTCCATCAAGACCAGACTCTCTTTCACGTGCTCTTCGAGTGCCCGATGTACAAAAGCGCAAGAGAAGCCACATGTCCATATCTTCTTCGTCCCGAACACGCCATTCCAATTATTCGCTCGCCAAACGAACTTGATTTACAGAGGCTTCACCATTTTGTAATTGCAGTGCTCAATATCAGAAATCTCTGTCTGTTTGACTATTAACAATTAGCTCTTAAACAGCTCTGTCAGCTTGTATTGTTCAACTTGCCTCATGATCTGTAAATTTGAAGATAATTATGTACTATCTAAAGATGGGCTAAAGCGCCAAATGGCTTTAATTATCTCTCTTTATCTACTCGCATTTTACCTACTATGAGCACACAAACTTTTTAATTTTTTTTTCCCAAAGTGAATCAGTATTTTATTTTTCTTTATTTAATGAACACTTGAATGAAACTCTCGTTTCTTATTAATTTGTACAATGCAGTATACGCTTTTCCGTTTGTAACTCAGCCTGATGTCTTAAAGGACAAATAAAGGTATTTGAAATTGAAAATTGAAATTGAATAATGGATGTAAAAATAGGGGGTTTTGTGAGGTTTTAAATGAACATGAGGTGGTGAGGCGCTTTTCCATGTTTTTTAGGGTGAGAAGACTCAATATGAAGTCGATTTTGACCAAAGAGTGAAAAATTGAGGTTGTAACGAAAGTTCATCTCCCAAATTCATTGTTTATGACTCAAAATCCTGGGAAATTGCCTGAAATCGCCATAAATTAGTATAATAACACTAGAAGTAGTATAAACAGCTGAATGAAAACATTTAAAAGGTACTATCAATGATCAAAGATAATTTGTCAAAAATAGGAGCATTTGTTCGTGTTTGTGGGGGTAAAAACCACCAAAAATAGCTATTTAAATTATTGTAAATGAAAGATACAATAAATGCACAACCCACATTTCCGTAGGTATTCCGATAGAATAACAAACCCATGATACAAGGAATTTGCATCGTTTTTGTTCTACTATTTACATTACCTAGTATTCGTAATCTATGTGGTGAGGGGGGAGAGGTGTTTACAAAAATACTAAAATAATTTCCAGAGATCACAAAGGTACACAACCTTCATCACTCGAAATAAGTTAAACCGCAACATTCTTGCTGGATGGGGCTCAAAACTTTGATGATTGAGACGTTGATTAATTATGACGCCTGCTTTACTCTGTCATTTGAATGAGCGCTATTAATTTGACTAATTTTATAAATTACTGCAGCGAAAAACGATGTGGATCCAGTATTTCGTCTTCACGCGTTGGCAGCTGCACAAATCGTCTTCGAAAAATTCGATTCTTAATAAGTCCCACGGTTGAAAACTAGGTACCTGCCTTGGGTAGGTTTGGAATAGTACCTACCTAACTACGCTTCAAACACTGCACAATGCACCGATACACACGCCATAACCAACGTCATTTTTGTTTAATCTCTCAGCTGATAATGTTGGAAATTATCAGCCCAAGAAGAGGAACATCAGTTTCCGTTTCCAGTGAGAACAGATCATCTCAAAATCCTCCCGTGTCAGCATGCAAAGCTTCCCTGTTGAGGAACACAGTCTTGTTCTCCAGTTCAGAGCAACGTTCGCCAAGAACTAGGGATGGGAAAAAAATTGAAACTGTTTTGAAGAAACTGTTCCTTGAAAGGAAACGATGAAACAGTTTCTCAAAACCTGAAACAACTGTTCCAAAATAACGGCAACAGACGAAACGAAGTGTTATGGTCTTGATTCGATTTCGGGTCCCCAGGTTGCCAATAGTCCAGCTGTCATGGTCTATTCCATAGGTTTATTATTGACAATAATAAAACAACAAAAAAAATATACTGTTGTAAGAAAAAAATACAAAAAATAAAAACGTGTTTCGAAACCGTTTCCATTGGAGACAGCTTCGCAGCAAGAAAAACGAAGAACCAGTTTCGTTGTAGGAAAAAAACGCTGCAAATCCCTGCACAACGGTTTATTATTTTGTACAGAATACTTACCCTTCTGTTACAGATCACAGGTCTCCGTTTAGATAACCCTTCTATATAACATAATATGTACTATTTTACACATATTATGTAGATCTCGGACCCTCCGTAGGGGTTAGTACCTAACCCCGTACTCGTTACTAGGTACCTACCTAAACCGTTGTTTAATAATTTACCTGTATAGGTTCCCCTTCTACGGAGATAGAATAATGAACCGTTGTGTAATAATTTGCCCATCAATAATACGTTAACGGTTGTTCAAGTTGCAAAAGTACCTATCAACAAAATCCAGCTCTTTCTGGGTAGATGAGCCGTTGTGTAATAATTTACCGTTGTGTAATAATTTGCCGTTGTGTAATAATTTGCCGGTGTGTAATAATTTGCCATTGTGTAATAATTTACCCATCAATAATACTTCAACGTTTGTTCAAGTTTCACAAGTACCTACCAACAAAATCCAGCCCCTTCTTGGTAGATGAGCCGTTGTGTAATAATTTACCGTGGTGTAATAATTTACCGTTGTGTAATAATTTACCGTTGTGCAATAACTTGCCGGTGTGTAATAATTTACCGTTGTGTAATAATTTACCCATCAATAATACTTCAACGGTTGTTCAAGTTGCAAAAGTACCTATCAACAAAATCCAGCTCTTTCTGGGTAGATGAGCCGTTGTGTAATAATTTACCGTTGTGTAATAATTTGCCGTTGTGTAATAATTTGCCGGTGTGTAATAATTTGCCATTGTGTAATAATTTACCCATCAATAATACTTCAACGTTTGTTCAAGTTTCACAAGTACCTACCAACAAAATCCAGCCCCTTCTTGGTAGATGAGCCGTTGTGTAATAATTTACCGTGGTGTAATAATTTACCGTTGTGTAATAATTTACCGTTGTGCAATAACTTGCCGGTGTGTAATAATTTACCGTTGTGTAATAATTTACCCATCAATAATACTTCAACGGTTGTTCAAGTTGCAAAAGTACCTATCAACAAAATCCAGCTCTTTCTGGGTAGATGAGCCGTTGTGTAATAATTTACCGTTGTGTAATAATTTGCCGTTGTGTAATAATTTACCGTTGTGCAATAACTTGCCGGTGTGTAATAATTTACCGTTGTGTAATAATTTACCCATCAATAATACTTCAACGGTTGTTCAAGTTGCAAAAGTACCTATCAACAAAATCCAGCTCTTTCTGTGTAGATGAGCCGTTGTGTAATAATTTACCGTTGTGTAATAATTTGCCACTGTGTAATAATTTACCCATCAATAATTCTTCAACGGTTGTTCAAGTTGCAAAAGTACCTATCAACAAAATCCAGCCCCTTCTGCGTAGATGAGCCGTTGTGTAATAATTTACCGTTGTGTAATAATTTACCGTTGTGTAATCATTTACCGTTGTGTAAACATTTACCGTGGTGTAATAATTTACCGTTGTGCAATAATTTACCGTTGTGTAACAATTTGCCGTTTTTTAATAACTTGCCATTGTGTAATAATTTACCCATCAATAATACTTCAACGTTTGTTCAAGTTTCACAAGTACCTACCAACAAAATCCAATAGTCCATCACTTGTCAAATGAAATAATATCGCAGAACAACCAACTCGACTTCATACAGCCATCCTTGATTATAATCAGATGCTCCGTAGTGATGATATCCGGGCTGGATTTATACCGTTTGATTCACGATCGTGTTGACGAAGCTTTTTGGTGCTCACGAACGGCTGGAGGTACAGTGCTCCGGGTGGTCTCAAAAAATTGTTTACCTCAAGACAAATTTAACAACGTAAAAAAAACCATACCCTTCCATCGAAAGTTTTCGAGCTACTGCGTTCTGAAAATTTCAACCCCTATTTTGAACCCCTTAGAGATGACTGACAGTAACGTCGAGCTTCGAGGACCAACTAGACCCCGAACGGAACCTATAACCCGAATTTCATCAATTTTCTTTCATGGTAACTAAGAAAAGTGGCCCGTACGGGGGACATACAGAAATATTTTTATTGCAGTTTTGGATTCTACATTTACCTTGAAACGTAAACCATCAAATTTTGAGGGAGGGGGGGTAACAATTTTTTTTTCATGCTCGATTCCACTGGTTCATTATCGAAAATAATAAACCAAAAGGGGGAAAAAATGGGTGTTACGACACCGTTTCTGTTGCGAGAGACAGCTTCGCAGCAGGAAAAACGCTGCAAAGTCCTTGTCACATGGGTTTATTATTCTATTGGACATACCTACATGTTGGCTGTTCATTTATTGTTTCTTTCATGTGCAACAATTGAAATAGCTATTTCTGATGGTTTCCACCAATTTTGGCCCCCAAAACTTAAATTAGGTGAGTACGCTCCTTTTTTTTTTTTTTTTTTTTTTTCAAATTATCGTTGATCATTGGTAGTGCCATTTAATCGTCTTGATCCACGTGTTGAAACTTTTGCTAGTGTTATTCTACAAATTGATGGTGATTTCAGACGATTTCGCAGGTTTTTGACTCATAAAAAATCAATTCTGGGGGCTGAACATCTGGTACAACCTCAATTTTCCACTCTTTGGTCAAAATCGACTTCATATTCGGTCTTCTCGTCCAGAAAGACATGGAAACCGATACCTCAAAAGCTCATGTTACCAATATGTTGCTAAAACGCAAAAAGTACCTATTTTTACACACATTTTCACTCATAACACCCCTGGGTATATTCCGATCGGGCTGAAAAGTTTCGGGACACAACTAGGCCTCAAATGGAGCATGTGTGCGAAAGAACGAATTTTTTAGACCGAAAATGAAGCCTGTACACGTGATACGGCGGATGGCGTACGGCGTACGGCGGACGGCGGACGGCGGACGGACATTGCATTTTTGGAATCTACGCACCTTGAAACGTAAAAGAAAAAAGTTTGAGGGGGTGTTAAAAACATTTTTTGCTGAGCGATTACATAGGTGTATTATTCACAGAATAATAAACCAAAACGAAGAAACAGTTTCGCGTTTCTGTTGTTTTGGCTGAGAGCCTAAATTTCTTGAAGCGTTATTCTTGCCGAAGCTGTTATTTTGGAAGAGCTTTCCCGAAACTGTTTCATACAATAAACGAACTGTTTGGTTTCGTTTCTCAAAAAGAACAGAAACGCCCATCCCTACCACTAACCTCTATCAGCTGACGCAACAAAGTAAAGATGCAGTGAGGTAACAAATAAGTACAGTGCAGTGGAGAAGCGCCTCTCCTTACCTATAATGCTGTTCCTGCTATGCATTTGTAAGAATGCCAATGACGTGCATGGCATAAAATATAAATTCGGGCTTTGTGCCAAACCCGATGTAAAATTTAAGCCAAGGCTGTTACAAGAGCGCAAAAAATCCTCCAAGCTCTAATTACACCAGTGAGCCGCTAGCCTCTTATTCTTCGCACGTGCTGACCATTCAGAAATTAATTATAACAACCCGGCTACAGGCTGTGGAACAATGGTTTTACAAATCCGAGCTCAAGGTGAGAAATCACGAACTCCAAAAGCGAAAAACGCGAGTATTGCGAGCGGTCTCGTTGACAGATTGTTATAAAAGGTTGACGGGTTGCGTTGCATTCTCTGGACTTCGACAAAGTCTTGTTCTTATGAATGTGCGCTTTTGATCGACCAGTAGAAAAATGTGCACATTCAGTCTCACACAACTTCCAATCGAGCAAGGGAACGCAGTATCGGAAATCAATATTTTGTGACTATTTGATTGAAAATTGAATTTGTATAAGTGGTTTTCAAACTTTTTTAGCTAAGATCCCTTTCAACGAAAACGCTACACATAAGCTTCTATGAATAAGGCATTCAATAATTTTAGATGTGAAAATATGAAATTGCGTGAATACAAACGAAGTAATTCGTTTGACTGACGTTGGGGGTTACGCGTCAAAATAAGAAACGCTGCAAAGTCCTCGTCACATGGGTTTATTATTCTATTGGACATAAATACAGAAATGTTGCTGCTCATCTATTGCTTCTTTCATGCGCAATAATTTATTGAAATAGTTATTTCTGATGTCCATTTAATTGTATTGATTTACCTGCTAATACTACTTGTAGTGTTATTATACAAATTGATGGTGATTTCAGACAATTTCCCAGGTTTGTGACTCATAAAAATGAATTTCGGGACCTTATCCTTCGTTACAAACTCAATTCTTCACTCTTTGGTCAAAATCAATTTCATATTCGGTCTTCTCGCCCTAAAAAACATGGAAAACAATACATCACAAGGTTATGTTCACCAAACCGTCAAAAAACCTCGAAAACCCCTATTCACTTTGGAGCACAACTAGGAGCCAAATTTGTTCCCGAATTGGGACTCAAACTGTGTGCGGAAGAACGACGATTTTATACCAACATTTAACGTCAATTTAAGGCTGAAACTTCGTTAGAACCTCAATTTTCCACTCATTGGTCAAAATCGACTTCAGAATCGGTATTCTCTTCCTAAAAAACATGGAAAATGATACCTCAAAACCTCCTGTTACTCAAACACAAAAAATACCTATTTTTATACCGATTTTCACCCATAACACCCCTGGGTATATTCCGATCGGGCTGCAAAGTTTCGGGACACAATTAAGGCCCAAATGGAGTCTGAGTGCAAAAGAACGCATTTTGGTTTATTATTTTCAATAATGAACCATTGGAATCGAGCATGAAAAAAAAAATTCTTACCCCCCCTCAAAATTTGATGGTTTACGTTTCAAGGTATGTAGAATCCAAAACTGCAATAAAAATATTTCTGTCTGTCCGCCGTACGCCGTACTAGGGATGTATAAAAAGTATCGATACTTCAAAATATCGATACTTTTAAGAAAAAGTATCGATACTTTTTGATACTTTTTTTTTACAATGTATCGGGATACTTTTTCTTTTTTCGCGGTATCGACACCGTTACTTTTTTCAAGGATCTTTTCTTACTTCCAAGTTTCACAGAAGACTACAAAGCCTGATCGTTACCATGCCTGAAGTCCCACCATTTGTCAACAACCTTGACATAAAAATGGAGATGATCACTCATTCAACTGATACTGTCCGGCATCTAGTAGGACTGGAAACGTGAAACAACTCAACTGATACTGTGCACTTATGTCAGGCATAGAATTATTCTATGGTGGAACTGGAACACTGGAAGGGGAAGGCGCAAAACAACACAATCCATGAGGCCGGAACTTTTCTAATTTTGAGTTTGTAAAAAGTATCGATACTTGAATGTATCGATACTTTTTGAAAGTATCGGCCTGATCTTTTCGATACTTTTTAGAAATATCGATACGATATGTATCGATACATTTCGAAGTATCATACATCCCTACGCCGTACGGGCCACTTTTCTTAGTTACCATGAAAAAAAATTGATGAAATTCGGGTTATAGGTTCCGTTCGGCGTCTAGTTGGTCCTCGAAGCTCGACGTTACTGTGAGTCATCTCTAAGGGGTTCAAAATAGGGGTTGAAATTTTCAAAACGCCTATACCATTTTTTTACGTAAATATTTTTACGGTTTTAAATAGTTCTTGAACTTGCGAGTTTTTTAAGACCATCCGGAGCATCGTACGTCCAGCCGTTCGTTCACAGTAAGGCCCCGAAGTTTGCACCGACAGGCATTTTCGACTCCAGTGTGAATGAAATTGTATACAATTCAAACCAAATCTCGTAACCAGAGACGCGCCCACAATAGGAATTTGTGAATACGGCCAATCATTGCTAGGGATCACCTGATTATATTGGCGGAGTATGAAGTCGAGTTGGATGTTCTGTGATATTATTTAATTTGAAAAATGATGGCTCTTTTGGAGTTTGTTGGTAGGTAGTGAAACTTGAACAAACGTTGAAGTATTATTGATGGGTAAATTATTACTACGGTAAATCATTACTCAACGGTAAATTATTACACAACGGTTCATTATACCATCTACGTAGAAGGGGCTGGAGTTTGTTGGTAGGTACTTTTGCAACTTTTTTCACTCCTCATCAACAATTTCTTTTCAGAACTTCATTATGTGTGTTTCTTTTTGTTAGGTACTGTTTGTCATCGGCAGAATTATTACAGGTAGGTACCTAGTAACGAGTACGGGGTTAGGTACTAACCTACGGAGGGTCTGCGATCTAAATAATTATGTATAGAATAGTACATATTATATTATATAGACGGGTTATCTATACATAGAGCTGTGATCTGTAACAGAAGGGTATTCTATACAAAATAATAAACCGTTGTTTTAGATCGAAATTAGAGTAGATACGCGTGATTTGCATTTTCTGAATCTACGCACCTTGAAACGTAAAAGAAAATTTTTGAGGGGGTGTTATACAAATTTTTGCTCAGCGATTAAGTAGGTGTATTATTCACAGAATAATAAACCAAAACTCACCGACGAGAGTACAACACGATAAGTTTGGCCAGCTTTGAGGGGACGTATGCGGGGCAGTATAAGGAACTTAACTGAGATAAGTGGAAAGCGAAGATGGTCAATGTCGAACTGGTAAGCATTAAACCATTATGAAACCAAATTCAATCATCAAGGCAAATTACATGTGGTCCTTCGAATCTCGACCATAATCTGGAGATGGATTTAGAACGTCCCAGAACGGATTTGTATGGAACACGTTTTCAAAAATTCGTGTAACCTACTCAAAATTCTTAACTTATTGCAATAATTTAATCAAGTTTTTTAATGAGAATCATAAGTGGGAGTAAGTACCGAGTAGGGTCAGCTGAGCTATTCAAAAGAATGCACATCCGACCACTGTGGCAACTCCACACCAGATCATCGCTGATTTACGCCCAGAGAACATGTCTGCAGAGGACGGGACACGGAAGAGCGGAAACTAGCAACACATTTACGGTTACCAAAGATGAACACTGCAATGATGCAAAACTGCTGGATGTTTTGCTGTCGGATACTCCTAAACTTTATAGATGATGAAATAAAAGTGTAGTTCAGTACATTGGGAAGAGATTCAAAGATTGGATAAATAACAATATTTGAAATTATGAGTTTATTATTTAAAAAAAACCACAGTCATGCAGCATGGCTATAAGAGCGAATTTTCGAAGTTTTCGGCATCTTCCTCCTCCGCCTAAAATTTTCTGAAAATTAATTTTCGGCCAATGTTTTCCCAACTTGATACAAAATTAAAACAGGAGTAGTTTTACGCCAAGTAATATTTGGGGTGGAAGGAGGGGGAGGGGGAAATCAAAAATGTCTTGAATACCAGAAGAGTTGTAGGTATTGGATACGTAACAAATTTTTTGTTCCATTTTTTGCCGAGTAACACCTCGGTTTGTAGATTTTCCAACGCTGAACACGATGGTGAAGTCAGAATTGCGATATCCCATTCCGTTATCAGATTAGAGCAGACGAACCAGGAAGAACATCTCAAGAAATAACCACGTTCCTTCATCTTCAAAGTGCTCCAGTTTGAGAATGGAATGAGATATCGCAATTCCGATTTCACCATCGTGTTCAGCGTACAAAAACCTTTAAAATGAGGTATCACTTGTCAGACTTTTTCATTTTGGGAATTTATGGGTAATTTCCCCCCCCCTAAAACTCCCCAAAACTCCCCCTTAGAGTGACCCGATTCTGCCCATCTTCGAACTTAGCCTGTCGATTGCCAAGACAGATTTTTCGTGCAAATTTGAACTTTTTATCTCAATTCTTTCGAGAGTTATCGTCTGGAATGACACATACATATATAAATATATATATAAATATATAAATATATAAATATATAAATATATATATAAATATATATATATATATATATATATATATATATATATATACATATAATTTTTGGTGTCTTTCGGCAGGGAATTCAGGATGGTCTGAAACGGATTTTAGTATACAAATCTGTCGGAAATTCGAGTTTTAAAAATTTAGGACCGAGAACAATAGCTTCCTTTTCTTCGAAAATTCGCTAATTGAAATTAATTTAAGTTTAATTTAAGTTAGAATATAAGTTGATCATAAGAAAACATCATAAAGTGTTATATGAATGTTTATATTAATGTTGCAAGGATCTTCTTTTTCAATGCTGGTTGATGGGAGTTTGAAGGACGATTGAGATCCAGGTGTTTTTTTTAACTGTTATTTAATGGAAAACACAAGCTTTCAACTGCTCTCTGACAGTCATCATCAGGTGTATACCAGAAACAGTTGTAAGGCAAGTTGTCTTATCAGGAACAACTGTTGAGGAGGTTTTCAACAGTTTTCAAAACGTCCTCAACAGTTGTTCCTGATAAGACAACTTGCTGATTGTCAGACGGCAGTTGAAAGCTTGTATTTTCCATTAAATAACGGTTTCAAAAAAACTCCTGGATCTCGGATCGTCCTTCAAACTCCCATCAACAAGTGTTACATGAACATACGATCACTGAATTGTGCTTCACAGGTCAAAAAGTGATTTTTCGTTTTGTATTATTTTCTGTTTTGTTTCTTTTCATGTACTTTTATTCAGTCCGGATTGGTTGATCGAGTAGGTATGTTGGTTTTGCATATTTCAATTAATCATACATTACTGTATGTTTACGATTTGAGCATATGATTCCCCAACCCACGTCACAAGCTTTAGTTGGGAGGGGGGGGGGGAGAATTGGATTGCAAATGTAAATTTTGTTTTGTTTGTACATTTATATGAAATAAACTTTTAAAAAGCTGCAAATTATTACACAACGGTTTATTATTTACCTGTATAGATGCCCCTTCTGCGTAGATCACTGTTTTCTGTGGTCATTACTCCCGAGCTCCCCCCAGGAAAGCCCTAAATGGAGTACTGGAGCCGGTCCGGGAATTAAAGTTTCATAGAAACGCGCGGGATTCAATAATTAAATCATTAGTTATTTGTAGTTATTCATGAAGCATATTTAAGGTGAATAATAAACCGCTGTGTGATAATTTACCTGCATAGATGCCCCTTCTGCGTGGATAGTATTATAAACTGTTGTGTAATAATTTACCGTTCTGTAGTAATTTACCCGATAATACTTCAACATTTGTTCATGTTGCAAAAGTACCTATCAACAAAATCCAAAAGAAATAATATCACGGAACAACCAACTCGACTTCATACAGCCATCCGTGATTATAATCAGGTGCTCCCTAGTGATGATACTTGGGCTGAATGTAAACAATTTGATTCACCCTCCTGTTGACGAAGTCTGTCGGTGCAAATATCGGGGCCTTACTATGAAGGAACGGCTGGAAGTACAATGCTCCGCGTGGTCTCAAAAAACTCCCAAGTTCAAGAACTATTTAAAAACGTAAAAAAACCCTATACCCCTTAGAGATAATGAAATTAACGCCGAGCTTCGAGGACCAACTAGACCCCAAATGGGACCTACTAACCAAATTTTATCAATTTTGGTTCAGGGTAGGTAACTAAGGAAAGAGCGAAGTACGGCGTACGGCGGACGGAGAAATTTTTTTATTGCATTTTCGGATTCTACATACTTTGAAACGTAAACCATCAAATTTTGAGGGGGTTAAAATTCTTTTAGCGAATTTTCAAAGAAAATGAAGCTATTGCAATGGCTTCGAAATTTAAATAATATAAATTTTTGGAAATTTTCTTCATAGAAATCCGTTTCAGACCATTCTAAAACGATTCCTGAAATTTAACACTTTTAGCGAATTTTCAAAGAAAATGAAGCTATTGCAATGGCTTCGAAATTTAAATAATATAAATTTTTGGAAATTTTCTTCATAGAAATCCGTTTCAGACCATTCTAAAACGATTCCTGAAATTTAACACTTTTTTATATGTATATATATATATATATATATTTATATATATATTTATTTATATATGTGTCACTCCAGACGATAACTCTCGATAGAATTGAGATAAACAGCTCAAATTTGCACAAAAAATCTATCTTGGCAATCGAAAGGCTAAGTTCGAAGATGGGCGAAATTGGCCTACTCTAAGGAGGGTTTTGGCGCATTTAAAGTGCGCAAAAATTACCCAAAAATCCCCAAAATGTTATTTTCCAACAAGTGACCCCTCATTTTAAAGGTTTTTGCACGCTGAACACGATGGTGGAATCGGATTTTAGATATCTTGATCCGTTCTCAAATTAGAGCATTTAAAGTGCGCAAAAATTACCTAAAAATCCCCAAAATGTTATTTTCTAACAAGTGACCCCTCATTTTAAAGGTTTTTGCACGCTGAACACGATGGTGGAATCGGATTTTAGATATCTTGATCCGTTCTCAAATTAGAGCATTTAAAGTGCGCAAAAATTACCCAAAAATCCCCAAAATGTTATTTTCCAACAAGTGACCCCTCATTTTAAAGGTTTTTGCACGCTGAACACGATGGTGGAATCGGATTTTAGATATCTTGATCCGTTCTCAAATTAGAGCATTTAAAGTGCGCAAAAATTACCCAAAAATCCCCAAAATGTTATTTTCTAACAAGTGACCCCTCATTTTAAAGGTTTTTGCACGCTGAACACGATAGTGAAATCGGATTTTAGATATCTAAATCCGTTCTTAAATTAGAGCATTTAAAGTGCGCAAAAATTACCCAAAACTAGGATAATCTTTAAACTCTTACCCCCACCCCCTTAGAGTGGTCAGATTGAAAAATGTGAGAAGTATTAATTGAAGACGAGAGTTCGAAGCAAAAAAGGGGGAGGCAAACGATTAGTACAACTCCTTGAATTTACCCACAGCGATCAAATAAATAAGCACTTAGTACAATTACGTAATAAACAAACGGTAGAATCAGGATGGACAAAACGTACAAATTAAAATAAATACGAAGAGAATATACATAGAAAACCAAATTTTAGACCGAAGTTTTCCTTTATTCAAAACCATAGCCATTAATTCGAATATTTCTTTGAAAATTCGCTCATTAAGTCATGCTGCATGACTGATTTTTTTTATATGTATATATATATATATTTATTTATATATGTGTCACTCCAGACGATAACTCTCGATAGAATTGAGATAAACAGCTCAAATTTGCACAAAAAATCTATCTTGGCAATCGAAAGGCTAAGTTCGAAGATGGGCGAAATTGGCCTACTCTAAGGAGGGTTTTGGCGCATTTAAAGTGCGCAAAAATTACCCAAAAATCCCCAAAATGTTATTTTCCAACAAGTGACCCCTCATTTTAAAGGTTTTTGCACGCTGAACACGATGGTGGAATCGGATTTTAGATATCTTGATCCGTTCTCAAATTAGAGCATTTAAAGTGCGCAAAAATTACCCAAAAATCCCCAAAATGTTATTTTCCAACAAGTGACCCCTCATTTTAAAGGTTTTTGCACGCTGAACACGATGGTGGAATCGGATTTTAGATATCTTGATCCGTTCTCAAATTAGAGCATTTAAAGTGCGCAAAAATTACCCAAAAATCCCCAAAATGTTATTTTCTAACAAGTGACCCCTCATTTTAAAGGTTTTTGCACGCTGAACACGATAGTGAAATCGGATTTTAGATATCTAAATCCGTTCTTAAATTAGAGCATTTAAAGTGCGCAAAAATTACCCAAAACTAGGATAATCTTTAAACTCTTACCCCCACCCCCTTAGAGTGGTCAGATTGAAAAATGTGAGAAGTATTAATTGAAGACGAGAGTTCGAAGCAAAAAAGGGGGAGGCAAACGATTAGTACAACTCCTTGAATTTACCCACAGCGATCAAATAAATAAGCACTTAGTACAATTACGTAATAAACAAACGGTAGAATCAGGATGGACAAAACGTACAAATTAAAATAAATACGAAGAGAATATACATAGAAAACCAAATTTTAGACCGAAGTTTTCCTTTATTCAAAACCATAGCCATTAATTCGAATATTTCTTTGAAAATTCGCTCATTAAGTCATGCTGCATGACTGATTTTTTTTGTTCATGCTCGATTCCACAGAAAAAAAACTACTTTTCGTCGAAAATTCGCAAAAATACTCCTTACTCACAGGGTTTTTAATTTTATATGATATGAAACCTAAAGTTAACCAAAAGTGAAGGTCGGTAAACGCAGCGTAGATCTGATGATCTGGCGCGATGAGATATAACCGCGGTGATTCCCTCTCAGCCTGGCCCGCCTATCGCCGCGAACCTCCATCTCATCAAAATACCTTACAGGTCTGGGAGCATTATTAACGCTCATCAGATGCCACAGGGCTCACATGTTCCTGTAGGTTTCAGATGCCAGAGCGGGGCAACCCTGTAATCTTCCGTCGGATCCATCAGGGAAACCTCCTTTTCTCGAGGACGGAACAAAGCTAATCTTTGAAATGAGCGATGGAAGGGAGATCGAGAAGGAAACACAAGAATTACAAGGGCCCGGCTTCACAAAACGTGTACAATCCTGTTCACTGCACTCGTGCAATCAAACAAATGACGTAAAAACGACGGAAGTCGATGTCCAAGGTATTGAAGCACGCGAGTGGAAGGATGGAATGATTGAGAAATAATATCATGTTTACCCGACCTCCGCCATGGAAGGAGCTCAGCTATTAAACCTGATTACGAAGACTAACGGTTGAGTTCGTTCATGCCAGGGTGTATTTAATACCTACATAAGACGCAATGGGACGTAATAGTGAACGGTGAGAGCAGCCTGAATGTTACACTTTACATTTGAGTAAGCTCTAGAAAATCTTGCACAACGGTTTTCAAACATTTCAAAACAGTCTCCATCCTAGATCTCCGTTCCATCGCGGACCTGTGATTATTTCTTTGCCGAAGAGTGGAAATAAACCATTGTACTGCTGATGTTTATTTTATTTATATTTATTTATTTATTTTCATTATTACGGGCGAACCCAATTGAAAGATACATAAGAAATATTTCTGTACAGCATAGATAAGAAATATAATAACACGTGAATACAATAATATGGCATTTAGGGATAAAATAAACTAAGACAATAACTGCTAGTCAAGTGATGTCAAATGAAGGGGAAAAAAAACCAGTCATGCAGCATGACTTAATGAGCGAATTTTCAAAGAAATATTCGAATTAATGGCTATGGTTTTGAATAAAGGAAAACTTCGGTCTAAAATTTGGTTTTCTATGTATATTCTCTTCGTATTTATTTTAATTTGTACGTTTTGTCCATCCTGATTCTACCGTTTGTTATGAGTAGATTCCTTGTTCCTTCTGAATGGCCTTTCCTCTTGACTACGATTTCAGGCCTGGTATCTAAAACCAGTTCAAGATTTGCTCTACTAGGTAGGTAGATCCTTCCTTCTTCATTGATATTATTTTTATCATGTTAAGTACCTACCTACCTTTGAATATCAAATATTCGTATGATACTGATAATAAATTGATAAGATACCTACCTAACCTTCTTCCTCCTACTGTTAGTACCTAAATTGAATAATTTGAAATAGATTTTTTCTTTCGTCTTCCTTCTAGTAATACGTGGGCCGGTACTTGTCTATCTATGAAGGTATCATAACAATTATATGTCAAATGGGAAATTCAAGGAGTTGTACTAATCGTTTGCCTCCCCCTTTTTTGCTTCGAACTCTCGTCTTCAATTAATACTTCTCACATTTTTCAATCTGACCACTCTAAGTGGGTGGGGGGGGGGGGGGGGTAAGAGTTTAAAGATTATCCTAGTTTTGGGTAATTTTTGCGCACTTTAAATGCTCTAATTTGAGAACGGATCAAGATATCTAAAATCCGATTCCACCATCGTGTTCAGCGTGCAAAAACCTTTAAAATGAGGGGTCACTTGTTGGAAAATAACATTTTGGGGATTTTTGGGTAATTTTTGCGCACTTTAAATGCTCTAATTTGAGAACGGATCAAGATATCTAAAATCCGATTCCACCATCGTGTTCAGCGTGCAAAAACCTTTAAAATGAGGGGTCACTTGTTGGAAAATAACATTTTGGGGATTTTTGGGTAATTTTTGCGCACTTTAAATGCGCCAAAACCCTCCTTAGAGTAGGCCAATTTCGCCCATCTTCGAACTTAGCCTTTCGATTGCCAAGATAGATTTTTTGTGCAAATTTGAGCTGTTTATCTCAATTCTATCGAGAGTTATCGTCTGGAGTGACACATATATATATATAAATATATATATACATATAAAAAAGTGTTAAATTTCAGGAATCGTTTTAGAATGGTCTGAAACGGATTTCTATGAAGAAAATTTCCAAAAATTTATATTATTTAAATTTCGAAGCCATTGCAATAGCTTCATTTTCTTTGAAAATTCGCTAAAACGCTGCAAATCCCGGCGCAACGGTTTATTATTTTGTACAGAACACCCTTCTGTTACAGATCACAGCTCTCTGTATAGATAACCCGTCTATATAATATAATATCTAATACTCTATACATATGTGAATCGCAGACCCTCCGTAGGTTAGTACCTAACCCCGTACTCGTTACTAGGTACCTACCTAAATCACGAGTTAAATGTTGCGAAAATAATTCTGTCGGTGACAAACAGTAACTAAAATGGCAAAAAGAAACGCAAATAATGAAGTTCTGAAGGAAAATTGTTGATGTGGAGTGAAATAGCAATAACTTGCTCATAAATAATACTTTAACGGTTGGTCAAGTTGCAAAAGTAACGATCAACAAAATCCACCCCCTTCTTGGTAGATGAGCCGTTGTGTAATAATTTACTGTTGTGTAATAATTTACCCTTATGTAATAATTTACCCTTATGTAATAATTTACCGTTATGTAATAATTTACTGTCGTGTAATAATTTGCCGTTGTTTAATAATTTACCTTTGTGCAATAATTTACCCATCAATAATACTTCAACGTTTATTCAAGTTTCAGTAGTACCTACTAACAAAATCCAATAGTCCATCACTTATCAAATGAAATAATATCGCAGAACAACCAACTCGACTTCATACAGCCATCCTTGATTATAATCAGGCGCTCCGTAGTGATGATATCCGGGCCGGATTTATACCATTTGATTCACGATCGTGTTGACGAAGCTTTTTAGTGCACACGAACGGCTGGACGTACATTGCTCCGGGTGGTCTCAAAAAATTGTTTAGCTCAAGACAAATTTGATAACGTTTTTTTTAACACTTTACATTTGAGTAAGCTCTAGAAAATCTTACACAACGGTTTTCAAACATTTTGGAACAGTCTCCATCCTAGATCTCCGTTCCATCGTGGACCTGTGATTATTTCTCTGCCGAAGAGTGGAAATAAACCATCTCTTAGAGAGTGATCACGGTAGTGGCGTTTTTGAAACACTTTATTTGAAACAATAATATTTTTGTAAAACTTTCTCTGTGAAGATTAGAACGCGAATGAATAAACGGTAACTCTGTTGGATAGTCAACAACAATAGTAAAACGCTGCAAAGTCCTTGTCACATGGGTTTATTATTCTACAGAAATGTTGGCTGTACATTTATTGTTTGTATCATGTGAAATAATTGAAATAGCTATTTCTGATGGTTTCCACCAATTTTGGCCCCCAAAACACAAATTAGGTAGGTACGATCTTTTTTTTTTTTTTTCAAATTATCTTTGATCATTGGTAGTGCCATTTAATCGTCTTGATCCACGTGTTGACACTTTTTCTAGTGTTATTCTACAAATTGGTGGTGATTTCGCAGGTATTTGACTCATAAAAAATCAATTTTGGGAACTGAACATCTGGTACAACCTCAATTTTCCACTCCTTGGCCAAAATCGACTTCATATTCGATCTTCTCGTCCCCAAAAACATGGAAAACGATACCTCAAAAGCTCATGTTACCAACATGTTGCTAAAACGCAAAAAGTACCTATTTTCACACACATTTTCACTCATAACACCCCTGGGTATATTCCGATCGGGCTGAAAAGTTTCGGGACACAACTAGGGCCCAAATGGAGCATGTGTGCGAAAGAACGACTTTTTTAGATCGAAAATGAAGCCTGTATACACGTGATACGGCGGACGGCGGACGGCGTACGGCGTACGGCGGACGGCGGACGGACATTGCATTTTTTGAATCTACACACCTTGAAACGGAAAAGAAAAAAGTTTGAGGGGGTGTTATAAAAATTTTTTGCTGAGCGATTACATAGGTGTATTATTCACAGAATAATAAACCAACAGGTGACCGTCCACTGGAGTCAATCTCCAACACTCCCCCCTCACGGAACAGCTAAAGCCGAGTTGGTTTCGATACACACGAAACTTCGGCCCGCCCAGTGGTTTCGTGAACATGTCAGCCAGCATTTCTCCAGTGGGACAGTAGTCCAGCTTGATTACCCCGCGTTCAATCACTTCTCGCACAAAATGTTCTTTTGAGTGCGATATGTTTTGTCCTAGGGTTCACCACTGGATTTTTGGCCCATTCAATGGCGGCTTGGTTGTCTGAGTACATTTGAACGGTGTCCTGCGAGATGTGCATATGGTTGACGAGATACCTCAAATGTATTGCCTCAGATGCGGCTTCGCTTTGGGCCATGTATTCGCTCTCTGCTGTAGACTTAGCGACTGTTCTCTGCTTTCTGGACTCCCAGTTTATGGCAGTTCCACCAAACTGGAAACAGTACCCGGTGTATGATCGTCCGTCTGTGCAGCCACCCCAGGTAGCATCGGAGAATCCGGTCAGCTCTTTGGTACCGGTCTTCTGAAACACCAGGACGAGTGATTTGGTGCCTTTCAGGTATCGCAACACTCGTTTCGCCGCTGCCCAGTGCTCTTGTCGATAGCACGCATTGAACTGGGACAAGTAGCTAACGGCGTACATAATGTCTGGTCTCGTTGATGTTGCCAGGTACATTAGCGATCCAATCAAACTTTGGTATGGAACGTTGGGTAGCTCCCCCTTTTCTGGCTTTTGATGATTGATGTTCACTTCCATGGGAGTGGCTGCCGTTCTAGCCTGTTCCAATCTGAATTTTCCGAGTAGTTTGTCTACGTACTTTTCTTGACTCATCACGATTTTCCCGTCGGTGTCTGTTGAGAACTCTATCCCTAGACAATATGACAAATCACCGATGTCACGCATTTCGAAAACTTTGGTCAAGTCTTGTTTCAGTCTGTTTACACTTTGTGTGTTTGACGATGCAGTTATCAAGTCATCTACATATACAGCGATAATTACTTTCTCTCCCCCTTTGCTGCACATGTAGAGACACGGATCTGCGACGGAGGGTTCGAATTTCAATTCTTTCAGCCTTGAACGGCTGGTTTTGGTTTATTTTCTGTGAATAATACACCTATGTATTCGCTCAGCAAAAAATTTTTATAACACCCCCTCAAACTTTTTTCTTTTTCGTTTCAAGGTGCGTAGATTCCAAAAATGCAATGTCCGTCCGCCGTACGCCGTCCGCCGTACGCCGTCCGCCGTCCGCCGTATCACGTGTACAGGCTTCATTTTCGGTCTAAAAAATTCGTTCTTTCGCACACATGCTCCATTTGGGCCCTAGTTGTGTCCCGAAACTTTTCAGCCCGATCGGAATATTCCCAGGGGTGTTATGAGTGAAAATGTGTATAAAAATAGGTACTTTTTGCGTTTTAGCAACATGTTGGTAAGATGAGCTTCTGAGATATCTTTTTCCATGTTTTTGAGGACGAGAAGACCGAATATGAAGTCGATTTTGACCAAAGAGTGGAAAATTGAGTTCTACCAAATGTTCAGCTCCCAAAATTGATTTTTTATGAGTCAAAAACCTGGGAAACCGTCTGATAATATCACCATCAGTTTGGATAACAGCACTGGAAAAAGTGTCAACACGTGGATCAAGAGGATTAAATGGCAATACCAATGATCAAAGATAATTGGAAAAAAAAATTATAATAAAAAAAAAGAAAAGTAGCGTAGGTACCTAATTTGTGTTTTAGGGGCCAAAATTAATGGAAATCATCAGAAATAGCTTTTTCGATTATTACGGATGAATGAAACAATAAATGAACAGCCAACATTTCTGTAGGTATGTCCAGTAGAATAATAAACCCATGTGACAAGGACTTTGCAGCGTTTTGGTTTATTATTCTCTGAATAATACACCTATGTAATCGCTCAGCAAAAAATTTTTATAACACCCCCTCAAACTTTTTTCTTTTCCGTTTCAAGGTGCGTAGATTCAAAAAATGCAATGTCCGTCCGCCGTCCGCCGTATCACGTGTACAGGCTTCATTTTCGGTCTAAAAAAGTCGTTCTTTCGCACACATGCTCTATTTGGGCCCTAGTTGTGTCCCGAAACTTTTCAGCCCGATCGGAATATACCCAGGGGTGTTGTGAGTGAAAATGTGTGTAAAAATAGGTACTTTTTGCGTTTTAGCAACATGTTGGTAACATGAGCTTTTGAGGTATCGTTTTCCATGTTTTTGGGGACGAGAAGATCGAATATGAGGTCGATTTTGGCCAAGGAGTGGAAAATTGAGGTTGTACCAGATGTTCAGCTCCCAAAATTGATTTTGTATGAGTCAAAAACCTGCGAAATCGTCTGAAATCACCATCAGTTTGTAGAATAACACTAGAAAAAGTGTCAACACGTGGATCAAGACGATTAAATGGCACTACCAATGATCAAAGTTAATTTGAAAAAAAAAAGATCGTACCTACCTAATTTGTGTTTTGGGGGCCAAAATTGGTGGAAACTTTCAGAAATAGCTATTTCAATTATTTCACATGAAACAAACAATAAATGTACAGCCAACATTTCTGTAGAATAATAAACCCCATGTGACAAGGACTTTGCAGCGTTTTTTATAATTTCCCATGTACCATTTTTCACATGAGCCCTTATTTCAGCTTTGATAGCTTGCTCCCAAATTTCCGGATTTTCCTCTGTTTCATAGGATGATTCACCACAGGCATAATTCAGAAGGTCAAAATCCTGTAACCAAGCTGGTGGACGTCTTTCGTCGGCAGATCTAAGCTGCATCCGTTGTGCCACATGCTCATGCTCTTGCAGTTCAGTTCAGTTCAGTTGTTACCGGTTCAGGTTCTTCGAAAAATTCAGGATTCTCTTGATCTTGAGTTGGGGCTTGATCATTTAAAGTTGGTAGACGTGTATCATAGGACTCTGTCTTCTTTTCTATGCCTTCACATAATTCAACGCTTTCTCCTTTTGTGTAGTAAGGTTCGTTGATAACCCTAACATCTCTTGCTATGATTATCTGTCTTTTATTTGGTACCCGTACTGCTGATGTTGCAGACGATTATACATAAAGCCCTGGGAAGGAACTGACGTTTTCTGTCGCAACCCCCCATCTCGATCCTGGGTAGCTTTCTCGCAATCATAATCGGTTGTTTAAAACTATAGTTGAGCGCACAACTGTCCGATTTTGATAAAATTCGTATTGGACCAGCTTGGGCCTAGCCCGCAATCACACTCTAAATTTCAACTCATTACTAAATTCTTTTGGAAAGTAAATTTTATACGATGTTATATTTTAAATACAACTTTGGATTTAATTTTTAAACAACATTGAAATGTTGAGATTTTATTCTATACGATGTTGAATGATTCTGGATTTTATTTCATACAATACTGATAATAGTAATGTATGTAGGTATGAGTTTGGATCTAATTTACGCACAATGTTGAATTACCAATGTTCTGCACTTTGTTTTATGGGAAGTACTATTGAGATGTTGGGTCATTTTCATATAGAATAATACAATGTCACGTACCTGCCGTTCATATTTGTTGTGTGATTTTGTCCACATCACCTCCAATATTATTCAAATTTTTAGCTATTTTGCAATCGTGAGTTCTGACACTCATTCGATTGATTCAGAATCCGAATTACAGGGAAAACGATACCTCACAAAGAAGTCCCCAAAAAGCTCGAAACCCTCACTTTGCACTCATTTGTCATCGGAAGTAACCCTGAGTTGTGAATCGGAACGAGACAGAGGGCACAAAAAGCCCGAATTCGAATATTTCGTATATTTTCTATAAAGGGGGGAAACTGAAAAATCGTCCTCCAGGCAACTGAATTTGTGTGCAAAAATATAGAAAATAGAAGGATCCAGAAATGCTCAGATTTTTACGCAAAAAAACACGTGCTGTGGTTGGGCTCCCCCGGAGTTCAATATCTTTGACTGCTTTTTGCACAAAAATTAGAAGAAAACATTTTGAAAAAAAAGTGGACAGAGCGAGGCCCGCTTAATTTGAATATTGAATTTTTAAAAAAATTGTATAGAATGCGGTACTTACTGTTGGATTTTTTTTACAAAAAAAACTTAATTGCCTTCACGTTGCTCTGAAACGTTTGACAACTCTTCAAATATTTTACGAGGCCCCCATCATACCACTTGCACGCGTGCGCAGACGGCATATCCTGTTCGATATTACGCTGTACCGCGAACTGAACCCTCAATTTAAATTGGCCAACTTGGTGGAAGAGAACGCCAGTAGATAGAAAAGAGCTGTATGTTCTGGCGCAGGGGTCACCCTGCAAGACATGTGATACAAACCCGCACGACACAAACCCGCAGCAAATTACGAATTTTTCGAAAAAATTTACGTAATTTTCGTAAATTTTGTTATTACCTTCAAAAATTTTGTTTATTTTTCCAAAGAAGAGAGCATTATTTTGTATTTTGTATTATGGAAAATACACTTTTAGCGAATTTTCAAAGAAAATGAAGCTATTGCAATGGCTTCGAAATTTAAATAATATAAATTTTTGGAAATTTTCTTCATAGAAATCCGTTTCAGACCATTCTAAAACGATTCCTGAAATTTAACACTTTTTTATATGTATATATATATTTATATATATATGTGTCACTCCAGACGATAACTCTCGATAGAATTGAGATAAACAGCTCAAATTTGCACAAAAAATCTATCTTGGCAATCGAAAGGCTAAGTTCGAAGATGGGCGAAATTGGCCTACTCTAAGGAGGGTTTTGGCGCATTTAAAGTGCGCAAAAATTACCCAAAAATCCCCAAAATGTTATTTTCCAACAAGTGACCCCTCATTTTAAAGGTTTTTGCACGCTGAACACGATGGTGGAATCGGATTTTAGATATCTTGATCCGTTCTCAAATTAGAGCATTTAAAGTGCGCAAAAATTACCCAAAAATCCCCAAAATGTTATTTTCTAACAAGTGACCCCTCATTTTAAAGGTTTTTGCACGCTGAACACGATGGTGAAATCGGATTTTAGATATCTAAATCCGTTCTTAAATTAGAGCATTTAAAGTGCGCAAAAATTACCCAAAACTAGGATAATCTTTAAACTCTTACCCCCCCCCCCCCACCCCCTTAGAGTGGTCAGCGTAGCACCCACATGTTCTTCCAAGTGATCCTTCCAGAAACCACATCCTTCCTTCATAGTTTATTTCAAGATTGAGCCTGCATGAAAAACAACCTGCACTTGAAGCACTCATGATTTTCTATAACAACTCCTTTACCTACTGCACTCTCTTGAGTAGGTAAGTCAAAAGTCCTAACTATCCTATCCTACCTAATATGAACCCACAGCGATCAAATAAATAAGCACTTAGTACAATTACGTAATAAACAAACGGTAGAATCAGGATGGACAAAACGTACAAATTAAAATAAATACGAAGAGAATATACATAGAAAACCAAATTTTAGACCGAAGTTTTCCTTTATTCAAAACCATAGCCATTAATTCGAATATTTCTTTGAAAATTCGCTCATTAAGTCATGCTACATGACTGGTTTTTTTTTTCTTCTTGCTCTTCTTCTTCCGACCGGTATTGATGAAATTCATACATAACCATTCAGGGTCCAACCCGCATCTACCTTCCAAATTTCAGCACACTTTGACTTTGAACAGTTTTGTGTGCGCTTTGCAAGGGTTTGCGGACACACGGACAGACGTAGGTGCAGACGCGGATCCAAATTTGAACAGAAAGGTGTGAAACGCGTGACGCAAGTGGAATTTCTGATTGTGGATTGTGACAGAGAAATTCGATTTGTGCGTATCGCCTGGTCCTCGAAGTGATCGTTGACAACTGTGAAGGCGGTGGACATGGGACAAAACTTACTGAACCGAATCACGGAAAACTGAGGGAGGTTTTTTTTTGTGAAAAGGAATACGACGGGTCGAGGAAAAGCAAAAGGAAACGAAGTGCCCTCGGCAAGCTCGTACTCCGTAGCTGGTAGGATTACTGTTTGGGGTTAGAATGAAAGTTACGTCATTTATCAGCCGGTTTCGCTACGTGCGGTGGACGCGGATCGCTGTGGATTAAGAGACACCAGCCACAGCCGTTGTTGGCGTGGCGAGGCGATAAGTCGTAGGAGCTGCCGCATGTTACAGCGAGGGAAAGTGAAAAAATAATTCTAAATAATAATAAAAAATAATTTAAAAAAACCACTGCAAATCCCTACACAACGGTTTATTATTTTGTACAGAACACCCTTCCGTTACAGATCACAGCTCTCTGTATAGATAACCCTTCCATATAATATAATATGTACTATTCTATACAAACATATTATGTAGATCGCAAACCCTCCGTAGTATACTACCAAACCCCATACTCTTTACTAGGTACCTACCTAAATCACGTGTTGAATGTTGCTAAAATAATTCTGTCGATGACAAATTGTAGCTAAAATGGCAAAAAGAAACATAAATAATGAAGTTCTGTAGGGAAATTGTTGATGTGGAGTGAAAAAGTATTCAGTCCCGCTAGGGTTTCGATCTCGGGAACTTTAGCGTATCAGTCCGTCTGTTAGACCACTGTGGTATATCGGAATCAAGAATCAAGAAAATTTTATTGGCATGACTCATTTTACATATTTACATGTGAATAATAAGATTTTAGTTTTTACAATACCTGCCTATCGGCCTTAAAAGTTTAATAGAATAATGAGTAGTATGATAATGACATGAATTAGGATAACTTAGAATATGCTTAAAGAGAAAGTTGATTTATAAAAACTCTTTGACAGGAGGAGTATGTATGTACAATTTAAGTTATAATAATTATATACATATTTACAACTATTTACAGTGATTATAGGTGTTTACAATATTTACATTTCTAATAAGTATCTACAATATTTACAGTTTTAAAGGGTGAGTGAGCTTAGACCCGTCTTGCATTTGATCCCCAATGGGGTTTGCGGAGTGTGGTGATGTGTCGGACGAGGGTGTTGGGGTGTGTTCGAAGTTTGTCGGTGAATTTATTTCTCATTTTGGTTATGAATGTGTCAAGAGTATCAATGTTAAATTTTTTGTGTAATGAGTTAATGTTGCAGCGACGGGATGTGTGTGTGGCGAGGCGTATGCATTTGTTCTGTGTGACTTGTAGTTTGTGTAGCAGTGTAGGTGATGCTGAGTGCCAGATTGGGGATGCGTAGGTGATGGATGAGCGGATTAGGGCTTTATACATGAGGAGTTTGATATCATTGGAGAGGGAGTTGGATTTGAAGAGGTGGAAGTAACGCCCGAGTTTCCTTCTGGCCGTGGAATTTGCCTGTTTTATGTGCTCATGCCACGTCAGTCTTTTGTCGAGGTGGAGGCCGTGGTATTTGACGGAATTAGAAAGGGAGATAGGATTAGATCGGATTGTTATGTGGGAAGGGAGGTTACGTTTATGGGTAAATATGATGCCCTCTGTCTTGGCTGCGTTCACTTTTATTTTCCACTGTTCCAGTCGGGAAATAATGAGGTGGGCGGCGTTTCGGAGGCGGTTACAGGCTTTCATCGGGGATGGAGATGTGGAATATAGGGCTAGGTCGTCAGCAAAGCCTGCTATTTCCACATTTTTGGGGATGTCAAGGAATACATGGGAGATGTATATGTTGAATAGGAGCGGGGATAGGACGGAGCCTTGGGGAACGCCGGCAGGAATAGTGATGGGGGCGGAAGAGGAATTGTTAATTTTGACGAGGATTTTCCTATTGGTGAGGTAGGAAAGGATGAGTTTGCAGAAACCTGAAGGGATATTTAGGTCAATTAATTTGGATATAAGGCCCTCGATCCAGACAGAGTCGAAGGCCTTTTCGCTGTCCAGGAGGAGGAGAGCGGTTGAGTTCTTACCCTCGAGGTTTCGAGTAATACCGTCAACTACTCTAGCGAGTTGGTGGACGGTAGCGTGGTGTGGTATATCGGCCAGCTAGCAGAGATCAGTGATGCGCGCTCTCAACACAGCTTGATGTCTGCATACGCCCTGCTCTTCAAGGCAAATCGTATAGCAAATTTTATGGCAACATCGTAGAATGCTCCGGATGGCCTCAAAAATACCCCCCAAAAAAAATCAAACTATTTAATAAAGCGAGAAAATCCACGCCTCAAAATACAATTTTCCGAGATAGGGATACTCTGGACATTTCAGCCCCTATTTTTCACCCCTTAGAGTTTCAACGCCGAGCTTCGAGAACCAACTAGAGCCCAAACGGGACCCGTATACCTACTAATATTATACATACTACATACCTTGAAACGTAAACCATAAAATTTTGAGGGGGGCTTAAACATTTTGGTTTTTTTTCATGGCCGATTCCAAAGGTTTATTATTGAAAATAAGAAACCGAAATGAGCTCCTTACAGCAATGGATACAAAATACTTACTAGTGCAAACCTTCAGATAGATTTCATTAGACGTGATTGTTTGTGGCAAGTTGAACTTTCCAAAGTTAAAAAAAAGGAGGATTTAAATTTATTTGTGTAGAAGTTGAGGCATTTCGCCTCAACAAAGCTTTTTACAGAAGATGAGTTGTGTGAAGGTAAAAAGTCTCACAGGCGAGTTGGGGCATTTCACCTGCAATAATATATAAAATATAATATAATATAAAAGGTTAATAATGAAAATGAAATAAAAGGTTAATATATGAAATTTAAAAAACGCCTTAAGTGGGGGGGGGGGGGATTAACTTCTAAGTAGGAGTTTACCCCTTGGAATGATGGCGTCAGCTATGCTCCTGAAAAGATCCCACAGAGTGTACCTAGGCAAGTTAGGCGATTTCGATTAGGGATGGAAAATCGGAGCCCCAACATCGATTTTGCTATCGATTGTGACATCGAAGGTCTGCAATCGATTTGATCGATCAACTGGTCCTCCAAAATCAATAATCGTCGATGTTCGATTTTTATCGAAATTGTAGAATAATATGACCACCAAATGCTCTAGGAGGCATGGTCACAAAGTCACAGAGCCGATGTAAGGTACCTGAGCAACAGAATGCAAAAGCACATATTTTGACAAGGTACAGTCGGTAAATAAACCTGTTGTTGAATAATATACTGGTCTTCCTCACTTACTTTTACCAAACTGAGGTTTTAAATCACCCACTGAGCACTGTCGGGGTTCCTGCGCTCGCCAGCAGGGCCTCAAAAAGTGTTGCACTTCGGCCCTGCCTCGGCCAAATTTGAGTTTTGCAGCCGGCACCCAAGTTGCAGTGGGCATTCAGGTCATTGAAATACTGTGGGGGTGTGGATAAAAATTGTTGTGTTGTATGCTGTGCTGTGAAAAGCATGTAGTCTGTCATTCCGGATGAGGAAATTGCCATGTAAAATAATCATTTTACAAGGCTTCCTTATCTGTGAAGTTAATTAACATTGACTAAATCGCTATACCTACTGCGAATCTAGGAATAAAAAACACTACGTTACTGTTGACAAACTCACTTCTATCCCTCGCCCAACACGATATTCGTCCTTCACGTGTCAAGATTTTTCTGAAATTACCCCCAAAAAACTCGATGGATTGGACCCACTTTTTTGAGATAACCTATTTTTGACTACTGAAATTATATCCATTTTGATGAATTTTAGCCAGATAAAGGAGAAGATTGTTGCAAAATTATATTTTTTATTTTTTGCAAGTATTTAAGTCAATAAATGACAAAGAAAGTTAGGGCATTTGAATTTTAACCAAACCATGTCAAAACATCAGTAAAAAGATGTTGAGTATCTACAATATATGCAGATACATCGGTACATGGATATGTCTTATTTTTCCCCATGTAAAAAATGTCCAATGTACTTCCAGTGAAATAGGTCACTTTATTTATTTATTGTAAAGATTCAGAGACAATATTTACATAATTTGGTTTGGCACCGAAATAATGCTAATTTCAATTCTACAAGACCTATGGTAGCAGCAGTTATTAATATGATCAGGTGTTTGGCGAAGAGTTATCCAATTTTTTCCTCCTACTGTTTATACCTATTTATATCTTGGCTTAAAACTCGATGAATTTTAAATAAATTAATATATAACTACAAGATAAATACTAGATAAATCAAGAGCTTTCCAGCGAATGGAGAACTATTTTCGTACGATGAAAACTAACGAAGTTACTACGCCTATAGAAACAGGTTGGTTGTAAGTGAAAACCCTTGTAAAATAGCGTTACGTTTTTTGCTCTTAAAAATGCGTCACGCAAAGTTTGACATACCCCCAGCGGTAAGGCATTATTATATCCATGTCAAAAAAATTCAACAAGATTTTCTAGTCAACTTGATCTTGATGAAAATCTGGAATAAGTAAAACCCGATGTTGATCTGGAAAAATCGATGTACCGTTGAAAAGAAATCGGTCTATGAAAATCGATCATAAACGATAATCGGTACGAAAAATCGATTTGTAGAGAAAAATCGATTTGTAGAGAAAAATCGATTATCGATTGCCATCCCTAATTTCGATAATTGGTATGTAGAATCCGTTTATACCGGTGGTAGGCCCATAGAATAAACAGTTGTTTACGTGAAGACATTTAGCGAATTTTCGAAGAAAAAGAAGCTATTGTTCTCGGTCCAAAATTTTTAAAACTCGAATTTCCGAAAGATTTTTATACCAAAATCCGTTTCAGACCATCCTGAATTCCCTGCCGAAAGACACCAAAAATTATATGTATATATATATATATATTTATATATATATTTATATATTTATATATTTATATATTTATATTTATATTTATATATGTATGTGTCATTCCAGACGATAACTCTCGAAAGAATTGAGATAGAAAGTTCAAATTTGCACGAAAAATCTGTCTTGGCAATCGACAGGCTAAGTTCGAAGATGGGCAGAATCGGGTCACCCTAAGGGGGAGTTTTGGGGAGTTTTAGGGGGGTAAAATTACCCATAAATTCCCAAAATGAAAAAGTCTGACAAGTGACACCTCATTTTAAAGGTTTTTGTACTCTGAACACGATGGTGAAATCAGAATTGCGATATCTCATTCCGTTCTCAAACTGGAGCACTTTGAAGATGAAGGAACGTGGTTATTTCTTGAGATGTTCTTCCTGGTTCGTCTGCTCTAATCTGATAACGGAATGGGATATCGCAATTCTGACTTCACCATCGTGTTCAGCGTTGGAAAATCTACAAACCGAGGTGTTACTCGGCAAAAAATGGAACAAAAAATTTGTTACCTACGTACCCAATACCTACTCTTCTGGTATTCAAAACATTTTTGATTTCCCCCTCCCCCTCCTTCCACCCCAAATTTTACTTTGCGTAAAACTACTCCTGTTTTAATTTTGTATGGTATCAAGTTGGGAAAACATTGACCGAAAATTAATTTTCAGAAAATTTTAGGCGGAGGAGGAAGATGCCGAAAACTTCGAAAATTCGCTCTTATAGCCATGCTGCATGACTGTGGTTTTTATATTTATGATTATTTCTTTATTACAAACTATGTAGCAATGTAAGCCCATTCCAGCCCCATCTGGAAGGTATTTTGGCGTTTTCAATGAAACCCAAATATTTAAAACGACTCTGTGCAACGCGCCCGTGCCAGTTTCTTGATGAATATGCTACCCGGTTGCGTGCAATGTTACTTCTAATAGAAGCCCCTCGGGTCGGCAAGGGATGCCAGAACTTTTTTTTCTGAACTCAATTACCACGATTTTATTTTCTTCGTAGTTAGCGTTTGGTGTAAAGCAGCGTAAGGGGAATCGGGGGGGAGTTGAACCGTCAGGAATAACGTGGTTATCGCTACATAATCTCTCGACTCTTTTGGAGAACTTCATGCGGGGGCTGAGCGAACCTTTCCATCTTCAGCTAAAAGCGCTTTTTAGTGTTTAGGAATGAAAAAGTCTTGTCAGCGATAAGCACACTGATATGGGGGGGGGGGGGGGGGGTCCTACCGGTCCAAGAGTACACGCCATAACCGAATAACCTGTGAAAGTTTGAGCTCAGTTTTTCCCTCCACTATCGCAATGAGTAGTTTTACGTGAGGTGTTTTGGCGGTTTCTGCTTTATTTCCTGATAAATCGAGCACTTAGGGACGTCCCTCGGAGGCAAGGCTTCTAATATTGAGGTTGCCCTTATTGATTTCAATTTTCAGGGGAGGTAGACAACCTAAAGGTTAGAGAAAACAACCACACTTCTTGGTTCAAATAATTACGTATCGAGGAAAAAAAAAAACGCTGAAAATCTTTGCACTACAGATTATTATGTAGGTACCTGTATAGAGGCCCCTTCCGCGTAGATCAATGTTTTCTGTGGTCAATACCCTCGAGAACCCCCAAGGAAACCCCTAAATCGAGTGCTCGAGCCGGCCCGAGAACGAAAGTTTCATGAAAATTCGCAGAATTAAATAATTAAATCATTAATTATTTGTTGTTATTCATGAAGCATACAACGTTTGTTCCAGTTACAAAAGTACCTATCAACAAAATCCAAAAAAGCCACAATTTTTCAAATGAAATAATATCACAGAACAACCTACTCGACTTCATACAGCGATCCTTGATTGTAATCAGGTGCTCACTAGTGATGATATCTGGGCTTGATTTATACCTATCGTGTTGATTAAGCATTTCGTTGCAAACGAACGGCTGGTCGTACAATGCTCCGGGTCGTCTCAAAATTGCTTTAGTTCAAGGTCAATTTAAAAAAAACAATACCCGTCTATTGAACGTTTTTGAGCTACGGCGTTCTGAAAATTGCAACCCCTATTTTTCACCCCTTAGTGATGACTGACAGTAATGCCGAGGCTTCGCGGACCATCTAGACCCCAAATGGGACCTAAGAACCAAATTTCATTAATTTTGGTTCATGGCAACTAAGAAAAGTGGCCAGTACGGCGGACGGACAGACATTTTTGGTTTATTATTTTCAACAATGAACCTTTGGAATCGAGCATGAAAAATCAATTTAACTCCCCTCAAAATTTGATGGTTTCCTTGTCAAGGTACGTAGAATCCGGAAATGAATAACAAAAATTTCTGTCCGTACGCCCTACTTCGCACTTTTCTAGTTACCGTGAACCAAAATGAATGAAATTGGGATTGTAGGTCCCATTGGGGTCTAGTTGGTCCGCAGAGCCTCGGCATTACTGTCAGTCATCTCTAAGGGAAATAGAGGTGAAATTTTGGGATTAAAAATTGGGGTTGAAATTTCAGGACGCCGTAGCTCAAAACCTTACAATAGAAGGGTATGGTTTTTTTAACGTTTTTAAATTGATGTTGAACTAAAGAATTTTTTGAGACCACCCGGAGCATTGTACGGCCAGCCGTTCGTTTGCACCGAAAAGCTTCATCAACACGATCGTGAATCAAACGGTATAAATCAGGCCCGGATATCATCGCTAAGGAGCACCTGATTATAATCAAGGATGGCTGTATGAAGTCGAGTTGGTTGTTCTGTGGTTCCATTTGAAGAATGATGGTTCTTTTGGATTTTGTTGATAAGTACTTTTGCAACTTGAACAAACGTTATGCTTCATAAATAACAAATAATTAATTATTGAAATATTAAATCCCGCGCATTTTGGTTTATTATTCTCTGAATAATACACCTATGTAATCGCTCAGCAAAAAATTTTTATAACCCCCCCTCAAACTTTTTTCTTTTTCGTTTCAAGGTGCGTAGATTCCAAAAATGCAATGTCCGTCCGCCGTACGCCGTCCGCCGTCCGCCGTATCACGTGTACAGGCTTCATTTTCGGTCTAAAAAATTCGTTCTTTCGCACACATGCTCCATTTGGGCCCTAGTTGTGTCCCGAAACTTTTCAGCCCGATCGGAATATTCCCAGGGGTGTTGTGAGTGAAAATGTGTGTAAAAATAGGTACTTTTTGCGTTTTAGCAACATGTTGGTAACATGAGCTTTTGAAGTATCGGTTTCCATGTTTTTTTGGACGAGAAGACCGAATATGAAGTCGATTTTGATCAAGGAGTGGAAAATTGAGGTTGTACCAAATGTTCAGCTCCCAAATTTGATTTTTTATGAGTCAAAAACCTTCGAAATCGTCTGAAATCACCATCAATTTGTAGAATAGCACTAGGAAAAGTTTCAACACGTAGATCAAGACGATTAAGTGCCACTACCAATGATCATGGATAATTTGAAAAAAAAAAAAAAGATCGTACCTACCTAATTTGTGTTTTGGGGGCCAAAATTGGTGGAAACCATCAGAAATAGCTATTTCAATTATTTCACATGAAACAAACAATAAATGTAGGTACAGCCAACATTTCTGTAGAATAATAAACCCCATGTGACAAGGACTTTGCAGCGTTTTTAAACTGTAATTTCCGGGCCGGCTCCAATACTCGATTTAGGGCTTTCCTGGGGGTAACACGAGGGTATTGACCACAGAAAACAGTGCTCTATACAGAAGGGGCATCTATACAGGTAAATAATAAACCGTTGCGTAATAATTTGCAGCGTTTTTCATTCAATTTTCGCATTCTCTAACCTTGTAACGGAAACCGTCAAATGGTGGGGGGGGGGGGGGATTAAAAATAATTTTTTTCATGCTAGATTCCAAGGGTTCATCATTGAAAATAATAAACCAGATTTGGTGTTGGGGGGGGGGGGGGGGGGGATTTTTTTTTTGGCGCTCAGAAACGAACCTGTGAACTCCGAAAACGACCTTCTGTACATATGTAGTTTAAAATTTCGAAGGTATATTGACCATCATACATACATACATTAAGCATACATAGACCATCGGGAATTGCTTTATAGTTTTCGGTGCCGCGAGAGCGCCAAGGTTTCAATTTATGCTACATTACAAGTCGCCCATTTGTTGTGGTGTGCACTGCGTATGTAGTTAGCAGATACATTTACTCATCAATTCGTGGAATTTAATTGATTTCACACCTTATGTGGTAAGCCATCTTGCAATGTGGAATAAACAAAAAATAAACCTTTAGCTTACCACCAATTTTGAGCGAAAAGTGAGCTGAGCGAAAAGCTTTGTGTTGAATAAATTGGTGGTAAGCTGAAGGTTTATTTTTTGTTTATTCCACATTGCAGATAAATTCACTTTCCATGGAACCGGAGACTCGTTGCGTTGAACGGTTGAGAATCAAGTCGGTCACCGCAGCGGCGCTCTGTTCAGCACACTACTACTTATTACCTGTTCAGCACTGTTAATTCCCAGAGTGAATTACTCGCCAATTACTGGCATGTAACCGAGGAAAGTTGATGAAATAATCAGTGCTTGACTCTCATCCCGTCGCAGTAGAAGTACGTTCTCACGTGACTGAAGTCTTAAGCTATGGATGCCGACATCTTAGTACATCTCCAGTAGTGTTGAGCAAATCTCTAAATAACCGAATTCTCACTGGTGACGTTTGTAGTCAGAAAAGTTTGTACTGGTTGAATTTCCACTTTACTACATAATTATAGAGTTCCATACAATTTGCTGCATTTACAGATTTATTAAGTAATGATTAATAAAATGATCAAATGTGACCATCCTCAGGAAAACGTACCTTAGCTTCCGGAAGCAACTTTTTCAGGAGAACGAAGTCAGGGTCAAAAAATAGACTTTTCGGGTTATTATCGATTCTTATAGGAAATTTAACGTAGTTTCTGGATCCGTAAGCCGTTTTACGAATCGATTACTAGAAATCGTCGTTAAATCGCGAAAACCAAAGCGCGGAATAACGTAGGTACCTCAGCTTCCCGGGGCCACCTGTCATCTCCTTGTTCAGATGCTTTTTTCGGGTCTTCCACACCTGTCTTTTGGTTTATTATTCTGTGAATAATACACCGATGTAATCGCTCAGCAAACAATTTGTATAACACCCCCTCAAAATTTTTTCTTTTACGTTTCAAGGTGCGTAGATTCCAAAAATGCCATGTCCGTCCGCCGTCCGCAGTACGCCGTATCACGTCTACAGGCTTCATTTTCGGTCTAAAAAAGTCGTTCTTTCACACACATGCTCCATTTGGGCCCTAGTTGTGTCCCGCAACTTTTCAGCCCGATCGGAATATACCCAGGGGTGTTATGAGTGAAAATGTGCACAAAAATAGGTACTTTTTGTGTTTTAGTAACATGTTAGTAAAATGAGCTTTTGACGTATCGTTTTCCATGTTTCTGGGGACGAGAAGACCGAATATGAAGTCGATTTTGACCAAAGAGTGGAAAATCGAGGTTCTACCAAATATTCAGCTCCCAAAATTGATTTTTTATTAGTCAAAAACCTGGGAAATCGTCTGAAATCACCATCAATTTGTATAATAACACTAGGAAAAGTGTCAACACGTGGATTAAGACGATTAAATGGCACTACCAATGATCAAAGATAATTTGGAAAAAAAAGGAGCGTACCTAATTCGTGTTTTAGAGGCCAAAAATGGTGAAAACCATCAGAAATAGCTATTTCAATTATTTCACGTGATATAAACAATAAATGAACAGCCAACATTTCTGTAGGTATGTCCAGTAGAATAATAAACCCATGTGACAAGGACTTTGCAGCGTTTTTTTTCGTGCGAAGAAGAAGAAGAAGTTTGCTATCGTGTTGTTGTTATCTGTCATCAGACCAGTTGATTGTGTGTTTTATGTTTTGCAAAAAAAAAAATTTAAATAAAATTTAACGTACTTATAAAAAAATGTTTTGGTAACCTCCCATTCTGGTTTCATTATTATGTTCGCAAAGAACTAGAAATGTAGTAAATCAAGACGAAATTACCTATATAAAAAGAAGTCAAAACGACTGTGGTACCATTCAAGACAAAACTCACTTTTTTGCAATTGACCCAATCGCAAAAAAAAAACGAAAAAATTATTTTTTTGGATGGAAATCTACTCTAATAGGTACATTCCCAATAGTTATAGTACTAATGAAAAGGAAAAAAAAATCAAAAACCAGGCTGAAAAGGTGCAAAAACTACGTCAAAACAGTTTCTAAAACGTTGATTGCGTTTTTCTCAAAAACAGCTTTTTCGCAATTCAGAGGTTCAAAAAATGATAAATTTTCAACGGATTGAGATATCGAAAATCTGAAAACGACATCGTGTTCAGAAACTTTTCGTATATCAGGAAATGCAATAAACCCGATTTCAAAATCGGGAAGCTAAGGTACGTTTTCCTGTGGACGGTCACAAATAATCATTTCATAATAATGACTGATATTATGTAAGTGGTTACCTGCTAGGGACTTTTTGAGAAACGAAACGGAAAAGTTTGTTCATTGTATGAAACAGATTCGGGAAAGCTGTTTCAAAATAACAGCTTCGGCTTCAAGAACGCTTCAAGAAATTCTGGCTGTCGGCCAAAACAACAGAAAAGCGAAACTGTTTCTTCGTTTTTCCTGCTGCGAAGCTGTCTCTCGCAACAGAAACTGCTTCGTAACACCTTTTTTTAAATTTTTTCCTACAACAAAACTGTTTCTTGGTTTTTCCTGCTGCGGAGCTGTCTCCAATGGAAACGGTTTCCAAACACCCGTTTTTTTCCTACTACAGAATTTTGTTTTTTCGGTTTATTATTTTCGAAAACGAACCTTTGGAATGGACCACGATAATTATTGGGCTAGTGGCAACCTTGGAACCCGAAATCGAAACAAGACGGTAACCCTTCGTTTTGTCTGTGGCAGTTTTTTGAAACAGTTGTTTCAGGTTTTGATAAACTGTTTCATCGTTTCTTTTAAAGAAACATTTTCTTCGAAACAGTTTCACGTTTTTTCCCACCCCTATTACCTACTTAATATAATCATAGCTAACTACGGTTTTGATCGGAATGCTAAGGATTTTGGGAGCCCCTTCAAGTATTTTCATGGCCACGGGAATACTAATTTATTATCCCGTACGTTTGATAGACTTATCTGGTACATGTCTACAGGGGAATAACTCATTATGATGCCATCTTGCAGCCATCAAATCTTCCGTGGATTTTAGTAGAAAAGGGCGAAACAAAGGAGTAAACTACATTGTGTCTAAGGTTGGAGAGTGAGAGTTATATGTGACTGGATACAAAAGCAACAGGCGACTACCACACTTCTAAATTTCATTTCCTTAATCTACAAATAATTTTAATGCTAATGGCTGAATGATCATTATTTTAGTCAAAAAACGCTGCAAAGTCCTTGTCAAATGGGTTTATTATTCTACTGGACACACCTACAGAAATTTGGGCTGTTCATTTATTGTTTCTTTCATGTGCAATAATTAAAATAGCCATTTTTGATGGTTCCACAAATTTTGGCCCCCAAAAACACGAATTACGTTCCTTTTTTTTCTTTTTCTTTTTCCTCCCAAATTATCTTTGATCATTGATAGTGACATTTACCTAATTGTGTTGATTCACCTGCTGACACTTTTTCTGGTGTTATTTGTAACAGTTCCTAATGCTTAGATTTGTATAATATTTAGCAGTGCTGCGTGCTCACGCATTAGGAACTGTTACATATTATACAAATCTATGATGATATCAGACAATTTCCCAGGTTTTCGACTCAAAATAATTTTGGGATCTGAACCTTGGTTAAAACCTCGATTTTCCACTCTTTGGTCAAAATCGACTTCACATTCGATCTCCTCGCTCTAAAAATCATGGAAAACGATACATCACAAGCTAATGTCGACTGGAACCTCAAATAAAACCTCGAAAAACCCTATTTTTGTTCCCCCCCCCCCCCCCCCCCCCCCGCACCATAAAACTCCTCAGTATATTCCGATCGCGCTGCCCCAAAAATAGGAGCCTAATTCGAGTTTTTGGGGGCCAAATTTGGTGAAAGTAATCGAAAATAGCTATTTCAAGAAAGAAACAATTAAAGAACAGCCAAAATTTCTGTAGGTGTGTCCAGTAGAATAATAAACCCACGTGACAAGGACTATGCAGCGTTTTTTTCTCTCCACAGATTGTCTTTGATCATTGATAGTACCATTTAATTGTCTTGATTCACCTGCTAATACTACTTCTAGTGTTATTATACAAATTTATGGTGATTTCAGACAATTTCCCAGGTTTTTGGCACATAAAAAATGAATTTCGGTAGCTTAACCTTCGTTACAACCTCAATTATTCCAGAATTGGTGGAAACCATCAAAAATAGCTAATTCTATTATTGCTCATGAAAGAAACAATAAATGAACAGCCAAAATTTGCAGCGTTTTGGTTTAATATTATGTGAATAATACACCTATGTAATCGCTCTGCAAAACATTTTTATAACACCCCCTCAAAATTTGTTCTTTTACGTTTCAAGGTGAGTAAATTTCAAAAATGCAATGTCCGTCCGCCGTATCACGTGTACCTACCGGCTTCATTTTCGGTCTAAAAAATTCGTTCTTTGGCACACATGCTCCATTTGGGCCGTAGCTGTGACCCGAAACTTCGCAGCCCGATCGGAATATAACCAGGGGTGTTATGAGTGAAAATGTGCACAAAAATAGGTACTTTTTGTGTTTTAGTAACATGTTTGTAACATGAGCGTTTGAGGTATCGTTTCCCATGTTTTTTTTTGGGACAAGAAGACCGAATATGAAGTCATTTTGACCAAAGAGTGGAAAATTGAGGTTCTACCAATGGTTCTGCTCCCAAAAATTCTTATGAGTCAAAAACCTGGGACAGTGTGAGATAACACCATAAATTTGTATAATATCACTAGAAAAAGTATCAACAGGTGAATCGAGACAATTAAATGATCAAAGATAATGTGAGGAAAAAAAGAGCTACCTAATTCGTGTTTTGGGGGCCAAAATTGGTGGAAACCATCAGAAATAGCTGTTTCAATTATTCCACATGAAAGAAACAATAAATGAATAGCCAATATTTCTGTAGGTGTGTCCAGTAGAATAATAAACCCATGTGACAAGGACTTTTCAGCGTTTTTTCATCTCACAAAGGTGATCGTTCATTAAAAATATATACTTACGATCGATTCTGAGTAAAAACGGTTGAGGTAGGTCACGGGAGCTACTCGGTAAAACATGTAACAGTGTGGGCTGTTCTCGATACATTTTTTCTTCCGGTGGAGACAGAATCGGTGGGTGGAAGCCTATTCGATATCCCTTCTTAACCGGAGATAATCTCGCTGGTCTAGGAGGGGGACTCTCGAGGTCCATCCGCACTGTCACACTCTGTCACATGGTAGCAGAGCATGGTTTGGTAGTATGCGCTGAGTACTTCACCATACTCCATCCACTTTTTGTGGGCCCAAAGGTTTCCCAAAAGGATTCCTTTACTAACAACCTGTCCCTTTGATATTACATACATTGACTCCCCCCCCCCATAATGTCAGTATACTTAAAATATATACTGAGCCCATTTGAAGGCGATTGATGCCATGTCCCAATTGACCAGTCCCAATAGTTGTTCCATCCCAACAATAGAGGTTGATCACCTAGAGGTTGCCCAGATGAGCACAATTCACTATGGACAACAACCTCTGACAACATTATCCGCCAATACTCGTATGTAGGAGCTTTGTTCTCCACCAGTCAAATAGTAGTAGTAGTAGTAGTAGTTATTATTACGACGGAGTTTAGTTACCTTGAAGTTGTTCAGATGTCTTTTCCTGAACCAGAACTTCATACTACTTTTCATTCCCCTTTTCCCTCTCATACTTCTGCTAACCCAGAAGTATGTCATGTGGGGAGGAGTGTAACAGTGTGGGCTGTTCTCGATAAATTTTTTCTTCCGGTGGAGACGGGATCGGTTTGGGGAAGCCTACTCGATATTCCTCCTTAACCGGTGATAATCTCGCTGGTCTAGGAGGGGGACTCTCGAGGGTCCACCCCCACTGTTACACTCTGTCACAAACAGACGTACCCGGGTGACATCGGAAGAGACGGTCTCCTGGGAGATTCTCAAAATGTATAAATCTCTTTACACTAAGTAAGTATCTCTTTCAGTAAAAGTAAAGTAAATTAAACAGCCATATTACAGGCTGGGGCATTTCGTCCGACTGCCCTGCCAGCGTCGAGGATGTGATCAGCTGTTCTCCGATGAGATTCGGTCTGATCATTTCGCTCTTTACTTGGCTACTCACTGCCTAGCCCCCTTGAGTGGAGAGGGGTTGGCCCAACAGCTACATGCGTCATACGTGGACATGTCACCACGTGTCACCGATCAGGCCGTTGGGCTAAATTCCAGGATGACCAGAAATGTACAGAAATGACGGAGATATAAGTGATTCAGCAATTGATATAAGAAATTGAACTATGGATAATAGTGATCTCTTTAGCGGCCCGAACACGATCAATATTATTGTCAATATGAAAAGATATTGTCAATAATATTGACCGTGTGCGGGCGCAAAGTGGATTGAAGGTCGGGATCGATGAGAATATTGACGATATCCGGATTTTCTGTTCTTCGGTCGTCAATATCGGAAAGTGGAGGGGATATTGTCAATATTATTGACCGTGTGCGGGTGAACGTCAATATTTTCATCAACCCTCAGTTCGTCTCGAATCGAAACGCGATGAAGGTGGTCTGAGCAACAGGTTGTTTTTCGGTTTCAAATTTTACATTCAGTGCGTAGGTACCTACTTTACTCCCTACGATCATGGAAAATCGCTAAAGTCAACAAATCTCCTTATTTTAATTTTAAACATAAATAAATAATCATATGAAAAAACTTAGTCTTGTAATACATATATCAGCGCTTCACACAAGGACTTTGCAGCGTTTTTGGAATCTACGCACCTTGAAACGGAAAAGAAAAAACGCTGCAAAGTCCTTGTCACATGGGTTTAGTATTCTACTGGACATACCTACAGAAATGTTGGCTGTTCATTTATTGTTTCATTCATATAACATATTTGAAATAGCTATTTCTGGTGGTTTCCACCAATTTTGGCCCCCAAAACACGAATAAGGTACGCTCCTTTTGGTTTATTATTCTGTGAATAATACACCTATGTATTCGCTCAGCAAAAAATTGTTATAACACCCCCTCAAAATTGTTTCTTTTCCGTTTCAAGGTGCGTAGATTCCAAAAACGCTGCAAAGTCCTTGTCACATGGGGTTTATTATTCTAAAGAAATGTTGGCTGTACATTTATTGTTTGTTTCATGTGAAATAATTGAAATAGCTATTTCTGATGGTTTCCAACAATTTTGGCCCCCAAAACACAAATTAGGTAGGTAGGTACGATCTTTTTTTTTTTTTTTCAAATTAACTTTGATAATTGGTAGTGCCATTTAATCGTCTTGATCCACGTGTTGACACTTTTTCTAGTGTTATTCTACAAACTGATGGTGATTTTAGACGATTTCGCAGGTTTTTGACTCATACAAAATCAATTTTGGGAGCTGAACATCTGGTACAACCTCAATTTTCCACTCCTTGGCCAAAATCGACCTCATATTCGATCTTCTCGTCCCCAAAAACATGGAAAACGATACCTCAAAAGCTCATGTTACCAACATGTTGCTAAAACGCAAAAAGTACCTATTTTTACACACATTTTCACTCACAACACCCCTGGGAATATTCCGATCGGGCTGAAAAGTTTCGGGACACAACTAGGGCCCAAATGGAGCATGTGTGCGAGAGAACGACTTTTTTAGACCGAAAATGAAGCCTGTACACGTGATACGGCGGACGGCGTACGGCGGACGGCGGACGGACATTGCATTTTTTGAATCTACGCACCTTGAAACGGAAAAGAAAAAAGTTTGAGGGGGGGTTATAAAAATTTTTTGCTGAGCGAATACATAGGTGTATTATTCACAGAATAATAAACCAAAATGCAATGTCCGTCCGCCGTACGCCGTCCGCCGTATCACGTGTTCAGGCTTCATTTTCGGTCTAAAAAAATCGTTCCTTCGCACACATGCTCGATTCGGGCCCTAGTTGTGTCCCGAAACTTTTCAGCCCGATCGGAATATACCCAGGGGTGTTATGAGTGAAAATGTGTGTAAAAATAGGTACTTTTTGCGTTTTAGCAACATGTTGGTAACATGAGCTTTTAAGGTATCGTTTTTCATGTTTTTGGGGACGAGAAGACCGAATATGAAGTCGATTTTGACCAAAGAGTAGAAAATTGAGGTTCTACTAGATGTTCAGCTCCCGAAATTGATTTTTTATGAGTCAAAAACCTGGGAAATCGTCTGAAATCACCATCAATTTGTAGATTAACACTGGAAAAAGTGTCAACAGGTGGATCAAGACGTTTAAATGGCACTACCAATGATCAAAGATAATTTGAAAAAAAATTGAAAGGAGCGTACCTACCTACCTAATTTGTGTTTTGGGGGCCAAAATTGGTGGAAACCATCAGAAATAGCTATTTCCATTATTTCACATGACAGAAACAATAAATGAACAGCCAAAATTTCTGTAGGTATGTCCAAAAGAGTAATAAACCCATGTGACAAGGACTTTGCATCGCTTTTGATGAGTCAAAAACCTGCGAAATCGTCTGAAATCACCATCAATTTGTAGAATAACACTGGAAGTAGTATCAACACGTGGATCAAGACGATTAAATAGCACTACCAACGATCAAAGATAATTTGAAAAAAAAAGGAGCGTACCTAATTCAAGTTTTGGGGGCCGAAATTGGTGGAAACCATCAGAATTAGCTATTTCAATTATTTCACATGAAAGAAACAATAAATGAACAGCCAACATTTCTGTAGGTATGTCCAATAGAATAATAAACCCATGTGACAAGGACTTTGAGGCGTTTTGAGTATCTCTTTTAGGCCCGATTTCACCAAAAACTCACTAATCGTGATTAAGCTAATCAAGATTTGAGTTAACCAAACCTTTTAATCGTGATTAACGTCGTTTGGATTCCACCATGCAAATCATGGATCCCACTAATCTTGGTTAGCTAACCACAATTTACTTCACTATGGATGCTATATGTTCCGTATCAACAAGGCAGTGGTGTAATGAGGTTATAACAAAACCAGGTTATTTAGTGCTGTCAAGACTCAATCGCCTGTCATTTTAGTGATTGTTTTCTATGCCATTTCTATTATCATGAGGTATAACATTAATAATGAACCCCAAAAAAAAGGAAGGGGGATCCAGCTTTCGAAGTGTCGAATGAAAATTTACTTGTAGAGCTCCTAAAAAAATAACTACTATGTTGAGTGCAAGAAAACTGTGAATATGCGACGAATTCAACTCTCTACTCAGAATTACTCTTCTACCTTTTACTTGAGAACTTTGTTACCGTAGGTACGATTATATTTCACAACCTACATACCCATTAGGACCTAAATAGCAATTCCTGTTTTTTGATTATTTACTATCAATTCATCGTTACACAGTGTTTTTGACTTTAAAATTTATGATGTAGGTAGGTACCTCCTAAAATGAACTTGCCAAAGCTTGGGTGATTGAGAAATGTCAATTAAAAAGGTTTTATTTATTAGAACAATACAACGTGAAAACTCAAATTCGCCTTTCATTATTCATCCTCTCCATTTCCATTTGGTTGTCTTGCCAATCTGAAAAGAAATAGTGATAATAGGTTTAATAAATCAATTACTCAGCGCCTAAAAAAATACATTTTGGTTTTCATTATATATACATAAATAGGTACGTTCCAGTATTGCCGAATTGTACATAAATACTACAAATTCCTGTGGCTTTATAATATATATTTTCAAAAAGTTTTTGGGCGTAATGATTAAAGGTAAAAAAGATTTGCAAAGAATAACCTCGTTATGAAAAGCATTACTTACTATCCCTCTAGATACTGTTACACCTACTTCAAAAATGTTACCTACCTAGAGATTACTGTTATTTATTATGATCATTATTCGAAAAAACAATTTTTGCATATAGAAGTCCAGTCTAGTATAAGTGCGCACCTAAATATTTCAAATTTGTCATCTCATGGTTTACCTACATGCACAATAACTTGTAACAGGTACAGTTACACATGCGAAAATAATATGCAGTTACATGTAGGTACATTATTTTCTATTAATGTTCTGCATGTAACTTACTTGGCAGTCGGCAGGATTCTAGACGGCCTTCTATTTGTTCCAGTACGCTGAGAACAGTTGTTTTGATAGTCGGTACCGCATTGAAAGGTCGATGAAATCTTCACTGCTTTCCCTTGTCTATTTAGGATTGTCGACAGTATCATCTTCATCTTGGAATGATAATTCGAAAGCACGCACTAATGCGCGAGGCATCGTAGGTGTAAATATAATACCGAAATCACTATAATAAGAAAGACGTATTTGACGTAGTTTCGTTGCATGATAAACCAAAATGGTTGTCTAATTGTGGTTAAGAACGCTAATCGACCAAAATCGGCCGATTAGTTCTTAATCATGGTTAATGCTAAACCGAGTGCGGTGGAATCGAACAGTTCTGTTGACCATGATTAAGCAACGTAAATCGTGATTAGGATCGTCTAACCTTGATTAAAAATGTTGGTGAAATCGGCCCTTAGTGAACAGGGCCGCAGGTAGGGCCGCTTGGGATTCGGACGCGGAGACGACGACGACGAATCATCGCGACTTCCGGGAAACCGACGGAACCGGGTCGGAGCGGAGACCGCCCGCTGATTCACCGGGGATCTTCGGATGATCTCAGACGGAGAAGAAATAAAAGTCCTTTGGGGCCGCTCGGGTGATTCGAGTCCTTGAACCCCCGCACGGGAGGAGACGCGGACCGTGAACCTGTCCGAGGCTGAGGAGGTCGAGGAGGAGGAGGCGAGCGATCCGCGGATCATCAGAGATCCGCTGCGTACCCTTGAGCGGCCTTGAGGCAGGCGGAGGAACGCGCCGAAACCTCATGACCCGACGCTTACGTGACCGTCTCCCAAGTCCGAGGAGTCCGTCGGTTCCTCAACAACTGATGACGAAGACGCTTCAAAAACCCTGCAAAGTCCTTGTCACATGGGTTTATTATTCTATTGGAGTTCTAGAGATTTTTGTTGGCTGTTACATTTATTGTTTCTTTCATGTGGAATGATTGAAATAGCTATTTCTGATGATTTCCACCAATTTTGGCCCCCAAAACATGAAATAGGTAGGTACGCTTTTTTTTCAGATCATCATTGATCATTGGTAGTGGCATTTAATGGTCTTGATTCACCTGTTTACACTTTTTCCAATGCTATGATACACATTGATGGTGATTTCAGACATTTTTCCAGGTTTTTGACTCATAAAAAACCAATTTTGAGAGATGAACCTTTGGTAAAACCTCAATTTCCGCGTCTTTGGTCAAAATCGACTTCATATTCGGTCTTCTCGTCCCCGAAAACATGGAAAAAGATACTTCAAAAGCTCGTGTTACTAACATGTTGCTAAAACGCAAAAAGTACCTATTTTTACACACTTTTTCACTCATAACACACCTGGGAATATTCCGATCGGGCTGAAAAGTTTCGGGACACAACTAGGGCCCAAATGGAGCATGTGTGCGAAAGAACGAGTTTTTTAGACCGAAAATGAAGCCAGTACACGTGATACGGCGTACGGACATTGCATTTTGGTTTATTATTCTGTGAATAATACACCTATGTATTCGCTCAGCAAAAAATTTTTATAACACCCCCTCAAACTTTTTTCTTTTACGTTTCAAGGTGCATAGATTCCAAAAATGCAATGTCCGTCCGCCGTACGCCGTCCGCCGTACGCCGTCCGCCGTCCGCCGTCAGCCGTATCACGTGTACAGGCTTCATTTTCGGTCTAAAAAAGTCGTTCTTTCGCACACATGCTCCATTTGGGCCCTAGTTGTGTCCCGAAACTTTTCAGCCCGATCCGAATATACCCAGGGGTGTTATGAGTGAAAATGTGTGTAAAAATAGGTACTTTTTACGTTTTAGCAACATATTGGTAACATGAGCTTCTGAGATATCGTTTTCTATGTTTTTGGGGACGAGAAGACCGAATATGAAGTCGATTTTGACCAAAGAGTGGAAAATTGAGTTCTACCAAATGTTCTGCTCCCAGAATTGATTTTTTATGAGTGAAAAACCTGGGAAATCGTCTGAAATCACCATCAGTTTGTATAATAACACTGGAAAAAGTGTCAAGACGTGGTTCAGGACGATTAAATGGCACTACCAATGATCAAAGATAGTTAAAAAAAAAAGAAAAAAAGAGCGTACCTAATTTGTGTTATGGGGGCCAAAATTAATGGAAACCATCAGAAGTAGCTATTTCGATTATTACGCATGAAAGAAACAATTAATGAACAGCCAACGTTTCTGTAGGTATGTCCAATAGAATAATAAACCCATGTGACAAGGACTTTGCAGCGTTTTTTGAATCTACGCACCTTGAAACTGAAAAGAAAAAATTTTGAGGGGGTGTTATAAAATTTTTTGCTGAGCGAATACATAGGTGTATTATTCACAGAATAATAAACCAAAACCCTGCGAAGTCCTTGTCACATGGGTTTATTATTCTATTGGACATACCTACAGAAATGCTGGCTGTTCATTTATTGTTTATTTCATGTGCAGTATCTTTTAATTTTTTTATTCTCATTAATATTGTGTACAGAAAATTATTCCCCAATATGGGCTAATTGCCCGTGTTAGGGGAAGAGTAGCGTCACTGGCCGTATTTTGCCATTACAATAAAGTCGTTGATACAAAAACAAAGACAGAACAAAATTAATATACATTTTTTTCGAATGTACAGTCTAAAACATATGGGTACGTATTTATTTCAATTATTTCCTGAACAGTATTTTACAGTATTTTTTCATTTTCCTTTTGGTGCAAAATATGGCATTATTTTATTTACTAAGCAATTGAAAAAAAAGATATATTTTCTGGTAAATTACACGCCATACCTTCATCTCCGAACAAAAGTATTCAGCTCTTTTTGGTTTATTATTCTGTGAATAATACACCTATGTATTCGCTCAGCAAAAAATTTTTATAACCCCCCCTCAAAATTTTTTCTTTTCTGTTTCAATGTGCGTAGATTCCAAAAACGCTGCAAAGTCCTTGTCACATGGGTTTATTATTCTATTGGACATACCTACAGAAAGGTTGGCTGTTCATTAATTGTTTCTTTCATGCGTAATAATCGAAATAGCTACTTCTGATGGTTTCCATTAATTTTGGCCCCCAAAACACAAATTAGGTACGCTCTTTTTTTTTCTTTTTTTTTTAAACTATCTTTGATCATTGGTAGTGCCATTTAATCGTCTTGATCCACGTCTTGACACTTTTTCCAGTGTTATTATACAAACTGATGGTGATTTCAGACGATTTCCCATGTTTTTCACTCATAAAAAATCAATTTTGGGAGCTGAACATTTGGTAGAACCTCAATTTTCTATTCTTTGGTCAAAATCGACTTCATATTCGGTCTTCTCGTCCCCAAAAACATGAAAAACGATACCTCAAAAGCTCATGTTACCAACATGTTGCTAAAACGCAAAAAGTACCTATTTTTATACACATTTTCACTCATAACACCCCCGGGTATATTCCGATCGGGCTGAAAAGTTTCGGGACACAACTAGGGCCCAAATGGAGCATGTGTGCGAAAGAACGATTTTTTTAGACCGAAAATGAAGCCTGTACACGTGATACGGCGGACGGCGTACGGCGGACGGACATTGCATTTTTGGAATCTACGTACCTTGAAACGGAAAAGAAAAAATTTTGAGGGGGTGTTATAAAAATTTTTTGCTGAGCGATTACATAGGTGTATTATTCACAGAATAATAAACCAAAATGCAATGTCCGTCCGCCGTACGCCGTCCGCCGTATCACGTGTACAGGCTTCATTTTCGGTCTAAAAAAGTCGTTCTTTCGCACACATGCTCCATTTAAGCCCTAGTTGTGTCCCGAAACTTTTCAGCCCGATCGGAATATACCCAGGTGTGATATGAGTGAAAATATGTATAAAAATAGGTACTTTTTGTGTTTTAGCGACATGTCAGTAAAATGAGCTTTTGAGGTATCGTTTTCCATGTTTTTGGGGACGAGAAGACCGAATATGAAGTCGATTTTGACCAAGGAGTGGAAAATTGAGGTTGTACCAGATGTTCAGCTCCCAAAATTGATTTTTTATGAGTCGAAAACCTGCGAAATCGTCTGAAATCACCATCAGTTTGTAGAATAACACTAGGAAAAATGTCAGCACGTGGATCAAGACGATTAAATGGCACTACCAATGATCAAAGATAATTTGAAAAAAAAGAAGAAAAAAGAGCGTACCTAGGTACTTTATTCAAGTTTTCGGGGCCAAAATTGGTGGAAACCACCAGAAATAGCTGTTTCAATTATTTTACATGAAAGCAACAATAAATGAACAGCCAGCATTTCTGTAGGTATGTCCATGTGACAAGGACTTTGCAGCGTTTTTAAATTTCCATGTGCTTCTCTCAATCAAAGAAACCCTATTTTCTAACGGCAGCCCGTTTATGGAAACAGCGCCGCGGTATGTGTAAGATTGCTTCCCCAAGGTAGTTTTTACCAATGGTAAAACTATCAGATAGCTTTGTTTACTCCTAGTTTTGAATAAGTGTTGAGCATAAGAAAATGATTTTTCCCTCACAAGTTGTTTAATTCGACTAATTTCCATAACACCCGCAAAAAACAGTACTCGCAGTTTTTTAAAGAGAGGAAAAGTGTGTTCCCTATATCCAGCTTTAGATATAATACGAATTATAGATTTCTGTGTTTTAATTATCGGCTGGTAAGCTGTAATATAGCCACCACTCCACGCAGGCAGACAGTAAGTAAGCACCGATTCAACCAATGCACAGTACACCTTGTTTCATGAGTTTTATGTTCACGCAGCGTCTCAGTTTTGAGAATATATACCTATACCTAATAGCTTTCTTAATTTTTTATTCATTTCAGTTATTTTTTTATCCCACTTCATGTGCGAATCGAAATAAACTCCAAGGTACTAGGCTATACTGAAATAGAAGTTTGATGGTTTCCTCCAATTTTGGCCCCCAGTAACACGAATTAGGCTCCTATTTTTGGTTAATTATTTTCAATAACGAACCTTTGTAATCGAGCATGAAAAAAAAAAAAAAAATTGATTTACAAATTATCTTTGATTATATTGATGGTGCCATTTAATTGTCTTGATTCACCTGTTGACACTACTTCCAGTGTTATTATAAAAGTTTGTGGCTATTTCAGATTATTTCCTAGGTTTATGACTCACAAAACATGAATTTTGAGAGCTGAAATTTCGTTAAAACCTCAATTCTTCAGTCTCTGGTCAAAATCGATTTCATATTCGGTCTTCTCGCCCTTAAAAACTCCTCACAAGCTCATGTTCACTAAAACCTTAACAAAAAAAACCTTGCAAAGTCCTTGTCACATGGGTTTATTATTCTATTGGACATACGTTCAGAAATGTGGACAGGTCATTTATTGTTTCTTTCATGTGAAATAATTGAAACAGCTATTTTTGATGGTTTCCACCAATTTTGGCCCCTAAAGACACGAATTAGGCTCCTATTTTTGACAAATAGTCTTTGATAATTGATAATGCCATTCAATTATCTTGATTCACCTGTTGATACTACTTGTAGCGTTATTACACAAATTTATGGTGGTTTCAGACCATTTCCCTTGTTCATGGCTCACTAAACATGAATTTTGAGAGCAGAACTTTCGTAAAACCTCAATTCTTCATTCTTTGGTCAAAATCGACTTCATATTCGGTCTTCTCGCCCTAAAAAAAAATGGAAAACCTCACAAGCTTATGTTCACTAAAACCTTTAAAAAAAAAAACGCTGCAAAGTCCTTGTCACATGGGTTTATTATCCTTAACGACTTACCTACGGAAATTTTGGCTGTTCATTTATTGTTTCTTTCATGTGCAATAATTGAAATAGCTATTTTTGATGGTTTCCACCAATTTTGGCCCCCAAAAACACGAATTAGGCTCCTTTTTTCGTTTACAAATTATCTTTGATCATTCCTTGCGCCATTTAATTATCTTGATTCACCTGTTGATACATTCCCAAGGTTATTATACATATTTATGGTGATTTCAGACAATTGCCCAGGTTTTGACTCATGACAAATGAATTTTGGGTGCTGAACCTCCGTTACAACCTCAATTCTTCACTCTTTGGTAAAAATCGATTTCATATTCGGTCTTCTCGCCCTGGAAAACGATACCTCACAAGCTCATGTTCACTACAACCTCAAAAATCCCTCGAAAACCCCTATATTTACACCCATTTTCCCCCCATAACACCCCTGGGTATATTCCGATCGGGCTCCCAAGCTTCGGAGCACACCTTGGACTCAAAAGTGTTAGCACATGGGGACCCAAACTGTGTGCGGAAGAACGACGATTTTAGACCAAAAATGTAAATTTCCTCAGCTGTCCACTCGCTGGCCAAAATCGACTTCATATTCTGTCTCCTTAAAAACCTGGAAAACGATACCTCAAAAGCTCATGTTACTAAAACACCAAAAAATCCTATTTGTACACCCATTTTCACTCATAACACCCCTGGGTATATACTGATCGGGCTGCATTTTTGGGACACAACTAGGGCCCAAATGGAGCATGTGTGCGAAAGAACGATTTGTTTAGACCGAAAATGAAGCCGGTATGAATGATACGGCGTACGGCGGATGGCGGCATTTTTGGAATCTACGCACCTTGAAAAGTCAAGGAAAAGTTACGGGTGGCGGGGGGTGGGGGTATACAAATTTTATTCTGAGCGAATTCATAGGTGTATTATTCACAGAATAGTAGGTAAACCAAAAGGAGAACGGACAAGATTGAGCCGATACTAGCAAGGGCCCACACTCTTGAAAAACACGTGCACCAAAATAACTACGCGCCTTTGCTATACAGAAGATAGGACGGAAACATTATTGGTTTTAGCGAATTTTCGAAGAAAAGGAAGCTATTGTTCTCGGTCCAAAATTTTTAAAACTCGAATTTCCGAAAGATTTTTATACCAAAATCCGTTTCAGACCATCCTGAATTCACTGCCGAAAGACACCAAAAATTATATGTATATTATATATATATATTTATATATTTATATATTTATATATATATTTATATATATATTTATATATGTATGTGTCATTCCAGACGATAACTCTCGAAAGAATTGAGATAAAAAGTTCAAATTTGCACGAAAAATCTGTCTTGGCAATCGACAGGCTAAGTTCGAAGATGGGCAGAATCGGGTCACCCTAAGGGGGAGTTTTGGGGAGTTTTAGGGGGGGAAATTACCCATAAATTCCCAAAATGAAAAAGTCTGACAAGTGACACCTCATTTTAAAGGTTTTTGTACGCTGAACACGATGGTGAAATCAGAATTGCGATATCTCATTCCATTCTCAAACTGGAGCACTTTGAAGATGAAGGAACGTGGTTATTTCTTGAGATGTTCTTCCTGGTTCGTCTGCTCTAATCTGATAACGGAATGGGATATCGCAATTCTGAGTTCACCATCGTGTTCAGCGTTGGAAAATCTACAAACCGAGGTGTTACTCGGCAAAAAATGGAACAAAAAATTTGTTACGTATCCAATACCTACTCTTCTGGTATTCAAAACATTTTTGATTTCCCCTCCCCCTCCTTCCACCCCAAATTTTACTTTGCGTAAAACTACTCCTGTTTTAATTTTGTATGGTATCAAGTTGGGAAAACATCGGCCGAAAATTAATTTTCAGAAAATTTTAGGCGGAGGAGGAAGATGCCAAAAACTTCGAAAATTCGCTCTTATAGCCATGCTGCATGACTTTTATTTTCAATAACGAACCTTCAGAATCGAGCATGGAAAAAAAAATCTTAACACCCCCCACAAATTTGACGGTTTCCGTTTCAAGGTATGCAGCATCTGAAAATGCAATAAAAAAACTGCAAATTATTACACAGCGGTTTATTATTTACCTGTATAGAGTCTGCGTAGATCACTGTTTTCTGTGATCAATACCCTCGAGCTCCCTCCAGGAAAGCCTTAAGTGCGCAGTCGAAAGCATACAATGCGCGGAAATAAAAAATGCAATCAATAATTATTTGTTATTGTTATTGTTATTGATGAAGCACAAGTTAAATAATAAACCGCTGTGTAATAATTTACCTGTATAGATGCCCCTTCTGCGTAGATAGCATAATAAACCGTTGTGTAATAATTTGCCCATCATTAATACTTCAACGTTGGTTCAGTTTTCAAAAGTACCTACCTACCAACAAAATCCAGAAAGATCCATCATTTTTCAAATGAAATAATATCACAGAACAACCATCTCGACTTCATACATCCATCCGCGATTATAATCAGGTGCTCCCTAGTGGAAGAATAAAAAAATAAATGCAGAGTTTTTGTGATTATTAATTTGTCTTGTGACTTCCAGTTTATGCCAACCGCTTAGTGGTGAGGTCTTCTGCTATTCCTGCATGAAATACAAAGAGCTTTTTGGCTGTGAGAAAGCAAAAACGACTGTGAAAAGTTCGAGAAGTAGTGAGTGGACGGCAAACAGGTTTTCCGGTTTGATGAGCTGCCTCCCTGCCTTGGCGAAGGTCCCTTCTCGCACTGATTCCCGGGTATCAGTGACAGAATAACGGTGATAACTGCGCCCCAATCTCTGACCTCATTTCGGAAGGACAAACAACAAACAGAAGACGCCTACCGCGTTGTCAATTCCGATTCTGCTCATCCGACGTTGTACAAGTAGGTACGACATATTGCACTATTGCAGTACTTTCGCAGTACTTTCCCTCCATAAGCAGAGCCTAGTGCGTCAGGTAACCTTAGAAGCTAATCCGTTAGGTATATCATATTCGCCCCTACCAACGAGGAACAACATAACTGCGCGGTTGTGAACCATTCGGTAGCAGGATTTCCTTCTCGTACCTGCCTAACAAACAAGACGGAGCATTCTACCCATTTACTGACTACCTTGTGGTTTACCTGCCAACCTACTGTTAGCCATTATTACCATACCGTGGAGTCCGTCGTCATTAGTTGGCTGAGTAGGTGGTTGATTTTGTAGTAATTCGAACTAGTCTGCTGCAGTAGCGGTGCGTGGGCTCTGAAAAGGTTGGGGCACGAAACCAGAACACAAAACCAACAAATTTTTCTACAAAATACCCCCAGGCAACAACACGCTTCCCTTATTTACTGATTGATCGATATTCTGAAAAGGCCCTAAACTCTTCCTAAAATTTTAATCAACACTACCATTGTACGAAAACCGAGAATTTCGACTGTAATGGCCACCGAATTCGTGCGGTAGGTACAAAAATATAGTAAACTAAAATCAACGAAACAATGACCCTTCGGCCGGTACCTGCTTGAATGGAGAAGCTGTTTGACTAGAAGCTAGGTAGCTATCTGTGTGTTAGGACGCCGACCAATCCACAAACCACAAGATCACAAACAGCAAACAGGACAAAATGCCCGTAGGTATCAAAAATCCAAATCTGTCACCGGAACCGGACAAAAAACAAACGCACGAAATTCGATGCAAAAAATGGAAAATAGATGACAGATTCAACAGTGAAAGCGAATGTTATTCACATATCTCGAGTCGACAAAAACAAATCGGAAGACGAAGCATCTTGTATCGAAATGACAAATTGAATTGAAGGGATCGATTGTGAAAAGGAACGATTTTTGGGTGGAAATCACATTCTGGGGACAACGCCCAAAGTGGGCGAGGCGAACAGCATTTTTACTCGACTGAGCATGCGCGAACTTTTCTCAGTTGCCATGGGAGCCCAATATCACAGGATTTACCTGCCAGTTTCAGGAGCCTAGTTTTCGATTGCAGGACATCGATTACTGTCACTATTCCGATAACATGCTTGGTCTCCAGAGGGAGTGAACATGAAGGAACCACTGTGGATGCTCTAATAGAATATCCTAGCCAGAGAAAGGCTAGGTACACTGTACAGAGGAAAATTCGAACGCCAACTGAAAACATGGTTGGATTTTTTAAGACTTAGTGTTTCTGGGAGCCGGAGCAGTGGCCCAAGTGGTCTTATGGACGCAACGCCCCTGGTCTGCTGTCACGTATGCCCAGAAACAACGATACCCAGTACGTCTTTTTACTGGCATCAGTGGGGCCGGTGAGTTCCATAAATATCTTGACACACTACGTTACCCTGGCACACCTCCAAGTTCAACGAAACAACAGGGAACATTCCGAAATCAAATCGAAAAATTGCAGGTTTTTTGCAATTAGCGGCGCCATTGCGACACAAAAACCGCAAAAACCACAAAACACCACAAAACCTGCAAATTCTGGCGGTTCAAGGAGCACACCGAAATGATTTTTCGAACTTGCGGCGCCATTGCCGCAGCCGTGGTGACACTGAAACAGTAAATTATTCTAATGGTCCAACGAACGTTACCTTCAAAATGTCAAGTCATAGGACCCTTTCAAAGGGTCATTGCTCCACATCGCGTCATAATATGACGCCCTAGTCTAAGAAGATTAGCCTCCTGAAAGTTCGGCTAAACTAGGCAGGTATTGAATTGATTTCTCTCTGCAAACTGTTATTATATTCATGTACCTATATTTAATATAATATTTTTTTATATTGTAAATTATTCAATACCTATTATTAACAAATATTTAATGTAAGTATTTATACTACCTATTATCAAATCAAATAATTTATTTATTTATATTTACACGGGAAAGGTGCCCAGCTTACAGAATTTCAGTATAATTAACTAAATAACCCAAATACAAAAAATTAAAAAAATTTGTGATATTTTGATTTTACGAAATAAGAAGAAATCCATGTGCCATGATTCCCTCACCAGTAAGCAATCCTGTAATATTTCTAGATTTAACCAAATAAACGCAGAGAACGTTTAGCTGGTCAACACAGAGGGTTTTCCCCAACCGCCAACTGCCTCAACGGTCTTTACGGCCGATTGTGGACAGGGGACGGGTGGAAAAGTCCCTATAAAAACAGCCCTTCTGACCCAGCTCTTCATTCGACGATCCGACCCCCCCCCCCCCCCCCCCCCGACTTACGACTTCTCTCGACTCTCTCTCTTTTGCCCTGTCTCTTACCCTTCCTCGCACCTGCTGTGGTGAAAACCGTGGGGTGCACTCCTGGTATCTGCTGTGGTGGAAACCGCGGGTCGCCTCCTTCTCCTCTAACACCTGCTGTGGTGAAAGCATTGAATTTGATATGAACTGATCAGCTCAGGTAAATAAAGATCATTAATAGGAACACAATTGTTTATTAAGGGAATAAAAAGTTGATGATCTTGATAATAAAATAATAAACGCTTTACGGTAGGCCTGGTGATTTGTGCCTTCAACTGGGCAAGGATTTGCTCGGCTGCGCACTTTACTGTCAGGTATGTGGTCAGTGACTGACGTTCTTTTGTTAGAGTTGTCAAGATGTTTTGAATACGCTCGTTACGCCACTTCGCCATGTTGTCAGCGTCGTCGCGTTGTTTTTCCAAGTGGGTGCGGATGTTTTCCAAGGGAGATGTATTGACAAGCTGTGGAGCTGAAGTTTTCAACTGAATAATTATTGAGTTGAAAACTTCAGCTCCACAGCTTGTCAATAGAATCTTATAGAATCTCGCTGTTGTATGTGTAGATGATGGTAGAAGTGTCTACATGTTCTTACTCACCAGTCCTACAGAGGCTACATTTCGAATTTCATCATCGCAGGTCAAAACAGGAATGAAATTAGCCTCAGGGCTCACTCAGCTGATTAGGGAAGGTCCTCACCTCGTCAGTTGCTCCATTTTGGATTTTATATTCCTAGGTCAAACCAAACCTAGCAACATATTATAGTAACCTATCAACCTAGCAAATTTTGTTTATCGGTATCGCGGTAAACTTTCGGTGTTAAAATTTCGGATTGTCCCTCAGCCCAAAAACATATTTATCTAGTAACTGCCATATTTTATTAATCGCCTTCAGTTCCACTTGAGTTTAGTAAACAACTACCTTGGTTTCTATGACATCAGGTGTATGGAAACCGGTATTGTTTATCGGTAGTCTTGGTGTCCTGTCGGTCGGAAATTTTAGATAGTCCCCGAGCCCAAAAACATATACCAGTTAAAAGACCATAAACCATACGATAACGATGAGAACCATGCAGTTTGCAAGCTTCGTGCAAAATCTCTGCCTCATGCGCACAAGAGCAACTTGGCCTGTCTCTTTAAGGAGCTACAATCAGCCAGCGCAAACAAGTCCATATCACTCGCCAATGATGCCAACCTGTTGAACGGTCTCTGCATCTGTTCAACAGGGTATTCCTGAGGTAGTTGGTGGTCGCCGTTCTTATGAAGAAAGTCTGCTCCAATCTTGCCACGTACCGCGGATTGAAGAAACAGAGGTCGGCGAGGAGAGATGAGCAGTCAGTCCTGTTAAACACCAACTTGTAAATCAGTATGACGTCGGACAACTCGCGTCTTCGTTCCACTGGGTCCAAACCCGTCAATTCCGGCAACCCCGGCCCCCGCCCAGTGTTCGGAGGCAACCTGGTTGTTATAAACATTTTTTCTGAGTGAATACATGGGCTTATTATTCACAGAATAATAAACCAAAACGTGAAAACGCTGCAAATTATTACGCAAAGGTTTATTATTTGCCCGTGTAGATGCCCCTTCTGCGTAGATCACTGTTTTCTGAGGTCAATACCCTCGAGCTCCCCCCAGGAAAGCCCTAAATCGAGTACTGGAGCCGGCTGCGGAATTAAAGTTTCTTGCAAATGCGCGGGATTCAATAATTCAATCACTAATTATTTGTAGTTATTCATGAAGCATAAGGCAAATAATAAACCGTTTTGTAATAATTTACCTGTATAGGTGCCCCTTCTATGTAGATAGTATAATGGACCGTTGCGTTATAATTCGCCAATCAATAATAATTCAACGGTTTTTCAAGATGCGAAATTACCTGTCAACAAAATCCAGCCTCCTCTGAGTAGATGAACCGTTGCGTAATAATTTACCGTTGTGTAATAATTTACCCATCAATAAAACTTCAATGTTTGTTCAAGTTTCACTACCAATCAACAAACTCCAAAAGAGCCATTATTTTTCAAATGAAATAATATCACAAAACAACCAACTCGACTTCATACAGCGATCCGTGATTATAATCAGGTGCTCACTAGTGATGATATCCGGGCCGGACTTATAGCGCTTGATTCACGATCGCGCTGACGAAGCTTTTTGGTGCGAACGAACGGCTGGTCGAACAATGCTCCGGGTTATCTCAAAAAATTCTTTAGTTCAAGATCAATTTAAAAACGTTAAAAAACCATACCCTTCTATTGAAAGTTGTCGAGCTACGGCGTTCTGAAAATTTCAACCCCTATTTTTAACCCCTTAGAGATGACTGACAGTAACGTCGAGCTTCGCGGATCAACCAGACCCCGAACGGGAAGTATAAAACAAATTTCGTTAATTTTGGTTCATGGTAACTAAGGAAAGTGCGAAGTACGGTGTACGGCGGACGGACAGAAATTTTTTTATTGCATTTTAGGATTCTACATATCTTGAAACAGAAACCATCAAATTCTGAGGGTAAGGGGGGGGGGGGATGTTTTTTTCGTGCTCGATTCCAAAGGTTCATTATTGAAAATAATAAACCAAAAATCATCAAGTAGGATTCAGGAAGGTTTATAGTACCTAGTTCTCAGCAGAAAATGGAAATGGAACGTTATTCAGTCTCTGAGGGTATAAAAGTGGCTTCACCCGGAAATCACAACCGATCCTCCCCGTTCTTCCTGTAGCTGGCCTTTACCGTCCCCCTGCGCATTTACTCGATGCGATTTCAGCCCTTTTACTCGAGTTTCCTTCCTTCCGCATGGAGGCACTTTGATATGGGCGTTTTCATACTTACAGTTCCACCCTATAAATCAGCTGTCGTGTACAACCGTTATGTCCTACAGGTATACAGCAGTCCACTCCAAGGGTCGGGCAGAAAAATAGAACCTTTTTCCCACTGGCGATGCGTGTAGGTCCAGTGATGAATGAAATGAAATATCGGCGCCTGGAACGCCAGATGGGCTTAGGACGCCAGTATCAAAATACCTAACAACATAGGTGTCGTGAGTCCCTCCCGGGAACACTCCTATATTATTAAGTTCTCACCAACATTCAAACGCCAAACTAAAGCTCCGTAAATAAAGATATGAGTGGGGACAGGCGACAGAACCCAGGGTTACTCAACCTGGGGCCCCACTACCAGCTCCCTGCAAGGAGCTGGAGGGAGAGGCTCCCAAGTACTATAAAACCCCGGATCCTGGCGCTCAAGCTTCATTGGACACTTCCTCTAACCAGCTCTCTCTTACCTTACCTCCCAGATGATCGGTTGACTACAGCCGCCTGGGAATTTCACCTCCTCTCTCCTCCTCCTTGTCTAGATGATCGGTTGAATACAGCCGCCTAGACAAGGGACCTCTCCTTTCCTCTCCTTCACCTAGATGAACGGTTGACTACAGCCGCCTAGGTGAAATTCCCTCATCCACCTCTATCTCCTCCAAAGTCGTAGATGTTCGGTTGACTACAGCCGCCTGCGACTTTTCCTTCTTTACCTAAATTCACTCACTCACCTTCCTTCCACACCGCCGTGATGAAAATTCTAAATTCATCACAGTGGTGAACCCGACGTTCACTCAACCTTCTTCCTTCCCACCTTCCCACCTCATGTGTCGCCCCAGTCAAATAGTTCGGTGTCCCAAATTTTAAATTCAAATTTCAATCAGTCAGTGTAAATTCGCAATCCTTGGCCCAACCTCACCGCTCAACTCTCAACGCACCCCCGCCTCCGCCTATTGCGAATTTCAAAATTCAAAACTACCTCAAATTTTTGAATTTTAGTTACAGACATGGACCCGAACTCCCCGTCGCCGCCGCTCCTGCGACCAGCCACACTGCAGCCGCCCGCCGCTGCGACATCCGACGCATTGGCCGACAACCCTTTCTCCACGCTCTCCCCGCCGACCTCTGCGACATCAGCCGCCTCCGCCGCCCACGCCGCCGCTGCGGCCGCAGCCGCCGCCGACGTCATGACGGCATCCGCAGCGTTCCCTCTGTCGCTGCCCCCCTTCTACACGCACGACCCGGCGCTTTGGTTTTTCCAAGTGGACGCAGCGTTTTCGGCCGCCAACATCCGCAGCCAGAAAACTCGATATTCCCGGATCATTTCGTTGCTGCCCTACGAAATCCTACTGCAGACTTCCGATATCTCCCCCGACGCCGCCGCTGCGTATGACGACCTCCGCAGCCGCCTCATCAACACCTACCAGCCGTCGAAACTCGCCCGAGTCGCCGCCCTCTCCCAACCTCAACACCTCGGCGACCAGAAGCCATCCCACCTCTACCGACGGCTGCGGCACCAGCTGCACGACATTATGACGGCCGACATCGCACGTACTTTCTGGTTGCGCGCTCTTCCCCACCCCATACAGATGGCCCTCGCCAGCCACCTAGACGGTCCCGATGAGCCCCTTCTGCGACTCGCGGACACCGTCCACGACTTAGCCGCAGCCGCCAGCGTCGGCGAAGTACACGCGCCCCGTCATCCCCCACCTCTGCGTGACCGCACCGCCTCCCGGGGTCGCAGCCGGACCCCCTCCCTCGACAGACGCAGACCCACTTCCAGGGATCGCCGGCACTACCCCTCCGCCGACCGCCGACGCCAGCGCTCGCCGGAGCGACGCACCTCCCCTACCCGTGAGCTACGTAGGGGAAAGTCCCCAACGACCGCAACCCCCTCCACTACGAGACGCCCCACCAAGACAGACTACCTCCCCGCGGACCCCCCCCACCGGTGTTTCTACCACGTGAACTTCGGTGGGGAGGCCCGCAAGTGTCAGCCCCCCTGCTCCTTCCCCTCCAAGCAGGGAAACGCGGACGCCCGCCGGTAAACCCGGCGGGCCCCCCTCCTCGCCAACACGGGGGGGACCATGACCGAACCCCCCCCGCCCGCATTCACACCGCCACCACCAAGCCCCGCTACCCCTCCTACGCCGCCGCCACGGCTGCCAACCTCCCGGTCGCGCCTGCAGCGCCGCCGAAACCCTCACCCCACCACCAACGGACCAACCCCTCCCCGCCCGCCACCAGGGCAACCAACCTTCCGGCCGCCACTCACGCCGCCGCTACCGTTCACCCACCCCGGAGCGGCCCCCCCCACGCCCGCCAACAGGGCAGGCAACCTTCCGGCCGCCACTCACGCCGCCGCGACCGTTTCCCCACCACGGGACAGAACCTCCACGCCCGCCTCCAGGGCACAGCCCCCCCTGGCCACCACTCACGCCGACACTTCCGTTCCCCCCCACCGGAACGGCAAAAACCCGCCCCGCGTGTCATTCGGGGACGACCAAAAGCCGCCACCACAAATTCCCACCTCCGCCATATTACACAACGCCCTCCCTACCCACCAGCGACTCTTCTTGCGCTGCAAAAAGACCAACGTCCCTTTCCTGGTGGACACAGGGGCGGCGCTGTCCATTTTCCCCAACAATATCCTCCGGCGTCAGGCGCGCTGCAACCGGCAGTTTCTCTACGCCGCCAACGGTACCACCATCCCCTCGTACGGGACGTACCGCTCGTCGATTTACATGAGCGGTCTCGCGTACGAGTGGGACTTCACCGTGGCGGACGTGGAGAAGGCGATCCTGGGGGCCGATTTCCTCGCCTACTTCGGCCTCCAGGTCGACGTCCGCAATGCGCGCCTGATCGACCCCCAGACCAACAAACCCATCCCTGGATTTATCCACGCAATCAACCACCCCCCCACACAGTTTGAACGCCTACTCCTCAACTACCGCCCCCAGCGCCGCCCCTCTGCACACATATCCACTGTCCAGCACCATATAGAGACCACAGGACCACCCATCACCGCAAAAGCCCGCCGCCTACACCCCCTTCAGTTGTCAAAAACCCGCCAACACTTCGACAAACTCATTGCCGACGGTATCGTCCGCCCCTCAAAATCCCCTTGGGCTTCTCCGCTCCACATCGTGCAGAAGCCCAATGGGGATATCCGCCCCTGCGGGGACTACCGGCGGCTTAACTCCAAAACCACACCGGACCTCTACAATGTCCCCCACCTGCGAGACTTTTCGTCACATCTCCATGGCGCCACCATCTTTTCCACCCTTGATATTTCACGAGCGTTCCATCACATCAACATCCACCCTCCCGACGTCCCAAAAACCGCAATAATTACCCCGTTCGGTTTATTTGAATATGTGAAAATGGGCTTCGGGTTAAGGAACGCGGCGCAAACTTGGCAGCGGTATATGGACAGTATCCTGCGAGGCCTACCGTTCGTATTTTGCTTCCTCGACGATATCCTGATCGCCTCCAAGACACCGGAAGAACACCTCGCCCACCTACAGCAAGTACTAGACATCTTTTCTACCGAAGGCCTCCTCGTCAACACTGACAAATGTGTCCTCGGCCAACCCTCCGTCCGCTGCCTCGGCCACCAAGTATCCTCTGACGGCATCACGCCCCTCCCGGACAAGGTCCACGCAATCATTGACTTCCCGCAACCCTGCACGGTCACGGAGCTCCGCCGCTTCCTGGGTATGCTAAATTTTTACCGTAGACACATAAAACACGCCGCACAACATCAACAACCACTCATACACGCCATTCCCCAACCCTCCAAAAAAAATGATAACCGCCCCATCACCTGGACCCCCCAACTTTCCTCCTCCTTCAAAATTTGCAAACAGGACCTAGTAGACGCCGCTCTATTAGCCCACCCCGACCCTCACGCTCCCCTTTCCATCACTACCGATGCGTCCGATTGGGCCATCGGGGCAGTGCTCCAACAGCACACCGGCGCCACCCCCCAACCCATTGGCTTCTTTTCAAAAACTTTATCCCCCACCCAAAAAAATTACTCTACCTTCGACAGAGAACTCCTCGCCATCCACGAAGCCATCAAGCACTTTCGTGACTTCGTGGAGGGCAGGCAGTTCTCTGTCGTTACAGATCACAAGCCCCTGACCCACGCCCTCCTTCAGAACCGCAAGTCCGCCTCCCCGCGTCGCCTCCGGCAACTCGAGTTTATCGGACAATTCACGTCCGATATCCGATATTTGCCGGGGGCCGACAACTGCGTGGCGGACGCGCTCTCCCGACCCACCCCTACCCCCGCGCCGGTGGCGGAGCTGCTGCCATTCCCTTCCCCACAATCCATCAAATCCAAACAAGATCCAACCTCTGACCCCGCCCTCTCCAACCTCATTTCCGCATCCAAGTTGGAACAGCTGCCTCCCCTCGACCTCTGGTGCGACGTGACGGCCGATTCACCGCGCCCTTACGTCCCACCGGGGTTGAGGAGGCAGTTGTTCCTCCACTACCATTCCCTTCACCATCCTGGCATTCGGGCGAGCCGGGACCTCATCAAGACGCGGTACTTCTGGCCCCATATGAATACAGATATTCGTAACTGGGTTCTGGGGTGCCAGAAGTGCCAGCGTTTCAAAGTCTCGGCCCACCCGCATGTCCCTCCTCAACCAATCCCCGACTCCCTCCCGTGGGAGCATGTACATTTGGATTTAGTGGGCCCCCTTCCCCCGTCCGAGGGGAAGAAATACTGCCTCACGATGATCGATCGTGCCACCAACTGGGTGGAGTGCATTCCCCTCTCCAACATCACCGCGGACGCCGTCGCAGCGGCTTTCCTCTCTCAATGGGTTAGCCGTTACGGTTGTCCGCGGACAGTCACGGTCGATCAAGGGAGGCAGTTCGAATCGGCCCACTTCTCCGAATTGCTACGCTCCCTCGGGATCCAAAAAATCCACACTACCCCTTACCATCCCCAATCCAACGGGAAAATAGAGCGGTGGCACTCGGTCCTGAAGCAAGCCATTTCTACATCAGCAAATTCCCCTTCCTGGACAAAATCTCTCCCCTACATTTTACTCAGCCTTCGAACATCCGCCCGCCCTTCAGACCAAACTAGCCCCGCACAAAACGCCTTTAAAGACCCACTACGTTTACCGGCCGACATTTTCACTCCACACCACACACCGTCAATTAACAGGGAACCGCTACACTCAACAACACCGACAAACGACACCACTTATCCCAAACGATTTTTCACCACCACACACATGTACCTGAAAGAGCCCGGCATCCATAAAACTTTCCAACCACTTTACGCCGGGCCCTTTCAAGTCATTCGCACAACACATACCACCGCAACCCTGTTAATTGACGGCAAACCTCATACAGTCCCGTTAGCCAGGTGCAAACCCGCACCTGTGCTAACCCCAACACCAAACACTATCAGTCTCCCACCGTCCGTTCGCGATGCAACATCACCTCTTCCCGCAACACCCGTCACCTCCGTCGTTTCCGGATTTCGACTCGGATCCGGAAATGGCGGCGATTCTCCGGGACGTTTTTGTCCCGGACCCACTTTCCCCCCTACCCCCTTCGCCCGGGCCTACCACACCGCTTCTTTTTCCTCCGCCACGGATCTCCGGGTTACCTCCCCGGCCCCGACGATGGAAGTACCCCCAGTGGCGAGTTCTACGCGAATTTCGCGTAGCACAAACCACGGGGGTACACCCTCCCTACACCCCCCAAGACCCCCTGATGGATTCCATCCTTCACGAGTTCCGCCTTGCGGAACTCATGCCTCCCCCGCCCCCCGTTCAAATTACAAACCCCCCCGTCAATTTCAACAAACCACCTCCCGTACCCGTTCAAATTCCAAACCCCCCCATACCATCCAAAAACCCACCACCCCCCTCTCAACCAACAATTTCAAAGCCCCCCGTTTTAATCCCCCCGCAATTTTCCATCTTCGACCCCCCTCCCTCCCCTCCATCGTCGGGGATATCCCCAATAGTTCCCGCCGGGACGAAACGGCCCGGGCGGCGGAACGGACGGAGGGAGCGTCCCCACACCCCCCTCGTCCCGGCGGCCAAGTCCCCCGCCCCGCTATGAGCAATCACGGCGGGGCCTTGAGATTCCGGGACAGTGCTGGTGTCTCATCAACCCACTCGCACTGTACCGAAACTCGAGGCCCCACCGTGGCCGCCTCACCACGGCGACCGCCGGCGACTGCCCCCAACACACTACACTCACACACACACCCACTACAATCACACACACACACACACAACCACTCGCCACATACTATCCACACCCAGGAAACGGCGGACCCGCACAACCGCCTCCCACGTATTGATCAAATTTTCGCACGCCTCCCAACTTTTGTACTTACCCCTTTATATTCTGTAAATTCTCCTTCATCCCTTGTACATACTCGCCCGTCATCTGTAAATACTCATCCATCAACTGTAAATACTCGTTCATCCTTTGTACATACTCCATCCTCGTCATTGTAAATACTAAAACACACATTGATCACATTTATAAATGCAAAATGTTTATATCTGTCGACTCATCATCACCCAATATTTATACCATATACTTACTCTGTCTTATACTCTACTTACCGTGTCTTATACTCTACTTAATCTGTCTTATATTCTACTTACCATATACTCTGTCTTATACTCTACTTACCATCTACTTACTCTATGTACTTACCTTATATATACTATACTCCCCATCTACTTACATACACTTACGCCTCCTAGCTTTAAGACTGGCCTTCAGCCCAACCGCCTGTTTGCATCGGCCTTCAGCCCTTGTCACCGTGCGCCTTCAGCACCACCTTTGTTTGCCGTAGCCCTCAGCTCCTGTCACCTTGCGCCTTCAGCTCCACCTTTTGTTTGCCGTAGCCCTCAGCTCCTGTCACCTTGCGCCTTCAGCTCCACAAATATTGGTTCAAACTGGGGGGACCTCTGTCGTGAGTCCCTCCCGGGAACACTCCTATATTATTAAGTTCTCACCAACATTCAAACGCCAAACTAAAGCTCCGTAAATAAAGATATGAGTGGGGACAGGCGACAGAACCCAGGGTTACTCAACCTGGGGCCCCACTACCAGCTCCCTGCAAGGAGCTGGAGGGAGAGGCTCCCAAGTACTATAAAACCCCGGATCCTGGCGCTCAAGCTTCATTGGACACTTCCTCTAACCAGCTCTCTCTTACCTTACCTCCCAGATGATCGGTTGACTACAGCCGCCTGGGAATTTCACCTCCTCTCTCCTCCTCCTTGTCTAGATGATCGGTTGAATACAGCCGCCTAGACAAGGGACCTCTCCTTTCCTCTCCTTCACCTAGATGAACGGTTGACTACAGCCGCCTAGGTGAAATTCCCTCATCCACCTCTATCTCCTCCAAAGTCGTAGATGTTCGGTTGACTACAGCCGCCTGCGACTTTTCCTTCTTTACCTAAATTCACTCACTCACCTTCCTTCCACACCGCCGTGATGAAAATTCTAAATTCATCACAATAGGTACTATAAAACGCTGCAAATTATTACACAAAGGTTTATTATTTACCTGTATAGATGCCCCTTCTGCGTAGAGCACTGTTTTCTGTGGCCAATACCCTCGAGTTCCCCCCAGCAAAGCCCTAAATCGAGTAATGGAGCCGGCCCCGGAATCAAAGTTTCCTACAAATGCGCGGGATTCAAATAATTCAATCAATCATTATTTTGTAGTTATTCATGAAGCATAAGGCAAATAATAAACCGTTGTGTAATAATTTACCTGTATAGGTGCCCCTTCTATGTAGATAGTATCATGAACCGCTGAGCAACAATTTACCTTTCAGTAATAAATTACCGTTGTGTAATAATTTGCCCATCAATAATACTTCAACGGTTGTTCAAGTTGCAAAAGTACCTACCAACAAACTCCAGCCCCTTCTATGTAGATGTTATAATGAACAGTTGTGTAATAATTTATCGTTGTGTAATAATTTACCCACTAATAATACTTCAACGTTTGTTCAGGTTTCACTACCTATCAACAAACTCCAGAACTAAGTACTCCGTGCATATAATCAGGTGCTCCCCAGAAATGATGATCTTGGGCCAATTCCCGATTGTTACCGCGTCCCTAGTGATGATATCTGGGCTGAATGTATACAATTTCATTCACCCACCTGTTGAAAAAGCCTGTCGGTGCAAACTTCTGGGCTTACTGTGAACGAACGGCTGGACGTACAGTGCTCCGGGTGGTCTTAAAAAACTCCCAAGATCGAGAACTATTTAAAACCGTAAAAAAATTCGAAGGAACGGCGTCCTGGAGATTTCAACCCCTGTTTTTCATCCCTTAGAGATGATTGACAGTATCGTCGAGCTTCGCGGACCAATTATGTAGAGCCCAAATTGGACCCATAAACCAAGTTTCATCAATTTTCGTTCATGGTAACTAAGAAAAAAACAACGAAGTACTGCGTACGGCGGACGGACAGATTTTGGTTTATTATTTTCAATAATGAACCATTGGAATCGAGCATGAAAAAAAAAATTCTTACCCCCCCTCAAAATTTGATGGTTTACGTTTCAAGGTATGTAGAATCCAAAACTGCAATAAAAATATTTCTGTCTGTCCGCCGTACGCCGTACGCCGTACGCCGTACGGGCCACTTTTCTTAGTTACCATGAAAAAAAATTGATGAAATTCGGGTTATAGGTTCCGTTCGCTGTCTAGTTGGTCCTCGAAGCTCGACGTTACTGTGAGTCATCTCTAAGGGGTTCAAAATAGGGGTTGAAATTTTCAAAACGCCTATACCATTTTTTTACGTGAATATTTTTACGGTTTTAAATAGTTCTTGAACTTGCGAGTTTTTTAAGACCATCCGGAGCATCGTACGTCCAGCCGTTCGTTCACAGTAAGGCCCCAAAGTTTGCACCGACAGGCATTTTCGACTCCAGTGTGAATGAAATTGTATACAATTCAAACCAAATTTCGTAACCAGAGACGCGCCCACAATAGGAATTTGTGAATACGGCCAATCATTGGTAGGGATCACCTGATTATATTGGCGGAGTATGAAGTCGAGTTGGTTGTTCTGTGATATTATTTCGCTTGAAAAATGATGGCTCTTTTGGAGTTTGTTGGTAGGTAGTGAAACTTGAACAAACGTTGAAGTATTATTGATGGGTAAATTATTACTACGGTAAATCATTACTCAACGGTAAATTATTACACAACGGTTCATTATACCATCTACGTAGAAGGGGCTGGAGTTTGTTGGTAGGTACTTTTGCAACTTTTTTCACTCCTCATCAACAATTTCTTTTCAGAACTTCATTATGTGTGTTTCTTTTTAGCGAATTTTCAAAGAAAATGAAGCTATTGCAATGGCTTCGAAATTTAAATAATATAAATTTTTGGAAATTTTCTTCATAGAAATCCGTTTCAGACCATTCTAAAACGATTCCTGAAATTTAACACTTTTTTATATGTATATATATATATATTTATTTATATATGTGTCACTCCAGACGATAACTCTCGATAGAATTGAGATAAACAGCTCAAATTTGCACAAAAAATCTATCTTGGCAATCGAAAGGCTAAGTTCGAAGATGGGCGAAATTGGCCTACTCTAAGGAGGGTTTTGGCGCATTTAAAGTGCGCAAAAATTACCCAAAAATCCCCAAAATGTTATTTTCCAACAAGTGACCCCTCATTTTAAAGGTTTTTGCACGCTGAACACGATGGTGGAATCGGATTTTAGATATCTTGATCCGTTCTCAAATTAGAGCATTTAAAGTGCGCAAAAATTACCTAAAAATCCCCAAAATGTTATTTTCTAACAAGTGACCCCTCATTTTAAAGGTTTTTGCACGCTGAACACGATGGTGGAATCGGATTTTAGATATCTTGATCCGTTCTCAAATTAGAGCATTTAAAGTGCGCAAAAATTACCCAAAAATCCCCAAAATGTTATTTTCCAACAAGTGACCCCTCATTTTAAAGGTTTTTGCACGCTGAACACGATGGTGGAATCGGATTTTAGATATCTTGATCCGTTCTCAAATTAGAGCATTTAAAGTGCGCAGAAATTACCCAAAAATCCCCAAAATGTTATTTTCTAACAAGTGACCCCTCATTTTAAAGGTTTTTGCACGCTGAACACGATAGTGAAATCGGATTTTAGATATCTAAATCCGTTCTTAAATTAGAGCATTTAAAGTGCGCAAAAATTACCCAAAACTAGGATAATCTTTAAACTCTTACCCCCACCCCCTTAGAGTGGTCAGATTGAAAAATGTGAGAAGTATTAATTGAAGACGAGAGTTCGAAGCAAAAAAGGGGGAGGCAAACGATTAGTACAACTCCTTGAATTTACCCACAGCGATCAAATAAATAAGCACTTAGTACAATTACGTAATAAACAAACGGTAGAATCAGGATGGACAAAACGTACAAATTAAAATAAATACGAAGAGAATATACATAGAAAACCAAATTTTAGACCGAAGTTTTCCTTTATTCAAAACCATAGCCATTAATTCGAATATTTCTTTGAAAATTCGCTCATTAAGTCATGCTGCATGACTGATTTTTGTTAGGTACTGTTTGTCATCGGCAGAATTATTTTAGCAACATTTAACTCGTGATTTAGATAGGTACCTAGTAACGAGTACGGGGTTAGGTACTAACCTACGGAGGGTCTGCGATCTACATAATATGTATATAATAGAATAGTACATATCATATTATATAGAAGGGTTATCTATACATAGAGCTGTGATCTGTAACAGGAGGGTATTCTATACAAAATAATAAACCGTTGTGCAGGGATTTGCAGTGTTTTTAAATTCCATTTTCGGATTCTACGTAGGTACCTTGAAACGGAAACCATCAAATTTTGAGTGAGTGTTGAATTTTCTCATTTTGGTTTATTATTTTCAATAATGAACCATTGGAATCGAGCATGAAAAAAAAAAATTTTACCCCCCCCCCCCCCTCAAAATTTGATGGTTTACGTTTCAAGGTATGTAGAATCCAAAACTGCAATAAAAATATTTCTGTCTGTCCGCCGTACGCCGTACGCCGTACGGGCCACTTTTCTTAGTTACCATGAAAGAAAATTGATGAAATTCGGGTTATAGGTTCCGTTCGGGGTCTAGTTGGTCCTCGAAGCTCGACGTTACTGTCAGTCATCTCTAAGGGGTTCAAAATAGGGGTTGAAATTTTCAAAACGCCTATACCATTTTTTTACGTGAATATTTTTACGGTTTTAAATAGTTCTTGAACTTGCGAGTTTTTTAAGACCATCCGGAGCATCGTACGTCCAGCCGTTCGTTCACAGTAAGGCCCCGATGTTTGCACCGACAGGCATTTTCGACTCCAGTGTGAATGAAATTGTATACAATCCAAACCAAATCTCGTAACCAGAGACGCGCCCACAATAGGAAAATTGGCAGAGATAAAATCATTGCTAGGGGCCACCTGATTATATTGGCGGAGTATGAAGTCGAGTTGGTTGTTCTGTGATATTATTTCATTTGAAAAATGATGGCTCTTTTGGAGTTTGTTGGTAGGTAGTGGAACTTGAACAAACGTTGAAGTATTATTGATGGGTAAATTATTACACAACGGTAAATTATTACACAACGGTTCATTATACCATCTACGTAGAAGGGGCTGGAGTTTGTTGGTAGGTACTTTTGCAACTTTTTTCACTCCTCATCAACAATTTCTTTTCAGAACTTCATTAGGTATGTGTGTTTCTTTTTGTTAGGTACTGTTTGTCATCGGCAGAATTATTTTAGCAACATTTAACTCGTGATTTAGGTAGGTACCTAGTAACGAGTACGGGGTTAGGTACTAACCTACGGAGGGTCTGCGATCTACATAATATGTATAGAATAGTACATATCATATTATATAGACGGGTTATCTATACATAGAGCTGTGATCTGTAACAGAAGGGTATTCTATACAAAATAATAAACCGTTGTGCAGGGATTTGCAGCGTTTTTTCATGCCGGATTCCAAAGGTTCGTTATTGAAAATAATAAATCAAAACTGTGTCCTTCGCGACAAAAACATCATGGTTACGTGATAATAGGAAAATTTCCCAATTTCGCCATTCGTAATTGACACTTTGGCAGAGCGTAACAAGACTAAACACCGAGCGAATCCATCGTACTCACGTTGATTGCTCGTTAGTGCAATACTGTTCACATCAGTAAATCTCTATTGTAATGCCCCGCTCACAAAAACCATCCGACTCGAATGTGTCTTTGTTAGCTGCGAGGAAATAGATCACCTCTGTAGCGGGATCGTTAAATAAAAGGAAGGATCACAATGAGTGGAAACCATTTCTATTGTTTGACCATAAGAGTGTGAGGAGAAGGACTGGAAGTGAAGGAGGAGGACAAATACCAGTGGGTTGGTGTATGTGGTTTGTGTGAGTTCTAATCCCAACAGCTCAGCTCTTACCTTTGGAATCGGCATGGACTCCCACATGTCTCGAATCTCACACAAGAAGTGATCCAATGTATGTTTCAGCACATATCAGCAATATTAGATATCCTTGCGTATTATGAAATAAGCGGTGATGTTCACCACTACATAGCTTTAGAAATCATGAATGGGGCATCCATACTCATGTCAACTCAACAATCATGTCAATTCATCACTCATGCCAATCATCACTCATGTCAATTCATCACTCAATATTCATGTCAACTCATCACTCATGTCAATTCACTCACGTCAATCATTTATCATGCCAATTCACTCACGTCAATCATCATTCATGTCAGTAAATTCATCACTCATGTCAGTGCATCATGTCAATCATCACTCCGTGTCAACCATCACGTATTTCAATTCATCACTCATGTCAATTCATCACTCATCACTCATGTCAATTCATCACTCATGTCAATTCATCACTCATCACTCAGGACAGTTCATCACTCATCACTCAGGACCGTTCATCATGTCAATCATGACTCAATATTCATGTCAATCATCACTCACATATGTTCACTCACGTCAATCATTTATCATGACGATTCACTCGTGTCAATCATCATTCACGTCAATTCACTCATGCCAATCATCACTCATGCCAATTCATCACTCATGTCAGTTCATCACTCATATCATTTCACTCATATCGATCATCATGTCAATTCATCACTCATCACTCAGGTCAGTTCATCACTCATCACCCAGGTCAATTCATCACTCATGTCACTTCATGTTTTCATTACTCATCACTAATGTCAGTTCATCGTGTCAATCATCACTCATAATTCATGTCATCATCACTCATGTCAGGTCATGTGTCACTCATAACTCATCATTCATGTCATCATCACTCATTTCAATTCACTCATGTTAATTCGCCACTCATGTAAATCATCACTCTTGTCAATTCACTTGTGTCAATCATAAGTCATGACAATTCATCACTCATGTCAATTCTTCACTGATGTCAGCCACTCATTCCACACTCATTTCAGTTCATCTGGCAATTTAATCCGAGCGTCGTGTAGCAATTACACATTGAAAATTCAGTAATTATATGCCCAACAAAGTCATCTGAAATATGCAAAGGAGGTGTATGTGAGTATTATCAATACGTAGAACGCACGTCAAGGTGAAATTCCCCTCATGTTCCCCAAACAACATTCAGCGTACCTACTCGTTTCTTTCATTGAAACGCTGTAAATTATTGTGCAAGGCTGCAGATTATTATACATGCCCCTTCTGCATAGATAATTTTTTCTGTGGTCAATACCTACCCTCGTGCTCCCCCCCCCCCCCCCCAGGAAAGCCCTAAATCGAGTACTGGAGCCGGCCGGACAATTACAGTTTCATAAATATGCGGTGGATTCAAGAATTCTATAATTAATTATATGTTGTTAATCATGAAGCATAACGTTTGCCAAAAGAGCCACCGTTCTTCAAATGAAATAATATCACAGAACAACTATAACTAGAGTTCGTACAGCAATCCGTGGTTATAATCAGGTGCTCCTAGCAATGATATCTGGGCCGGATATTATACCGTTTCATTCATCATCATGTTGACGAAGCTTTTCGATGCAAATTCAGGGCCTTACTGTGAACAAACGGCTGGACGTACAATGCTCCGGGTGGCCTCAAAAAATTTTCAAGTTCGAGACCAATTTAAAAACTTAAAAAAAAACCATACTCTTTAATTGAAAGTTTTCGAGCTACGACGTTCGGGAAATTTCAACCCCTGTTTTTGATCCCTTAGAGATGACTGACAGTATCGCCGAGCTTCGCGGACCAACTAGACCCATCACGGAAGGGACCTACAAAACAAATTTCATTAGTTTTGGTTCATGAATATGCGGGCTGCTTAAGGAAAGTGCGAAGCACGGCGGACGGACAGAAATTTTTTTAATTCCATTTTCGGATTCTACGTACCTAACTTGAAACGGAAACCATAAAATTTCGAGGATGCTTAAAAAATTTGTTTCATGCTCGATTCCAAAGGTTTATTAGCGAAAATAATAAACCAAATCATACAATAACCGGATTTAGGTAGGCACCTATTTCTAGCGGCCGTTGAACCTTTGTTGGTTATTATAATTTTTATAACTTGTTAAATTTATTCAATATTCTGCCCAGTGGATTGGTCCCCCCTCCCCCCCCCGCCCATACCATAACTTGCAAATCTTGCAAAGGCGAATTTCCGGGACACTTAGGTGGAAACCTTGTTCTGGTTCATCTTCGCCCACAAACAACTGGCATTTAAAACTGGACGAGGAGAGCAGTTGATGCATGGTCGAGTCCTAACGCCCCCGGGAGACCCAGTTGAATCCCTCGAGTCATTCGAGTTCCCCCAAAACCTAAAGAAATTGTTTGGAAGAAGGAAACTTGTTTAGTTTTGAGATTCGTGAGTGGAAGTTTTTCTTTCCCCCTCTATTGGCTTCAGGCATTACCTATAAAGCCGCCATTGTACAATTTATATCAATATATGAATAAATATTACAATTAGGTACTAATTCAGTTCGGATTCAAATATAATAATCGGTTGACTGTTTCCAAAAACACTACAGTTTGAGACCACATTCACTTAAAAACTTCACCACTGCGTCGTATACTTCAGTATTCTCGGACGTCAATATAGTTTCGAGGTTGAAAGGTCTTTGGATTGTGGCTTCAACTTTCCTGAAAAGGGTCTGGCGATTAGCTGGGAAACGCGGACACAGCGTGATCAGATGCTCGGCATCCTCCACCTCCAAACAGTGACGACAGAGACCCGACGCCTTCACCCCAATCCGCATCAAGTAAGCATTGGCCGACACAGTGACCGCTCCTAAGTCTCGCAAGCACCCTGTAAAAATGTCTTTGGACGTGGTGGCATATTTGGGGAACATTTTCTATGAATTCGGCGCCGTTCATTCATTGATTCTATTCTGAAGCATTTATTGAGGTCGGATGCTGGAAATTCGCGGAGTTGATGGCGAGGAAGTTTCGCAGCTTCTCTTGCCAGTGAGTCAGCCATCGTGCTTTCCAGGTATGTCGAAATGACCCCTGATCTAAATAAATCTGGTTTGGACACCAGCTGCCCCTATTAGTCCTGTCGTATGGATGATTTCTCTTTCAAGGAAGATCATACTCTTGGAAGGGTTCATAGCTCTGATCTTCGTGAGCACTGTTTGAGAATCAGAGATAATGACGACAGAAGAAATCCTCGATGCTATGTCCAGTGCATACTTGAGTGCTGCCCGGATGGCATACGCTTCTGCCGAATATATGGAAGCCTTGTCCCACAGTCGCAACTGTCTTCTTACGTCTGCCTGGGGGTCAAAAAATGATCCATCTGTGTGTTTGGATACTTCCTATCGAGAAGTTCGATCAGGAAGATCCTAGCAGATGCGAAATGTATGCAGATTGAGGAAGCGACGACACAGCTATCGGCTCTTGAATAACGTTGAAATCGACCATGAACCTGAAAGGTATCTGCGACTGGCGGATCCACACGAGGTAAGATGAAATGGATGTGAAGGCAGAGCAAAGAAGTGGGGTAGCTTTATTTCTCCAATAAGGATGCGTAAGATCATCGATGGCTATGCGTCCTACTGAGTCGAGAATACTATTGTTCCCCACATGAAGCGAGGCTACAATTCTTTTGGCCAGTAGTTCTTTACTTAATCGAAGGGGCGGTTCGCTGGCTTCCGCCATTAAGGCATTGATGAGAGTAGATGTTAGTAGACTCATACTCAACCTCAGAGCTTTATATTGGATTTTGTCTCGTTTCGCAATGACTGTTGCAGCGGCAACGGGAGTACGCCAGTTCCGCGCAAAGCCGAAAAATGTGACAATCCAACATACCAATTCCGCGCGGATTGAATTGTCACAACCTACCGGTTCCGCGCAGTTCTTCATGTACCAGTTCCGCGCAAAGAATATTTTTGGGGTACCTATCTATCTGTTACTCTCACATCTGTACCAATACACTCGCTGACTCATTCCCTGTTTGTTTACGATCATGACGGTTAAATTCAGGTGGGACCGCGAGGTGAAAATTGGGATATCCTGGAGCTGCTGTGAAAAACAATGGAGCGCTCGCATTTATACTGACGCGTGTGGTACTGTTTTTGACACCAGGAAGGATGAACATGACCATGAGCCTCCAATCAACACGCCCCGACAGTACCTACGTTGCAAATTCAGTTAAGCGAAAAGCGTTTGAAGACATTCCTTCGCCACCCCTAAAATTATTGAGGAAAGGAATCACCGACCTTAATCAACAAGATCCCACCGACAGCGATGTTGACAGCATTCGGCGCAGTATTTGTCGCAAAAGGTATTACCTCCACTTCCCAAATACACTCATGAGGTGCATTCCACTGTCAGCCAATTGCAAGATTCAACAGTGTGGTTTGAGTATGTACTGTGTACAAACAACGAGAGACTGAAATAAGTAAATGGCTCCACCTGAACTTCGGTATGGCATTCCTCAAACCAAAAGACGTTGCGGAGTGTTTCATCCTGGACGTCCTGCCGAACATGCCTACTGGCAAAAGGGTTTTAGATTTTGCCAAATAATTCCTGGAGTACTCCTTGTGTGATGCCTCTCTTTTCCCTCCGTCTCAATGGGCATCCTCTACCACTGACTCAACGCGAACCACAAATGCTTGTGAATCGCTTCACGCATCGTTTTCAAAAAATTGTATTCTAATCACCCAAACATTATTTACATTTTCCTCGAGGCAAACAAGGATGCACAACTAACCGCACAAACCGTCCTCAACAGCATTGCAACACAGAAAAAACCGAGAAGGTCCAAGAAGGTGGCAGCGAGAAAAACGTATGTTGATCATTGTATAAATGAGTATTTATTGGGCAATGTATCTGCTGTTCATGTACTCGAAAGTTTCAGCAACCACTACTCACAAATGCGATGTCCTAACGGTCGCATAAGCCTGCCTACTGCTTTTGACGGTGCTGTTTCGATATGCGCTCTACCGAGGTCCGCGCTCTACAGTAAGCCCAATTGTGCTCTACCGTGCTCTACATGGCTTAAGCTGGTTATTTGAACATCGGATCCCGTTCGCTGTTCATGCAGATCATATTGCTATTGTTGACGTATTGTTGACTTTCGTTGAAGATCAATCGTTCAAGGTGTTTTCTGTCATTCACTCCGACGAGTGGGCGGCTTATCGTCAACTATCCCGACGGAACGATCTTGGCTCGATGCAAAAGTGAATATTTTGAAGAAAAACAGAGGCGTCACATTCCACCACCTCCAGTCACACCTCGACGAATTTTGTTGGAGGCTGCACCGGGAGGACGTTCCAGACCTATTCGTCTGTTTTCTAAGGGACAACGAAGACATGTATACAGCATAAGTTAAATTTTGTTATTCATTTCTGTTGGTTTCTGGTGGGAATCGGTCAGTAGACCACATGACGAAAAGGTAGTGGTCGGTAGAACGCATACCGTGATCGGTAGAGCGCGTGCCTGCTTCGGTAGAGCGCGTATCGAAACAGCACCCTTTTGACAATAATTTGATGATTATATTTGACTATGACTGTATTGTGCTTCCTTGGATGAATCTAATAAAATCCTCATTCGCCCCAAAGTTTCTATTTCTCTTCGTTTCGTTCGTTCTGTTTCTCTTCGTGCGGAACTGGTATACCTACTTGGCCTATCCCAGAGTCTGAAATGGCACGGAACTGGCTAGTTGAAGATTTTGGGTCCACGCGGAACTGGCCAAAAATTTCCTACTTTGCGCGGAACTGGACCACCACACCCGTGGCAACACCATACAGAAATGATCCATAATCCATAATGCTCCTTGTCGTGATCCTCCCAGACCATCATAAGATTCTTCAAGTAATAAACTCAATGGGTGGGGTGACCTACGTGAGCGCAGGCGCATAGACACACTCACTCCCCACTAGTCCTCCTGACCAGAGTAGAGTGGAGTGGGCTCTATAAATACCCGCCCGCTACGCCTGTCACCTCATTCAACGTTCTCCTCTAGTCGCTGACTACTCTCTCACCACGCTCCTCCTCTCTCTCTCCTCAACCCAAAAGATCCTGGAATAGGTGACAGCCTTGAGTGTTGGAACCTGCCAGGCAGATGCTCCAGAAAATATCCCGTTGAATTGGTGACAGCCTTTAGTGTTGGAACCAGCCGGACACACGCATCCAAAAAGATCCCGTTGAATTGGTGAAATCCTTTAGTGTTGGAACCAGGCTGGGCACATCCTCCTACCGCTAGTAGTGAATGAGCGCTACATCAAATTCACTACACTCCTGATGGTGGATTTGTAATAAAGGAGGGCATATTATTTGTGGATCGTACCCCCCAAGACACACTAGTGAAAGACCTCATTACGTTGAGGTGGAGGTTGGAAGTTGCTGTGCGGGCCCAGGACTCACAGCTGGCTCGTGCCCAAGGAAAACCGGGGGCCTAACCCGAGCAAGGCCGCGGAGGCGAAACGGACAGGAAAAAAATCGCCGCCGGGGCGCGCCCTGGAGACCTCGGAGACCCCGCGGGGTTTGGTCATCAATTTTTCAGGGAAGTTGACAGAAGCGGGGATTGAGGTTGGGAATACCGTTACCGGGGAGCCGTGCGAGTGGGCTGTTCGATTTCATCCCGACAACAGATCCCGGGGATTCAAAAAGTGGGCTCTCCCCGGAAATCATGGCAGGAACGTCAAATTACTTAAAAAGAAAAACGGAGCTGTTGAACAGTTGTCGATTTCCACTAATACACGAAAAAAATGGGTTTATTATTCTACTGGACGTACCTACAGAAATGCCGGAAATAAATTTTTAACATGTTTAATGTTTTAGGGCTGGAGGTCATTCTGTGAATTCCGACACGCAAATATGCAACGTTTTTCATTGGTTACTACACAGTTACTACCTTCTGTTGTAGCAACCATAAAGAATATCGCACTCGAAAGAAACAAGAGTCAATAGCTACGTTTTTCATTGGTTACTACACAGTTACTACCTTCTGTTGTAGCAACCATATGTTGATGGCGAGTTCTATAATAAGTACAGTAAATGCAACATTATACTTGTAGAGTTCAGTGAAATTGTGGCTTTCATTTTTTCTTGACATTAAAAAACTATATCTAATTTCTCCCTTGCGAGGGAAAAACATTAAACATGATTTAATGTTTTTCCCTCTCAAGGGAGAAATTATAATCAAGGATTATGCAATTTTCAAAAGTCTAATTAATATACATATAAATATAAATGCTGCATGAATGAATATTTTGTCGAAATTACATTTAAATTAATGAAACTTTGACTTTTGACTTCGACTTTTTTTTTTATTGTTTCTTTCATATGAAATAATTGAAATAGCTATAGTTGATGGTTTCCACAAATTTTGGCCTCCTAAAACACGAAAGAAGCTCCTATTTTTGACAAATTATCTTTGATCATTCACCTATTGAAACTACTTCTAGCGTTATTATACAAATGTATGGTGATATCAGATAATTTCCCAGGTTTTTGACTCATAAAAAATGAATTTCGGGAGCTGAACCTTCGTTAAAACCTCAATTCTTCACTCTTCGGTCAAAATCAACTTCATATTCAGTCTCATCGCCCTAAAAAACATGGAAAACGATACCACACAACCTCATGTTCACCAAAACCTCAAAAATCCCTCGAAAACCCCTATTTTTACACCCATTTTTCTCCTTTACCACCCGTGGGTGTATGCCGATCGGGCTGCCGAGCTTCGGAGCACAAGTAGGACCCAAATTTTTCCGAAATGGGGACCCAATCTGTGTGCGGAAGGACGAACATTTTAGACCAAAATTTAACGTAAATTTAAGGCTGAAACTTCGTTAGAACCTCAATTTCCCACTCTTTGGTCAAAATCGACTTCATATTCGGCCTCCTCGTCCCAAAAACATGGAAAACGATACCTCAAAAGCTCATGTTACTAACATGTTACTAAAACTCGTTCACTCATAACACCCCTGGGTATATTCCGATCTGGCTGCATAGTTTCGGGACACAATTAGGGCCGAAATGGAGCATGTGTGCGAAAGAACGAATTTTTTAGACCAACAATGAAGCCGGTATGCGTGGTGCGGCGGACGGACATTGCATTTTTGGAATCTGCGCACCTTGAAACGTAAAAGAAAAACTTTTGAGGGGGTGTTATAAAATTATTTTGCTGAGCGTGTATTATTCACAGAATAATAAACCAAACTATAGGAGCCTAATTCGTGTTTTTGGTGGTCGAACTACCAAAAATAGCATTTTCAATTATTGCGCATGAAACACCCACATTTCTGTAGGTATGTTCAATAGAATAATAAACCCATGTGACAAGGACTTTGCAGCGTTTTTGAGTGAGGAGCTATACCTGCGTTTCGAAAGAGGTAGGTAATGGAGTATGTACGATCGTGAGATTGAATCAAAACATTAATAGCTTTAAACATAATAGGGGTATTCATGGTTTGGCTAATTCGACGTCGAATCGTCGAATATCGAATTGAGCAATTCGAAAAGAGTCAGTGCGCATGCGCCCCTGCCATTCTCCACGATTCGAAATACCACGGGCCGGGAGCTTCGAATTGCGAGTTCGACGTCGAATTGCAGCAGCGATCGTAGCGGCAGCTCCATTAAACACATCCCGCTGATAAGCGATAAACAAGTCTTGTGCCGTTCCGACGTTTCATCACGTTCCGACTTTGGTTTTTAGCGAATTTTCGAAGAAAAGGAAGCTATTGTTCTCGGTCCAAAATTTTTAAAACTCGAATTTCCGAAAGATTTTTATACCAAAATCCGTTTCAGACCATCCTGAATTCCCTGCCGAAAGACACCAAAAATTATATGTATATATATATATATATTTATATATATATTTATATATTTATATATTTATATATTTATATATATATTTATATATGTATGTGTCATTCCAGACGATAACTCTCGAAAGAATTGAGATAAAAACTTCAAATTTGCACGAAAAATCTGTCTTGGCAATCGACAGGCTAAGTTCGAAGATGGGCAGAATCGGGTCACCCTAAGGGGGAGTTTTGGGGAGTTTTAGGGGGGGGGGAAATTACCCATAAATTCCCAAAATGAAAAAGTCTGACAAGTGACACCTCATTTTAAAGGTTTTTGTACGCTGAACACGATGGTGAAATCAGAATTGCGATATCTCATTCCATTCTCAAACTGGAGCACTTTGAAGATGAAGGAACGTGGTTATTTCTTGAGATGTTCTTCCTGGTTCGTCTGCTCTAATCTGATAACGGAATGGGATATCGCAATTCTGACTTCACCATCGTGTTCAGCGTTGGAAAATCTACAAACCGAGGTGTTACTCGGCAAAAAATGGAACAAAAAATTTGTTACGTACCCAATACCTACTCTTCTGGTATTCAAAACATTTTTGATTTCCCCCTCCCCCTCCTTCCACCCCAAATTTTACTTTGCGTAAAACTACTCCTGTTTTAATTTTGTATGGTATCAAGTTGGGAAAACATTGGCCGAAAATTAATTTTCAGAAAATTTTAGGCGGAGGAGGAAGATGCCGAAAACTTCGAAAATTCGCTCTTATAGCCATGCTGCATGACTGTGGTTTTTTTTTATCACTTTTCGTTCTCGCTGACGACCGCAAGGAGCGCTAGGAGCTTTTCGACGATTCGACACGGCCAACTCGAAGGGGTCCTCATGAAATCCACGCTTGAGGACGAATTCGATTTTCGACGATTCGACATTCGAAATGGACCATGAATACCCCTAATATGAATTAAATATTCAGTCAGCTATTATTTTATTGATGAAGGGAAACACGGCGAGGTTCAGCGAGGGTCAAAGGTTGGTTCCAGACACGAGCCGAAGGCGTTTTCCGTGTAAATTAAATTTATATTGTTCAAATCAAAGGCGTCTTAGCGAGTTAACAAGTTCCCATCCCAAGTCGTGTGCGATCGCTACACACACACACACGAAGCCAAAACCCTCTCTTCCTTTACGCATTTGAGTCACGAAGCAGAGACGGCGTGGTCTTATGGTTATTATCAAGGCCAAGACCTGACAGCGCGGATGTTGATGACCTACAGTGATGGGCCCTCATTCAAGCTCGGACCCTGAGGTGGACGTGAGGTCTCAACTTTACTCCTGAAGACCTCAACTTAGTTGGATTGTCCCCATCAACTTTGCTGTTGCAGCAGCCAAGGACTCGCGCTGGATATAAAGAAAATGCAGCGAAAGAAAGAAAGGAAGAAATAATTCATAGAAAATACCGGTACTAGTGCATTATAGGGACGATAAACGCGGCTATCGAGATTATCGAATGTTGCGATTATATATCGATTTCACTTCTTTTCGATGTTTGGTTGTTTCGATGTTTTCGTAGTAGCCTCCCTTTCCCAGTTTCTTTCACTGCGTTCGTGTTCTTCGGGTCTTGTTCCGTGTTTTGCCATGCATTTTAAGGAACTGGTACGCGCAGTTAACAGTGAAGAGTGAAGGTAGTGCGATACGGATGCCAGGAGTAATCGATGTATAATCGCGACATTCGATTATCTCGATAGTCGCGTTTGTCGTCCCTATAATTTACTAGTACCAAAATATCTAATGATTCGTTACTCTGAGGGGCGCTGAGACATCTTCTGGGCTGATCGAGTTCGTTGCAAAGATCAACAGGCGGGGTGGGGAGGTGTTGTCAGCGTAGATTTCGAAGATATCCGCCGTTTTTAGCGAAACATAATTTAAGGACGACGGCACAATGTGGAGAAAAGGATATTTTGGTACTGAACGAAGTGCGCTCCGTGATTACAGGAAATCTTCCACCACTTGAACATCTGCAATGTTCTCAAAAAAAAAAAAAATTAATAAAAATAATATAAGATGAAATATAAATATAAAATAAATCCCATAATCGCAGCTGCAAAATCCTTGTCACATGGGTTTTTTCTTTTGGACAAACCTACAGAAATGTAGGATGTTCATTTATTGTTTCATTCTTGTGCAATAATTGAAATTGCTATTTTTGATGGCTTCTACCAGTTCTGGCTTCCAAATACAAGAATTAGGCTTTTTTTTTAAACAATTATCTTCGATCGTTGATAGTGCCATTTAATTATCTGCTTCATCTATTAATCTAGTCTTACTATACAAATTTTTGGTAATTTCTGATCAATTTGGGAATTTCTGACTATTAAAAAATGAATTTTTGGAGCTGAACCTTCGTTACAACTTCAATTCTTCAATCTTTGGTCAAAATCGACTTCATATTCGGCCTTCTGGCCCTAGAAAAAACATGTAAAACTATACCTCACAAGCTCATGTTTACTAAAACCTTTAAAAAACAACTCGAAAAATACTATTTTTACACCCATCCCCCCCCCCCCCCCCCCCCCCCGCCCTCATAGCACCCCTGGGTGTATTCCGATCGGGCTGCCGAGGTTTGGAGCACAGCTAGGACCCAAATGTGTTCCCAAATGGAGACCCAAACTGTGTGCGGAAGAACGGCTAGTTTAGACCAAAATTTAACGTAAATTTAAGGCTGAAACTTCGCTAGAAACTCGATTTTCCACTCTATGGTCAAAACCGACTTCATATTCGGTCCCCTCGTCGTAAAACAGATGGCAAACTATACCTCACAAGCTCATGTTACTAAAAAACCAAAAACCCCTATCTTTACACCCATTTTTCCCCCCTTAATACCCTTGGGTATATTCAGATCACACAACTAGAGCCAAAATGGAACCTTTGATGATATGTCATCGGAATCTACGCACCTTGAAATGTAAAAGAAAAAAATTTGAGGAGGGTGTTGTACAAATTTTTTGCTGAGCATTATTCACAGAATAATAAACCAAAACAATATTTCTAACACTTGAAGTGCGAATTGTTTACAGCACTCTCGATTCATCATGGTGCAATGTCAATTTTCTGCGTAGTTACCTATAGTGGGATTGCACCTGCACGAAAACACTACAACAGCCTTCCAAACTAGTTTTCGTACAGAAAAACAGGTGACATGCTTCAACTGCTCTTCTGTACGAAAACCAGTTTGGAAGGTTGTTGTAGTTTTTCGTGTATCCCACTATAGGTATCCACTGAGAAAATTGACATAGCACCATGAAGTCTGCCAAATTCCGCTACAATGAGACCATCGAGCTTTTCATTTAAACGTAACTATGTATGGTATAGCGTATGAATTGGACATTTTCCAAACCGAATTGAACATTTTTCTAACCAAATTCAACATTTTTGTAACCAGACTTCAACATTTTCCAAATCAAATAGGATATTTTACCAACCAAACTGGATTAAACTATATAAGAATAACTGCATTGAGAGAACCATTAACAGGTTAAGGTACCTAAATATTATGCACAGACGCTTCAGAAAATGTATTGAAAGAATGTTACATTTAAATATTTATATAATTTGGCGAAAGGCTGATATGGATAGGAAAATGTTGAAATTAGTTTGGGAAATGCAACATTCGTTTGGAAAATATCCTATTTGGTCTGGAAAATGTCCAATTCGGCTTGGAAATTGTACATTTTGTCTTTGAAATGCAATATAACTAGGTACAATCACGATCACTGTATCTCTGCTACGCAACTGTTTTCACCAATATGTGAGTTGTTTGCTGATGGACGAATGCATAATGTATGTTGATGGAATGAGGAAAAGGTGATGAAACGTGCGGAAGAGCTGCCACGCGGAGATAAGTATTGGTAGAATGTTGTTAGAGTTGGTCTCGTTGGACGCTAGACTATCAGTACAAGATGCATTATGCATGAAACGATCAAGAACTAATTGAACACGAGTACCTACTTACTACATACGTCCGTAGTAGAAACGAAATACCTTTATCAACTCTCAGAACTGTGTTCGGCCCCTTAATTTTGGTTTATTATTCTATGAATAATACACCTCTATGCATTCGCTCAGCAAAAACTTTTTATAACACCCCCTCAAAATGTTTTCTTTTCCGTTTCAAGGTGCGTAGATTCCAAAAATGCAATGTCCGTCCGCCGTCCGCCGTATCACGTGTACAGGCTTCATTTTCGGTCTAAAAAATTCGTTCTTTCGCACAGATGCTCCATTTGGGCCCTAGCTGTGTCCCGAAACTTTTCAGCCCGATCGGAATATACCCAGGGGAGTTATGAGTGAAAATGTGTATAAAAATAGGTACTTTTTGTGTTTCAGTAACATGTTAGTGAAATGAGCTTTTGAGGTATCGTTTTTCATGTTTTTGGGGACGAGAAGACCGAATATGAAGTCGATTTTGACCAAATAGTGGAAAACTGAGGTTGTATCAGATGTTCAGCTCCCAAAATTGATTTTTTATGAGTCAAAAACCTGGGAAATCGTCTGAAATCACCATCAATTTGTAGAATAGCATTAGAAAAAGTATCAACAGGTGGATCAAGACGATTAAATGGTACTATCAATGATCAAAGATAATTTGAAAAAAAAAGGAGCGTACCTAATTCGCGTTTTGGGGGCCAAAATTGGTGGAAACCACCAGAAATAGCTATTTCAATTATTTTATATGAAAGAAACAATAAATGAACAACCGAAGTTTCTGTAGGTATGTCCAATAGAATAATAAACCCATGTGACAAGGACTTTGCAGCGTTTTTAATTGTATTTGTATTTTTACGAAACTCCTCAACGGCACATCATCCAAACCCTTTCAAACACGTTCTGCTGGGATGCTGTTTTAAACACCCATCGAAATTGGTACTAGCTGGGTACATTTAAAGACATGGTACATGATCGTACATGATGAAGACTAGGTACATTATCATATCCTTAGAGGTTTTATCAAGAGTAATCTACCCACATAAATATGATTAATTTAAATACGCAGGTTAACAATATTATTAATCTCACCAATGGATATCCTGGGATGCAGTACTGCAGTCTATCTGTTTAGTGTTTTATAGTGTAACTGCCTGTAAGGGAATTCTTTCATTTTAGTTTATAGTAGGTATCGATTTCAATTCGTCTGCTCGGATCTTCATCAGTCAAACAAATGAGCTGCGAGCATCCTATAATTACACGAAACAGGGGCCACATTTTAAAAGGAAAGGAATAATTACCCTTTAATTTTGGCATTTTCATTCATATTTCGCATATTTTGGCTGTTTTTATCAAATTTAAAAAAGTGAAGTTTTGTAATGGATCCAACATTTTTTGAACACGGATTTTTAAAATTTTTATAGGCAAAGTGCTATGGTTTCACGCTATAATCATCCTTTTACAGAACAGCTCTTTAAAAAACATTTCCAGACATTGCTGGGTGGTGCATTGGCCCCAACGAGAACCTGTGGTATTGATCTCTGTTTCGTATGTTGTCTGCTATCAGAAGATATGTAAATACTCAGCTATACCTACCTAACTGTGTACTTCCGTGCCTCTCGACGTTCCTTTATTCAACAGTTTTGACCCTGTTTCTTATAATTATAGGATGCTCTCAGCTCCTTTGTTTGACTGATGAAGATCCGAGCAGACGAATTGAAATCGATACCATAAATTACAACGCTGCAAAGTCCTTGTCACATGGGTTTAGTATTCTACTGGACATACCTACAGAAATTTTGGCTGTTCATTTATTGTTTCTTTCATGAAAAATAATTGAAATAGCTATTTCTGGTGGTTTCCACCAATTTTGGCCCCCAAAACTTGAATTAGGTACGCTCTTTTTTTTCAAATTATCTTTGATCATTGATTAGTACCATTTAATCGTCTTGATCCACGTGTTGACCCTTTTTCTAGTGTTATTCTACAATTGATGGTGATTTCTGACGATTTCCCAGGTTTTTGACTCATAAAAAATCAATTTTGGGAGCTGAACATTTGGTACAACCTCAATTTTCCACTCCTGGGTCAAAATCGACTTCATATTCGGTCTTTTCGTCCCCAAAAACAAGGAAAACGATACCTCAAAAGCTCATGTTACTAACATGTTACTAAAATACAAAAAGTACTTATTTTTACACACATTTTCACTCATAACACCCCTGGGTATATTCCGATCGGGCTGAAAAGTTTCGGGACACAACTAAGGCCCAAATGGAGCATGTGTGCGAAAGAACGAATTTTTTTAGACCGAAAATGAAGCCGGTACACGTGATACGGCGGACGGCGGATGGAAATTGCATTTTCTGAATCTACGCACCTTGAAACTTAAAAGAAAAAATTTTGAGGGGGTGTTATAAAAAGTTTTTGCTGAGCGAATGCATAGAGGTGTATTATTCACGGGGTACAAGTATGTTATAGCCCCGCCAATATCGATTGTATCGATTATCTCAAATACATCGATCCTTGTGGTATCGATGACGGCTCAATATGGCGTCCTGATGCCTACAGGGTGCCGATATCAACTTTCAAAATGAATACGGGAAGACCATTGTAAGGACACCAAAAAATAAGAGTGACTATGACATACTTGTACCATCTATTCAGAAGTCCCAAACAACCTGCTCATTCACGGGATAGTTTCTGGGATTGTTTATCTTTTTTGAGATGCGAGCGCTAGCGAGCATCCAGATCGCTTGACAATGCGAGCGTCGGAATGGGAACTAAACTTCTTGTACACCCACCGTCTTGTCTGATACACGTCATCGATACCACAAGGATCGATGTATTTGAGATAATCGATACAATCGATATTGGCGGGGCTATAACATACTTGTACCATTCACGGAATAATAAACCAAAACGTCTGCCAATTCGAGTAGGCAGTAAGTACAGCTTCCTCACATGAATCACATGAACGTGTAGAATAGTTGGGTGGGTTCATTCAGTGGACAGGTGGAGTATCCATGCATGGGTTAATGGCTAAACGACTAGGGTCACAGGGACTATCAGAATGAGTTGAGTAGGTCTTGTAGGTGGCTGGGTTGGACAACGGATTACAACAAGGATTTTTGTTTTGCGCATGCGCAGAAGAAATTTATAGTCTGATCTTGGTGGAATGCATTTGAGACCATCCAACACATCACCTCCATCAATCTTCAAAATTTCACAGCTTTACGATGATTTGCAGGGTAGTTATGGGTGCTAGGAGGATCTGACTGTGCATGGCCAGACTAGGTATATCATCTTTTGGTTTATTATTCTGTGAATAATACACCTATTCGCTCAGCAAAACATTTTTATAACAGCCCCTTGACATTTTGTTCTTTTAAGTTTCAAGGTGCGTAGATTCCAAAAATGCAATGTCCGTCCGCCGTATCATGCATACGTACCAGCCGAAAAATGAAGCCTCATTTTCGGTCTAAAAACTTCTTTATATCGTTATATCGTCGTGGTATCGTTTTCATGTTTTTTGGGACGAGAAGACCGAATATGAAGTCGATTTGGACCAAAGAGTGGAATATTGAGGTTCCAACGAAGGGTCTGTTTCCAAAATTCATTTTTTTATTAGTCAAACTGTCTGAAATGACCATCAATAATAACACTAGAAAAAGTGTCAACAGGTGAATGAAGACAATTAAAGTGCACTGTCAATGATCAAAGATAATTTGAAAAAAAGAGCGTGATTTGTGTTTTTTGGGGGCCAAAATTGGTGTAAAACATCACAAATAGCGATTCAAATTATTGCACATGAATGAAACAATAAATGAACAGCCAATATTTCTGTAGGTATGTCCAGGAGAATAATAAACCCATGTGACAAGGACTTTGCAGCGTTTTTAAATGGTTCTCTCTGCAGGTAAGTACTCATTATTTTGAAATTTTCGTGACTCCTTCAATTTCGAATTTCCATTAAAAACGTAAGAGAATCAGCCCTTTCAGTATACCTTCTCATAAGATAAGAAGAGAAGGTAATTATCATTTATGGTTGGGCAATACTGCTAAGGAAAGTGGTTGGGTGTGGGGGTTAGAAGGATTTTTCCAAGGTTTTGCTTTAGGGATGTATAAAAAGTATCGATACTTCAAAATATCGATACTTTTAAGAAAAAGTATCGATACTTTTTGATACTTTTTTTTTTGCAATGTATCGGGATACTTTTTCTTTTTTCGGGGTATCGACACCGTTACTTTTTTCAAGGATATTTTCTTACTTCCAAGTTTCACAGAAGGCCTACAAAGCCTGATCGCTACCATGCCTGAAGTCCCACCATTTGTCAACAACCTTGACATAAAAATGGAGATGATCACTCATTCAACTGATACTGTCCGGCATCTAGTAGGACTGGAAACGTGAAACAACTCAACTGATACTGTGCACTTATGTCAGGCATAGAATTATTCTATGGTGGAACTGGAACACTGGAAGGGGAAGGCGCAAAACAACACAATCCATGAGGCCGGAACGTTTCTAATTTTGAGTTTGTAAAAAGTATCGATACTTGAATGTATCGATACTTTTTGAAAGTATCGGCCTGATCTTTTCGATACTTTTTAGAAATATCGATACGATATGTATCGATACATTTCGAAGTATCATACATCCCTATTTTGCTTTCAAACCTGAATAGGTTTTTCTGGTTCATACCTGCATGTTGGGAACAATAAAAACATCAGTTAGACGGAACTCTACCAAGAATAGGACAGGCCACCTGTGCCTCTCCTGAATACGCCCTTCCAAGAAGGATAGGCAGGTAAAAAACTGTACATATCTGCTGACAAGTAGGGACCCAACTCAATACTCAAACCATCCAGTCAACCTTTCACAGCTAAATTATGTCTGCCAAGTTGGGTGGGCAGTAGGTACAGCTTCCTCACTCATTGTAACACTGACCTGTAGAATCAGTTGGTAAAAAAATGATACGTCAAAATGATTGAATAGCAACATATAGAGTATAAGTAGTAATAAATTACCTAACATGTTATAGGATCAAGCATTTCAACTTTTTTTTCACTGTTTCATGTTTGCGCATAAGCATACGAAAGTTACAGTAAGATTCCAATGAAAGTCGGGCGTAACACGTTAGGGCCACTCGACCCTGTGGACGAGAATGAAAACAGAACAGGATGGGGCCAATGAGTGAGGGCACGTTAGGGCCAAAGGGCAACAATGACAATAACAGTTCCGCTGCTCGAGCTCAACCCGCCGGTCAGTTGCAATATCTTTCTGTTTCCAATCGGACCCGTGTAATGGAACAGTTGATAGTGAAATACACTGCCAAGGTGATGGCACAGGAGCTTCCTCGTCACAATCAGAGTGACCCATTATAAAATAGAACAGACTCGGAAGCGAAATAACATAACATTACATAACATTACATAACATTACATGAAATATACATATTACATAACATTACGTCCATAATACATTACGTCCATTATACATAATTATTGCGAAAGTTATGCGTGTTTGAAGAATTTCACGTTAGCGCATGCGCAGGGCGAACCGCTGGCTCTATCATGTTGAAATTTATATGGGACCTCAATGGGCCCTACCCGCTTAATCCCTGAGAATTGCATTGAAATTGGGTGAAATCTTTGGTTACTACGGCTGTAACAAGGAAATTGAATCTATTTCACGCCAGCGCATGCGCAGAGCGCACCGAGGGTCCGATCATGCTGAAATTCATACTGGGACTCACTAGGCCTTGTCCAAACAACCCTTGAAAATTTGAGCGAAATTGAATCAAAATTGTGAGTTATGCGTGTTTGTTGAATTTAACGTTAGCGCATGCGCAGGGCGTACCGCTGGATCAATCATGTTGAAATTTGTATGGGACCTCAAGGGGCCTTATCCGCACCATCCCTCAAAATTTGAGATGAATCAATTCAAAATCGTGGAAGTTATGGCTGTAACAAGGAAATGCGGACAGACTCACAGACCCACAGACCGACAGACACGGAACCAAATTTGTTCAGTAGGCTTTGAAACGCAAAATGCAAGTGGAAATTTTGATTTCTGATGACAAAAATTTTTTGGCTCACGAAAGTGAACACAAGGCTTCCGCTGCTTCGCAGACTCAGAAGCAAAAATCCGAAAGCAGACGCGATAATGTGGCGATCGTAGTGAAAACCAATAACAGTGATCTCCATCGTTTCACCAAGGGCCGCGTAATGAGTGATGGGAGTATATCGTTCAGGTAGGCAGACGTAAAAATGAACCTTTCAAATGTTATGATAATCGCCAGTAGGTAGGGGGGTGTAGTAGGTAACCCTTCTATAAAAGTAATCTTTTTTTTAAAGGTGTTCAGTCAGTCGCTCCAAAAAATGCCCCTCAACTGCGATTACCGACGCTGCCATCTCAAGGGTGATTAGTGTAGAGACGTTCCATCATTTTCCTGTTTTAATTATTTTTTATCACTGACGACCCAATGACATGGCAAACACACAAATTTTTAACCACACCTACGACACACGTCATTTGAGACGAGCGTAGACAGTCCTAAGTCTGTGGAAGTTGGGAAGGAAAATTTGTGGCCCTAACGTGTCGTTACTTTGAACTAGCCTTGGCCCTAAGGCCCAATTCACACATAAGAGGTGACACGCGGAGGTGCGGTGCAGGCGAGGTGAGAGGTACGACACTTCGGCACCTTCTCTATGTAAACAAATGGTTTAATGTCCACTTAGGCGGCGACGCACGGGCGCTCACCTCCTCACCTCTTACTCGCCTCTTCCTCACTGCTCGAGTCAGTTTGGAGAAGCGCGCTTCTCGTGCACCCCTTGAAATTTATGAGTTTCAAATAATATAGGTACTTACGAACTAAATCACTCGCGACGAAATCGTGGAAACCCATTTCAAAGAAAAACGGAGTTATTGAAAAAATAGTCTATTTCCACTAATACACGAAAAACGCAAAAAACACTGTTATACCGGTTTCGGTGATCAAACCATCGTCAGTAACACACAATAACACACACACAATAAGTTATTGTGTGTTACTGACGATGGTTTGATCACCGAAACCGGTATAACAGTGTTTTTTGCGTTTTTCGTGTATTAGTGGAAATAGACTATTTTTTCAGTAACTCCGTTTTTCTTTGATAGGTACTTACCTCAGTGTTATCAGTAACCTCTCTTCTGGACCAACAGGTTCTCTCCACTTCGTAGCCCTTTTTGTCAGTCTGTCTTTTTCCAAGGCCAGTACTTTATAAACATTCGTGGGACATTCTATAAAGTTCTGGGACCTTTCTGGGTACATACCCAACTCCCTCATCAAGTCGAAAATCCCATTACTGTTGTTTTTCAACCATAAAGGGTGAACCCAGAACTTTCTCTGGCTGTTAATGTTAGCTAAAAAACAACAAGATCGAGGACGTCCTCGTTACTTTCATCGTCAGCATAAGGGTACATTTCGAGCACAACTGCCTACCGCCGTTTCACCACCATACCTGCACCTCTTCACCACCTTTCATGTGGACATCACACTCGCCTGTGCGACGACGTGCCTGCACCTCGCCTGCACCGCGTGGCCGCTTGTCACCTCTTATGTGTGAATTGGGCCTAACGTGTTCCATTCTTTGGCCCTAACGTGCTGCGTTCCAAGACACTTTGGCCCTAATGTGCTGCGGCCTGAAAGTCATAGGGAACTATCAAAGTTTTATTCCTTATCGACCGTCCAAGTTTGAACTCGGTTCAACTTTATTTAAGGTAGTTATGGGCGTTTCAAGTATTTCACGTTTGTGCATGCGCAGACGAAAGTTGAAGTACTTCTCAATGATGGCATGGGACCATCTGTGACCCAACGCACACCCACCCTCCAAATTTCAGCCCATTTCGACCATTATTGCTTCCTCACTGCTGGAAGGTAGGGAAGCCTTGGATTAGTGATTGAATTTAGAAAGAATATTTACGTCCCCCAAAATGAAAATTTCTACTACCATTTTGCGCTTCAGGCATTGAGGAATATTTCTCGTTCCGTGTCTGTCTGTCTGTGGTAATTCCTTGTAACGCCCATAACTACCCGAAATAACGGTCGAAATGGGCTGAAATTTGGAGGGTAGGTGCGGGTTGGGTCACATATGGTCCCATACCAAACTCATTGAAAAATAATTGTAAATTTCGTGTGCACTTGCGCAAACGTGAAATACTTGAAACGCCCATAACTACTTCAAATATCGTTGAAATGAGTTCAAACTTGGAGGATCGATCGGGAATAATAGTTTGATAGTTCAATACAAATTTCATTGGAATTGTACTGTAACTTTCGTCTGCGCATGCGCGAACATGAAATGTTTCAATTTCCTTGTAACGCTGTTAACTAAGTACGCGAAAAATAGCCATAGAGAGCTGAAATTTTGAGGGTCAACGCGGGTTAGAACGGAGATAGTCCCTTATCAAAATCACTAGAATTGTACCGTAACTTTCGTTTGCGCATGCCCAAAAGTGGAATACTTGAAACGCCCATAACTACCTTAATTGTACTACTTTGATAGTCCCTTATGAATTTCATCGGAATCGTACTGGAACCTTCGTCTGCGCATGCGCGAACATGAAATTTTGTAATGTTTGATCCTATAACGCATGTTGGGTAATTTATTACTACTTACTCTATATGCTGCTATTCAATCATTTTGACGCATTATTATTTTACCAACTGATTCTACACGTCCATGTTACAATAAGTGAGGAAGCTGTACCTACTGCCCACCCAACTTGGCAGACGTTTTTCGGGTAGTTATGGGCGTTACAAGGAACTGACCACAGACAGACAGACGAGCAGACGCGGAACCAGAAATGTTCGTTGATACCTGAAACGCAAAATGGTAGTGGAAATTTTCATTTTGGAGGACATCAATTTTTTCCCCCTCAATCACGAATCCAAGGTGTTTCTACCTGCCTGCGGTGAGGAAGCAATAAAAGAATTCCCTTACAGGAAAGAAGTGGTTTCTACCGCCCCATCCTCTGGATGACTGGATTGCAGGACAGCCACTGGTGACAAATCAACTTGAAAAATATTATTGACAGTCTATAATATCCGCCTCTGAACCCAAAATCTTCCAGTAGAGGTTGACTACCAAAACTCATTTCCGTAGAATGAAGATATTTATATAGCTAATTATCAATGGTGACGTTGTATTAATCTCGCTGTAGACGGTGAATCCACATTTTTATTATATCCTTGAAGTTACAAGGTTCTGAATCAGTTGGCCAGTGCGAAAAATAATTTAATTACATCATCTTTCGGTATATTTTTTTCTTTTCCTGTTTCCACATCAATTCCGCTGTCATGTTGTTTATTAGCTGAGCGTAGCTTGATGTCTCATGACTCAACGCAGTCTCACGAACGTGACTCTACAATAAAGCTAAGGAATACAGTATGACTGATACTGATACCTGCTTGCATCATCAATTCGATTTAAAAAAAAAATGCTGCAAAGTCCTTGTCACATGGGTTTATAATTCTATTGGACATACTTATAGAAATTTTGGCTGTTCATTTATTGTTTCTTTCATGTGCAATAGTTGAAATAGCTATTATTGATGGTTTCCACCAACTTAGGCCCCCAAAAACACGAATTAGGCTCGGTTTAAAAAAAAAAATTATTTTTGGTCATTGATAGTGTCATTTCTTGATTCACCTGTTGATACTACCTACTTCTAGTGTTATTATACAAATGTAAAGTGATTTCAGACAATTTCCCATGTTTTTGACTAATAAAAAATGATTTTCGGGAGCTTAACCTTCGTTGCAACCTCAATTCTTCACTCTTCGATCAAAATCAACCTAATATTCGGTCTTCTCGCCCTAAAACACAAGCTCATGTTCACTAAAACCTCAAAAATCTCTCGATAATATTCCTATTTTTACGCCCATTTTTCTCCCATAACACCCCTGGGTGTATGCCGATCGGGCAGCCGTGTTTCGAAGCACAAATAGGACCCAAATGTGTTCCCAAATGGGGACCCCAACTGTTTGCGGATGAACGACGATTTTAGACCAAAATTTAACGTAAAGTTTGGGCTGAAACTTCGTTAGAACCTCAATTTTCCACTCGTCGGTCAAAATCGACTTCATATTCGGTCTTCTCATCCCAAAAAACATGGAAAACGATACCTCAAAAGCTCATGTTGCTAAAACACAAAAAATACCAACTTTTGTACTCATTTTTCACTCATAACACCCCTGGGTATATTCTGATCGGGCTGCAAAGTTTCGGGACACAACTAAGGCCCAATTGGAGCCTGTCTGTGAAAGAAAGAAGTTTTTAGACCGAAAATGAAGCCGGTATGCATGATACGGCGGACGGACATTGCATTTTTGGAATCTGCGCACCTTGAAACGTAAAAGAAAAAATGTTGAAGGGGTGTTATAAAATTTTTTGCTGAGCGATTACATAGGTGTATTATTCACAGAATAATAAGCCAAAAGGATCGGACAAATTGTTTGAAAGCCAGGAAATAAACATCTAACGTTATGGATTCACAATCAATCAGTAAAAATCTACTACTTCTATCAAACAAGGTATAAAATTCAGTTCTTCTGTGCAGCAATAAAATTGAAATCGCGGGTCTGTATCGACATACAGCAATATCTCTTCATCACGCAGGTTCAATCTGTTGGTTGAGTGGTGGCCGTAGTATGAAATAGCATCAAAAACAACGCATCTAACCGAGAATCCCGGCTCGGAGTGGAACAGAAATAATCATATTTTATTATCTAATTAGAAATTGCCCTACTTCTACTCGTGAAAGGGAGACGACATATAACTGGTTGTTAGAGGAGTTGCAGGGCGTCGACACCTCCGGCGAAACCCGACTACGGCCGACCTCGTAGGAGAGAAAGTTTTTTGTCACGTGAATCCCGAAGGAAGAGATTTCGAATGAATGGAAAAATGGACAGAGGATATTGAGGCGAGGGCGTTTTCTAAGGGGGCCAATCTCCTCAAGGCTGGACCGCAAGGTCTCGCCTCAGATCTGGAGCAAACGAGGGCTCGGTGAGCTTGGCCGGTACCTGGGTGTACCACTTTGTGTTTATAGTTCGAAATCGCTAAATACCACATCAGATACGGCATTTAACACAGATATCCGCAGGCAATCGACGATTTTTTAAACCAAGGTTACCGAAATAGATTGTGCTCCTTACACTGCCCTCCAGAAAGACCAACGTATCAACAGTTGACATAAAACTGAGAAAACGCTTCAAATTGTTACACAACGGTTTATTATTTACCTGCATAGATGCCCCTTCTGCATGGATCACTCACTGTTTTCTGTAGTCAATACCCTCGAGCTCCTCCCAGAAAGCCCTAAATCGAGTACTGGAGCCGGCCGGGGAATTAGTTTCATAAATACGCGCTGGATTCAGTTATTCAATCATTAATTATTTGTTCTTATTCGTGAAGCATACATTTTGTTGAAGTAACGGAAGTACTTACCAACAAAATCCAAAACAGCCGCCATTCTTCAAACGAAATCACAGAATAACCAACTCGACTTCATACAGCCATACGTGATTATATCAGGTGTTCCCTAGCAATGATATCTGGGCCTGATTTGTACCGTTTCATTCACGATCGTGTTGACGAAGCTTTTTGGTGCAAGCGAACAATGCTCCGGGTGGCTTCAAAAAAGTTTTTAGTTCGAGATCAATTTAAAAACTTTAAAAAAACCCTACCTTTCTATTGACAGTTTTCGAGCTACGGCGTTCTGAAATTGTTAACCACTACTTTTCGTCCCTTACAGATGACTGACAGTAACGCCGAGCCTTGAGGACCAACTAGACCCCAAATGGGACCTACAAACCAAATTTCATTAATTTTGGTTCATTAAATTTGGTACCTAAGAACAGTACATATCAGATGATGTCGCACCCTTTTTCCTTCCCCTTTTTCACCCACTTCCGTTCAATTCCGACCCATCATAATATTGCACCTCTTCGGAAATCTCTCCGTTAGCTCTACAATTTGGAAGAATAAAAAAATAAAAAATAAAAATGCTCTTCCATTCCTCATTATGATGGGCAGTCATCATGACATATCCGCAAATAGCACTTACGGTACTCTCTTCATAATAATTTCCTCTGTGCATTTGAAAAAGTGGGAATGATAAAGGAAAAGTTGCTTTAATGGATGAAGGACAACACGAAAACGAAAAACGCTGCAAAGTCCTTGTCACATGGGTTTATTATTCTATTGGACATACCTACAGAGATGTTGGCTGTTTATTTATTGTTTCTTTCATATAAAATAATTGAAATAGCTATCTCTGGTGGTTTCCATCAATTTTTGCCCCCAAAACACGAATAAGAATTCATTTATTTCGTAAGGCTATATTTTATTTTATTTTATTAATTTTTTTAAATAAATTATCTCTGATCATTGGTAGTGCCATTTAATCGTCTTGATCCACCTGTTGACACTTTTTCTACTGTTATTCTACAAATTGATGGTGATTTCAGACGATTTCCCAGGTTTTTGACTCATAAAAAATCAATTTCGGGAGCTCAACATCTGGTAGAACCTCAATTTTCTATTCTTTGGTCAAAATCGACTTCATATTCGGTCTTCTCGTCCCCAAAAACATGAAAAACGATACCTTAAAAGCTCATGTTACCAACATGTTGCTAAAACGCAAAAAGTACCTATTTTTACACACATTTTCACTCATAACACCCCTGGGTATATTCCGATCGGGCTGAAAAGTTTCGGGACACAACTAGGGCCCAAATGGAGCACGTGTGCGAAAGAACGATTTTTTTAGACCGAAAATGAAGCCTGTACACGTGATACGGCGGACGGACATTGCATTTTCTGAATCTACGCACCTTGAAACGGAAAAGAAAAAATTTTGAGGGGGTGTTATAAAAATTTTTTGCTGAGCGAATACATAGGTGTATTATTCACAGAATAATAAACCAAAAGGAGGTTCGATGATGCCCCTTGCTTACGTCTACGCCATTTCCCACCTCCCATCGGCCAGCCAGTCAGAACCCATATCCGTACAACGTCACAGGCCGCAGCAGGGCCCATTTCCCCGCCTCTTTTTGGAAATCTCAAAGTTTGAAGTCTCTCAAAATAATATGAAGGCGGCAATTTTCGAGATTCTAACATAACCTATTGAGAAAAACAGATCCCCTCAAATCTCTACTCTGACCACTCCTATGTAATATTGAAAGATTTAACCAAATAAACGAAGGGAACGACGAGCTGGGTACGGCCAAGGGAGAAGGGTTCCTTCCATCAACCGCCATCGCTCCTCAACTGTCATAACGGCCGATTGTGCAGGAGGGACGGGTGGAAACGGGCCTATATAAGCAGACCTTTTGGCCCAGCTCGTCATTCGACGGACCGACCCTCGACTTGCGACTTCCCTCTCGACCCTCTCTCTTCTACCTTCTCTTGCACTCGCTGTGGGGAAAACCGCGGGGAGCTGACTTCCTTTCTGGTATCTGCTGCGGTGAAAACCGTGGGATACCTCCTTCTCCTCTGGCACTTGCTATGGTGATAACCGCGGGATGCTAGCCTATGCCTTCCAGGCGTCTGCTGTGGTGAAAAACGTGGGACGCCTCCTTCTCGTCTAACACCTGCCTCCTTCTCCTCTAGCACCTGCTGTGGTGAAAACGACGGGGTACTAGCCTCCACATCCCAGGCGCCTGCTGTGGTGAAAACCGCGGGTAGCCACTACATCAAACGCCTGCTGTGGTGAAAACCGTAGGGCGTTAGTAAAAAGACTCCTACGGAGCTCGTCCTTCCTCGTCCGCCTTCATCAACCTCTCTACTTCATCCTCATCCAACTCACTGGCCATGTCGTGACCACAACACACGGCTTACGACAATGATAAATAATTGACAATTTCACTGGTTTTATTTTATTTTCTCAGGTAAAAGATCTCAGCGTGTGCTTTCCGAAAAAGATATGAGGGGTATCGGATGATCGAAAGTGGGTGATAACCAGTGGAAAGAAAGCGAAATGACGTCATAGGTAAAGGCCCGTCACCCTCGCGTGCGCCTGGGGGGAGCCCTCAGCGCCTTCCACTTGTGACGTTATTTCGTTTTCCTTTGTTTCCGTTTGTCGCCCAAGCATTACGGAGTTTTGAGACGAAAATTGGCAGTGGGGAGTTTTCAAGAGTGCTAAATCCGATTCTGAGATCAAAAATAAAACGCTACAAATTATTACACAACGGTTTATTATTTGCTTGTATAGATGCCCCTTCTGCGTAGATCACTGTTTTCTGTGGTCAGTACCCTCGAGCTCCACCCAGGAAAGCCCTAAATGGAGTAAGGGAGCTTGCCCGGGAAATAAAGTTTCATACAAATGCGCGGGAATCAGTTATTCAATCATTAGGTTATTTATAGTTATTCATGGAGCATAAGGTAAATAATAAACCGTTGTGTAATAATTTACCTGTATAGATGCCCTTTCTACATGTAGGTATAGTATAATAAACCGTTTTGTAATTATTTGCAGCTGCGTAATAATTTACCCAATAATCAATGTTTGTTCACGTTACAAAAGTACCTATCGACAAAATCCAAAACAGCCATCACTTTTCAAATGAAATAATATCACAGAACAGCCAACTCGACTTCATACTCTGTTATTATAATCAGGTGCACCCTAGCAATGATTATTTCTGGCCAAGTCGCAACTGTTGCCGCGTCCCTAGCGACGATAGCTGGGCTGAATGCATACAATTTCATTCACCCTCCTGTTGAAGAAGCCTGTCTGTGCAAACTTCTGGGCCTTACTGTGAACGAACGGCTGGACGTACAATGCTCCGGGTGGTCTCAAAAAACTCCCAAGTTCGAGAACTATTTAAAACCGTTAAAAAAAAATCGAGATAACGGCGTCCTGGAGATCAACCCCTATTTTTCACCCCTCAGGGATGACTGACATTAACGCCGAGCTTCAAAGACCAACTGGAGCCCAAATGTACATATAAAACGAGTTTCGTCAATTTTGGTTCATGGTAACTAAGAAAAGTGCGATGTAAGGCGTAAGGCGGACGAACAGAAATTTGTTTATTGAATTTTCGGATTCTACATATTGAAACGGAAACCATCAAATTTTGAGGTGGAGGGGGGTGGTGGTTAAAAATTGTTTTTCATGCTCGATTCCAAAGGTATTATTGAAAATAATAAACCAAAAAATCCTACCCACGAAAATTGCCCATTGCCCATTGTCTGGTCGGATTTTGAGAATCCTTCTGTGTGGTACTTATGATATGGAAAATAATAAACCAGCTCGACTGCATTGAGTAGTGGAGAATACAAATTATTTACCATTAAAACAAAATGCATACCTGTGACTCATCAGGTTAGCAAGGAGTTAAAAATACTTCCTCGTAAGTATCTGCTAAGAGTATTTGCTTATCCATCAATCAGATGTTGAAATAGTTTGCTGATTACGCGACCCCCCATTTGAAGGATACGAGGAGTCCACGGGCTGACCGTGGGTTATAAATAATTGATGAACATCCTCGGACGAGGTCTTTCCGGACGGTTTGCAGGGTCACCCGACTGATGCGTGACTCCTCTACGCGACCAAATGATGATATCATTGCTGAGGTCACGAACTTGAGAGCAATAAGTTCAGTCAATATTTACGAGTTAGGTACCAACGTTTTCAACTGAGGGCATCAGCATCACGCTCGTCATCTTGTGGCATCACCAGAACAAAATGACGTTGACTCATCAACGATTTTTCTCATTCTCGGCTAAGGGGTTGATGATAGCTTGTGGGGATGGTAGGCCCGGAGTGTAATTCTTGTCTCATCTTATCTCAGGACGACACGAAATATCATATTACATTGCGACACCATTGCTACACTGAGAGCTCTAACTGTCCAATGTATACCGGGTGTTCGGATTAAAAACGACGAAACTTCAGGGATCGATTCTACAACTAATTTCCAACAAAAAGTATCTCTTAGAGTTTTTTCTGTAACCCCTTGTTTTCGAGAGTTTTTTCATTTCTAAGATTTTTTTCATGTTTTCGACCTTATCTCACTTAAAAATGACCATAACTCCCTTGAATTACACGGTGAATCAAAATTTGAGAATACCGTTGGATAGAGCGTTAAATGTTCTTTCAGATTTAATCATCGACTTAAGAAAAACAAACGTTTTTTGAACCCAAACTACAATTTTTGCCATTTTTCATCTTTCTTGGCGATTTTCAACGGTATTTTCCAACAATATCGACTACTGAAAAAACTGATGAGCTCCACAGTAAAAACGTCTACGTTTTATAAGCTTTCCAACGGTGTTATTCAATTTAATTTTTAACGCCGTTGTTAAAAGAGAAATCGGTGATTGAATGCGAAAAAACGTGGAATTTTCGAACGAAATCTCGGTTCATGCGCGTGAACAAAATTTCTAGTTGTGTGCACTTAGGTGTCGGATTTCGCATATTTTTTCACGCTGAATCGAATGAGGCTACTTCCAAAACCCTCAGGCATGGGGGACCCTGAAGGCCAAAGTTTACAGCGCCAGGGTCGAAACTCAGGAGGATTTGATTGGCAGGATAAACAACTTGTGTTGTGCCGAAATGGAGCAAAATCGTTTGGAACTGCGCAGCGCTGTTGATAGTGATCGCAAGAGGTGCAGAATCTGTTTACAACAAGGCGCATTTTGAACAGTTTCTGTAACAAGTTAAAAAGTCGTAGAAAAAAAGTTATGAATTGTAAAATCTTGTAGAAAGAATTTATTTTTAATTACTTATTTATTTTATTTTATTTTTTTAATGTGAAGGAAAAAAGAGATTAAAATTGAATAATACCGTTGGAAAGCTTAAACGTAGATGTTTTTACCGTGAAGCTCATCAGTTTCTCAGTAGCCGATATTGTTGGAAAATACGGTTGAAAATTGCCAAAAAAGATGAAAAATGACAAAAATTGTAGTTTGGGTTCAAAAAATGTTTATTTTTTTTACTGTAGAGAAAAGTTGGTGGTTGAATCTGAAAGAAAATTTAACGCTCTTTCCAACGGTATGCTCAAATTTTGATTCACCATGTAATTGAAGGGAGTTATGGACATTTTAGTGAGCTAAGGTCGAAAACATGAAACAAATTTTAGAAGTGAAAAAACTCGAAAACAAGGGATTACAGAAAAAACTTTAGGAGGCACTTTTTGTTGGAAATTAGAATTAGGAAATTAGAATCGATCTCTGAAGTTTCGTTGTTCCACCGAACACCCGGTATATTATGTGTGTACCATTTTCATTCGTTGTAAGTCGCTTTCCGAGGAAAAACACATCACTGCAATCATCAAATCAACAATAAGATCACCAAAATCATATTTTATGTCCTCACTTCCATTGCCTGGCGACTGTGTTATTTTGCATTAATTATATATTCTATTATTTATAACTTGTACATTGGCATCGATGCCGTTCTATAAATAAATAAATAAACGGGCAGAGTGACAATGCCGCTCAAAATAATCTCCCAAAATCAAAATTTCCTGTCGTTTTAGAATATTTCTTTTGAAGAAAAAGTCTGTAAATCATATCACAAGCAAAAGTCAGTTTTACCTACTTCACCATGGTTCTGCCATGGTGGATAACGAATATTTTCATTCCATTTTCCTATTATATAGGAGTTATCCTATTATAAGGCGATACTTATCGTCAAAAATAGATGTTTGAAAAAACCACGTGCTCAAAACGAGTTTCTGGACGATTTTCTGCTTGATGCCGCTCCGTATGTTATATATGCGTATGGACGTTGGAATTTCAAATGGTCATAACTTCCTCAAAACGTGGTATTTTCAGATTTTTCTTTTTTGGTTTTATGCAGCTCATTGAACTCTTCAGTTTGAGATGAGGATGGTTCTAGGTGGAAAAGTAATGGTGTTATGACGGTTTTTCCAATATTTAGATTTTCAAATATAACTGCCGAAAAAATGAACCAAAATTAGTACGGTTGGTGCTAAAACGTTCGTTAATATGTCGAGGTTAAGCCTATCGATTTTGAGCTCCATCGCATTCGATTTGGCCAATTGACAGCAAAAAATATGTCACGAACTAAATCACTCGCGAAGAAATTGTAGAAACCCATTTCAAAGAAAATGTGTCAGTAGATCCAACATTTTCTATGTTTACTAGGTAAATGAGGTTGGTGTGAGGTCAGTGGTTGAAAATGAGGTTTCTATGCAGGTATGTTAAGTATGGTATGTTCTCATGACCGGCTTGTCAGGCCAACGTGAGCAGCCAGTCGGGCCGCAATGGTCGACCTGTCTTGTCCGCCAAACTTGTATCCTTAATATTGTGAAGAACATGAAAGTGCTGTTGGTGTCTCCACACCGGAACTCTGCCTCAACTCTCAAAATCACAACATTTCAGGAGAGCGCTTCAATGTTTTTGGACCGCTACCTCCACCTAACGTCCCTCCAGTTGGTGATAAATTCAAAATTCCTTCGGCAGTCGATCAAGAGATGTTTGGTGTTAACAACGAGATAACATAATCGCCAAAATAATCGATTCTAATAAGCCGAAAGGCTCAGGCGTTTTATTTAATTTCCATCGAGTTTTCTGTTCAGAAATTAAAGGTAGAACACCTTGAGGTGTTTTTCCTTTGAACAGATCCAAAAACACTAGCAAGGCTAATTGAGTTGAAACGCCTCAGGGCTCCATCTTGGCACGTGGTGGTGATGATGAAAGATGAAATGAAAATGGCACGAACTGTTGCTTAAAAACGCCTCATGTGTGCTCAGCTGTTATAAAAATCTGAGGGTGAACGCCTTACTCATAAGATAAAAAACCAGTCATGCAGCATGACTTAATGAGCGAATTTTCAAAGAAATATTCGAATTAATGGCTATGGTTTTGTTTTGCTTCGAACTCTCGTCTTCAATTAATACTTCTCACATTTTTCAATCTGACCACTCTAAGGGGGTGGGGGGGTGGGGGTAAGAGTTTAAGGCTAAATGTAACGACAAGTTAGTGAGATTCTCAGATAAGAGATGGCAGCACTATCGGGGGCAAATTTCCTTGACTCCTCACAGGAGAACGAATCAAGATATTTTGAATCTGAAAATGGATTTGATAAGATATTATCAACCCATAGTTTGGACGAAATCGGTTTAAAAAATTTGCACAATTTTTTTGCGCACTGTTCAATAAATTTTTTTGATTAAATTGAGACTTTTTCAAAAATGTCGCCTTATACAGCAGTGTGCCCATGCATACAGTGTACAAATCCGTTTTCTGAATTGAGATTGGTCAAAAATTACGATCGTAATCCTTAAGATTGGCGAAACAATAGTAGGGCTGACGGGGTGGAGGAGTGCGCTCGAGCGAGGGGGGCAGTTTGGTGAGGTGGTGCCGGCCGCCTGGACCCCTCGTATGAACGTTCTCCGAATTCTCCTACTCAAGGTCGGCATCAAAATCGAGTCTTCCTGATGTTGGTTGGAAAAGAAGTTTTGTCTGTGAACAGGATTGGGTCAAGCCTTGTCTCACGTTTGTGGACTACGAGAAAAGGGGGGCCTAAGTTGGGGGTAGTAGATTTCGTTTTTTTCTAGTAGGGGATGTGACTGATACGCAAAATCCATGTTTTTGACAACGGTGGCCCCCAAAACTTTGGTCAAAATGCGAGAAACCTCAAAATTTTCGCACTTTTTTTGTTTTTCCCCCATTTTGGCCATGATAGAGCGCGTTTTTGACAAAAAGTGTACATTTTGAAACTGAATTAGATTTGCTAGAATACTAGAATAGGCTCGGTAGACTCAATAGTTTCCGAGATACAGCTAAAATACCATACATACCACCACTCTCAAAACCGCGTTGTGAAATCCAATTTTCTTTCTCGTATTTTTCGCTATATCTCCAAAACGTATTGTCACATCCGGAATTTAGTAGTGAAGTATTTCAAAACTCAAATAATTTTAGATTGTATTGCAAGTTGTGTCCCTAAATACATACATACAGACTACATACACACTTTCAAAATAATTTTGTTACTTTTGCGCACTGCAACAATTTTGTATTGTTCACAAAGATTGGCAGGTACCTACAACAGCGTGCCTACATGCATATAGATGTTTCAAAAAATACAAGTCGATAATGAATCTAGTCTTGAAAAATTAAACTGGGTATTTCAAATCTGAGCAGTATCGAAATTAGGGGACATATAGGTACAGATCATCAAACACTTGAAACATTTCTGCTGTTGAATATACTATATTTGCTTTCAAAATAAAGTATTATACTTTGAGGAATTTTCATCCCAAGTCCTGGGTAGGCTCCCGTATTTCCAGCGAACGTGGTATCCTTGGATCAATAATTTCTGGGAGCAGAACATTTTCATAACAATATTTCAACTTTGTTATCATTTTGTCCTCCCAGAATGAGCGATCCCTTTGTATTATCTCGTAATGTAGATCCCTAGGGGTCCACACTACGAAAAAACAACGCTCTCTCATCGTTATTTCCAATTGTCCTTGAATTTGGAAGAAGTAGTCGCTAGTTTTTTTAAGTTTTTTATCTTTACCCAAACAAAAATTTTTAAATTTGTGTCCAGAGTTTTCGCTCTGGAAACACTAAAGTTTTGCACCATAGTAATGCACCAAACAGACTCATGAAACCTACTAAACACTATGATCGCAACATTTTCCATGGAAATTGGGTAACGGAGTTACGAAATATGGACGCACGCGTTGTTGTAGAAGTCCATTTTTGTGAAGCCAATTTTTGTTGGAGCAGTGCAATAAAGTTTTGGCACATCAAAAACATCAGGTAGGTACATACTGTTGGCAAAGTAAATACCATTCAGATTCATCGACTATAATAGTTATGTAAACACAGTTGCATAAACGTCACCTGATTTCGAAAAAATCAAATCCAAATCAAATCGAAGTGTCGGCTTCTTGGAATTTGGGCAACCTTTTTGGCGAGTTCATAAGAGGAACTATCTAGGTACTCTGTAAGCAATACCTCGTGACATGGATATATGTGTAGGGGTTATTATTATCTCTATCTCTATCCTTATTATCCTTATTATATTATAAATTCGAATCTTTGTCTGTCTGTGAAACTGTGATTCTTTTCACGGCAAAAAGCATATTACCTATACCTATTTATGTTATCACAATATATGTACAAAAGTAAATAAAAAACGCTGCAAAGTACTTGTCACATGGGTTTATTATTCTTGCGGACATATAGAACTGTACTCCATCAATATCAAAATGTCAAACAATTTTTTCACCATTTATAAACAATGTGCCAGTAATTCGTTTTTCCCGTGTTTTTTCCGATACTTTTAGGTAACAAACATCCCTAATATAGATACCATCTTTGGACCAACCCCCACCTACCCTCCAAATTTGAATCAATTCGACCATTTTTACAGTAATTATGGGCGTTCAACGGTTTTCACTTCAAAACTCCTAAAAAACGCCTCATTTTTGCCAGTTTTTTGTCCATAAAATCCAAACCGTTGGTCCGATCGAGCTGAAAAGCTTGCGGGCACCATGTCTGCCCTAGATGAGTATTTGGTGCAAATTTCGACTCAATTGGACCAATTTTGAGGCAGTTATGCGTGACACGGCGGACGGCGACGGACATTGCATGAATCTAGACACCTTGAAACGTGTAAGAAAAAATTTTGAGGGGGTGTTCCAAAAAATTTTTGCTGAACGACTACATAGGTGTATTATTCACAGAATAATAAACCAAAACGATTTATTCATCTTCTAATAGACAATCACACTCTAGGATACCGCACCAAGCCAGTTTCCGAAAATACCAATTTTGGAAAAAAGTGTCTAAAAATGTGAAATTTGAGCCTATTTTGAAAAATATGTGCTTTTAGGAATCACGTATCAAAATTTTAGGGACGTATCGACAAATATGGGAAAAATCGAAAAAAGACTTATTTTTGGCGATTTTAGCTAAATGGCTGAAGCGATTTTGACGTACTAAACTCCAATCGACGCGCAATTTTATGCTCCTTATTCTAGCATAACGATAGTGAAAATAGTTTTCGAGAAGCGAAAAAGCTGAAAAAGGTCCGAAAATTTCGCAGTTTTTTGGCTCTCAAAAGTTTAGCACAAGCCAGAGTCCGTCGCAAACTCACATTACTCGTATTATGCCCAAATTCGATTAAAATAATTTCCAGCTAGTGCACATTTATTAGGCAGCAAGCACAAGTCCAATTTGACTTGGCTATGACCCAATCCTGCTCACACACAAAACTTCTTTTCCAACCAACATCAGGAAGACTCGATTCCGAGAACGTTCATACGAGGGGTCAAGGCGGCGGGCCCCACCTCACTAAAATGCCCCCCTCTCCGCGCGCACTCCTCCACCCCGTCAGCCATACTATTGTTTCCAATCTATTGTTTCACCAATCTTAAGGATTACGATCGTAATTTTTGACCGATCGAAATTCTGAAAACGGATTTGTACACTGTATGCATGGGCACACTGCTGTATAAGGCCACATTTTTGAAAAAGTTTCAATTTAATCAAAAATTTTTTTGAACAGTGCGCAAAAAAATTGTGCAAATTTTTTAAGCCAATTTCGTCCAAACTATCGGTTGATATCTTATCAAATCCGTTTTCAGATTCAAAATATCTTGATTCGTTCTCCTGTGAGGAGTCAAGGAAATTTCCTTCATTTTGGTGCTGCCACGTGGTGGCAGGTTTTGCAACTAAAAGCGTTACATTTAGCCTTAAAGATTATCCTAGTTTTGGGTAATTTTTGCGCACTTTAAATGCTCTAATTTAAGAACGGATTTAGATATCTAAAATCCGATTTCACCATCGTGTTCAGCGTGCAAAAACCTTTAAAATGAGGGGTCACTTGTTAGAAAATAACATTTTGGGGATTTTTGGGTAATTTTTGCGCACTTTAAATGCTCTAATTTGAGAACGGATCAAGATATCTAAAATCCGATTCCACCATCGTGTTGAGCGTGCAAAAACCTTTAAAATGAGGGGTCACTTGTTGGAAAATAACATTTTGGGGATTTTTGGGTAATTTTTGCGCACTTTAAATGCGCCAAAACCCTCCTTAGAGTAGGCCAATTTCGCCCATCTTCGAACTTAGCCTTTCGATTGCCAAGATAGATTTTTTGTGCAAATTTGAGCTGTTTATCTCAATTCTATCGAGAGTTATCGTCTGGAGTGACACATATATATATAAATATATATATACATATAAAAAATCAGTCATGCAGCATGACTTAATGAGCGAATTTTCAAAGAAATATTCGAATTAATGGCTATGGTTTTGAATAAAGGAAAACTTCGGTCTAAAATTTGGTTTTCTATGTATATTCTCTTCGTATTTATTTTAATTTGTACGTTTTGTCCATCCTGATTCTACCGTTTGTTTATTACGTAATTGTACTAAGTGCTTATTTATTTGATCGCTGTGGGTAAATTCAAGGAGTTGTACTAATCGTTTGCCTCCCCCTTTTTTGCTTCGAACTCTCGTCTTCAATTAATACTTCTCACATTTTTCAATCTGACCACTCTAAGGGGGTGGGGGTAAGAGTTTAAAGATTATCCTAGTTTTGGGTAATTTTTGCGCACTTTAAATGCTCTAATTTAAGAACGGATTTAGATATCTAAAATCCGATTTCACTATCGTGTTCAGCGTGCAAAAACCTTTAAAATGAGGGGTCACTTGTTAGAAAATAACATTTTGGGGATTTTTGGGTAATTTTTGCGCACTTTAAATGCTCTAATTTGAGAACGGATCAAGATATCTAAAATCCGATTCCACCATCGTGTTCAGCGTGCAAAAACCTTTAAAATGAGGGGTCACTTGTTGGAAAATAACATTTTGGGGATTTTTGGGTAATTTTTGCGCACTTTAAATGCTCTAATTTGAGAACGGATCAAGATATCTAAAATCCGATTCCACCATCGTGTTCAGCGTGCAAAAACCTTTAAAATGAGGGGTCACTTGTTAGAAAATAACATTTTGGGGATTTTTAGGTAATTTTTGCGCACTTTAAATGCTCTAATTTGAGAACGGATCAAGATATCTAAAATCCGATTCCACCATCGTGTTCAGCGTGCAAAAACCTTTAAAATGAGGGGTCACTTGTTGGAAAATAACATTTTGGGGATTTTTGGGTAATTTTTGCGCACTTTAAATGCGCCAAAACCCTCCTTAGAGTAGGCCAATTTCGCCCATCTTCGAACTTAGCCTTTCGATTGCCAAGATAGATTTTTTGTGCAAATTTGAGCTGTTTATCTCAATTCTATCGAGAGTTATCGTCTGGAGTGACACATATATAAATAAATATATATATATATATATATATATATATATATATATACATATAAAAAAGTGTTAAATTTCAGGAATCGTTTTAGAATGGTCTGAAACGGATTTCTATGAAGAAAATTTCCAAAAATTTATATTATTTAAATTTCGAAGCCATTGCAATAGCTTCATTTTCTTTGAAAATTCGCTAAAAAAGTGTTAAATTTCAGGAATCGTTTTAGAATGGTCTGAAACGGATTTCTATGAAGAAAATTTCCAAAAATTTATATTATTTAAATTTCGAAGCCATTGCAATAGCTTCATTTTCTTTGAAAATTCGCTAAAAACGCCTCAACTTCGGAAATGAAGCCAGCGAGTAAGAGGTAAAACGCCTTGTATTTATTTTCATTGAGACGAAGCGTTTTACCTTTGACTTTACGAATTGACGAGTTGAGGCGTTTTTGGTGCCGATTTGAGGCGTTTTACCTTGAAATAGTTTTTTTTAAAGCGTTTTATCTTTTACTGGCACATTTTTCAACATTTTGAATTGAAATTTGACCATTTTCCGAATTAAATGTTCAATTTTTGACTTCCCCGTTGGAAAGAGCGTCCACAAATTAAGGGGGTATCTGAAAACCCCATTTTCGGCAGTTTTCGAGATGAGGCGTTTTTCCATTTTACGGCAGAACTATGGTCCTGAGTAATCCGTAGATTACTTGGTTCTACGCCGGAAATTTCTAGCTCTTGGCTAAATTCAACACAGGTACTTAGGGAGTACACATATCAGTAAGAATCTGAAACACCTAATGCTTCTGCCACTCTTGTGAGGGGCGTAAAATATTTTTGAATTGTTATATGGGGTGGCCCCTGGATGGTCTCACACGAATTTAATCGAAATACGAATACCCGGTACTTCCTTCGATTTTTCACCTCCAGCACTTTCAATCTCGGGGCGAATGTCGAACGATGAGGCCGCCGCGCGGGATTTGTTTTGACGCGTTGTCAGAGAAAGCTGGGTAATGATCGATGGAGTTTCAAGTTGCATCGAGGCACGTGCCTGAAGGGACTAATGCACTTTGTGATATGAGTTGGTGGGGGGTTCGTTCTCTCGGTAATCAATCGATATTTCCAGTAAAACTTATTGATAAAACATAACTAGTAACAGAGCCCATAGGACTGAGGGTTATCGTAAAAGCCGAGCCTACTGTGGCCAACTCGAACCTGCTCGCAGTAGGTTTAAGTTTTACTGTTATAGTTTGATATTTGTGACTTGATTTCATTTTGAGCGAATGAAGGACCTGAAGGTATAAATTGTATGCCAGGGGCGTTGCGTCCATAAGGCCACTTGGGCCACTGCCCCTGCACCCAAAAACAGTAGGGAGTAAAATTAAAAATAAAAACTCCAACCTTTGTTCAGCTGGTATTTGAATTTCCCTCCGTACACTGTAGACTGTACCTACCTAGCATTTTTCACAAAGTTCAACAGCGACTCGCCAGGTTTCTCTGGCTATGGATATTCAATATTCTAGTACAGCATCCATGGTGGGCTCCATCCGCGCATGCTCAGTCGAGTAAAAATGTTGTTAGTAAAAATGTGATTTGCGGACACACAGACATACTGATCGGCGGACACACGCAACCAAATTTGTTCAGAAAATTCTGCAACACGAAAAGTCAGACAGCATAGTACATGTTGTGTGAGTAATAACTAGTCACCTTGATGTACCTACCTACCGGTTATCAGTATCTATATTTTGATTTTGATGAAATGATGTATGTCGTGATATCCTACCAGAAACATCACTCCCTGTACCTATTTAAGATTGCCCAAATAAAACCGAAGGAATAGAGGGTCTACGTGACAAAAGTAGGGTAGGCCTCTCTTCCCTCCAGCAGTCCCTTCACGGTTCCTAAAGACCGTTCTACGCTCAAACCACAAGTCGATGACTTCTCTCTCTCTCTCTTCTCACACCTCCTTACCTTTATCACATAAAACAACTCGGATTGGTGGAACCTGTCCAGTGGTAACCGACCAGGTGGAACCGTCCGGGCACATCCTCTAGCGTTTTTAGTGGTGGTAACCTTCCTGGTGTAATCAAATCGAATTTGATTCAATTGACGTTCTGCGAGGGAGGCCACTGATTCGGGCGGTCCCCTCGATTTTGACTCCGGCGGTGGTCCCGAGAGGGAGGAGGCCTTCTGCGCCTCTCCCAGGCGCAACTGGGGAGGGGAGTGTATAAATACCCCCGCTCCCGCCGCCATCACTGATAACCGGAGACTTTCCAGAGACGAGACCTGCGACGTACCAGCGACTAGATAGAGAGAGATAGAGAAGAAGTGTAGAGTAGAGTAGAGCCAGTGAGACCTTAGCCATTTTTATTTGCCGACCCCGTATATTGTTTGTGTGACTTGGAACTTTCAAATTGACTCCCCTTTGATAAATTCTTCTAACGACGCTCGAGAAGAGGGACGGGAGATTTTTCCGTATTACCAACCACGGCCAGGGCGCACCAGACCAGACCTTTTGCCGCCGACACGAGGTACTGCCGTAATCCTCCTACCTGTTGCAGGCTAGACGAACAGCGAGCCCAGAAGCCTTGATTCCCAGACGAGCCAGGAAGGAATTGGAGGTAAGACCTAGAACCCTCACTTTCAAAACTAGGAACTTAGCGACCCTGTCGCGTAACAGCGCCCCTCAGGCCTTCTTCTATCATCCAAGCCTTTGCCGTGGTAATCCAGGACGTTTCCTGTTCTGTTACAGAGCCCCTGGAGACTTCTCTCAATTTGAGCCTGACCTTACTGAATTTAGCCCCAAAAACTCTTCCATTGAACCCTTGGACCCAGCTTTAGAACCCACTCATAGACCCATCGAAGACTACGACTCTGGTGCCTCACACAATCGTAACAATATTTCAACACTTTTCGAAACACCTTTTTCACATATATTCTTGCCCCTTTGTTTTGTATAGAATCCCGTTTAACCGCGAACATTAACGTAATTAACCCTTTTTGTGCTACAGCTTCCGACCCCGCGGCCCCAATTGTAAAAGTAGGTTTTCATAATAAATTCCTTTGTACTTGTTCCTTCAGACAGTTTCACTCTTTGAAGTTAACCATTGCCCATCTACACGTAGAGTCACAATTTTACCGCCTTTCAGTTGTTCAACTCCGAGACACCTAAACCTGCCACGGTACTGTGCAAAGCCGTAGCAGGGCCAACTGCCCGCCTACAAAACTATCAGGTAATATTCGAACTCCTGTTTCTGGTTACCTCAATCACTCGCCATCCATTCTGAGGAGGTCGAACCAGGATTCGAACACATTACACTGGCTTCGCCATAGGTGTTAACCTTTTAAACGCTAGCTCCATCACCTTCTCTTCCACCTAAAAGCCTCACCTATCCAAGCCTCACCTCAACCTTTTCAAGCCACCACAATGTAGATACAACCTCGTTTACAAAACCATGTTGTTACAGTGAATAAATCGAACTGCAAGTGCCCCTCCGAACAGTGCTCCCTCCCAGCCATATTCAGAAAATCGTGGGATGAATGCTTCTTTGAATAACTTTGACTTAACTTTTGCCTTGACTTGACATGCGTTGAATTGATTTTGATTCAGTTATAGGTAGACATAGTGCAAAAGGAAGCCTTCGCTCTTTCTTTGGCACACAATGGCTCCACCCACCCGTCCACTTCGCTCCTTCTCTGATTGATGTTGCCTAATGTATTAACATTTCCCCTTGACAGCCCCCATTTTCGGAAGGGCTCAGGTCCTCAGGGTTGTCAGTTTCTTGCTCATCCAATCGTCGCTTTGTACGTTATTTGTCCCGTCTTGTTGACATCGAGACCGCCAGCCATAAAGATCAGGCCTGGTTAAGGGGATCGAGGAGCTGTCAGGGCGACCGACAACTTTATCGTTGTGGTAATAGCCATTGATAAAAAAAGTGACGAGATTTCGTTTCCTTGATTTCCTTATTGTTCGTGTTACATGTCCAACACCATGAGGAATTCTATCAGTTAGATGTTGCTACCAACGTTGAAGGCCTTCATTTGGAGTAATGAGGATTACAGTGGTGACAAATGGCACACACGGCCAGCTGCTGAATATTACAACCAGAATGGCTGCCTCGACTGAATTCTAGATTTTGTATCGAAAGCGCTGCAAATTATTACACAACGGTTTATTATTTAGCTGTATAGATGCCCCTTTAGATCACTGGTTTCTGTGGTCAATACCTACCCTTCAGCTCCCCCCAGAAAGCCCTAAATCGAGTACTGGAGCCGGCTCGGGAATTCCACATTCATAAAAATGCGCGGGATTCAATAATTAAATAATTAATTATTTGTTGATATTCATGAAGCATAAGGTAAATAATAAATCGTTGTGTAATAAGCCGTTGTAGAAGAAACCTTTGTGTAAGAAACAGTTGTGGAATAAACCGTTGTGTAATAATTTACCTGTATTTATAGGCGCTCCTTCTGCGTAGATCACTGTTTTTTGTGGTCAATACCCTCGTGCTCATCCCCAGGAAACCCCTAAATCGCGTACTGGAGCCAGCCCGGGATTTATATTTCATAACAATGCGCTCTATTATTTATTGTTATTAGTGAAGCATAACGTTTTTTCAAGTTCCAAAAGTACCTATCAACAAAATCCGAAAGCTCCATAATTATTCAAAGGAACAACCAACTCGACTTGTCACAGTTATCCATGATTATAATCAGCTGTTCTCTAGCAATGATATCTGGGCCGGATTTATACCGTTTGATTCACGATCATGTTGACGAAGGTTTTCGGTGCAAACGAACGGCTGATCTTACAGTGCTCCGAGTGGTCTCCAAAAATTCTTCAGCTGAAGATCAATTTAAAAACGTTAAAAAAAACCATACTCTTCTATCGCGGACCAACTAGACCCCAAAGGGGACCAACAAACCAAGTTTCATTAATTTTGGTTCATGGTAACTAAGAGAAGTGAAGTAAGGCGTACGGCGGACGGACAGAAATTTTGTTATTCAATTTTCGGATTCTACATACCTTGAAACGGAAACCATAAAATTTGAGGGGGTGTTGCAATTTTTTTCATGCTCGATTCCAAACGCATTGTCCAAACGCATTATTGCAAACCAAAATGGTCCCCACAGCTGCTGCCTCGGGCTCAAAAATAACTTTCCAGTGATGATTGCTGAACATTTACTCCCAAATGGCTCATGAATATGACGGCTGAATATGTACCTAACAGCCTCCATAGCTGACTGCTGATGTGTAATATAGATAAGACGATAAATATAATTGTGATTCGTTATTCATAACCAAATAATTTATATACAAACAAAAATAATTTACCAAATAATTAATACTTACCTAAAATAATTATTTATAAAATAATTGTAAATATTATTTATAAAATAATAATTTGGTAAATAATAATAATTTAACGTATAATTTATTTACAATTTAATAATACCATATAATTTACGTTTCGAACAGGGATAAATCAGTTAGAATTCAATCGGTACCTATTTATTTACTTATACTTAAGTACGAGTATGTTGTTCAACTCTGTGAAGTTCACATTCAATGTGCCGTTCGGTCTTTTTCGTAACCCTCGTGAGTACTTGTAAAGTTCGGACCGTGTAAAATGTAGTTGTTGTAGAGTAACTGGAGCTGAATGCGATGTGTGTGCTGTGGATTCAAATCACGTAGGAAGGCACCTCGAGTTGAGAACGGCCTAACGATGTGGAATGATGGTGAATTACAGCGGAACGCCCACTCGAATAAGAAACGGGGAAATCGTTCCTTCCACGTATCAGGCTGTCGACTTGGAATATCGACTGAATCTACGAGTGCATACCTACCGAGCCTTATCTGAGCTGTGTGTTCAGTAACATGAAAAAAAAATCTTCCGTCTACTGCAATGACCGACTGACCTCGCACTTGACTGGGGAATTCGGACCCACCGAGGGGCCAGTTGTCAACTCGAGTCTGGTTTGTGAAGTTTGCGCATGAGCAGACGAATCGCATCACTTGTCGGATTTTGATTGATCTCGGCACGTGACCAATTAGTCTTCAAAGTTTGGTGAAGACAGCAGTGAGCACGCATTGAAGTGACAGAAGAGCAGGATATAATCTGTACAAAAAATGTTATGAAGGAATAAACAACAAAAGAAAAAACCACAGTCATGCAGCATGGCTATAAGAGCGAATTTTCGAAGTTTTCGGCATCTTCCTCCTCCGCCTAAAATTTTCTGAAAATTAATTTTCGGCCAATGTTTTCCCAACTTGATACCATACAAAATTAAAACAGGAGTAGTTTTACGCAATGTAAAATTTGGGGTGGAAGGGGGGGAGGGGGAAATCAAAAATGTCTTGAATACCAGAAGAGTTGTAGGTATTGGATACGTAACAAATTTTTTGTTCCATTATTTGCCGAGTAACACCTCGGTTTGTAGATTTTCCAACGCTGAACACGATGGTGAAGTCAGAATTGCGATATCCCATTCCGTTATCAGATTAGAGCAGACGAACCAGGAAAAACATCTCAAGAAATAACCACGTTCCTTCATCTTCAAAGTGCTCCAGTTTGAGAATGGAATGAGATATCGCAATTCTGATTTCACCATCGTGTTCAGCGTACAAAAACCTTTAAAATGAGGTGTCACTTGTCAGACTTTTTCATTTTGGGAATTTATGGGTAATTTTCCCCCCCCTAAAACTCCCCAAAACTCCCCCTTAGAGTGACCCGATTCTGCCCATCTTCGAACTTAGCCTGTCGATTGCCAAGACAGATTTTTCGTGCAAATTTGAACTTTTTATCTCAATTCTTTCGAGAGTTATCGTCTGGAATGACACATACATATATAAATATATAAATATATATATAAACTCGGCGCTCCGCGCCTCGCCAGGGGGCAAGCCCCCTGGACCCCCAATCTCTTATCTTCTATACTTTGTATAGAACGAGGAATTTGCAACGCAATTCGAGTCCGAAATGACTCCCCGAAGAAGACACCCCATAATCAATTGATTAATGCCTCCTTCGTTTATCATAATAGTGTTATTTTGTCATTTGGAAGGTATATGAATATCATAGAAATTAGCTTCCCTAGCCACGGTATCGCGGGACAAAAAAGTGTGACATGTGACAAAAAAACTAGTTGGGGGTCGGGCTAAGAATTGCGTTGCAATTAATATATAAATATATATATATATATATATACATATAATTTTTGGTGTCTTTCGGCAGTGAATTCAGGATGGTCTGAAACGGATTTTGGTATAAAAATCTTTCGGAAATTCGAGTTTTAAAAATTTTGGACCGAGAACAATAGCTTCCTTTTCTTCGAAAATTCGCTAAAACGGAGTTATTGAAAAAATAGTCTATTTCCACTTAATACACGAAAAACGCAAAAAACACTGTTATACCGATTTCGGTGATCAAACACCATCGTCAGTAACACACAATAACAAGTTATTGTGTTATTGAGTTATTGTGTGTTACTGACGATGGTTTGATCACCGAAACCGGTATAACAGTGTTTTCTGCGTTTTTCGTGTATTAGTGGAAATAGACTATTTTTTTCAATTACTCCGTTTTTTGGTTTATTATTTTCAATAATGAACCCTTGGAATCGAGCATGAAAACAAAAATTCTTACCCCCCCTCAAAATTTGATGGTTTACGTTTCAAGGTATGTAGAATCCAAAACTGCAATAAAAATATTTCTGTCTGTCCGCCGTACGCCGTACGCCGTACGGGCCACTTTTCTTAGTTACCATGAAAGAAAATTGATGAAATTCGGGTTATAGGTTCCGTTCGGCGTCTAGTTGGTCCTCGAAGCTCGACGTTACTGTGAGTCATCTCTAAGGGGTTCCAAATAGGGGTTGAAATTTTCAGAACGCCTCTACCATTTTTTTTACGTGAATATTTTTACGGTTTTAAATAGTTCTTGAACTTGCGAGTTTTTTAAGACCATCCGGAGCGTCGTACGTCCAGCCGTTCGTTCACAGTAAGGCCCCGAAGTTTGCACCGACAGGCATTTTCGACTCCAGTGTGAACGAAATTGTATACAATTCAAACCAAATCTCGTAACCAGAGACGCGCCCACAATAGGAAATTTGGCGGAGATAAAATCATTGCTAGGGATCACCTGATTATATTGGCGGAGTATGAAGTCGAGTTGGTTGTTCTGTGATATTATTTCATTTGAAAAATGATGGCTCTTTTGGAGTTTGTTGGTAGGTAGTGAAACTTGAACAAACGTTGAAGTATTATTGATGGGTAAATTATTACTACGGTAAATCATTACTCAACGGTAAATTATTACACAACGGTTCATTATACCATCTACGTAGAAGGGGCTGGAGTTTGTTGGTAGGTACTTTTGCAACTTTTTTCACTCCTCATCAACAATTTCTTTTCAGAACTTCATTACGTGTGTTTCTTTTTGTTAGGTACTGTTTGTCATCGGCAGAATTATTTTAGCAACATTTAACTCGTGATAGGTAGGTACCTAGTAACGAGTACGGGGTTAGGTACTAACCTACGGAGGGTCTGCGATCTACATAATATGTATAGAATAGTACATATCATATTATATAGACGGGTTATCTATACATAGAGCTGTGATCTGTAACGGAAGGGTATTCTATACAAAATAATAAACCGTTGTGCAGGGATTTGCAGCGTTTCTTTGAAATGGGTTTCCACGATTTCTTCGCGAGTGATTTAGTTCGAAAAAACTAACATTTTAAACAATTTTTCAGCAGGTTTTTTTCATTTTTTTCAATCTTATAATAATATATTACCTATTAATATATAATTATATTGCGAACTATTAATTTTTGACATGGATATGTCTTACCGCTGGGGGTTGGTCAAATGTTGCGTGACGCATTTTTAAGAGAAAATCCAGGAGACCTCCACACTCCTGGTAACGAACCGATACTCCTCCAATTTTTTCCAACAGGAATTCATACCTATTTATATATCTTGGCTTGAAACTCCATGAATTTTGAATAAATTAATATATTACTACAAGATAAATACAAGACAAATCAAGAGCTTTCCAGCGAATGGAGAACGATTTTCGTGGCGATGAAAACTAACGAAGTTATGTACGACACCCATGGAAACGGTTTGGTTGTAAGTGAAAATCCTAGTAAAAAACGTTGCATTCTTTTCGTCACACAGATTTTATAATGAACCCCAGCCCTAGAGACATATCCATGTCAAAAATGTTGCATTTTTTTCGTCACACAGATTTTAGAATTTACCACAGCCCTAAATACATATCCCTGTCAATTAAACAAATTACAACATTACGAAAAACTAATGAATTTAATTAATTATGTTACAATTTCAAACAAACCATGTCCCAAATAGCTGTGAAATCTAGTTAGAAAAATATAACTGGCCATGCGCGAAACAAGATGCAAGACATCCCAGATAATATCAACATCGCACTCACTAATAGTGTCGCTTAATTTGTCAGCTTACATAAATATTGTTTTTCTTCAATATGTTACCAACGCATCATCCAATCATGGATAAATTATAAATAAAAAAGAAAAAATTTTCATTTTTAGGGTCTATTTTTTATCTAAATCGCCTCGGTGTACCGATAAGGGACTGCAGCACTACCAGTTTTACAAAGCAGAAAATCGCTGTTTTTGGAGGAGGAGAACCGGATTTAAAATCATCATAAGATTATAACATTTCTTCGTGAAGCGGATGATATTATGGGATAATTCACTACATCTAAGTACAACGGGCACACATTATACAGGGTGTCCCCTGAGACCCCACCCTTTATTTTCCTTAGGAAACAAATTAGAAAAACAAAGATCATTGATGTACATTTAAACTAAAAAATTTGAAAAACGCTTGCATACGAGTCTGCAACGCATTGGGACATTTTCATGTCTTTACCTATTGCTTTTGACATTATTAATATTAAGAGGTAGGTACCTAATTTCAATAAAATAGACGATTCCGGATTAATTATCTTCTACACTCACGATCATTAGTTTGTAAACAAAATATGAGAACAGTTATGCCCATAGCTCCGCTATTCGTATAGTCAATATGTTATGGAGAACATGAAAATGTTCGTTAAATCGAGAGCTTTCCAACGAGTGGTGAACGATTTTTGTGGGTTAAAAAGTGTAGAAAATGAACAAACCTAACAACGGGGTCGTTGTAAGCGGAAATCATTATAAAGGCACTGTAACACAATTTCGTTACGCAATTTCGTGACAGTTTTTTGTGCTATGTGCCAGGGCAAAGACATGAAAATGTCAAAAACGTAACGCTATTTTACTAGGGTTTTCACTTAAAACCAACCTGTTGCTATGGGTGTAGTAACTTCGTTAGTTTTCATCACACGAAAATCGTTCTCCATTCGCTCGAAAGCTCTTGATTTATCTTGTAGTTATATATTAATTTATTTAAAATTCATCGAGTTTTAAGCCAAGATATAAATAGGTATAAACAGTAGATCACGGATTTCTATTGGTTTCAAACGCACAACTGCCTTGTACGTTGTTGCTCACGAGAAGAAACATGTGTCCCTTTTACCCGTAGCGAATGTACCTAATAACCACTGAGTATCGGTTCAATACCAGAGTGTGAAGGTCTACTCGAAATTGGCATTTCGGTGCTAAACCAAATTAAGTAAATACTGTCTCTGAACAATATATAAATAAATAAATGACAATAAATACAATAAATAAATAAAGTAAAATAAATAAATAAATATATAAAGTGACCTATTTCATTTTTGAACTTGTTCATTTTTACATTGGACATTTTTTACATGGGGGAAAATGAGACATACCAATGTACCGATGTATCTGCATGTAGTGCAGATACTCAACTACAGTTTACTGATGTTTTTCTTGAAAACAATAAGTGTTCTCGTATAATTTTGAATTTTATCATTATTTTATTTATATTTTTTAGCCAAAGGCTGATTGATGGTTATTAAAGGTTTCTAGCATCAACTTCTCACAAAACAGCATAAACAGTACCATACGTCTACTTGTGGGTGTTACCAGCTTAGACGATCGTTCTGAAGCTGAGTAATTACAAAATCAGTTTGTATTCTTGATGATAATGATGACTCACGGTACTCATATTGGTGGTGGATCTTTGACAGCTGGTATCATTCTTAAACAGGCGATATATGTAGCCAAATGAGTGACTATTTTATCAAGAGGAACTGTGAATTTTTGTTACAAATAACGGCGATTTAGCGGAAGCAACGAACGGTTACTTTTTGTACTTGGAGGTAAAAACTGCGATTCATTCCATCAAGCCCCATTACCCATATGCCGGAAAGAGTCGGAACTGGGAGGGAAATCCCTTCTGCGCTTTTCACCCGTACCTATATTTTTGTTTAGAAGTAAACTACCTATCTCGTTTCTCTTTTATTACCTGTCGCGATGTGGCAACTACGGTACATTCACTAGAGTGTAATTTGGGATGCCTGCAGAATTACAGTAATCTTCTCCCTGCCCGGAAACAAAGGTAACAGTTCAAACCGAAAACATTAGGTTCACTCTTTTTGCTACACTGAAAACAATACAGGAAGTTTGAGAAGCAGGTCAGTTGCAACAGTGTCTTCCGTCAACGCATATTTATTTATTCAACGGGGGAAGCCATATTACAAAATTATTAAATAACAAAATTATTAATGAATAAATAATTTATTATTATTATAATCACGGGTATACAAATAATAATGTTTAAAGTTAAAATTAATTCAGATCTTCCGGAAATAAAACTGTATGTATTGATGTATGTACTGAGGAATATACAGGGACGGTTGGTATTTGGCCCGCGAAGGGGTGGAAATGTGCTGTTATCTCGAATTTTTTTACGTTTTCCATTGATCTCGAACATGGGAATTTTTTGAGACCACCCGGAGCATCGTACGTCCAGCCGTTCGTTCGGAGTAACGCCCTGAAGTTTACACCGAAAAGCGTCGTCAACATAATCGTGAGTGAGACGGTCTGCATCCAACCCAGATATCATTGCTAGGGAACAGCTGATTATAATCACGCATGGCTGTATGATATCGAGTCGGTTGTTCTGTGATATCATTTCATTTGCTGAATGATGGTTATTTTAGATTTTGCCGATACGTACTTTTGTAAGAAAAACGGAGTTATTGAAAAATAGTCTATTTCCACTAATACACGAAAAACGCAAAAAACACTGTTATACCGGTTTCGGTGATCAAACCATCGTCAGTAACACACAATAACTGAAGGCATGTTGGAGAGGAGACCTTATATATAGTCACAAAGTGAAATGTGGTCGATTGGGATTGGTTGTGAAAAAGAATGGTGAAGGGAACAGAGGGAGGGTGGTCGAATCTGATTGGTTGTGAAGAAGAATGGTGAAGGGAACAAAGGAAGGGAGTCGATTCTGATTGGCCCAGGAAGAGAATGCCAAAAAGTGAAAGGAACATGAGGTGATAGGGAGGTGAAGAGTGGGGGGAAGAGGGGTGGAACCAAGCTGTTACAGAAATGAACGCAATAATGGAGAAAAACTTGAAGGAACTACATCATTCAAAGATTTACCCAACCTATCACTCTTAATAATTTCGAATTTTTCAAGTACATCCAACATGCTCCCTTTTGGGCAAAAATGAAGATATTCAATGAACTGTCTGTCTGCAAGATCAAAATTGAAGCTATGACTGGATTCATTCAAGTGACGTGCAAAGGCCGAATCACCCTTATTATCCCTGAAATCTTTTTCATGTTCCTTTATTCTGTCTCTAAACTTCCTACCAGTTTGACCACAATAGTCAAGCCCACAAGAACACTTTAATTTATAAACACCACTTTTATCTTGAACATTAATTTTATCTTTAACTGAACTTAATGAAGATTTGAGATTATGTTTAGTTTTATATCCAACTTTGAACCCTTTAGAAGTTAATATTTTACCAATTTTATCCGAAATTTTTCCGTAATACGGTATACTGATCCAAATTTTTTCCTCAGTCGTAGCTTCCCTAACTAGGTTAGAAACTCCTTCCCTACTCTTTTTTCTAAGAACCCTATTCCATATTGTATCAATGAGATCTCCCCCATAGCCATTACTCGCCGCTATACTTGTAATAGTTAACTTTTCTTTAGCTAAATTCTGTTCACTCATTGGTATAGATAAAGCTCTGTTAATCATACTATGGAAAGCAGCATGTTTGTGGACTACTGGATGATTTGAAGTACTATGAATGGTAATATCGCTGTAAGTATCTTTCCTATATATGGAAAGAAGAGAAAGAAGAGAAAGATACTTACAGCGATATTACCATTCATAGTACTTCAAATCATCCAGTAGTCCACAAACATGCTGCTTTCCATAGTATGATTAACAGAGCTTTATCTATACCAATGAGTGAACAGAATTTAGCTAAAGAAAAGTTAACTATTACAAGTATAGCGGCGAGTAATGGCTATGGGGGAGATCTCATTGATACAATATGGAATAGGGTTCTTAGAAAAAAGAGTAGGGAAGGAGTTTCTAACCTAGTTAGGGAAGCTACGACTGAGGAAAAAATTTGGATCAGTATACCGTATTACGGAAAAATTTCGGATAAAATTGGTAAAATATTAACTTCTAAAGGGTTCAAAGTTGGATATAAAACTAAACATAATCTCAAATCTTCATTAAGTTCAGTTAAAGATAAAATTAATGTTCAAGATAAAAGTGGTGTTTATAAATTAAAGTGTTCTTGTGGGCTTGACTATTGTGGTCAAACTGGTAGGAAGTTTAGAGACAGAATAAAGGAACATGAAAAAGATTTCAGGGATAATAAGGATGATTCGGCCTTTGCACGTCACTTGAATGAATCCAGTCATAGCTTCAATTTTGATCTTGCAGACAGACAGTTCATTGAATATCTTCATTTTTGCCCAAAAGGGAGCATGTTGGATGTACTTGAAAAATTCGAAATTATTAAGAGTGATAGGTTGGGTAAATCTTTGAATGATGTAGTTCCTTCAAGTTTTTCTCCATTATTGCGTTCATTTCTGTAACAGCTTGGTTCCACCCCTCTTCCCCCCACTCTTCACCTCCCTATCACCTCATGTTCCTTTCACTTTTTGGCATTCTCTTCCTGGGCCAATCAGAATCGACTCCCTTCCTTTGTTCCCTTCACCATTCTTCTTCACAACCAATCAGATTCGACCACCCTCCCTCTGTTCCCTTCACCATTCTTTTTCACAACCAATCCCAATCGACCACATTTCACTTTGTGACTATATATAAGGTCTCCTCTCCAACATGCCTTCAGTTATTGTGTGTTACTGACGATGGTTTGATCACCGAAACCGGTATAACAGTGTTTTTTGCGTTTTTCGTGTATTAGTGGAAATAGACTATTTTTCAATAACTCCGTTTTTCTTTGAAATGGGTTTCCACGATTTCGTCGCGAGTGATTTAGTTCGTATCGTACTTTTGTAACTGAAACAAACGTTATGCTTCATGAATAACAACAAATACCTAATTAGTGATAAAATTCTTGAATCCACAGCATTTTTATGAACCAGTATTTCCCGGGCCTGCTCCAGTACTCGTTTTAGGGCTTTCCTGAAGCACGAGGACAGGTACTGACCACAGAAAACAGTGATCTAGACAGAACAAGAAAATAATTAACTGTTGTGTAATAATTTGCTGCGTTTTATGGTTTAATTGGGTGCGTAGGGATTGGCCTATAAATAACTGTGCACAACAAGAAAGTCATCGTTGATCCATTCAAAAAATTATTATTGTTATACCGGACACGCCATGCTAAGAGAACCAGGTAGTATCCAGCTCTACGTGGGGAACAGCCCATCGTCAACATAAGTACGATGCTGCCCTACCTAGCCACCGTAAATATAGCGAACACAAAATTTTGAAGACAATTTGAACAGAATAACGCAAAATATTCACAAGAAATGCCACGTCGGATACGAAAAAAGACAAATACGACGAGAAAAACTGATGATGGATAAAACCGCAAGGTAAACTCGTGTCATTACGTGGCGTGTTCGACCCCCTTGGCTCCTGTTGCCTGGCTCGCTACGAGTATTGATCCCCCCGGTGAAAATTCATTTAGAAACCTTCCATCAAAGCCAGCCAAAAATATTCGACATTGGCATTCGCTGTTAAGAAACTATCAGGAGGAAAAAGCTTATAATAGACAGGTTTATTTTTATTCTTTCAGTAGCTTAAACTCAAATTGTAGCTTTGCGAGATGCACCGACTTCATCATGGACGGGTAGATATGCATTTAACTAGAAATAATCGTTCTTCAGTAAATTCAATTGTGCCATAGTTGATTTGTGGCATTTACTATTGACTATTCATTTAAATTGAATGATGAGCTCTCGTTCGACATAGGATTCAGCCACGAGGAATTCACTACATTTTGAACACTCTGAGCAAGGATCTGGTAAACGGTTGATGACTAATGCCGAAATCTTCCTGGAAATTGGTTTAAATTGGGATTTCTACAGTGTACGTATTGATTTGGTGTAGTGTAATCCATGGATTACTTGGCTGGATCAGGAATTTCGTTGAGAAGATTCTATGAGAGCACAATAGTTACCTTTGCAAAAATAGTTACGCACTTAGGTACTTTTCGTTTTGTGGTGGTTTAAGGTGATGGTGAGGTGAGGTATGGCGAGTGAGAGTGAGATGGAGGTTTTGCCCAGTGGTTGCCACTTGTGGAAAGGTATTACCTGTCCGGTTCCACCATTCTGGGTTCTTTCAGGTGTAAGGTAAGGAGGCGTGAGAGGAGAGAGAGATAAGTCATGGACTTGGTTTGAGCGTAGAATGAGCTAACAGGGGAGAGCGGCGGGTTTTTATATTACCCTGTCCACTCTCCCCCAGTCAATCAAGTTGAGGGATGGTGGGAGAGCCCCAGGAATACCTGAGCCAGGTCACGTAAGCCACCTCATTCGTTGGTTTATTTGCGAGATCTATAATATTACAAACGGAGTGATATTCTGGGAGGATATCACGACTGGTTTATTATTCTGTGAATAGCACACCTATGTATTCACTCAAGAAAACTTTTTTATAACACACCCTCAAAATTTTTCTTTTACGTTTCAAGGTGGGTAGATCCAAAACATGTGCAATAATAATTGAAATAGCTATTTTTAAGGTTTCCACCAATTTTGGCCCCCTAAACGATGAACTACGCTCCTATTTTTGACAAGTTATCTTTGATCATTGATAGTACCATTTCATTGTGATTCACCTGTTGCTACTACTTCTAGTGTTATTATACAAGTTTATGGTGATTTCAGAAATTTAACTCCCCTCTCCCCTCAAAATTTGATGATATACGTTTCAAGGGACGTAGAATACGGATATCGAATTAAAACATTTCCGTCCGTCCGCCGTACGCCGGCGCCGTCCGGGGCTTTTTGCTTAGTTCCCATGAACCAAAATTCACGAAATTTGGTACATGGGTCCCGTTTGGGCTCTAGTTGGCCCTCGAAGCTCGGCGTTACTGTCACTCAAATCTAAGGGGTGAAAAATAGGGGTTGAAATGTCTAGGTTATCCTTATCTCGGAAAATTGTATTTTGAGATGTGGGTTTTCTCGCATTTGTAAATAGTTTGATTTTTCTTGAATTTTTGAGACCATCCGGAGCATTCTACGATGTTGCCATGAAATTTCCTATGCAATTTGCTGTAAAGAGCAGGGTGTATGCAGGCATCAGGCTGTGCTGAGAGCACACATCAATGGTCTCCTGGTGGCTGGACGATATAGCGCAGTGGTCTAACTGACGGACTGATACGCTAAAGTTCCCGAGATCGAAACCTTACAGAACTTCATTATTTGTGTTTATTTTTGCAGTTTTAGGTACTGTTTGTCATCGACAGAATTATTTTAGCAACATTTAACATCTAGGCAGGTACCTAGTAACGAGTACGGGGTTAGATACTAACGTACAGAGAGTCTGCGATCTACATAATATGTAGGTATAGAATAGTACATATTATATTATATAGACAGGTTATCTGTACAGAGAGCTGTGATCTCTAACAGAAGGGTGGTCTGTACAAAATAATAAACCGTTGTGTAGGGATTTACAGCGTTTTTCTATAATCAAGGATTAGTTATAAATGTAGCATGTTTTAGCTGATTTGGGCTCATGGACATACTGGTCTGAATCAGCTAAGGTGAATTGGGCCGGATTTGGTGGGGTACATTCGTGTATGCGCCCAAACCAAGTGTTAACTGCTATTAAAAAACATTTACAAGAGACAGTCGAGGTCGTTTAACTGGTAGCCCCACGCGAATTTTTTTCCTTTCGATGGTTAAAATTTGATGACGAGAAGTGTTTACAATACAGGGTTTTTTCTTCATGGGGTATGGAAAGATAAACTCTCCTGGTGTCGAGAGTCGATTTAAAATTAAAAAGTTCTTCTTAGGGCTGAAAGTTTTACGTCGACTAACCCTTTTTAATAGGATCAACGAGCTTCGGGAAACGCGCTGACGGGAAAAAGTTGGAACTTTTTCATAATACATCAGCTGTTACTGTCACGACAGCATTTGGGGAGAAATATTTTTCTGACCCCAAAACGTGAGTATGAACGATAGTTTATTATTCGTCTCATCTTCCAATAGCCAAAACAATGGCTGAGCACGTCGTAGACCACAAAACTGAGAAAAGTGGTCCAGTTTTGCGTGCCGTTTATGTCTGCGGTGTTTACAGTATGCACGTCGGATTGGCGGATCTGAGGATTTAACTTAATTTTCGAACCCATCCGATTCATTGGGTTCGGCCTCGCATTAGCGATCCAAGCCTTAGATCTTCTTAACCGGTGATAATCTCGCTGGTCTAGGAGGGGGACTCTCGAGGGTCCACCCCCACTGTTACACTCTGTCATGTGGTATCACAGCGTGGTTCGGTAGTATGCGCTGAGCACTTCACCATACTCCATCCACTTTTTGTGGGCTTACCAGAAGGATAAGCCCAAAGTTTTCCCAGAAGGATTCCTTTACTAGCAACTGCCCCTTTGATAATACATACATCTATTAGCTTCCCCGCCCCCTTTCCTCCCTTTAGAGTTTCAGTATAATAAAATATATTGAGTTCATTTGAAGGCGATTGATGCCATGTCCCAATTTACAAGTCCAGCTAGCTGTTCCATCCTAACGATGGAGGTTGATCACCTAGAGGTTGCCCAGATGAGCACAATTCACTGGACAACAACCTCTGACAACACTATCCGCCAATACTGTTATGTAGGAGCTTTATTCTCCACCAGTAAAATATTAACTGAGGTCCATTACGATGGAGTTTAGTCACCTTGAAGTTATTCAGATGTCGTTTCCCGAACCAGAACTTCATACGTCCTTTCATTCCCCCTTTTTCCCTCTCATACTTCTGCTACCCAGAAGTATGTCATGTGGGGAGGAGTGTAACAGTGCGGCTATTCTCGAGTAGTTTTTTGGTCCGTTGGAGACGGGAACGGTGGGTGGAAGCCTAATCGATATCCCTTCTTAACCGGTGATAATCTCGCTGGTCTAGGAGGGGGACTCTCGAGGGTCCACCCCCACTGTCACTCTGTCACTGTGTTTAGCACCGGCTAATACTCAGGCTACTAATAAGCATGGACAGAATTGGATGCTTTCAAAACAGAATTACAGAATGAATTCTATGATTGTATATAATAATCATGTAGCGTTTTTCGGATAAATCAATTAGGTATTTTATAACGTAATCTTCGACCAAATTTTGGATTCTGGTGCTTTTGAAACACTAAATGTACTTCCACACTTGTATGGCCAAGAGCTTTTTATAAATTCTATAAACTCCACTCTTAGTCGGAAATTGAAGGTAGTATAAATAATTGCTGTGTCAGATATGCTTATCATTTGACGTCTCGTGGTCATGTACCCGAACACGTCAACGAAATTCTTGTATGTGGCATAATTGTGTATTTGAAGGCTAATTTTCTCAAATTTGTCTTGAAAATTATACGCCACGAGGATTTCAACACACCGGCTTACTTGTTTGATGTTTTTGAACATGGCCTGTCTGAAAGGCTATTTGCTCTCCGGCAGACTTGGACGACGGAATCGTCATTTTCGGGACTCCCTAAAGGGTCGCAGGTGCGAGGTTATGGGACTCCTTGCCCTTGGTTATTCGTAGATTTGGCTCGCTCTGTTCTTTTGGATTAGCCGCCCTGAGGCACATTGAGGATCCGTAGTTCACTTCTCTCTATATTTTTCTTCTGCTTCTTCTTCTTTCATTTTCTTTCTATCTGTCCCCATTTCATTTTTCCATTCTTTCATCTTATATAAATATACGCCACCCTGTTATATTACATTTATGTCATTATTATGTATAGAAACGAGGAAGAGTTATGAACCCTATTTCTATGTAAAAAATATAAATAAATAAAATACTAAACTAAATACTTTATTACCTCAAGATCACCATTTTGAAGAAAAAAAAATGCTGCAAAGTCCTTGTCACATGGGTTTATTATTCTACTGGACATACCTACAGAAATTTTGGCTGTTCATTTATTGTTTCTTTCATGTGAAATAATTGAAATAGCTATTTCTGATGGTTTCCACCAATTTTGGACTCCAAAACACGAATTAGGTACGCTACTTTTTTTCAAATTATCTTTGATCATTGGTAGTGCCATTTAATCGTCTTTATCCACGTGCTGACCCTTTTCTAGTGTAATTATACAAACAGTTGGTGATTTCAGACTATTTCCCAGGTTTTTGACTCGGAAAAAATTAATTTTGGGATCTGAAACTTAGTGAGAACCTCGATTTTCCACTCTTTGGTCAAAATCGACTTCATATTCGGTCTTGCCGTCCCCAAAAACATGGAAAAAGATACCTCAAAAGCTCATGTTACTAACATGTTACTAAAACACAAAAAGTACCTATTTTTATACACATTTTCACTCATAACACCCCTGGGTATATTCCGATGGCTGCAGTTTCGGGGCACAACTAGGGCCCAAATGTGTGCGAAAGAGCGATTTTTTTAGACCGAAAATTCAGCCGGTATGCGTGATACGGCGGACGGACATTGCGTTTTTGGAATCTACTCAGCTTGAAACGGAAAAGAAAAATTTTTGAGGGGGTGTTATAAACATTTTTTTCCGAGGGAATGGAATAATAAACCAAAACGCTGCAAATTATTACACAACGGTTTATTATTTACCTGTATAGATGCCCCTTCTGCGTAGATCACTGTTTTCTATGGTCAGTACCCTCGAAGCTCCCCCAGGAAGCCCTAACTAGAGCCGGCCCGGGAATTAAAGTTTCATACAAATGCGCGGGATTCTATAATTCAGTCACTAATTATTGTTTGTAGTTATTCATGAAGCATAAGGTAAATAATAAACCGTATAGGTACCTCTTCTGCATAGATACGCGTAGTATAATAAACCGTTGTAAATAATTTACCTTTGTGTAATAATTTATCGTTGAGTAATAATAATTTACCCAATAATACTTCAACGTTTCTTCAAGTTGCAAAAGTACCTATTTTTCAAATGAAATAATATCACAGTACAACCAATTTGACTTCATACAGCCATCCTTGATTACAATCAGGTGCTCCCTAGCGATGATATCTGGGCTCGATTTATACCGTTTGAATCACGATCATATTGACGAAGCTTTTTGGTGCAAATGAACGGCTGGTCGTACAATGCTCCGGGTGGTCTCAAAAAATTCTTTAGTTCAAGGTCAATTTAAAAATGTCAACAACAAAATCCATACACTTCTATTGCAACTAGACCCCAAAGGGGACCTACAAACCAAATTTCACCAATTTTGGTTCATGGTAACTAAGAAAAGTGCGATGTACAGCGTACGGCGGACGGACAGATATTTTTTTATTCAATTTTCGGATTCTACATACCTTGAAACTTAAACCGTCAAATTTTGAGGGGGAGTTCACTTTTTTTTGCTCGATTCCAAAGGTTCGTTATTGAAAATAATAAACCAAAATATATAGAGGTGCTGCAAAATAAGCCTAGACATGTTGGCTATCACAGCGATAGCCTTCACGAAGCTACCTGCCGTAACGAAGGATTCATGATATTCGCACGATCGACAAACGTCTCTCATGCATGTTTCATGATCATGACTCATGTGCCTCATAACTGAAGAGTTTCATGTAATAATTCAACGCGTTCTGGTCAGCAGCTGAGGTAAGTCCAGCTCACAGGTGTTAAATACCTGTGCGTGCAAAACTCAAGTAATGAAACACTTCAAGGTTGCGGAATGTTCTGGTGTGATTCATTCTGGCGGGGACTGGCTGTAATGACTTAGTTTTAACGAATTTGAATTGAACTCACTTTCCAAGGTTTCGTTTCTCAATCCCTCGTCTTCAGGGAAGTGGTCAAGGATGTCATTCCTGCACGAACATTCAGTTCCGGGTTGTCACACAATCAGAGTGTTTATGTTGGTTCCGCGGAGTTTGCCGTATAGTTTTTAATTCGCACCAAAGCCAGGGATCCACGCCAGTTTTGCATCTTACGGCTTGGAAATTACGCAGATTCCGAATGAGCCCCACCCGAAATTTAGGAAAAACCGAAAAGCACGAAATGAGCCCCGTCAAAGAATTTTAGAAAGAACGAAATGAGTCGTTGACTGATCGCTACTCTAATTAAATATATTTAATATTGCAAATTAAATGGGGAATTTTATTCGGCTCACCGTAACATTTTTCACTTCATTAACACCCTACTGAGATATCAGACCGACACCTACATTAAGCTGAATGCTGATTGCCACAGGCGTGTGGCCCCATACAAGATGAGGAAAGAAGAATCTCTTCAACTGCTGATTAACCACTAGGATGCTACCATCATAGACAGATTGAGTTTCGCGAGGGCGACGTCTGAAAAGTTTATTCACATCAAGTAACATAACATCAAGTTTTCTGTTGCTGTTTTTATATTGAACATCTCATACATTTTATATTATATTTTACGCTCATTTCATACATTATATTTGGTTCTGCATGTATTTTACGCTCATTTCGTTAGTTGCGTGAGGTTTCGATCTAGAAATATGGGGCTCATTTCGTGCTTTCCTTCTGAAAAACGCTGCAAAGTCCTTGTCACATGGGTTTATTATTCTATTGGACATACCTACAGAAACTTTGGCTGTTCATTTATTGTTTCTTTCATGTGAAATAATTTAAATAGATATTTCTGATTTTTTCCACCAATTTTGGCCCCAAACGCTCGGATTAGGTACGCTCCTTTTTTTCCCCCAAACTATATTTGATCATTGATAATGCCATTTAATTGTCTTGATTCACCTGCTGACACTTTTTCTAGTGTTATTACACAAATTGATGGTGATTTCAGGCAATTTCCCAGGTTTTTGACTCATAAAAAATTGATTTTGGGAGCAGAACCATTGTAGAACCTCAATTTTCAACTCTTTAGTCAAAATTGACTTCATATTCGGTCTTCTTGTCCCAAAAAACATGGAAAACGATACCTCAAACGCTCATGTTACTAACATGTTAGTAAAACACTAAAAGTACCTATTTTTATACCCATTTTGCATTCATAACACCTCTGGGCATATTCCGATCGGGCTGCAAAGTTTCGGGACGCAGCTACGGCCCAAATGGAGCATGTGTGCGAAAGAACGAATTTTTTAGACCGAAAATGAAGCCTGATACGGCGGACGGCGTACGGGCATGCATTTTTAGAATCTACTCACCTTGAAACGTAAAAGAACAAATTTTGAGGGGGTGTTATAAAATTTTTTGCTGAGCGATTACATAGGTGTATTATTCACAGAATAATAAACCAAAAATGGGGCTCATTTCGTTAGTTTGTCCGAACACTGTTTTACACTCTGGGGCTCAACCCGTTAACATTCGGAAATTTGAGACTTCTACGCCCACTCACTGGACATAAGTTTTGGTAGGAGGATGACAGAGATACGCAGAAACAGCAACTTTCGAGTCTTTTACGATTTGAAATTCGGAGGATGAACCCTGTTACTTCAAAAATACTCACGACAATGTTCGACGCCATCACTAGCACCACTGGTGCCAGCTATGGTGCAAGTAGGAAGGATACTCGTTTGTTATGTTATTATAATTCTAGATTTCAGGTTCTCAATTATTGGTTTGTTGAGTTACAGATAACAATCGGTCAGTTTGTATTTGGCTTACTTTTGGATGTTCTTTGTTACTGGCCCCCATTTTTACAATTTAATTACTACGCGAAAAGTTGACGAAAAATCTTTAACCGATCTACTCCATCCACGCACTTCCAGGTGAAACCGCGTACCGCTGGTCTTTTGACACTATACAGAGACAGTATACCTATAACGATGGGTATCATTATATTTATATGTGTATAGAAAGATAAATACAGATCATACACAGACCCAGGCTAGTTGATCCGCAGCAGGCAGTTGATGAATCAATCATCAGCACAATCCTTCACCCTACGTGCAGTGAGAAGGAACGTTTGGGGGGCCAATAACAAAGAATTACACCAGAAACATTCTTTGTTACTGGCCCCCTACTTTTGCAACACAAGTTTTCCCTGACTCGGAGCTGATGTAACATCGTTGTAGCTAATATTAGTGAATATTACGTATTTTCTAGATTCCAAAACGCTCCTGAAACTTTTTTTGTAGAGCTTTACGTGGCAATTAAATTTCAAAATTCTGCAAAGTCCTTGTCACATGGGTTTATTATTCTATCGGACGTACCTTCAGAAATGTTGGCTGTTCATTTATTGTTTCTTTCATGCACAATAATTGAAATAGCCATTATTGATGATTACCACCGATTTCGGCCCCCAAAAACACGAATTATGCTCCTATTTTTGACAAATTATCTTTGATCATTGATAGTGCAATTTAGTTGTCTTGATTCACCTGTTGGTACTACTTCTAGAGTTATATAAACGTATGGTGATTTCAGACAATTTCCCAGGTTTTTGACTCATAAAAAAATGAATTTTGGGAGCTGAAACTTTGTGAGAAACTCGATTTTCCGCTCTTTGGTCAAAATCGACTTCATATTCGGTCTTGTCGCCCTAAAAAACATAGAAAACGATACATCACAAGCTCATGTTACTAAAACACAAAAAACCATATTGTTACACCCATTTTTCACCCATACATTCGGATCAGGCTGCAAATTTCGGTACAAAACTAAGGCCGAAATTGGAGCCTGCTTGCGAAAGAACGAATTTTTTAAACGGAAATTAAAGTAGATATGGACGATATGGCGGACAGACATTGCATTTTTGGAATCTATGCACCTTGAAACGTAAAAGAAAACTATCGTGGTACCCACCTATACCACTCAAACCTGTATGATTAGATTACACTCAATAAAGCAAGTAGAAGGAAGGGGTCTACGTGACAAGGAGAACGTGCACAGCCGGCTCCCTCCAACAGTCTTCAACGACTGTCGGAGGGCCGGAGAAGGGTGGAACAAGCCTTATAAAGCCCGTGCTCCTGCCCAGGCTTCGTCATTCTACCCATTCACCTCGAGTCGATGACTTCTCTCTCTCACTACCTTCCTTCTCCCTCGAAAAGTCCTCGTAGAGTGGTGTAACCTGACTGGTGAGGCCTTTATTGTATAACCCGCGTGGTGGAACCTTCCGAGCACCTCCTTCACTCTCCAGAAAAGATCTCGTAGAGTGGTGTAACCTGCCTGTGAAGCCTTCGGGTATAACCTGTGTGGTGGAAACCTTCCGAGCACATCATCCGATTCCTCACGTTCCATCACAACCTCACATATCCCAGGCATCCATACCATTTACCACAAAAACGTTCTGAGGGGGTGTTATAACAATATTTTGCTGACCGAATACGTACTTAGGTATATTATTCACAAAATAATAAACCAAAATGGGGGCCAGTAACGAAAAAAACGCTTAATTTTTTCTGGACATAGGTGAGGCTCCTGGTCATTGGACCCAATAGTTTATATCCCTCCTGGTAACTCTTTTGCAATTCTAATGGTTGCTATATGCCATTCTGCTTACGGTTTACCACCAATTTATCCGGTCGAGGTTATCAGAATTTTTTCCCTTAAGGCGAATGCGGTCTCTTGTGGCGCGGCCGACGTTGGTATGAGATTCAGAAAAGTGCTAAAAGTCTCAAGAATTTAATAACGATCGAGTTGGTGGGGGGGGGGGGGGGGTGGATGCGGAAGACTAGGAAAACGGAACCTCTGAGGCAGCTCTTCGTATAATGGGGAGTTAACTCTCGGTTGATCAAACTCATAAATCATCGCAGACCTTATCAAAGCGCAGCTAATAAGCGCCCGCCAGACACGGAATGGTGAGAAACCTCGGTTTCCCCATTCAATTATCCCAGCTCATCGGGCGGATTTTATTCCTGGGACGACTCGCTGCATATTTTTTCGTTGGTATTAAGCTGTAGCGGCGTCGTTTGAACGGCGGTTCCCTGATTACTTCTTGGTGCTGATTGTATTATACTCGTACTTAGCATGAATACAGACAATCTCAAGTTTTGCAGGATCATTGTATCATTCCGGATGATTCTTGGCTTTGGCTACGGGATGAGAAATACCAAATTAGGTAAAAATGTGTGTAATAGCGAACGAAATAATGAGCTTGCAGATGTGCAATTTTAGAAAATATAAAGTGGGTGAAATTTGAATTTTTGTGATCCAAAATTTGTAAACAGTGGATTAAAATACCTAACTGAATTTGATATAAAATCAAAAAGTGGTAGGTTGTGACAGAGTGTGACAGTGGGGGTGGCCCCTCGAGAGTCCCCTTCCTGGACCAGCGAGATTATCACCGGTTAAGAAGGGATATCGATTAGGCTTCCGCCCATCGATCCCGTCTCCACCGGACCAATAAACTACTCGAGAACAGCCGCACTGTTACAAGGTATAGAATGGACTACTTCAATACGCAAAAATATTTTTTTCACATGGACTTGGGATGATTTGTCTTGTTATGTTCGACATTTCGTCTGAAACGGTTACCGGTAGAAGACATAGGTGATGTTGTAATAAAACGCCTTGTAATGGATCTTACCACTTGAAATATTGAGGGTGAACCCTCAACAAAACTGTACCTACCCCAAAAAAAGCTGCAAAGCCCTTGTCACTCGGGTTTATTATTCTATTCGACTTACCTACAGAAATGTTGGCTGTACATTTATTGTTTCTTTCATGCGCAATATTTGAAATAGTTATTTTTGATGGTTTCTACTAATTTTGGCCCCCCCAAAACACGACCTTGGCTCCTTTTTTCCCTTTTCTTCTTTTTTTTTTACAGATTATCTTTGAACATTGATGGTGCCATTTAATTGTCTTGATTCACCTGCTAATACCACTTCCAGTGTTACTATACAAATTTATGGTCATTTCAGACAATTTCCCAGGTTTTTGACTCATAAAAAATGAATTGTGGAGCTGAACCTTTGGTACAACCTCAATTCTTCACTCTTTGGTCGAAATCAACTTCATGTTCGGTCTTCTCGCCCTAAAAAACATGGAAAACGATACATTACAAGCTCGTGTTCACTAAAACCTCAAAAAACCCCTCGAAAATTCCTATTTTTACACCAATTTTTCTCCCATACCACCCCTGGGTGTATTTCGATCGGGCTGCCGAGCTTTGGAGCACAACTAGGACCCAAATTTTTTCCCATATGGGGACCCAAACTGTGTGCGGAAGAACGACGATTTTAGACAAATATTTAACGTGAATTTAAGGCTGAAACTTCTTTAGAACCTCAATTTTCCACTCTTCGGTCAAAATCGACTTCATATTCGGTCTTCTCGTCTCAAAAAATATGGAAAACGATACCTCAAAAGCTCATGTTACTCAAACACAAAACGCTGCTAAGTCCTCGTCACGTGGGTTTATTATTCTACTGGACATACCTACGGAAATTTTGGCTGTTCATTTATTGCTTTCATGCGTAATTATTGAAATGGCTATTTTTGATGGTTTCCACCAATGCTTGCCCCCATAAACACGAATTAGGGTCGGCATTATTTTACAGATTATTTTTGATCATTGATAGTACCATTTAATTGTCTTGATTCACCTGTTGATACTACTTCTAGTGTTATTGTACAAATGTATGGTGATTTCAGACAACTTCCCATGTTTTTGATTCATAAAAAATGAATTTCGGGAGCTTAACCCTCGTTACAATCTCAATTTTTCACTCTTCGGTCAAAATCAACCCAATATTTGGTCTTCTCGCCCTTAAAAAAAATAAATAAAAAAATTAAAAAAATTTTGAGGGGGTGTTACAAAAATTTTTGCTGAGCGATTACATAGGTTTATTATTCACAGAATAATAAACCAAAACCTTCCTTTGTAGCTGAATGAACCCCGAATATACCTACATCATTCTGTAGGCTCGGCCTACAATTCTTTTATTGAGTTGTAAAACAACACAAGTTGATGGAACTCGTTAGTGCCACTGATGCCAGAAAAAATACGTATTATCTTGACGGTCTGATGAGAATGTTCATGTACGATCGTGTTGATGAACTGTGGAACGAAACCGGTGAAGAAACTGTGTTCGTTCAACTCGCAACCGATAATTGACTGGTGCTAAACAGCGGTAACTTCAAGAGGTCAAGAACACGAACATTCCGTAAAACCAATTCAAGTCGAAGATAGTTAGCCGGATTCGGGCCCTGTTTTGCAGGTGGTTAAGGCGGATTCGATTTTGATAACTGCATGGATACTTCAACGGACGCTATAGTTAAATGGAAATTTAATATAACTTAATGTCATAGTTATTCAACTATTAATTCAATCATTTGAATAGGAAATGTCGTTTTATAAATAATCACATCTATCAGGATCTGAGTGTAAATTTATTTAATATAAATTTATTTCTGTCGAAATTATTGTTACTTTAACCTAAAGGTAGTCGAATATTCATGCTTCTCAATACGTACTTCCGGTAAAATTGATTCTATCAATCTAATATGGTGATACGTAGGGTCTCCCCTACAAGAGCTTTAGAGGGGACTTGACAGTACCTAACTTACTATTCGCACAGCAACCTTTCCGGGAAATTCCAGGTCATTTGAATGGGAATGAGCCTGCGTTTTAGTAATAATTTGCGAAGGTACCAAAAATGCGACTGTTGTTCATGCTTGTACCAGCTGTGAGGTTACTTGTTCTGTTAATTTTTTTGTCTAAGTAGAACTCCCCCAAAGCAGATCACACACCACAGGATTCATTCTTCGTCGCTGAATCTGATGAAGATAAGGTTTTTACCTCGGCCCTTCAGAAGTCACAGAGTCCTAAGCGTTTGATTTTACACTTTTTAAACAATTTTCATTATTCTGAGAGGGGAAAAGTGGGTTTACACATTTTCGACCACACTGAACACGTATCCATCGAAAAACGCTGCAAAGTCCTTGTCCTATGGGACGTATCGACAGAAATGCTGGAAATTCATTTATTGTTTCTTTCATGTGCAATAATTGAAATAGCTATTTTTTATGGTTTCCACCAATTTTGGCCCCCAAAAACACAAATTAGCCAACCTATTTTTGACAAATTATCTTTGATCATGGATAGTACCATTTAATTGTTTCAATTTTAATTGTTTAAGTTTGCTTACAATCAAGAACTACGGTAATACTCTAACAACCATAGTATCAATAACGACGAAACAATTGACCACTGCATTGTCGTCTTGTCCAATGTCATTTTAGTTTCCTCTACCTCGAATACGCCTTTGTTCGCTACAATCAATGGAGATCTCGGCCTTTGTCTGATCTTTTCCACATCCCCGTCTCCTTGCTCAAACCGTGCCTTCATTTGTCCAACCGTAAAGTTAATTATTGCTCTCCGAAAAATCAGCCTTCGTTGTTCTAACATTTCGTCACGGGCATTCGCGACAGGGCTTCATTCTCTGGTGTTCGCGGGCTGACCGTGTCGTCCGAAAAACAACTAACTTCTATTTTTAGGGAATTGAAATTCAGTCTGTTAAAAATAAGCATGACTAAGTTTTACACCTAATGAAATCCACCTTGGATCATCCCTAGATAGCTATCCACTTTCATCAAGGCTAAATGCAACGAGTTTAGCAGCAAAATCTGCCAACATGTGGAAGCACCAAAATGAATCAATTTTATTCTACTTCTCATTTGAGAATGGAGCGAGATATTTCAATTCGGAAAACAGATATCTCATCAATATTCACTTAAAATTCCGGGTAATTGGTTCAAAAAGTGTGCAGATTTTTTTGCCCACTGTTCGAAAAACAATTTGTTCAAATTTCGAATATTTTCAAAATGTGGCTTGATAGGCACTTGCATTGGACTCTAGAGAATATAAATCCGATTTCAGAATTTTTCTAAATTGACTGTAGCCGTCGGATTCTCGTTTCCAGAATTTTGGGTACAAGGGTCAAGATCGGGAGCTTCTGACTGTGTGTGGGGGTAGAGAAATCTTGGCCACCTCAGGCATTCCCAATTTTCTGCTTCCCTGTCCTGACACTGAATGAATAGGATGTATAAGTAAATTGGCACAGGAAATGGGTAAAGTTTTGTCCACCGTCCCAAAAACGTGTAGCTCATATGTTGGAAGTTCGAACATTATTGAAAAATGACGGTGAATTTCAGGTCTTGACAACTGGAGTGGAGTGAAGTTTCACAGGTGGGTCTGACGAATGAAACATTCCCCGGCAAAATCCGACAGTGTTGTAGCCAAATTTCAAATTGTTTTTGTGCGCTCGGTAAAATAAGTCTTTTGTACCTACAGATCCACTGTTTAGGTGATTAGGTGATTAGTACCACAAACATCTTTGGGTCTATTGTAATACATGAATATCCCGGGGACGTTGTCAGAAATTTCAGGAATTCAGTGAGCCATTTCTTGAACTTCGTGGTTCCACCGTCTGAAAACAATATTGCCAAATTTTGGGCACCTACAGTAAAAACGGCGAAATTACCAAGTGTTCATTTTAAAAAATCACCCAAACTGTGGTATAGAATAGTGAATAGAGACATAAAACAATTGTCAATAAATTGGTGTACAACCTACAAATTTTTTTTAAATCGCAAATTGTTGGAATCGGTGTAAATTGCTACTGAATTAACAAAGTGTTATAATATAGAAGGCTAATTCGAAAACTTCGCACATAATGGTCATGCTGTATGGCTGGAACTTTCATGAAGAATTAATTATGGACATTGCTAGGTATTGCACACAAACAGTGATCTAAACAGATAGGATATGAACCTACATGTAAAATGATAAACCATTGTGGAATGATATTAGAAGCTGAGTGTTTCCAATTGGAGGTAATGCCGACAGGCTTTCTAGCATTGAGCGTCAGGACTAGAAGAAAGTTTGGGCTTCTACCTGGAACGCTTAAATTAATAACAATCAGTAGAGGTGCGTGGGGTCTGAAAACGGTGGGGCACCAGACGAACACAAAACCAACAGATTTGTCTACAAAATACCCCAAGGCAACATAACCCTTCCCTTATTTACTGATTGAGTGATATTCAGCAAAGCTTATTTCTTTTAATCAACACTCTACGAAAACGTCGACAATTTCTGGCAACTTAGCCACCGAATTCATGTGTTACAAAAATATAGTAAACTAAAATACAACAAAACAATCACCCGTCGGCTGGTACCTACTTGAATGGAGAAGCTATTGACTAGAAGCTAGGAAGTTATCTGTGTGTTGACGCCGATCAATCCACAAACAGCAAACAGGACAAAACGCACATAGGTACCGCAAATACAAATATGTCATCGGAACCGGATCGAACGCAAAACGCGCGAAATTTGATGCAAAAAAATTGAAAACTGACGGACAAAGAGAGCGAATTTGATTCAGTGGAGTGGAAGTTCTCAGCTTAGTTGTCCTCTGTAGATGTCGGGCATGTGATTCAGAGACGACAAAAAATATTTATTATAAACAGTCATGCAGCATGGCTATAAGAGCGAATTTTCGAAGAAATAACCACGTTCCTTAATCTTCAAAGTGCTCCAGTTTGAGAACGGAATGAGATATCGCAATTCTGATTTCACCATCGTGTTCAGCGTACAAAAACCTTTAAAATGAGGGGTCACTTGTTAGAAAATAACATTTTGGGGATTTTTGGGTAATTTTTGCGCACTTTAAATGCTCTAATTTGAGAACGGATCAAGATATCTAAAATCCGATTCCACCATCGTGTTCAGCGTGCAAAAACCTTTAAAATGAGGGGTCACTTGTTGGAAAATAACATTTTGGGGATTTTTGGGTAATTTTTGCGCACTTTAAATGCGCCAAAACCCTCCTTAGAGTAGGCCAATTTCGCCCATCTTCGAACTTAGCCTTTCGATTGCCAAGATAGATTTTTTGTGCAAATTTGAGCTGTTTATCTCAATTCTATCGAGAGTTATCGTCTGGAGTGACACATATATATATAAATATATATATACTATACATATAAAAAAGTGTTAAATTTCAGGAATCGTTTTAGAATGGTCTGAAACGGATTTCTATGAAGAAAATTTCCAAAAATTTATATTATTTAAATTTCGAAGCCATTGCAATAGCTTCATTTTCTTTGAAAATTCGCTAAAATCAGAAGAAGAAGCATCTCGTATCGAGATGACAAAAATGAATCGAAGGGATCGAATCGATTGTGAAAAGGAACAATTTTGGGGTGGAAATCAGATTACGGTGCCGGGGCCCAAAGAGGGCGTGGCGAAAAACATTTTTCCTCGACTGAGCATGCGTGGACGGGCCACTTTCATCGGTTGCCATGGTAACACTGGGTCCCTGGACCTACCTGCCAGTTTCAGGAGCCTAGGTTTCGATTTCGACTGCAGGAAATCGATTACTGTCGCTTTATTCCGATAACATGCTTGGCCTATGGAGCACACCATGGATGCTCTATTGGAATATTGAATATCCATAGCCAGAGAAATCTGGCATGTGGCTGTTGAACTTGTGAAAAATGCTAGGTAGGTACAGTGTATGGAGGGAAATTCAGATGCCAACTGAACAATGGTTGGTATTTTTTACTCAAGTGTTTTTGGGTGCAGGGGCAGTGGCCCAAGTGGCCTTATGGACGCAACCCCCCTAATAACAATGTAAGGTGAGCTTATAATTTAGAGCCAGATCAGTGTTGATTAATATGAATATAAATCAATGGTACGACCAACCGACCGATACGACTGTTGATTGATTGGTACTACCTGGGTGCGGTCGACATCTCTTCTGTTTTTCTATCGATCAAAATTACAGCGATTCTCTGTTGGAAGGGGTCGAGAGCTACATTTCTCGGCTCAATGCCGGTTACTGAAGGAAAAAATATGAGTTTGGCTACGGAAACAGATGCGATTCAACTCCACATACTTAATGTGAGGGAAGGAAAAGGTCGGGCTCGCCAAGCCCTGAATCTTCACAGCGTGAGGAAGGTTTTGTCCACTTGCCAAAAATACGTTAGGTACCTACTTTGTAGTAAGTCAGGAGGACGCCGAAAAACACGTTGTCCCTCTTCATAGAGTTATGATTTCTCGCGTAAATAAAATATGCTACACACTGCAAATTATTACACAACGGTTCATTATTTACCTGTACAGCAGATGCCCCTTCTGAGAAGATCACTGTTTTCTGTGGTCAGTACCCTCGAGCTCCCTCCAGGAAAGCCCTAAATGGAGTACTGGAGCCGGCCCGGGAATTAAATTTTCATACAAATGCGCGGGATTCAATAATTCAATCATTAATTATTTGTAGTTATTCACGAAGCGTAAGATAAATAATAAACCGTTGTGTAATAATTTCCTGTATAGGTGCCCCTTCTACGTAGATAGTATAATGAACAGTTGTGTAATAATTTACTGTTGCGTAATAATTTGCCCATCAATAATACTTCAACGGTCGTTCAATTTGCAAAAGTACCTACCTATCAGCAAAACCCAGCCCCTTCTTCGTAGATGATATAATGAACTGTTGTGTAATAATTTACCGTTGTGTAATAATTAACCATTGAATTGTAATTTACCCATAAATAATATTTCAACATTATTATGTTCAAGTTTCAAAAGTACCTACCTACCAACAAAATCCAATAGACCCATCATTTTTCAAATGAAATACTGCAGAACAACCAACTTGACTTCATACAGCCGTCCGTGATTATAATCAGGTGGTCCCTAGCGATTATATCTGTGCCGGGTTTATACAGTTTGATTCACGATCGTGTTGACGAAGCTTTTCGGTGCACACGAACGGCTGGTCGTACAAAGCTCCGGGTGGTCCCAACAAATTATTTAGTTCAAGATCAATTTAAAAACGTTAAAAAACCATACCCTTCTATTATAGATATATAGATACTTTGAAACGTAAACCATCAAATTTTGAGGGGGGGGGGGGGGGGGGTTGAAAAAATGTTCATGCTCGACTCAGAGGTTCAATATTGAAAATAATAAACCAAAATTATGACATTTTAAGGATTTTGTTGATAGGTACCTACTTTTGCAACATGAAAAAGCGTTGAAGTATTATTGGGTAAATTATTACACAACGGTAAATTATCACACAACGGTTTATTATACAATCTACGTAGAAGGGGTGCACCTATACAGGTAAATTATTACACAACGGTTTATTATGTACCTTATGCTTCATGAATAACTACAAATAATTAATGATTTAGTTATTGAATCCCGCGCGTTTCTATGAAACTTTAATTCCCTGTTTGGCTCCAGTATTCCATTTAGGGCTTTCCTGGAGGGAGCTCGTGGGTATTGACCACAGAAAACGTTGATCTACGCAGAAGGGGCATTTATAAGGTAAATAATAAACCATTGCGTAATAATTTGCAGCGTTTTTAGTCTTGTAGTACCTAATGCTGGGGATGATTTGGTAAGTATTTGGCCAGACGGAGTATGGTGGAGTTTAGGGATCTGAAAATATTTGGAATGTTTGTGATAAAATGGCAAAACGGTTTTGATGTGTAGCAGGTCTATAGAGAAAACAAGCTTCGCTGTAGAGGATGGCAGACGAGAAACTTGAAGGCTTGTGTAGGATCACTTTATTATGGATTTTTCAAGTATTGATTATTTTCAGGTATTTTCAGTATTGATAACGTGATACATAGCGTATATTTGTATTAAGGTAAGTATTAGTTTATAAGTTATAATTTTATAACGTAGTAATACCTGTGCCAGCAGAACTGTAAGGAACTCAGCGACTCGAAGCTTGACAACACGGGCAAAGCCGCATACGATAGGAATGAGGAGACTCTACTTTTCCCATGTTGCATTTACGTATTCTTGTACATGTAAATATTCCGAATGAAAATATTCCATTCAATTCTATTCTATGTGTGATATGAACACTGTGGTGAAGGATATGTGTGTGCCTCGGATAGGTGAGGTTGTGATGGAGCATGAGGTATCGAATGGTGAGCTCGGAAGTTTTCCACCATACAGGTTATACCCGAAGGCTTCACCAGGCAGGTTACACCACTCTACGAGATCTTTTCTGGAGAGGTAGGAGGTGCTCGGAAGGTTCCACCACGCGGGTTATACCATAAAGGCCTCACCAGTCAGGTTGCACCACTCTACGAGATCTTTTCGAGCGAGAAGGAAGGTAGTGAGAGAGAGAAGTCATGGACTCGAGGTGAATGCGTAGAATGAAGAAGCCTGGGCAGGAGCACGGGCTTTATAAGGCTTGTTCCACCCTCCTCCGACAGTCGTTAGAGACTGTTGGAGGGAGCCGGCTGTGCACGTTCTCCTTGTCACGTAGACCCCTTCCTTCTACTTGCTTTATTGAGTGTAATCTGATCGTACAGGTTTGAGTGGTATAGGTGGGTACCACGATAGTTTTCTTTTACGTTTCAAGGTGCATAGATTCCAAAAATGCAATGTCCGTCCGCCATATCGTCCATATCTACTTTAATTTCTGTCTAAAAAATTCGTTCTTTCGCAAGCAGGCTCCATTTCGGCACTAGTTGTGTACCAAAATTTGCAGCCTGATCCGAATATCCGTTGGAGGGAGCCGGCTGTGTACGTTCTTTTTGTCACGTAGACCCCTTCCTTCTACTTGCTTTATTGAGTATAATCTGATCATGTAGGTTTGAGTGGTATAGGCGGGTACCGTGACAAACACAATGTATTGTGAACACGTGAACAGTTACGAGGAAACATGCGCCATGCTATGCTTTTTGCCGCATTCACATAGAGGCGAGTCATTTCGCTGCCATGAGAATTATTTTCAGGTTATGAAAAGTTATTTGTGAAAAATTCAGATTTTAGCCAATTGTTTCTGAGTTCAAAAATATTTTTATGGTTTTTTGTATTTATCTGGGTGGTCCTAAGTTCTGTATTTCTTGGTGTATTGTGGTCCTAATTATGAGTTCATCAGTAGGTAGCTCAAGGACGAGGTTGGTTTCGCTCCATTGCATTACTGACAAGACGCTAGATATCTGGGAGCGGCCCCATTTTTAGATTCAAAAGGATAATTCAACAAAAGGCAAACGGTATTCCGTTCAGGGTAAAACTGAGCTATAAAGGACTATAAAGGATCTGGAGATCGGGAAATAGCTGTAAAAAGAATTAAATAAAGGGATTTCAGGTGAAGCGTCTGCCCCAAAAAGAGTCCACTTTGCTCCCGACCCCGCAGGAGTGTCGATTGTGCCGTAGGAGGCTGAGTAACTGCTGAAAACGGTTAAGTGAAGAAAATTGGAAGAGGTTTTTCAAGAAGTGATGCTCCCCCATTGTGTACAAAGGAATTATAACCATTAGAGCTCCTTCTCGGGAAGATAAGGGGGTACCGTTTATCCAACAAAAGCAAAAACGAAGTCCTAAGACGTCCGCCTCGCCGTAATAACACCGTCAACGAGAACCGGTTCCTCAATAGCTCTATGAGAGAAGCCAAGAATCAATCAGGGCAGATGATTGCTTGTACGTGATTAATAGTCTTGACTTGTACTGGAGACGGTTCACAACATGTTATGAGAGGTAATGTGACTATCAACTACCAATATGAATGGACGCGCTCTATTCATAGATCGGTGAACTTCATAAAAACTAAACAAGTTGAAGTTCAATAAACTCTTCCGAAGAGTTTCCAAGATTTTTAGCGCATCAAAACTTCATGTTTAACAACACTCGCTAGTTTGTGATTCACAATACCATCAGTCCCCTTCCCCCCTCCCCACAGCCTTAGAAGGCTGTATATATAATAATTCGATTTACCATTGAAATTTCAGTAAAAAGTACACTGTTTTACAGGTTCAATGACCAAACCAATGCATCTTCGGTAACAACCAGCAGAATATGAAGGAGCAGCAGAGAAAAGAGGTGAGCTCATATAAATTTTGATTGACTGCTGAAGTGATCGATTCATTTCGATTGATTTATCGCTTTAAATACTACAATACCTTCAACTAACACAGGATTTTGACTGGTATTTTGGCAATGTCTTCATTCCTCGCTGGCGAAACACATATAATGAGCAAATCAATTATTAAAATCATCTACAGGAAGCCCAAACTATGTGATAGTGAGTCCGTTTTCAAAATGTCCAAGTAATTTTCTGTGCGTCACTTATTTTTGAAGAATTTATTGTTCTATTACCACAAAGTTCCTTCCTTAATCAGCGATCAACCGGCTCATGAATATAACACTCGTTTCCAAGTAGCCGCATCGTTTCAACATCAAAGAGCCCTCATTATATTTTTCGTGTGCTCTACAACAAATTGAGCGGGGAACTTAAGTCGCCAACTTGGACAATATAATTTGATTTTGGAAAGCATTTATGTTTGTTAGTTTAGCTATTTTATTTGTATTTTTTTCGCCTACCATTCGGTATAGCTTCAGCCATTGAAGGTTTTTCTGGTTAGTTGTTTTTGCTTATATCGACAGAGATATTGCTTTGTTGTTGTCTCATTTGTTTTCTTATTTTCTTTTTAAATTTATAATAATTTACATGGGGTCCTGATTAGTGACTCTTGACCCGTCGCCACGGGCTTAAGCCTTTAGACGGGCAATATTATTTGTTCTGTAAATTGTTTTGCTCTTGTACTCGTACTCCATGTATTGGGAATGAATAAAAAGTATTGTATTGTATTGCAATTTCACTTGTTTTATTTTATTTTCGTAAGTAAATAATATCTCGGCGAGTGCTTTTCGAAAAGGTGCTATATGAGGGGTAGCCGATGATCGAAAGTGGGCGATAAACCAGTGGAAAGAAAGCGAAATGACGTCATAGTTAAGGCCCTCACCCCCGTGTCCGACTGACCCTCAGCGCCTTCCACTTATGACGTCTGTGATGAATTTAGAATTTTCATCACGGTGGCGTGAAGGAGAAAAGTCGCAGGCGGCGGTAGTCCACCGATCATCTACGACTTTGGGAGGAGATAGAGGTGAGTGAGGGAATTTACCTAGGCGGCGGTAATCCACCGATCATCTAGGTGAGGAGAGGTGCTTGTCTAGGCGGCGGTAGTCCACCGATCATCTAGACAAGAGGAAAAGGTAGGAGATAAATTCCCAGGCGGCGGTAATCCACCGATCATCTGAGAGGAGGAAGGTAAGAGAGAGAGAAGAGAGAGCTGGTTAGAGGAAGTGTCGAATGAAGCTAAAGCTCCAGGATCCAGGGTTTTATAGGAACTGGAGGCCTCTCCCTCCAACTCCCTGTTGGGAGTTTTGGGGGGGGCCCAGGTTGTGTTCCCTGGATTCTGTTGCCTGTCTCCCCACTCAGTAGTTTATTAGCGGAAAGTAAGTTTTACATGAGGATATTGGTGAGAGCTTAAAGTTACTGGTGGAGTGTTCCCGAGAGGGACTCACGACAGAGGTCCCCCCAGTTCGAACCAATGTTTGAGGAGCTGAAGGCGCAAGGAGACAGAGGCTGAGGGCAACGGCAAACAAAAGTGGAGCTGAAGGCGCAAGGTGACAGAGGCTGAGGGCTGGCGCAAACAATCGGTGGTGCTGAAGGCAAAAACGTGACAGGGCTGACTTAATTCTAGGAGGCAGTAACATAGGTAGTAGTAAGATAGTAAGCATAGGTAGTAGTAACATAGGTAGCAGTAGCATAGTAAGTAGTAACATAGGTAGCAGTAAAGTAAGTAGTATGAGTAGGATAAGTAATGTAAGATATAAGTAACATAAGTACAGTAGTGGTGTAGAAACAAGTACAGTAGTGGTGTAGTTGAATGATATTCACAATGATTACCGTAGTGGTGTAGGTGAAATGATATGATTACAATGATTACAATGGCATAGTAGACTAATATTTACCAGGTTGGTATGTACAAGGTTGGTATTTACAAGGTTGGTATTTACAAGGTTGGTATTTACAAGGTTGGTATTTACAAGGTTGGTATTTACAAGGTTGGTATGTACAAATTTGGACAGGGTTTACAGATTGGAACGGGGTGTTGAAGTTCGCCGTTCCCTGGGTGTGGATAGTGTGCAGTGTAATGTAGTGAGTGTGTATTGGTGGTGAGGTGATGGGGTGAGAGAGGCGACTCCCTCTAAAAGTCTTCACGTTAGTGAAGACTGATAGAGGGGCCCCTTCACTGCCGGGTCGGTGGTGAAGGGGAAGAGCCGGTGGGAGCCGGTACCCGGGACGTCGCGGAAAGAGGCGGCGACGTTGGGGTCCGGTGGGGGAAATGGAGGCGACGTGTGGCGTTTGTGGCGTGGGGGTGGTCGGGTGAGTGGTGTGGTGCGAAGTGTCGGGGAGGACTGGGGCTGGCTTACATCGGGCGAGGGGTACAGTGTGGGGCTTCCCGTCAATTAACAGGGTAGCCGTGGTGTGTGTGGAGCGGATGACGTGGAAGGGCCCGGCGTAGAGAGGTTGAAATGTTTTGTGGATGCCGGGCTCCTTCAAGTACATGTGAGTGGCTGTGTAAAAACGTTTGGGATAGGTGGTGTCGTTGTGTGGTGTTGTTGTGCGGAGTGGTTCCCTGTTAATTGACGGGGTGGTGTGTGGAGTGAAAATGTCGGCTGGTAAACGTAGAGGGTCTCGAAAAGCGTGTTGTGCGGGACTTGTGTTGTCTGAAGGACGGGCGGAAGTGCGAAGGCTGAGTAATACGTAGGGGAGGGTTTAGGTCCATGAGGGGGATGTGGCTGATGTGGAGATGGCTTGCTTAAGGACCGAGTGCCACCGCTCTATTTTCCCGTTGGATTGGGGGTGATAAGGAGTGGTGCGGATTTTTTGAATCCCGAGGGAACGGATCAGGTCGGCAAAGTGGGCTGATTCAAACTGCCTCCCCTGATCGACCGTGAGTGTCCGCGGACAGCCGTAGCGGCTGATCCACTGATTTAGGAAGGCCGCGGCGACAGCGTCCGTGGTAATGTGGGCGAGTGGGATGCACTCAACCCAATTGGTTGCACGGTCGATCATGGTGAGGCAGTACCTCTTCCCCTCGGAGGGGGGAAGAGGGCCGACCAGATCTAGATGGACGTGTTCCCACGGGAGGGAGTCGGGAATGGGTTGAGGAGGTACATGGGGGTGAGCCGAGACCTTAAATTGCTGGCACTTCTGGCACCCCAGAACCCAGGTACGGATATCTGTGTTCATGTGGGGCCAGAAGTACCGCGTCTTGATCAGATCCCGGCTCGCCCGGATGCCGGGATGATGGAGTGAGTGGTAGTGGAGGAACATCTGCCGTCTCAGCTCTGGTGGGACGTAAGGGCGCGGTGAATCGGCCGTTACGTCGCACCAGAGGTTGAGGGGAGGCAGTTGTTCCAATTTGGAGGCGGAGATGAGGTTGGAGAGTGCGGGGTCGGAAGTTGGAGTTTGGTGTGATTTTAGGGTTTGTGGGGAAGGGAAAGGCAGTAACTCCGCCACCGGCGCGGGGGTGGGGCGGGAGAGTGCGTCTGCTACGCAGTTGTCGGCCCCCGGCAAATAACGAATATCGGACGTAAATTGTCCGATAAATTCGAGTTGCCGGAGGCGACGGGGGGAGGCGGATTTACGATTTTGGAGGAGGGCATGTGTGAGGGGTTTATGGTCAGTGATGACAGAGAACTGCCTGCCCTCCACGAAGTCACGGAAGTGCTTGATGGCTTCGTGGATGGCGAGGAGTTCTCTGTCAAAAGTGGAGTAATTTTTTTGAGTTGGGGACAAAGTTTTTGAGAAGAAACCGAGGGGTTGGGGGGTGGCACCGGTGTGTTGGTGGAGTACTGCCCCGATGGCCCAGTCGGACGCATCGGTCGTGATGGAGAGTGGAGCATGGGGATCGGGATGGGCTAATAGAGCGGCGTCTACTAGGTCCTTTTTGCAATTTTGAAAGGCGGTTGTGAGGGCGGGGGTCCAGGAAATGGGGCGGTTATCGTTCTTTTTGGCCGGTTGTGGGATAGCGTGTATGAGTGGTTGTTGGTGTTGTGCTGCGTGTTTGATGTGTCTACGATAAAAGTTTAACATACCCAGGAAACGGCGAAGTTCTGAGACGGTGCGGGGTTGGGGGAAATCTGTGAGAGCGTGTACTTTGTCCGGGAGAGGCTTGATCCCGTTGGATGAGACTTGGTGGCCGAGGCAGCGGACCGAGGGCTGGGCGAGGACGCATTTTTGAGTGTTTATGGTGAGGCCCTCGGCGGAGAAGATGTCGAGGACTTGCTTGAGGTGTGTCAGATGTTCGTGTGGGTCCCGGGAGGCGATCAAGATGTCATCCAGGAAGCAAAATACGAATGGTAGTCCCCGCAGAATATTATCCATATAACGCTGCCACGTCTGGGCCGCGTTCCGGAGGCCGAAACCCATTTTTATGTACTCGAAAAGGCCGAAAGGCGTTATGATGGCGGTTTTAGGGACGTCGGGCGGGTAGATATTTATGTGGTGGAAGGCTCTGGAGATGTCTAGGGTTGAGAAAATGGTTGTGTTGTGGAGGTGTGAGGAGAAGTCTCGGAGGTGGGGGACGTTATATAGGTCTGGTGTGGTCTTGGCGTTAAGGCGGCGGTAATCGCCGCAGGGGCGGATATCCCCGTTGGGCTTCTGTACAATATGTAACGGTGAAGCCCACGGGGATTTGGAGGGGCGGATAATGCCATCCGCAATGAGATTATCAAAATGCCGCCGGGCTTGGGACAGTTGGAGGGGGTGTAGGCGGCGTGCTTTGGCTGAAATTGGGGGACCAGAGGTCTCAATGTAGTGTTGAGTTTGGGAGATATGTGCTGAGGGGCGGCGCTGGGGTTTGTATTGGAGGAGGAGGTTTTCGAATTGGGTTGGGGGGCGATCGACCGTGTGGATGAATCCGGGGATTGGCTTCTGGGTGGAGGGGTCGAGCAGGCGCGCGTTACGGACGTCAACCTGGAGGCCGAAATAAGCGAGGAAGTCGGCCCCCAGGATTGCTTTCTCTACGTCCGCCACGGTAAATTCCCACTCGTACGCGAGCCCGCTCATGTGGATGGATGAGCGGTACTCGTACGAGGGGATGGTGGTACCGTTGGCGGCGTAGAGGAGTTGCCGGTAACAACGCGCCTGTCGCCGGAGAATGTTGTTCGGAAAAATGGAGAGCGCCGCCCCTGTGTCGACGAGGAACGGGACGTGTGTCTTAGCGCATCGTAGGAAGAGGCGCTGGTGAGCTGGGGTGGAGTGCGGTAAAATGGCGGAGGCGGTGAGGTCTGGCGGATGGGAGGGGCTTGGGCCGTCCGAGGTGATGGGCGGGTGCGTCGGTGGCGGTTGGTCCCCTGCGAAGGAGACTCGGGGCGGTCCTTTGCCGTTCCGGAGAGGGGGAACGGTAGTGTCGACTGGGGGGCTGGTCCTCGTGGTGGTGGGTGGGGAGGTGCCGTTCCGGGGGGGGGGGGGGAAACGGTAGCGGCGCCGTGAGTGGCGGCCGGGAGGGTGGCTGCCCTGGAGGCGGGCGTGGAGGGGCCGTTCCGGGGTGGGGGAACGGTAGTGGCGGCGTGAGTGGCGGCCGGAAGGGTGGCTGCCCTGGAAGCGGGCTTGGAGGGGCCGTCCCGGGGTGGGGGAACGGTTGATGGCGAGGTGAGGGTTTTGGCGGCGCTGGCAGGCGCGGCTGGGAGGTTGGCAGCCGTGGCGGCGGCGTAGGAGGGGTAACGAGGTTTCGTGGTGGTGGTGTGAATGCGGGCGGGGAGGGGTTGGTAGTGGTCCCCCCCGTGTTGGCGAGGAGGGGGGCCCGCCGGATTTACCGGCGGGCGTCCGCGTTTCCCTGCTTGGAGGTGAAGGAGCAGGGGGGCTGGCATTTTCGTGCCTCCCCACCGAAGTTAACATGATAGAAACATCGGTGGGGGGGGTTCGCTGGGAGGTAGGCGGTCCTGGTGGGGCGAACGGAGGTGGAGGGGGCCGCTGCGGCTGGAGACTTTCCCCTGCGTTGCTGAGGGGGGGGAAGTGTTGCGGCGTTCGGGCGAGCGCTGGCGTCGGTGGTCGAAGGAGGGGGTCGGCTGGCGCTCGGTGGAGAGGGAGCGGCGCCGGTGGAGGGAGGGGGGCCGGCGGCGCTCTCGTGACGGCGTCCGGTCCCGCCGCGGGGTGGAGGTGCGGGGTGCGTCGACTTTCGTGACGCCGGCGGCTGCGGTGAGGTCGTGGACCGTGTCGGCGAGGCGTAAAAGTGGTTCGTCCGGGCCGTCGAGGTGGCTGGCAAGTGCCATTTGCATGGGGTGGGGTAGGGCCCGCAGCCAGAAGGTCCGCGCGATGTCGGCCGTCATTACGTCTTGCAGCTGATGACGCAGACGGCAGTAGAGGTGGGAGGGCTTTAGGTCGCCGAGGTGCTGTGGTTGGGAGAGCGCTGCGATACGTGCGATCTTCGAAGGTTGGTATAACGTGACGAGGCGGTTGGGGAGGTCGTCGTATGCGGCCGTGGCGTCGGGAGAGATGTCCGACGTCTGTAGGAGGATCTCGTACGGTAGCAGGGATATGATGCGGGAGTAGCGGGTTCGCTGGCTGCGGATGTTGGCGGCAGAAAACGCAGCGTCGACCTGGAAGAACCACAGCGCGGGGTCGTGCGTGTAGAAGGGGGGCAGCGACAGCGGGAATGACGCCGAGGCCGTCGTGACGTCGGTGGCGGCGTGTGCAGCGGCCGCAGCTGCGGCGGCAGCGGCGGCGGCGGATGCGGAGGAGCCGGGTGGCGAGAGGCTGGTGAAGGGGTTGTCGGCTGCGTCAGTCGTCGCAGCGGCCGGCGGCTGCAGTAGGGATGGCCGGAGGAGCGGCGGCGTCGGTGAGTTCGGGTCCATGGCTGTAACTAAAATTCAAAGTGAGTTAGTTTTGAATTTCAAATTCGCAATCGGCGGGAGCGGAGGTGCGTGTGGCGGATAGTTGAGAGCTGGAGTTGAGCGGTGAGGGTGGGCCAAAAATTGCGAATTTACACTGACTGTTTAAGCTGCATTTGAATTTAAAATTGGGGACACCGAACTAGACTGGGGGCGACACATGAGGTGGTAAGAGGGTAGAAGGTTGGATGAACGTCGGGTTCACCACTGTGATGAATTTAGAATTTTCATCACGGTGGCGTGAAGGAGAAAAGTCGCAGGCGGCGGTAGTCCACCGATCATCTACGACTTTGGGAGGAGATAGAGGTGAGTGAGGGAATTTACCTAGGCGGCGGTAATCCACCGATCATCTAGGTGAGGAGAGGTGCTTGTCTAGGCGGCGGTAGTCCACCGATCATCTAGACAAGAGGAAAAGGTGGGAGATAAATTCCCAGGCGGCGGTAATCCACCGATCATCTGAGAGGAGGAAGGTAAGAGAGAGAGAAGAGAGAGCTGGTTAGAGGAAGTGTCGAATGAAGCTAAAGCTCCAGGATCCAGGGTTTTATAGGAACTGGAGGCCTCTCCCTCCAACTCCCTGTTGGGAGTTTTGGGGGGGGCCCAGGTTGTGTTCCCTGGATTCTGTTGCCTGTCTCCCCACTCAGTAGTTTATTAGCGGAAAGTAAGTTTTACATGAGGATATTGGTGAGAGCTTAAAGTTACTGGTGGAGTGTTCCTGAGAGGGACTCACGACAACGTCATTTCGTTTTATTTCTATCCTTTTGTTGCGCAAGCTATACGGAGAGATGAAAATTGACAGTGGGAGGGTTTCAATGGTGCTAAATCCGATTAATTAATGAAATTAGGTTTGTAGGTCCCGTTTGGTGTCTAGTTGGTCCGCGTTACTGTCAGCCATCCCTAAGGGGTGAAAAATACTGGTTGAAATTTTCATAACGCCGAAGCTCGAAAACAGGGTATTGTTTTTTTACGTTTTTAAATTGATCTTGAACTAAAGCATTTTTTGAGACCAGCCAGAGCTTCGTACGACCAGCCGTTCGGTTGCACCGAAAAGCTTCGTCAACATAACCGTGAATCAAACTGTATAAACCCGGCCCAGATATCATCGCTAGGGAGCACCTGATTATAATCACGGACGGCTGTTTAAAGTCGAGTTGGTTGTTCTGTGATATTATTTTATTTGAAAAATTGTGGATCTTTTGGATTTTGTAGATAGGTACTTCTGCAACTTGAACAAACGAGGTTGCAAACGAACAAAAAGTTGGGTAAATTATTACACAACGGTAAATTATTACACAAAGGCAAATTATTACACAACGGTAAATCATACCGCAACAGTTTATTATACTATCCACGCAGAAGGGGCATCTATACAGGTTAATTATTACACAACGGCTTATTATTTATCTTATGCTTCATGAATAACTACAAATAATTAGTGACTGAATTATTGAATCCCGCGTATTCGTATGAAAATTTAATTCCCGGGCCGGCTCCAGTACTCCATTTAGGGCTTTCCTGGGGGTAGCTCGAGGGTACTGACCACAGAAAACAGTGATCTACGCAGAAGGGGCATCGATAAAGGTAAATAATAAACCGTTTTGTTATAATTTGCAACGTTTTCCATGTTCGGGATCGAAATCCACAGACTCAATACCGAATGTTTCTTCTTCTCTGTTTACTTTGCACACAACGTGCTGACTTGTATAAATAGAGTTTAATGAACATGTCAAATTCAATCCAATCAATTCGAATCATCCTTGCAAACATACTTCGGTAATATTACAAAATATGAAGATTTTCCGATCAGTTCTGGAGCCTTCTCTTGTACATCGTTGGGCAAATCGTGGAATGAGCCTCTGTGATATTTGGGGTGGAAGCCATTTGCATAATGAAATGATAATGTCACTAGACCTCGCCCGCTTGTCAGTTTTACTTGAGTAACACAATCCAAACATAATACGAATTGTATAATTCCATATCCTGCACATCCTTGTTTTCGTTCCCATCATCGCAATGAAGCTTAATTCGGCGAACATCCCACTTTTTCGGCTCCTCATAATAATTGTCATGATTGAAACAGCTCATGTGGGCGGCCAGCTGTCCTGATTTCAAATGAACGGTTACTGTATTTGTTAGGACAACAAAAAGTCCTTATTTTTCCAAATCTTGAATTGGACGGTACAAGTACCTGGGTAACTTGCAGTGGAACTAAAAAAAGTCATCTCCCTATAATACAATTACAGTCATAATATATCAGCATCTAGCTGGATGCCCAAAGATGGCTTGATGGCATTCAACATAGGTAACATAGGTATGAAGATTCCTATCTACCACAGATCAGTATCAAATATGTTCTATAATGCAAATTCCAATCGCCAAATGACATAGGTATAGATATTTATGCACCAGCTGTAGTGGCTAATCAAAGACTGCGATGTGTACAGTGATTTGCCATTTTGGTTTATTATTTTCAATAATGAACCTTTGGAATCGAGAATGAAAAATTTTTTAACCCCCCCCCCCCCCCACACCAAAATTTTTTGGTTTCCGTTTCAAGGTATGTAGAATCCGAAAATGTAATAAAAAAATTTCTGGCCGTCCGCCGTACACCGAACTTCTCACTTTTCTTAGTTACCATGAACCAAAATTGACGAAATTCGGTTTATAGGTCCCATTTGGGGTCTAGTTTGGTCCGCGAAGCTCGGCGTTACTGCCAGTCATCTCTGTCAAAATAGGGGTTGAAACCTCAAGGACGCCGTTACCTCGAATGTTTTTACGGTTTTAAATAGTTCTTGAAATTGGGAGTTTTTTGAGACCACCCGGAGCATTGAACGTCCAGCCGTTCGTTCACAGTACCTAAGGCCGAGAAGTTTGCACCGATAGGCTTCTTCAACAGGAGGATGAATGAAATTGTATTGGTTCAGCCCAAATATCATTGCTAGGGACGCGGCAACAGTTGCGAATTGGCCCGAGATAATCATTGCTAGGTAGCACCTGATTATATTATTATATTCACGGAGTATGAAGTCGAGTTGGTTGTTCTGTGATATTATTTCATTTGAAAAATGATGGCTTTTTTGGATTTTGTTGATAGGTAGTGAAACTTGGACAAACTTTGAAGTATTATTGATGGGTAAATTATTACACAACGGTTCATTATACCATCTGCGTAGAAGGGGCTGGAGTTTGTTGATAGGTAGGTACTTTTGCAACTTGAACAACCGTTGAAGTATTATTGATGGGTAAATTGTTACGCAACGGTAAATTATTACTCTACGCTAAATTATTACACAACGGTTCATTATACTATCTACGTAGAAGGGGCAACTCAGGTAAATTATTACACAAGGGCTTATTATTTGCCTTATGCTTCATGAATAAGTACAAAATAATTATTGATTGAATTATTGAATCCCGCGCATTCGTATGCAACTTTAATTCCGGAGCCGGCTCCAGTACTCGATTTAGGGCTTTCCTGGGGGGAGCTCGAGGGTGCTGACCACAGAAAACAGTGATCTACGCAGAAGGGGCATTCATACAGGTAAATAATAAACCTTTGTTTCAGAATGGAAGCAGCTACTTGATATCTTGATCGTGCGTGGAAATGTCGCAGAATTCAAATTGGGTTAGAGGGTGAAAAAAAAAAATATATATATATCACACTATTTGCAAACGCGAAATAACTTCGATGCCAGATTACTCGAAACTAGGTTTTAGCGAATTTTCAAAGAAAATGAAGCTATTGCAATGGCTTCGAAATTTAAATAATATAAATTTTTGGAAATTTTCTTCATAGAAATCCGTTTCAGACCATTCTAAAACGATTCCTGAAATTTAACACTTTTTTATATGTATTTATATATTTATATATATATGTGTCACTCCAGACGATAACTCTCGATAGAATTGAGATAAACAGCTCAAATTTGCACAAAAAATCTAAGCTAAGATCGAGCTAAGTTCGAAGATGGGCGAAATTGGCCTACTCTAAGGAGGGTTTTGGCGCATTTAAAGTGCGCAAAAATTACCCAAAAATCCCCAAAATGTTATTTTCCAACAAGTGACCCCTCATTTTAAAGGTTTTTGCACGCTGAACACGATGGTGGAATCGGATTTTAGATATCTTGATCCGTTCTCAAATTAGAGCATTTAAAGTGCGCAAAAATTACCCAAAAATCCCCAAAATGTTATTTTCTAACAAGTGACCCCTCATTTTAAAGGTTTTTGTACGCTGAACATGATGGTGAAATCAGAATTGCGATATCTCATTCCGTTCTCAAACTGGAGCACTTTGAAGATTAAGGAACGTGGTTATTTCTTCGAAAATTCGCTCTTATAGCCATGCTGCATGACTGTGGTTTTTTGGAGTCGGTTTCTTTTGTGCCGTCCGATATCATCACGAGGTCTTCGCACGACACCTTTCTGACGATCTAATATTATTGACAATGTTCGATTGCTGAACAATACCACGATGGCTCGCCATCCGACGAATACACAATCGATACCCGTCAATATCAACGTGGCGAGCTGATCGAGTAATTTCCTGATACAAACGCGTCACACAGCCCATCAGCATTATCGAGTGGATGAAGCTTATGTTTGAGAGCCGCAGGAGAATGTTGCGTTATCGACCGTTTCGCATGGTTCGTGGTAGCAACTGGACTAAGCACATTATCAGAACCAACCTGACTAACCACCGTTGCTATAATAAATTAGTAAAATCGTAATTCTGTTTGCTTGTGTATCGATTAGAATCACGAAATTTCGTGTTTCTCTTCAGTTCTGAGCCATCTGTAGACAATCGACTCCATTACCTACGTCAACAAAAAATTCTTCTGCTTTCTGTATGTTTGTTCGCTCATCACGGCTTAGCGAACCACCCGAATTAGATGAAACTTGGGAGTCCAACCAGGTTTTTTTTTTAAATTTTTTTTAACTTTTCTAAAAACACTCCATACGCCTTCCGACTCACTTCACAAGCTGTGGTACCTGCACCAAAAACACGACTATGGAGTACTTCTAAACACATTTACTATAGTATGCCATTCTTGATTCGCTCCTTGCCAGACAAATTAAGATCACCTTCAAATTTTACTCGATCTGATTATAAAAAGAAAATTTTCTCATGGCTAATCTCAAATGGGATGGAAAACTGCCGAGCTCTACTTACAAGCATATATAGGTATGTGGTCTGAAATGAAATGAAATTTTATTTTTTTTATTTTTTAAACAAGTGTTTTGTAAATGTATGTAACTATTGTTTCTAAATGTGTTTTTTGTATTTACCGAAAACTTCTTTAACCGCTCGATGTGCTATATTTAGCACATCGATGTGTTATATATAGCTCAGTCATCTCCCCTTGTCCGCACAGGGCTTGCCCTATGGTTAAGGGTATATTCCATATTTTAATAACATATTAGGTACTGAAGTGCTTTGCTGTATGTTTTTTTCGGAATAAAATCTCTTTCATTCATTCATTCAGGTAATACCTGCGATCATCGGAATTTCATAAATCAGACGAGGAGTGAAGAAGTTTATCAGAATCGTAAATACTGAACAGGCGGAAGGGTTTTTAGAGAGGAGGTGAGGGAAAAACGGCCAAAACCCAGTAAAAATACCTCGAGTAGACGTTCCGATTCGAACGAAAATTGGTTACTGGTTTCAATCTAACGAGATGATCCGATTTGAATTAAAGGCGAATTTATGTATTGGGCAACCCAATTCGAGAATTGGACCAAGTTTGTTTTGTTGGAGAGTAGGCGGGGAGAACGTTGTTGTCAACTTGATACCTTAGAGCAGGGGTTCCCAACCTTTTTGCACCTGCGTACCACTTGACTTTTTGAGAAATTTTGGCGTACCACCAGACCTTAATATTTTAATAAACTTGTAATATCTACTCTTCTAAAAGTGTTCAAAGGCTTTTTGAATTAAATTCCTGAAAAAACTGCATATTTAATGGTTAGATATTTGTCTATTTATAATAACATGCTTATAATAAAGGAGAAATAAAAAGATTAAAATGGTAATTACCCTATTTGGGTCTAAAAACATACAAATATAAAATTAGTACAAACTCAGCAAAAAATTAATCATCATACAACTTTTATAGTCTTTAGTGCGAAACTTGTTGTTTGCCTGTGATTAAAATATCAACATTAGGAGTACCTAATGGAACTTATCTTCACTCTTAAGTCATCTTCAACACTTATTCTGCTTCTATGTTTTTGGTTTATTATTCTGTGAATAATACACCTATGTAATCGCTCAGCAAAAAATTTTTATAACACCCCCTCAAAATGTTTTCTTTTCCGTTTCAAGGTGCGTAGATTCAAAAAATGCAATGTCCGTCCGCCGTACGCCGTCCGCCGTATCACGTGTACAGGCTTCATTTTTGGTCTAAAAAATTCGTTCTTTCGCACACATGCTCCATTTGTGCCCTAGTTGTGTCCCGAAACTTTTCAGCCCGATCGGAATATACCCAGGGGTGTTATGAGTGGAAATGTGTGTAAAAATAGGTACTTTTTGCGTTTTAGCAACATGTTAGTAAAATGAGCTTTTGAGGTATCGTTTTTCAAGTTTTTGTGGACGAGAAGACCGAATATGAAGTCGATTTTGACCTAAGAGTGGAAATTGAGGTCCCAAAATTGATTTTTTATAAGTCAAAAACCTGGAAAATCGTCTGAAATCACCATCAATTTGTAGAATAACACTAGAAAAAGTATCAAGAGGTGGATCAAGACGATTAAATGGTACTATCAATGATCAAAGATAATTTGAAAAAAAAAAAAAAAAAAGGAGCATACCTAATTCGTGTTTTGGGGGCCAAAATTGATGGAAACCACCAGAAATAGGCATTTAAATTATTTTATATGAAAGAAAAACAATAAATAAACAGCCAACATTTCTTTACGTATGTCCAATAGAATAATGAACCCATGTGACAAGGACTTTGCAGCTTTTTTTTATGTACAAGAGTTCAGAAAATCCACATCACCCACGCGTACCACCTGAAACGATCCCGCGTACCACCAGTGGTACGCGTACCACCGGTTGGGAACCCCTGCCTTAGAGTATTTTTTTGTTATTCGCGGATTTTATTTGAACATGAAGCTATTGCGATGGGTCCAAAATTTTCAGAACATGCATTTTTACAAATTTTTATAGGAAAGTCCGTTTCAGAGCATTCTGAATTCATCCTAGATTTTAACAAAAATGTATATATAAATGTATATATAAATATATTTATTAATTTATTCATTCATTTATGTGTCACTCCAGACGATATCTGACCTTGGGTTCATGATGAAAATTCCAAATTCCGTCAAAATGTTCCTATTGCCAAAAAAAGGGTGAGTTCGAAGATGAGCAATTTTAAAAAATTCCAAGGGGGTCAAATTTGAATTTTTAGGGTTTTTCTGAGGGGTACCACGACTTATTTAAATCTAGAAAAATAACGATTCTCTGCCCCAACAGAAGAAATTTATTGAATCCAAGCAACATATTTATTTTAATTTGGTGCTATATTTGAAATTCACTACTGAGCCAAGCGTTTGATTTGGTTGTGGTAAATACACCAGTGGAGAGGCACGAAGGCATATTCACTCCCAAGCGATATAACTATGATGGGTATGACCACTCACGCTGCAGCTAATCGAGTGAAATCATAAACGCCAGAACGCGAGGTAGTTCGGCCTGACGGAAATTGTTGAGGGCACATCGAGGGCTAAATATCCGCCGTTCCGAGAGATTTGGAGTATCAGACAGTGACTACTAAATTTGATTACTAGACGTTATCATCATCAGGTCTGATGGTTAATCCGGGACGAGGCAGTTTCTGGCCATTAACAGGAATACCTGGAATACTTGGTTAATACGTGGTTACGATAATAATCGTAATACAGGAATACCAGGAATACGTGGTAACGATAATAATCCCACACTAATTGCAATAATACCACAGACTAGGAAACTAGGGAATCTGCTCCAACCTAACTTGAATAGCCTACTGGTAGTTGTGAATGCATAGCTGAATGTTATGCGGTTTTTGGTGAAGGCAATTTACATTGGAACTAGGGTCAGGGCGAATTTCAAAAGTAAATTTTTTTTGGTGTTTTAGTAAAATGATCCTCGTTTATCGAGAATCGAGTATCGTTCGACAATCGAGTATCGTTTTCCATGTTTTTCGATGGTACCTATCAGGGGGTTCAACTCAGTTCGACAAGCTGATCTGGATAAACAGAGGACGTGGGGACACTTCCCACACGAATTTCAGTTTTTCTGGTATTCGCGTAGATTAACAAATGTTCGATGTCCAGTTACAAGTCTCCCTGTCTTTTGGTTGATAGACCTGTGTAATCGCTCAGCCAAATATTTGTATAACACCCCCTCAAAATGTTTTCTTTTACGTTCGAAGGTGCGTAGATTCCAAAAAAGCAATGTCCGTCCGCCGTCCGCCGTACGTCGTACGCCGTCCGCCGTATCACGCATACCGGCTTTAATTTCGGTCTAAAAAATTCGTTCTTTCGCACACATGCTCCATTTGTGCCCTAGTTGTGTCCCGAAACTTTACAGCTCGATCGGAATATACCCAGGGGTGTAATGGGTGAAAAATGGGATAAAATGGTTTTTTGTTTTTGTTTTAGTACCATGAGCTATTATGTATAGAGCTGAGTTACTTGTATCAATTACTGAATCATTTGTTTCTTTGGCATTTCTGACATGAGCTTGTGAGGTATCTTTTTCCATGTTTTTTAGGACGAGAAGACCGAATATGTAGTCGATCTGACCAAACAGTTGAAAATTGAGGTTTTAACGACGTTTCAGCCTTAAATTTACGTTAAAATTTGGTCTAAAATCGTCGTTATTCCGCGCACAGTTTGGGTCCCCATTTGGGAACATATTTGGCTCCTAGTTGTGCTCCGAAGCCCGGTCGGAACACACCCAGGGGTGTTACGGGTGACAAATGGGTGTAAAAATAGGGCTTTTCGAGGGTTTTTTAAAGGTTTTAGTGAATATGAGCTTGTGAGGTATAGTTTTCCATGTTTTTTTTTAGGGCGAGAAGACCGAATATGAAGTTGAAGTTGGTTGAGTGAAGAATTGAGGTTGCAACGAAGGTTCAGCTCCAAAAATTCATTTTTTATGAGTCAAAAACCTGGGACATTGTCTGAAATATTATACAAGTTTGTGGTGATAAATTGATTGTTTATGGTTGATAAATTATCTTTGATCATTGATAGTGACATCTTGATTCACCTGTTGAAACTACTTCTAGTGCTATTATACAAGTTTATGCTGAACAACAGAAGTAGTTTCAACAGGTGGATATCAAGACAATTAAATGGCACTATCAATGATCAAAGATATTATCAAAAATATGAGATTATTTCGTGTTTTCGGGGGCGAAAATTAACGGAAACCATCAGCAATAGCTATTTCAATTATTGCTCATAAAAGAAACAGTAAATGTATTTCCGCCATTTCTGTAGGTGTGTCCGATAGAATAATAAACCCATGTGACAAGGACTTTGCAGCGCTATGAAATAAACTTTACCATCTAGCAGTGGAGAATACACGGAGAAATGGGAATGATTTCTTTATTTTGACCTCCTTGCACCAGTCTCCAAAACTGCTGGATTGAGTTTCAATGAAATACGGAATTTTTTCCACTTTTAGCGTGTGCCCGACAACCCCCCCCCCCCCCCCCTTCATTCACCAGTACAAATCGCCTGTCAAGAAAGGAAATACGATAACGTCCCCTTTCCTTCCATAAACCCTCGTCGAAATATCACAGTTCAACGAACGGAACTGATAAAGACGAGGTTCGCGTGTAATTCCCTTTGGGGGCCCTCAATAGATTTGTTTTGTCGCAGGGCGGTCTTCAAGCCTCCTCCCCGCCCATAAGCCATCCTCATCCACAGTCCTCGTTTTCCCGTCGTGCTGGGACGTGACATTCCGCAGCCGAACGAGCCCCAACCGACTTGTGCCCGCCTTTTCATCGCCGAATGGGCCATTTGCATGGGTCACAAAAGCGGTTTATATTATATTTTAAATGAAAGTGGAGCCCATCCTGAGAATTTTGAGACCAACCGAACGCTCCTACGACAAGTAGTTATTTTTCTGCGAATTTTCAAATTTTCCAGAGGTTCCTACGTCACTGCACCTCTCTCGCCTGTGCGGGACCCCCCCCGCCATATATGACATGGGAACATCTGGAAACTTTTAAAATCATAGAAAAATAACTGCTTGTCTTAGGAGGATGGAATCTACATTGATTAAAAAAAATAAAAAATAAAATTAAAAAAAAAGAAATGAAACGAAATAAATTTAAAAACATGGAAAACGATACCTCACAAGCTCAAGTTACTCAAACACAAAAACGCTGCAAAGTCCTTGTCACATGGATTTATTATTCTACTGGACATACGTAAAGAAATATTGGCTGTTCATTTATTGTTTCTTTCATGTGCAATTATTGAAATGGCTATTTTTGATGGTTTCCAGCAATTTTGGCCCCCGAAAACACGAATCAGGCTCGGTTTTTTTAAACAGATTATTTTTGACCATTTAATTGTCTTGATTCACTTGTTGATACTACATCTAGTGTTACTATACAAATGTATGGTGATTTCAGACAATTGCCCATGTTTTTGACTAATAAAAAATGAATTTCGGGAGCTTAACCTTCGTTTCAACCTCAATTCTTCACTTTTCTGTCAAACCCAACCCAATATTCGGTCTTCTCGCCTTAAAAAACATGGAAAACGATACCTCACAAGCTCATGTTCACTAAAACCTCAAAAGTCTCTCGAAACCCCCTATTTTTACACCCATTTTTCTTTCGTAATACCGCTGGGTGTATGCCGATCACGCTGCCGAGCTCCGGAGCAGAATTAGGACCCGAATGTGTTCTCAAATGGGGACCCAAACTGTGTGCGGAAGAACGACGACTTTAGACAAAAATTTAACGTGAATTTAAGGCTGAAACTTCGCTAGAACCTCAATTTTCCACTCTTTGGTCAAAATCGACTTCATATTCGGTGTCCTCGTCCCAAAAACATGAAAAACGATACCTCAAAAGCTCATGTTACTAACATGTTACTAAAACACTACAAGTACCTACCTATTTGTATACCCATTTTCACTCATAACACCCCTGCGTATATTCCGATCGGGCTGCAAAGTTATGGGACACACTTAGAGCCAAAATGGAGCATGTGTGCGAAAGAAGGAACTGTTTAGACCGAAAATGAAGCCGGTATGCGTGACGGGCATGCATTTTTGGAATCTACGCACCTGGAAACGTAAAAAAAATTTTGAGGGGGTGTTATAAAATTTTTTTGCTGAGCGTATACACAGGTGTATTATTCACAGAATAATAAACCGAAAGCCCATTCCATCCGGACGAGATATTCGATTGATATAAGTACTTCCGAATATTTTAGTGTATAGTAAAGGCTCCACCGCACACTCCCAGAGGCTGTCCGTCCGAGGCACCCTTTGGGTAAGTGTAAATAACGAGGATAAACGTGGATGGGAGCGGGACGTACAAATCCGCAGTTATTTTATTAAAACGCTGCAAATCCCTACACAACGGTGTATTATTTTGTACAGAACACCCTTCCGTTACAGATCACACTTCTCTGTACAGAATTCCCTTCTGTTACAGATCATAGCTCTCTGTATAAATAACCCTTCTGTAAAGATCACAGACTCTACGTAGCTTAGTACCTAACCCCGTACTCCTACCAAAATCACGTGTTAAATGTTGCTTAAATAATTCTATCAATGACAAACAGTAGGTACCTACCTAAAATGGCAAACCACAAAAATGAAGTTCTGAAGGGAAATTGTTGATGTTTAGTGAAAAATATTCAGCCCCTGTTGGGTATCGATCTCGAGAACTTCGGAGTTGCAGTCTGTCACTTAGACCACTGCGCTGCAGCACCCACCTGGCCGAGAGACCAGTCACCTACGCTCTCAACCCACCTTGATGCCTGCATACACCCTGCTCTTTACGGCAAATTGTGTAGCAAATTTTATGACAAAATCGTATAATGCTACAGATGGTCTCAAAAATTCAGAAAAAAAGTCAAACTATAATTGCGAAAACCCCCACACCTCACAATAAAATTTTCTGGGATAGGGATACTCTGGATATTTCTATCCCTATTTCTCACCCCTTACGAGTTGAGTGACCGTAACGCCGAGCTTCGAGGAACAACTAGAGCCCAAACGGGACCCATATACCAAATTTCGTGAATTTTGGTTCATGGGAACTAAGGAAAAAGCCGCGGACGGCGTAGAGCGGATGGTTTACGGCGGACGGACGGCAATATTTTTATTCGATATTCGTATTCTACACCCTTTGAAACGTATAAACCTTGAAATTTTGAGGGGTAAAAGGGGGGGTAAAAATTTTGAGGGGTAAAAGGAGGTGTAGTGAATGTAAAATTTGACGCACATCCAATACGAGCGGCGTCGAGGGAGAATGTGCCCGGTTTGGAACACCACCATGCCCAGGATCTTTTTGGAGTGTGCTCGGTTTGGTTATGGGCGGACCACCACCATGCCCAAGATCTTTTAGGTTGAGGAGGGTGACGAGGTGAGGAGGAGAGAGAGTAGTCAGGGACTAGAGGAGAGCGTAGAATGGTTAAAAAGGCGAAGGAGGCGAGTATATTATATATAGGCTTGGGAGGAGCTGTCTCCCTCCATCCTCCAGCTAGTGGAGGATGGTGGGGATCCCCAGGCTGTCCCTCAGCTCTCCTGCGCCTTTCGTCCCCACTTCTGAATTTATTTGGCGAGATCTTATTACTACGTACAAGAGTTGTGGTTCTGGGAGGATACCACGACAGGGGGTAAAAACTTTGAGGGGCAAAAGAGGGGTAACCTTGAAAATGTGAAAGGAGGGGGGATAAAACATTGTTCATGGTCGATTCCAAAGGTTTATTATTCAAAATAATAAACCAAAATTCGTAAACTTACGATAATGCGTGAAGTATATTCCATGACTCGGTTACGGTGGGAGTATCCATGCTCACTTAGCGTATCCATGATACTGGTCCATGTTTATTTATCAAAAATAATAATCGTAACTTTCGGAGCGTTGCAACAAGGTGTATATCGAATAAAACTAGTTTTAAAGAAAGTCGAAGGAAGGGAAGGTCGTTAAAAACCAGTTTGCACCTGTTACGGCCGACATATTGCGGCGAGGAGGAAAAACTTCGCTGCGTGACGTCAAATTTCATTAGGTAACTTAGAAAACCGCGTAGCCATTCGTTATTTCTCCTGACTGATGGTTTTTCCTCATCAGTGAAAAACGATTCGAGGAACAAAATCAGTCAGTTTCAGGTACATGAACAGGTAGGAGGGTAAGATGGGGTAATTATGAATCAATTTTATAGATGATATTCACTGACAGGCACTAAAAACCCATGATCATGATCATAAAGCTGTTGTTTCACTCATAATAGTCAAAATTTATTTGTTGAAAGTGCTGTGGACTGCAATTTGACAGCTGAAAGTGACTGCTAATAATTTATTACCCCCGATATTCATAACTAGTGGTACCTAGTGGACTTTTAAAAATACGAATCTAAAGAAAATATTGAAGAAAAAAAAATACTTCAGCCAAGTTGGGTGGGCAGTATTATAGCTTCCTCACTCATTCATGGACGTGCTCAATCAGTTGGTAAAACAATGATGCGTCAAAATGCGATTGATGATATCATCTCTTGTTTCGGCGGTTGCAGCGTGTTTTCCAAAATTGATTTGAAAGATGGTTTTCATCAGGTTCCGCTGACCGAGGATACCATTCATCACACTGCCTTTGTCCTTCCGTTTGGGCACTATGAGTTCACGAAGCTACCATTTGGTTGGAAGAACTCACCAGCATGTTTCCAGCGCTTTATGACGAGGGTGCTTGGGGAATTGTTGAGAGATCCTTACATAAGGGTTTATATAGACGATATTCTCATCGGGGGATGTACTAAAGAAGAATGCGCAGAACGAACGTTCAGGGTTGTTGAAAGGTTGCACAGGGAAAATGTGAAGCTCAATATGACTAAGAGCGAATTCAATAAGGAAAGCGTAGTTTTTCTAGGCAGAAAGATCGACGGGATTACAAAAACAACTAAGGAGGAGTCGGTAGAAAAGGTTAGGGGGATTGCGAGACCCTGCGACATTCATTCTCTTCGGAGGTTTACTGGACTGACAGGGCACTTCAGGGCGTTCATACCAAATTACGCTCTAATTGTGCGGCCGCTAGATCGACTCAAGGCCAAAGATGTGGAATTTCAATGGGGAGAACAGGAAGAGAGAGCGTTCCAATCGCTTGTTGAGAAAATATGTAGTAATCCCATTTTACAGCTGCCTGATTGGAAACTCCCGTTTGAGTTGGTAGCCGATGCTTGCTACTATGGTACAGGAGGGATTCTCTACCAGCGGGATGTGCACAGGCCAAAGAACCAGCAACTTAGAGTGATTGGGTACTATTCTCACACCTTCACCAAGGCTGAGCAGGGCTATTCCGTGACGGACAAGGAAGGATTAGCAGTAGTAAACGCAATCAAGTATTTCCGATCCTACCTTGAAGGAAGATGATTTTCAGTTTACACCGACCATTCAGCCCTTTCCAATTTGCTTGATCTGAAGAATCCTAAGGGGAGGCTCGGTAGGTGGCAGGTGTTCTTGATGGGCTTTGAAATAGAAATTAAACACAGGAGTGGTGCGGAGCTGCAGGATGCTGACTGCATTTCAAGGCTATGTATTGATGCTCCACCAGAGCTGCCTGGGGTATGTACAGTTCGCTCGGAAGACAACAGAATCCTGATTGATAGTACTCGTACTTCAGAGGTTTTGCGTCAATACCATGACGATCCAGGCTCAGGTGGCCATGATGGGTTTCTCAAGACCTACTTCAAGATAAAGAAGCGTTTCAAATGGCCAGGCATGAAGAAGGAGATCAAGAACTACGTCCGAAGTTGTCATGAATGCCAGTTGGTTAAATTCAAATTCAAGCCTAAGCCAGACACAATGATCATTCCCAATAAGTCACAGACACCCTTTGAATGCCTGCATTTGGACTTCGGCGAGAGAACCAAAAAGTCGGAGGGGAGGGCGTCAACCCAATCGTTTTTGGTCATAATAGATGAGGCTACGCGATATTTGTGGGCCAAGGCTATGAAAGAAAGCTCTGCAGCAGTGGTCCGATACCTAAGAGCTTTCCCCCATATTGATGAGGTAAGAAAAATTGTCTCCGATAATGGAACACAGTTCGTCTCTGAGGAAATAAAGCGGTTTGCAGAGGAAAAGAATATCAAGTGGATAAATATTGCTCCTTACCATCCTCAAGCCAATGGACTTGCAGAAAGGCAAATGAGGGAAATAAAGAAATTTTTCGCCCTTTATCCCACTTTCCCAGGAGGCTGGAAGAACTGTCTAGGAGCGGCGGTGAATCACCACAACAAAACTTTTTGTTCTGCTTTGGGTTGTTCGCCAAAATTCAAGGCAACTGGACATAAATCACTCCTACCAGCGGACGAGAAGTATGGGATTACTGAAGACATGCTAGAGGAGAAAGAAAACCCACCTCCGAGGTATGAAGAATCCATGAAGATCCAATTCGACAAAACGCATGTGAAAACGATACCGAAATTCCGAGAAGGGGGGGAACTGTTGGTGCAATGTGGTTTCAAGGGAAGGTCCCCTATCGTTAAGGGACCTTTCAAGATTTTTGAAATTCGATGGATGAACGGATTCCCGAAGACACTTATCTACGAGGATGAGCAAGGAAACAAGAAAGCTGCTGCCTGCGGGAACGCAGTTCCCTATCATTGCAGGAGCAATGATAATCCTCAGAGGGGGAATGTGTAAGCGGTATGCCTCTAGACGTTGCTAACTGGTGGATGACAACCATAAAATGCAGTAACGAGTGTAAACAATAAAATTCATTCTTATCTTTACCATCTAACTGTGTAGTTCATTCTACAATTGAATAGCAATAAATAGAGTAGTAATAAATTACCTAACATAATAGGATCAAGCATTTCAACACTTTGGGTTAGCGCATGCGCTGACGAAAGTGGCAGTACGATTCCAATGAAATTCATATGGAACTATATAAGTATTATTCCTGATCGACCTTCCAAGTTTGAACTCATTTCAACGATGTTTAAGGTAGTTTCGGGCGTTTCAAATATTTCGCGTTAGTGCATGCGGAACCGGAAGTTACGGCACTTCCTCAATGATTTTGGTATGGGATCATCTGTGACCCAACCCGCACCTACCCTCCAAATTTCAACCGATTTCGACCATTTTTTTCGGGTGGTTATGGGCGTTACAAGGAATTACCACAGACAGACACGGAACCAAAAATGTTCCTCGATGTCTGAAACGTAAAATGCGAGTGGAAATTTTCATTTTGGAGGACATAAATTTTTTTCGACTCTTGCACGAATACAAAGCTTCCGGTGGTGAGGAAGCAAAATTGAGTGAAACCTCTCATCAAACGGATAACAAGGCCGAAACATGGAGTTCTAAACATCGTAAATTAGCGGAGATATCGTTTTGCTTCTTCACTACCGAAGGTAGGGAAGCCTTGGATTCGTGATTGAGTAAAAAACAAGTGTCCTCCAAAATGAAAATTTCGACAACCATTTTGCTTTTCAGACATCGAGGAACGTTTTTGGTTCCGTGTCTGTCTGTCTGTGGCAATTCTTTGTAACGCCCATAACTACCTGAACTAATGATCGAAATGGGCTGAAATTTGGAGGGTAGGTGCGGGTGGGGTCACAGATGGTCCAGTACAAAAATCATTGGAAAAGTAATGTAACTTCCGTCTGCGCATGCGCAAACGTGAAATACTCGAAACGCCCATAACAACCCTAAATATCGTTTAAATGAGTCCAAACTTGGAGGGTCGATCAGGAATAATACTTTGATAGTTCCATATGAATTTCATTGGAATTGTAATTTAACTTTCGTCTGCGTATGCGCGAACATGAAATGTTGGCAGTTTCCTTGTAACGCTTCTAACTACGCGAAAAATAGTCGTGCAGAGCTGAAATTTTGAGGGTACACGCGGGTTGGATCGCAGATGGTCCCGTATCAAAACGAACCTACCCAACTATTCTATACACGTTCATGTGATTCAAGTGAGGAAGCAGTACCGCCTACTCGAATTGGCAGACGTTTTTAAAATGTTTTTCCTCAGAAAACCGTTATTTCACAGAAACACTTGATTTTTCCCCTCTGTTTACTCACGTTTTTCTATTTTTGACCCCATTTTTGAAAACTAAGTTGAATTGCATGTAATGTTCGACCCTCAGTATTTCCGAGCTCACTTGGGGAAGTCGTGCTACCTGCAAAAAGCCCTTGATTTTGGCGCTTTTGCGAAAATTCCCCGTTTTAGCGAATTTTCGAAGAAAAAGAAGCTATTGTTCTCGGTCCAAAATTTTTAAAACTCGAATTTCCGAAAGATTTTTATACCAAAATCCGTTTCAGACCATCCTGAATTCCCTGCCGAAAGACACCAAAAATTGTATGTATATATATATATATATTTATATATTTATATATTTATATATTTATATATTTATATATTTATATATTTATATGTATATTTATATATGTATGTGTCATTCCAGACGATAACTCTCGAAAGAATTGAGATAAAAAGTTCAAATTTGCACGAAAAATCTGTCTTGGCAATCGACAGGCTAAGTTCGAAGATGAGCAGAATCGGGTCACCCTAAGGGGGATTTTTGGGGAGTTTTAGGGGGGGAAATTACCCATAAATTCCCAAAATGCAAAAGTCTGACAAGTGACACCTCATTTTAAAGGTTTTTGTACGCTGAACACGATGGTGAAATCAGAATTGCGATATCTCATTCCGTTCTCAAACTGGAGCACTTTGAAGATGAAGGAACGTGGTTATTTCTTGAGATGTTCTTCCTGGTTCGTCTGCTCTAATCTGATAACGGAATGGGATATCGCAATTCTGACTTCACCATCGTGTTCAGCGTTGGAAAATCTACAAACCGAGGTGGTACTCGGCAAAAAATGGAACAAAAAATGTGTTACCTACGTACCCAATACCTACTCTTCTGGTATTCAAAACATTTTTGATTTCCCCCTCCCCCTCCTTCCACCCCAAATTTTACTTTGCGTAAAACTACTCCTGTTTTAATTTTGTATGGTATCATGTTGGGAAAACATTGGCCGAAAATTAATTTTCAGAAAATTTTAGGCGGAGGAGGAAGATGCCGAAAACTTCGAAAATTCGCTCTTATAGCCATGCTGCATGACTGTGGTTTTTTAGTTTTGTTTTTATTTTGAGTAATTACGGACCATATTAGTGTCCCTTTGGTTTCTGCCGCTTTCAGAGGCGCCCGTTGGCGCTTACTCCGAATTGCTCCGAGTTTTTCTCTCATTTGGCGTTTCAACGTGAAAGCGTGCGCATCCCCGGACGAGAGGCCGATGGAATCCACGATTATACGGTTGGTATTTATATGGCAGTGATTTCATCATAATTTTCTCCCGGTTAAACTCTCTCGTCAGGCCGACGGACCTGTGAGGGGAACGCGGGCACGCGATAGCCGAGGTTCGGCCGATCTTTGGGGGATTCCGCTCGAACGGCCGAATCCGCCGGTGCTCACTGGTGCAGTTACTGAATCGCCTATTAATTGTTCTTCCGGTCAGATGAATCCTGGAGTTAGGAAGCCGCCTCTTCCCCTGCCAGCGTCGACCTCGATTCTTTCCTCCGACATAATCCGCCGTATCCCCGTGTTATGTTAGCTCTTCAGTGAATGCGACCTTCTTCTTATACGCGCATGTTGGGATCCTTGGTAACGAGCAGCGGCGTAAAAAATAACGCAGTTCCTCAAATCAAATCAGCCTTACTGTAATTGAGGCTTAATTTCTTTTGGTTTATTGTTCTGTGAATAATACACCTATGTAATCGCTCACCAAAAAATTTTTATGACACCCCCTCAAAATTTTTTCTTTTACGTTTCAAGGTGCGAACATTCCAAAAATGCAATGTCCGTCCGCCTTACGCCGTATCACGTGTACAGGCATCATTTTCGGTCTAAAAAATTCGTTCTTCCGCACACATGCTCCATTTGGTCCCTAGTTGTGTCCCGAAACACTGAAAATGGTTATAAAAATAGGTACTTTTTGTGTTTTAGTAACATGTTAGTAACATGAGCTTTTGAGGTATCGTTTTCCATGTTTTTGGGACGAGAAGACCGAACATGAAGTCGATTTTGACCAAAGAGTGGAAAATTGAGGTTCTACCAAATTTTCAGCTCCCAAAATTGATTTTTCGTGAGTCAAAAACCTCGCAAAGTTGTCTGAAATCACCATCAATTTGTATAATAACACTAGAAAATGTTTCAACATGTGGATCAAGACTTTTAAATGGCACTACCAATGGTCAAAGATAATTTGAAAAAAAAAAGAAAAAGGAGCCTACCTAATGCGTGTTTTGGGGGTCAAAATTGGTGGGAACCATCAGAAATCGCTGTTCGAATCATTTCACGTGAAAGAAACAATAAATGAACAGCCAACATTTCTGTAGGTACGTCCAATAGAATAATAAACCCATGTGACAAGGACTTTGCAGCGTTTTTCTTTTCCGTTTCAAGGTGCGTAGATTCCAAAAATGCGATGTCCGTCCGCCGTCCGCCGTATCACGTGTACAGGCTTCACTTTCGGTCTAAAAAACTCGTTCTTTCGCACACATGCTCCATTTGGGCCCTAGTTGTGTCCCGAAACTTTGCAGCCCGATCGGAATATACCCAGGGGTGTTATGAGTGAAAATGTGTATAAAAATAGGTACTTTTTGTGTTTTAGTAACATGTGCTTTTGAGGTATCGTTTTCCATGTTTTTGGGGACGAGAAGACCGAATATGAAGTCGATTTAGACTAAAGAGTGGAAAATTGAGGTTCTACCGAATGTTCAGCTCCCAAAATTGATTTTTTTATGAGTCTAAAACCTGGGAAATCGTCTGAAATCACCATCAGTTTGTATGATAACAACAGAAAAGGGGTCAAAACGTGGATCAAGACGATTAATTGGCACTGCAAATGATCAAAGATAATTTGAAAAAAAACCACAGTCATGCAGCATGGCTATAAGAGCGAATTTTCGAAGTAATAACTGATTTTATGTAAAATGTGATGTTTGGGATATCCCATTCAAATACGGGCAATCTTAAACTTATTGGGTAATTATAGGTATTCAAGTATGACGCTATTCGGTTAATTCGGTATGCATCAGGTGAAAAACGTTTTGAATACCAGAAGAGTAGGTATTGGATACGTAACAAATTTTTTGTTCCATTTTTTGCCGAGTAACACCTCGGTTTGTAGATTTTCCAACGCTGAACACGATGGTGAAGTCAGAATTGCGATATCCCATTCCGTTATCAGATTAGAGCACACGAACCAGGAAGAACATCTCAAGAAATAACCACGTTCCTTCATCTTCAAAGTGCTCCAGTTTGAGAACGGAATGAGATATCGCGATTCTGATTTCACCATCGTGTTCAGCGTACAAAAACCTTTAAAATGAGGTGTCACTTGTCAGACTGTTTCATTGTGGGAATTTTTGGGTAATTTCCCCCCCCTAAAACTCCCCAAAACTCCCCCTTAGAGTGACCCGATTCTGCCCATCTATGAACTTAGCCTTTCGATTGCCAAGACAGATTTTTCGTGCAAATTTGAACTTTTTATCTCAATTCTTTCGAGAGTTATCGTCTGGAATGACACATACATTATATAAATGTATAAATATATACCTATATATATACATATAATTTTTGGTGTCTTTCGGCAGTGAATTCAGGATGGTGGTTTGGTATAAAAATCTTTCGGAAATTCAAGTTTTAAAAATTTTGGACCGAGAACAATAGCTTCCTTTTCTTCGAAAATTCGCTAAAAACAAATCGTAGGTACCTAATTCGTTTTTTGGTATGATTTCATATGAAAGAAACAAAAATGAACAGCCAACATTTCTGTTCGTATGCTCAATAGAATAACAAACGTATGTGACAAGGACTTTGCAGCGTTTTCAATTTCTTTTCAGTTTACCTATGCCCGTCCCGGAGAACAATACGTTTTTCGTTTTTCATGATTCCCTCTATCCCGTTTGAAGAGTTCATACCGCCACATATATTTCAGTTTGCCTTTTGTCCTAAGAGTTTTGCCTCAGGCCCTTACCGACTCAATTACCTCTAGCCGTAGTACCTTCAAAAAGCAGGTATTCACTTGTCTATTTGCCAAGGGTCATCCGGAGTACGAGAACTTACTCTCTATTATGTACACAACGTGAACACAGTACTTAAACGCTGTAATGTAAGCATAGGATAGGAAAGTAGCAGTTTTTATTTTTACATTGATTTCATAGCATTTTATTCTTGATGTTCTCTTTCTAACTGAATTCCCCCACTCAGCACGGAACTGTGTTCCATGAAGTGGGGTAGTTCCACTACTAAGGAATCACCTGTGCTGTTTATTTAATGTACTTGGCAACTCTTTGTTGTTACTTTATTTTTCGAGGAATAAATTTCATTTTCATTTCCTTTCAATTATCGTCGACTTACAAGTGAAATCCATCAATTTTCACATTCTGAGTTGAGATGCTGCTCCTACGTACTTTTTGACGCCCGATCGATTGGCGAAGCCAGTTTTGGTTTATTATTTTCAATAATGAACCTTTGGAATCGGGCACGAAAAAAAATAATAAAACAAATAACAAATTGAACCCCCCACCCCCAAATTTGATGGTTTTCGTTTCAAGGTATGTGGAATACGAAAATGCAATAAAAAATTGCTGTCCGTCCGCCGCACACCGTTATCCGCACTTTTCTTAGTTACCATGAACCGAAGTTAATGAAATTTGGTTTATAGGTCCTGTTTGGGGTCTTATTGTCCCTCGAAGCTCGGCGTTACTGTCAGTCATATCTAAAGGGTGAAAAATAGGGGTTGAAATTTTCAGAACGCCGTAGCTCGAAAACTTTCGCTAGAAGGGTATGGTTTGTTTACGTTATTAAATTTGCCTTGAGCTAAGCAATTTTTTGAGACCACCCGGAGCATTGTAAGTCCAGCCGTTCGTGTGCACCAAAAAGCTTCGTCAACATGATCGTGAATGAAACGGTATAAATACGGCCCAGATAATCATCACTAGGGAGCACCTGATTATAATCAAGCATGGATGTATGAAGTCAAGTTGGTTGTTCTGCGATATTATTTCTTTTGATAAGTGAGGGACTATTGGATTTTGTTGGTAGGGACTTTTGAAAATTGAACAAATAATGAAGTATTATTTATGGGTAAATTATTACACAAAGGTTCATTACACCATCTATGTAGAAGGTGCTTGATTTTGTTGATAGGTACTTTTGCAGTTTAACAACCGTTGAAGTCTTATTGATGGGCAAATTATTACACAACGGTAAATTATTACAAAACTGTTCATTATACTACCTACGTAGAAGGGGCACCTATACAGGAAAATTATTGCACAACGGTTTATTATTTACCTGTACAGATGCCCCTTCTGGGTACACCACTGTTTTCTGTGATCAGTACCCTCGAGGGGCGATTGTAAGCTGGGCCCAAATCTTGGGTACCCGGTGTAAACTGGGCCTAATCCTTCCTACTTGCCCTCTCCCTTGGTGTGTAAACTCGGCCTAGGATGCTCTCATAGTCGTAATCTCCGCAACTCGTTCACTGTAAACTTGGCCCAAGGAACTAGTGAAAAGTAGCCGTTATTATAACGAATCTTATAAAATATCTTACAAAATCGAGGCTTTCGCCAATCACAGTCACTGTAAAACATAAATATAGTGAATATCACAGCCAAATGTAAAATACATATATAGTGGATATCACAGTCAAATGTAAAATAGTGATTGGGTCAAAAATAATAATACCAACGATTTAAGTTGGGTGGGGGTTATAATGATTGCGGACTTTAAGGGCCAAGCCATAAGGAGACAGGTTTCCTTGGAAGTATTTTTCCAGTTCTCCAGCTATGAATTTTTGCCGTTGCCTGATAAAGGCGGGTGGTTGTGATTCTGCCTTTTCTCCGAAACAACATAATTGGCTCCAGAAGTGATAACGGAAGCGGTACAAGATGTGTTACAGCACCTAATCCAGCAAAACAAAGCGATGTGAACTCACTTAATATTCATTCAATATCACATACTTATGGTTGAGAACTGTCAATATTATAAAACTCTTACCTCCAACTGGTTTCACCCGTCGCCGAATCCCGGCGTTTTTTGAATTTGAACTTGTTTACTTCGATTTGAACGAAACCGCGCTGGCTTATAATAACATTCGCAAATGACATTATAGCAATTCTTGGAGAAGGAAAACTTGGACTTGGAGATGACTGTGGAGATAACGGTACCGTTCACCTGTAGAAACTTACTGACTAGCTGGGCCTGGGCCGAGATTACAATACTCCCTTCGATGACGGATTAGAGGGGTGGGTCGAGTTTACATTTAGATAAGACAGTCTGACCCTTGGTCGACCGAGCTTGGGCCGAGATTACACCCGCCCCCCTCGAGATCCCCCCAGGAAACCCCTAAATCGAGTACTGGAGCCGGCCCGGGAGTTAAAGTTTCACACAAATACGCGGGGTTCAATAATTCAATCATTAATTATTTGTACATAGTTATCCACGAAGCATAAGGTAAATAAGAAACCGTTGTGTAATAATTTACGTGTATATGTAGATGCCCCTTCTGCGTAGAATTTATAATAAGCCGTTGTGTAATAATTTACCTGTATAGATGCCCCTTCTGCGTAGAATTTATAATAAGCCGGTGTGTAATAATTTACCGTTGTGTAATAATTTACCCAATAATACTTCAACGTTCGTTTAAGTTGTAGAAGTACCTATCAACAAAATTCAAAAGAGCCATCAATCTAGCGCGGGATTCAATAATTCAATCATTATTAATTTATTTATAGTTTTTCATGAAGCATAAGGCAAATAGTAAACCGTTGTGTAATAATTTGCTACGTTTTTTGTTACGTAATTCCTAAAACCAGTCCCTCAATTCTGATCAAGATTAGGGGCAGTTCTTATGGAGAAAAACGGTACTTCGCTATAATCTGGTGAAACCCACTAAGTCAAGTTCCTTCGTAGGAAAATTAGTGTTACGAGTAGGTTATTTGAATTCAGCTAACCCCTTGAGATTCACAGGGTGGCAACTGGACGCCCTAAGACAGCTACAGTCCAAATTTCAACCCTCTAATCCAGTTTCTTCCCTTACGAACATCTCATCTAAAAACTGAAAAACTTCATACTCGATTTTCTCGAATGCAACATTTTCGACAGTGGACTTCCACTTGTAAGCCGACGTTATGTCCACCTATACCGACTCATTGACCTACAAAACGTGATATTCACAAAGAAAAACTGAGTTATTGAATAGTTGTCTATTTCCATTGATACACGACAAAACGCGAAAAATAAACTGTTATACCGATTTTGGTGATCAAACCATCGTCAGTAACAAACAGTAACTATAATAAGTTATAACACTAATATAGTTATCACTATATAAGTATTACTTATAATTATATCTATATTATATATATATATAAAATAGTTAAATACTATAGTTACAACTATTATAAGTTATAACTATAATAAGTTATAATTATAATAAGTTATTGTTTGTTACTGACGATGGTTTGATCACCGAAACCGGTATGGCAATGTATTTTTCGCGTTTTTTCGTGTATCAATGGAAATAGACAACTTTTCAATAACTCAGTTTTTCTTTGAAATGGGTTTCCACGATTTCTACGCGAGTGATTTAGTTCGAGATATTCACACTCATCATGCTACCTGATCTCGTAATAAAGACAGTAACATGAGCTACGACATTGTTCACGAGTCGTTATTTTTGATACTAGTCTAATAATAATTATTATAATAATTACATACCTGTAATATTTCAATACATATATATGTGTATATAGATGCATGTATATACAGTTGATATCTCGTAGGTATACAACGTAATTTTTGCAACACAGATTTTGTTTATACCTACACGGTTTGTCGCACCAATGTTTTGTTTGAAAGGATAACGCAGCGAAACTGTCTAACAGGACAAACTAGTCAGTGGTCATAAAGTTCGATAGTTTCGCAATTAAAAATAACTACCTACCTATTATATAAATACCTCAATTTCCTCTCTGTTCATGCGTCATGGAGAAGGTTGAACTCATTTTCTAACCATTTTTAGCTGCGCTGGATATGGAAGGTAGTGGACCATGTTAGGAATGATGTCCTCGCCTGACCATCTTCAGTACCTATTTAACCGCAAAAGGAAGATTTTTCTAATTAAAGTCGAATTGTGTTCAATTGTATATTTTTTCCAAAATGAAAAGCCAGCAATTTATTATGAACTATACCTACGTATTTTACAAACCGTTGGATTTCGAATGGTTGACGATTCCAATTTTTCATTGCTTCGACTGTGAATAGAAAGTATTACTATTATTACTAATTACAGTGAATATAATGCAGTGAAAACCCCGCTTATTTGGAACAACGGGTTATCGGGACAATCGGTTATTTGGGACAGTTGTCAAGAGTCCTGAACGAACGTATTAGGTACTAGGTATAGATTCAGAGGTAATCGGACGGCTTTATGGGACAGCTCATCGGCTTATTGGGACATGAATGTGTCATATCAGTAGTCAACTCACCTTGAAATCGAGATAAAAGTACCTATAGGTGAGTTTATGCGGAACAGTTCAAGGTTGGCTTCAGTGTTTTTTCTCTAATACGTTCTGCATACCAATCAGTAGGTACTGAATTGGTCAAAATACCCCTGGAATCGAACCTACAACCATCCACTTCTGACAATGACAACGTCCAGTGAATATGGTAACTGCGTACCTGCTCCTTGTCACAAGATGATCTGTATAACAAGTAACATTAAATAAAGTGGTAATGTTGTACAATATTTTCAAGTTTTCGCCAGTTTTCAAAGAAAATGATTGCAATGGGTCCAAAATGTTCAGAACATTCAGAATTTTTAATATATATTTTATATTTATGTAATTTATTTATTTTACATATATTCTTGGTCGGTTGGATAGCAAGTGATACATATCGATGGCGAGGTATTCTCTGTCATTTTTTCCCTTGTTCAGCAATCTCCACGTTGTCCATCCAGGTGCAACAATAAACAGTCGTGCAGCATGGCTATAGGAGCAAATTTTCGAAAAATATCCATGCTATTGTGTAAAAGGATGATATAGCGAGAAACCATAGCACTTTTCGTACAGTTATACAATTTTTTCATGGTCTTAGCGATTTTTACCGATTTTTGACCCTTATAAAATCAAATTCGACCCACTGTTTTTAGAGAAAAATATTTTTATCATCGAAATATTCCCTCTTCCTGTCGCGAATCACCATCCCACAAAACGTCAGGTGTATTAATATTTGAGCCATTAATACTAGGTAATTGTTGACCCCCAAAAATTCAGATTTGACCCCTATTCTGTATGAAAAACAACTGAAATTGTATCCTTAAGCCTTTACTCACCCTTCCACACTACTTTCAGTGGTTTTATATCAATTGCTCGCGAATTTAGTCGTTTTTACCGATTTTTGAATCCTGAAAACTCAAATTTGACAACCTTAGAATTTTTGGAAATCGCTCATCTTCGAATTCATTCTTTTGTTAGGCAATATTACGTTTTATTCGTAATGACGAACATTTTGGGGAAATTCGGAATTTGTTATCATGTTCCCAACATCAGTAGCTGTCGTATGGGGTGACAGCTAAATAAATGAATATATATAAAATATGAATGTGTTAAAATCTAGGGATGAATTTTGGATGCTCTGAAATGGATTTGCCTATTAAAAAAAAAATCAGTCATGCAGCATGACTTAATGAGCGAATTTTCAAAGAAATATTCGAATTAATGGCTATGGTTTTGAATAAAGGAAAACTTCGGTCTAAAATTTGGTTTTCTATGTATATTCTCTTCGTATTTATTTTAATTTGTACGTTTTGTCCATCCTGATTCTACCGTTTGTTTATTACGTAATTGTACTAAGTGCTTATTTATTTGATCGCTGTGGGTAAATTCAAGGAGTTGTACTAATCGTTTGCCTCCCCCTTTTTTGCTTCGAACTCTCGTCTTCAATTAATACTTCTCACATTTTTCAATCTGACCACTCTAAGGGGGTGGGGGTAAGAGTTTAAAGATTATCCTAGTTTTGGGTAATTTTTGCGCACTTTAAATGCTCTAATTTAAGAACGGATTTAGATATCTAAAATCCGATTTCACTATCGTGTTCAGCGTGCAAAAACCTTTAAAATGAGGGGTCACTTGTTAGAAAATAACATTTTGGGGATTTTTGGGTAATTTTTGCGCACTTTAAATGCTCTAATTTGAGAACGGATCAAGATATCTAAAATCCGATTCCACCATCGTGTTCAGCGTGCAAAAACCTTTAAAATGAGGGGTCACTTGTTGGAAAATAACATTTTGGGGATTTTTGGGTAATTTTTGCGCACTTTAAATGCTCTAATTTGAGAACGGATCAAGATATCTAAAATCCGATTCCACCATCGTGTTCAGCGTGCAAAAACCTTTAAAATGAGGGGTCACTTGTTGGAAAATAACATTTTGGGGATTTTTGGGTAATTTTTGCGCACTTTAAATGCGCCAAAACCCTCCTTAGAGTAGGCCAATTTCGCCCATCTTCGAACTTAGCCTTTCGATTGCCAAGATAGATTTTTTGTGCAAATTTGAGCTGTTTATCTCAATTCTATCGAGAGTTATCGTCTGGAGTGACACATATATAAATAAATATATATATATATATATACATATAAAAAAGTGTTAAATTTCAGGAATCGTTTTAGAATGGTCTGAAACGGATTTCTATGAAGAAAATTTCCAAAAATTTATATTATTTAAATTTCGAAGCCATTGCAATAGCTTCATTTTCTTTGAAAATTCGCTAAAAATTCGAAAATTCATGTTCTGAAAATTTTCGACCCATCGCAATAGTTTTATTTTCTATGAAAATTCGCTAAAACGACGTCAAAAAATACTGCCAAAGGACCAAGTCACTTATGAGTACCTCAAAATATGGGATATTGGACAAACACCTCAAACTATTATAATCATAACTCGTAAGAATGTTTACCTATGTCTTTATCTCACTGTCACTGACCTGTAATGTAATTGGGCTTGCCCGCAATAAAGTAATCTATACATATAATAAAACAGTGTCTGTTTGTCTGTCTGTTTGTTTGTCTCGGCATCAATTGAGAACGGCTGAACGTAGAAAGTTGCGGCTGGTACCATCTGACGCAGAATTTATCTGGGAAGGTTTATGAAAAATCCGCATTTGAATCTGTCCATCCGTTGAAACGCTATGAATGAAATACTACTAAAAAACGTGTTATAATCACTTCTATGAGGACGTTTATGCTTATAATGTCTCGGCATCAATTGAGAACGGCTGAACGTAGAAAGTTGCGGCTGGTACCATTTGACGCAGAATTTATCTGGGAAGGTTTATGAAAAATCCGCATTTGAATCTGTCCATCCGTTGAAACGCTATGAATGAAATACTACTAAAAAACGCTGCAAAGTCCTTGTCACATGGGTTTATTATTCTATTGGAGTTCTACAGATTTTTGTTGGCTGTTAAATGTATTGTTTCTTTCATGTGGAATGATTGAAATAGCTATTTCTGATGATTTCCACCAATTTTGGCCCCCAAAACATGAAATAGGTACCTACGCTTTTTTTTTTTTAAGATCATCTTTGATCATTGGTAGTGGCATTAATGGTCTTGATTCACCTGTTTACACTTTTTCCAATGTTATTGTACACATTGATGGTGATTTCAGACAGTTTTCCAGGATTTTGACTCATAAAAAACCAATTTTGGGAGCTGAACCTTTGGTAAAACCTCAATTTCCGCGTCTTTGGTCAAAATCGACTTCATATTCGGTCTTCTCGTCCTCAAAAACATGGAAAAAGATACCTCAAAAGCTCATGTTTCTAACATGTTGTTAAAGCGCAAAAAGTACCTATTTTTATACACATTTTCACTCATAACACCCCTGGGTATATTCCGATCGGGCTGAAAAGTTTCGGGACACAACTAGGGCCCAAATGGAGCATGTGTGCGAAAGAACGACTTTTTTAGACCGAAAATGAAGCCGGTACACGTGATACGGCGTACGGCGGACGGCGTACGGCGGACGGCGTACGGCGTACGGCAGACGGCGGACGGACATTGCATTTTTGGAATCTACGCACCTTGAAACGGAAAAGAAAAAATTTTGAGGGGGTGTTTGCTGAGCGAATACATAGGTGTATTATTCACAGAATAATAAACCAAAACGTGTTATAATCACTTCTATGAGGACGTTTATGCTTATAATAACTTGACGTAAATCCGATTGTAATTAGATTCTGGATTCAGCTCGACGAGTACATTCAAGTGGTACTTCAATCAGGATGTTAGTGGGAGGGGGGTACAGGTTGTGAGAGGGGGGTCTACAGAAATTGCAAAACTACTTGACCAATTGGAGTGCAACTTTGGGAATTTGTTGTGTGAACATTGAGGAATGTTTCTAACCAGGTAGGGAGGGTTCATAGGATACGGGGGGGGGGGGGTTAAAGGCAGTTAGGGTTGGCATTGGGGAAGGTTTCTGATCAGTTGTGGAGGGGGGGATACAGGCATATTAAAATACATGACCGTTGGCTCCATTTATTTAAATCGCAGCAACACGCGTCGGTTCAAATAGTATAACATATCATAAAACAGTGTCAGTCTGTTTGTTTGTCTCGGCATCGATAAATGAGAACGGCTGAACGTAGAAGGTGGTATCTGTTATGAGTGGGGCCTGTCCTAAAGGGGGTGTCTGTTCTACCGTTGCGAAGCGCGGGTACACAGCTAGTAAATAAATAAAATAAATAAATAAACTCCATTCCAGGTCGGAAAGAATCGGGGCGATGCGACTTTCGATGCTTAATATTGCGCATGCGTGGAGGACGCCACGAAGCTGATAGGTTTCATCACTTTCGGGATTCATCCTAAGAAATTAAAATCGAGTGCTCTTGTATTTTTTCAGTTGGCCATTGCAATAATATTATTATATTATTATTATTATTATTCCTGCTCGTGCAACCTTTCACGGTAAGTAGACGTGAAATTGTCAGATAGGTATCTAAAATCATGGAATAATGGGAACAGATAATTGCACGTGTCGCGCATGATATGTATTTCCAGAGGATATCCGGTCGACCTACAATAGATCGGTTTCGGTGATCGCAATAATATAATCGCTCTAAACCTCCGAGACTTCCGTTTATGTTTTTTTTTTTTTCCTCTCCCCTTTTCCTTTTAAAGTGTTGAATCGTTTCATCGGACTCTGTGCGAGCCCAAGGACGGATTTCTATACAGCCGAAAAAACCGTCTGCCAATTCGAGTAGGCAGCACAGCTTCCTCACTTGAATCACAAGAACGTATAGAATAGTTGGGCAGGTTCATTTTGATACGGGACCATCTGCGATCCAGCCCGCGTGTACCCTCAAAATTTCAGCTCTGTACGACTATTTTTCGCGTTTTTAGAAGCGTTACAAGGAAATGGTCAACATTTCATATTCGCGCATGCGCATACGAAAGTTACCTACATCACGATTCCAATGAAATTCATGTGGAACTATCAAAGTATTATTCCTGATCGACCCTCCAAATCTGAACTTATTTCAACGATATTTAAGGTCGTTATGGGCGTTTCAATTATTTCACGTTTGCGCATGCGCAGGCAGAACGATTTCCATGATTTTGAATTGGGACCATCTGCAATCCAACCCGTGTGTACCCTCAAAATTTCACCTCTGTACGACTATTTTTCGCTTAATTAGAAGCGTTACAAGGAAATGGTCAACGTTTCATGTTCGCGCATGCGCAGACGAAAGTTACATCACGATTCCGATGAAATTCATATGGAACTATCAAAGTATTATTCCTGATCGACCCTCCAAATCTGAATTCATTTCAACGATATTTAAGGTATGTATGGGCGTTTCAATTATTTCACGTTTGCGCATGCGCAGGCAGAACGATTTCCATGATTTTGAAATGGGACCATCTACGATCCAACCAGCGTCTACCCTCAAAATTTCAGCTCTCTACGACTATTTTTCGCGTAGTTAGAAGGGTTACAAGGAAATGGTCAACATTTCATGTTCGCGCATGCGCAGACGAAAGTTACCGTACTTCTTCAATGATTTTGGTGTGGGACCATCTGTGACCCAACCCGCACCTACCCTCCAAGTTTCAGCCCATTTCGACCATTATTTCGGGTAGTTATGGGCGTTACAAGGAATTACCACAGAGAGACAGACAGACACGGAACCAAAAATGTTCTTGGATGTTTAAAAAGCAAAATGGTAGTGAAAATTTTAATTTTGGAGGACATAAATTTTCTTTTACTCAATCACGAATCCAAGGCTTCCCTACCTTCGGTAGTGAGGAAGCAAAATGAAGAACGCCTCATCTCTTGGAAATCAAATTTTTCAGGAGATCACTTCCAAGTTTTGTTCTTTTACTCTCATCCTAACTTCTCCCCAGTTTGTCATAAAAACGAAATTTCTTCACACCACAATAAATCGATATTTAGTGATTATATCGATACCGAATGACACCCGAAACATCGATAATTCTAATCGATTCTGCTTATAAGACGTTTTAGTTAGGGTTTGTCGGAGTTTTCTGCTCTGGAGTCCAAGGAGAAACGCTTCAAGGCGTTTTTGCTTTGAACGATTCATAAAAATAACAAGATAAATTTAGTCAAGAACGCCTTCAAAATACCGCAATTGATTGTCATATTATTATTATATCTACCTACTCTGTAGATATCGTAATAAATAAGGAAATATGAAAGTAGAAATTCTAGTTACCTAGAAGAAATTAGGTACCTATTTGCTTTTATTGATTTATATATATATATATATATATATATATATATATATATATATATATATATATATATATATATATATATCTTACCCCATATCTACGTTTCGTTCAATTTTATATTTTAAATTGCTTACCAAACATCCGCAATAATGCTGTTATATCCACATCTGACTCCTCATTAGACATCCTCCTCTGACGATAAATGACTCGGCCAAATAACGAATAGAATTTTATATTTGCCACAAAATTCCATAGACAAAATTCAACGGATATTATGTGCATAAAATATACTACACAACTTATGGCTACTGTTATGAATAATGAACCAACATATATAGTATGACACAGTTATTATTAAGGTATAGTATAAGTTATATAAATACTGATTTGATTGCGGTGCCGTACTTGAGTCGTTTCACCTTTGACTTGAATGAGATGAGGCGTTTTTCCTTTTAACACCACAATTTTCCAGTTTTCGGGTGAAAATTTTGACGTTTTCCAATTTGAAATTTTCAATTTATTACTTCACCAATGGAAAGAGCATGTCAAAATTAGGGTGGATACGTTTAAAAAAACCCGTTTTCGAACATTTTTGAGATGAGGCGCTCTTCTTTTTGACGGCAGTACAGCAGTCATCTCGTCTCGCCGCAATTTTCGATATTTTGACTTGAAATTTTGAGGTTACACCCCTTAGGCCTCGATAATTTGCTGTACAGTTTTTGGTGCCACCACGCGCCAGGGAACGGCGCCACGCTGGTACAAGTGGTGCCATCCTTCAGAATAATGTGTTCGGTATAGTTTTTCACGTTTTCCAGCACGCTGGATCGAATGGAATAACAGTCGGAGGTCCATAAAAGTTACGAAAAATAGCTATTATTTAGCTAATATTGTACACAGGCAGAATTGAGCCTATTTTCAAAATTTATCTGTTATATGTCTAGTGGCCAATCTACAGGTAGGAACAAGTCTATTCATATACCATATTCACTTGTTCAATAAATTATGTGAATCTTGTTTACCTATCTTTCTACTTATTTTCCCTAGTCACATCACAGTATCTGGTCACTGGTTATATAGTACAGGTAGTACAATTCCTAGTACTTAATTCAAAATACAGTCCAGTTACAGTGAAACCCCTCTTAGTGGACAGTTTGGCCATGGCCCCGGCGTAGAGGTAGGAGATTCAATGTTGTATTTGAATTTTGAACCCCTGTTTAGTGGACACCCCCTATAGTGGACGTGGGCACTCGTCATCATCTCCTCGCAGTGGACAGTAGACCCGTTTAGACGTGTATAGAAAAGTTACATTTTTCTTATGTGACAGCTATGTTTGGTCTGACAGAGTTCATTTTCTGTTTGTTTACGAGTACGTTCAAACTCATTTTTTGTTTGTTTACATTGGCCATCATTTGGATTCATTTGATCCTGACCCACTGACAATCTCCCGTTGTACTGAAAGCGACTATGTACGTTCTTTCCATCGCCAGCCCCATGTTTTCACTCTAATGCCTCCTCTAAAATCACGCAGTAGTCTCTCTCAAACAGAAATTAATGTGTGTACTTACCTGTGTGTCGTGGTTCCCCTCAAATCTCTACATTAACCACTCCTATGTAATATTGAAATATTTAACCAAATAAACAAAGGGAACGACGAGCTGTGTGACGCCAAGAGGAAAGTAGGAGAAGGGTCCTTCCATCAACCGCCATCGCCCCTCAACGGTCATAACGGCCGATTGTGGACAGGGGACAGGTGGGAACGGGCCTATATAAGCAGACCTTTTGGCCCAGCTCGTCATTCGACCGACCTACCCTCGACTTGCGACTTCTCTCTCGCCCCCATCTTCCCGGTGTCTGCTGTGGTGAAAACCCCGGGACACCTTCCCCTCCTCTAGTGCCTGCTGTGGTGAAAACCGAGGGGAACTAACCTCCTCTCCAACTAGCGCCTGCTGTGGTGAAAACCGAGGGGAGATAACCTCCTCTCCAACTAACGCCTGCTGTAGTGAAAACTGCGGGGGGGTTAGCCTCCATCTTCCCGGTGTCTGCTGTGGTGAAAACCCCGGGACACCTTCCTCTCCTCTAGTACCTGCTTTGGTGAAAACCGCGGGAGCTAACCTCCTCTCCAACTAACGCCTGCTGTGGTGAAAACCACGGGGCGTTAGCAAATGACTCCTACGGAGCACATCCTTCCTCCAACCAAATCCTCATCCAGCACACCCGCCATGTCGTTAGCCGACCACACTGGCTCATGACACTATGTTTGACAGTTTTACGAATTTTGTGTGTGTACACACTAAATAATAAAACAATATTTAAAAAAAATACCTTGGAATTTTTCTTCACCCATTTATAATGGACACATCTTGGTCAGACGCGTGTCCACTATACAGGGCCACCCCTCTATAGTGGACACTTATTTTGGTCCCGAGGGTGTCCACTATAGAGGGTTTTCACTGTATGTACTATTAGGTATTTTTCTATTTAAAGCTCAGACAACTCGGTTAGTATTCTCTCTGCAAGGAACACCGTAGTTATTGGTAGGTATTCCTCAAAATCTGAGTAAGAGCACATCGTTACCAAATTCCCTTGTTCAAGTAGATGAATCCCTCCACTCTGCTGGAACGTGGTCGTTTTTCCTTCAAGAGGATTTCACTACTGATTTACAATCTCTGAGAGAACAGAGAAGAGGGGAGAGCATTAAATTCACCTTGGTTACGTTAAAAGAATTGCCTCCCTAAATCACGGGCTACCCAGTAAGCTCCCGTCTAACCCCCTCTACGTGGGATTGCTTATCAGACTTGACGTTGTTTTAATTTATTTAAGGGGTGACGCTATGTTTATTCTAACTTCTTCCTCTAGTTTATGTGTTGATATAATATCAATATTCCTCCACCATTGTGAACCAGAGGAGTGAGAAGTGCCTTGGACCATCAACAAATAAACAAAATTGTGATCTATGTAGAGCAATCCATGGATTACATGGCTCGGCCTAGGTACAATGGGTAGAATTAGTTGTGCGTGGACCTAAATAATATTTTTTGCGTGCATTTTGTAGGATTTTCTAGGATAGTTAGAAAAAAAGGATTTTCGTCAATTAACCGGTCTACTGGGAAAATTAAGAAGCGGCATTCACCGTATTAACAAGGTTTGAACAATGATTTAAAAATATGGAACACTAAAGACTATTGGACCAGATTAAAGAAAGATTATTTGTTTTCACCATCAGGTTGTGGGTTATGGCGGTTCAACTATTTTCGCTGTAGCGCATGCGCACTCGATATTATTCATACGAATGTGACGAAATTCATATGGGACCAACTAGGACCTAAACCTGAACTACTGTCAAAATATGAACCAATTTGGACCATCGGGTCGTCAGATGCGTGGGTTCAACTTATTTCCACGTTTGCACATGCGCAGTCCATACTACAGATTTGAATGTGACGAAATTCATATGGGGCCAGCTTGCACCTAACCCTGGACTACGATCAAAATTTGAGCCAACTCGGACCATTAGGTGGTGGGTTATGGCTGTTCAACGGTTTTCACGGTTGCGCATGCGCAGTTGCTACTACATATGCAACGCGACGAAATTCATATGTGACCAACTATGACCTAATCCTCAACTACCATAAAAATTTGAGCCAATTCGGTCCACTGGGTTGTGAGTTAAGTGTGGGTTCGACTTTTTCACGTTGCGCATGCGCAGTATCTACAAATCCGAATTTGACAAAATTCATAAGGGACCAACTAGGACCTAGCCCCGAACTACCACCGAATGTTGAGCCAGTTTGGACCATTGGGTCGTGAGTTATGGTGGTTCGCAGAAATGCGTACCTATACACACGCGCACACATAACTTCCCTAAGATGAAATTTCCATTTTTTTATGAGGATTCAGCGTGGTCGAAAATTGGGAAAACCGCTTTTCCCCCCTCAAAATAATAATGAAATTGTCTAAAAAGCGTAAAAACGAAAGCATAAGGCCACTGTCTGAGGGGCCGAGCCTAAAAATCGAATTCTGTTGAGCTAATAACAGTGGTTTCTATAAAATAATTCTAGTTACAATACAGTTTGAAAAAAAACAAAACAAATCAGTCATGCAGCATGACTTAATGAGCGAATTTTCAAAGAAATATTCGAATTAATGGCTATGGTTTTGAATAAAGGAAAACTTCGGTCTAAAATTTGGTTTTCTATGTATATTCTCTTCGTATTTATTTTAATTTGTACGTTTTGTCCATCCTGATTCTACCGTTTGTTTATTACGTAATTGTACTAAGTGCTTATTTATTTGATCGCTGTGGGTAAATTCAAGGAGTTGTACTAATCGTTTGCCTCCCCCTTTTTTGCTTCGAACTCTCGTCTTCAATTAATACTTCTCACATTTTTCAATCTGACCACTCTAAGGGGGTGGGGGTAAGAGTTTAAAGATTATCCTAGTTTTGGGTAATTTTTGCGCACTTTAAATGCTCTAATTTAAGAACGGATTTAGATATCTAAAATCCGATTTCACTATCGTGTTCAGCGTGCAAAAACCTTTAAAATGAGGGGTCACTTGTTAGAAAATAACATTTTGGGGATTTTTGGGTAATTTTTGCGCACTTTAAATACTCTAATTTGAGAACGGATCAAGATATCTAAAATCCGATTCCACCATCGTGTTCAGCGTGCAAAAACCTTTAAAATGAGGGGTCACTTGTTGGAAAATAACATTTTGGGGATTTTTGGGTAATTTTTGCGCACTTTAAATGCTCTAATTTGAGAACGGATCAAGATATCTAAAATCCGATTCCACCATCGTGTTCAGCGTGCAAAAACCTTTAAAATGAGGGGTCACTTGTTAGAAAATAACATTTTGGGGATTTTTAGGTAATTTTTGCGCACTTTAAATGCTCTAATTTGAGAACGGATCAAGATATCTAAAATCCGATTCCACCATCGTGTTCAGCGTGCAAAAACCTTTAAAATGAGGGGTCACTTGTTGGAAAATAACATTTTGGGGATTTTTGGGTAATTTTTGCGCACTTTAAATGCGCCAAAACCCTCCTTAGAGTAGGCCAATTTCGCCCATCTTCGAACTTAGCCTTTCGATTGCCAAGATAGATTTTTTGTGCAAATTTGAGCTGTTTATCTCAATTCTATCGAGAGTTATCGTCTGGAGTGACACATATATAAATAAATATATATATATATATATATATATATACATATAAAAAAGTGTTAAATTTCAGGAATCGTTTTAGAATGGTCTGAAACGGATTTCTATGAAGAAAATTTCCAAAAATTTATATTATTTAAATTTCGAAGCCATTGCAATAGCTTCATTTTCTTTGAAAATTCGCTAAAAAAATCCTGTGGGAGTAACCCAGCTCAAATACCACAACAGGAATGGATGAGGAACTTTGTGAGTTTACTATTATAACATCTTAATGGCTCCTACCTTACTTGGATGGATCTAGCAAAGATCACAGGAGGTCGTATCAACTTTCTTGGTTGATCTCGAATTGCCAAAGTGGAATTTTGTCGTGTGTTGTCCTGATTTTAGCCATTTTTACCGATTTTTGACCCGTATAAAGTCAATTAGGCCCTCTCTTTTTCGAGAAAAATATTTTTATATCGAAATATTCCCTCTTTCTGTCATGAACTACCATCCCACGCAACGTCAGGTGAATTAATATTCATTTTATTCAATTTTAGCCCTTAATACTACTTTTTGACCCCCAAAATCCACATTTGATCCCGGTCGTAGTACCCGTACCCATCAAATTCTACATTTACCACTCCTATGCGACGCCACGGTTAAAGCCCAGAACTCCCAACGCTCCTCAACGACCGTTGGTGGATGAGGGACGAGGTGGAGGCGCCTTTATATACCAACCGGCTCGCCCAGCTCCGCATTCGACAGACCAGTGCTCTAACCTACGACTTCTCTCTCTTACTCGCCTTACACCTCCTCTCGCTCACTCTCTCTCTCTCTCACCATTCCTCGGATCTGCTGTGGAGGTAACCGCGAGGGTATGGACATCCTTATCCTCCTGCGTCTGCCGTGGTGATAACCGCGAGGGTATGGACATCCTTATCCTCCTGCGTCTGCCGTGGTGATAACCGCGGGGGACCCCCCTTCCACTAGTACTCGCTGTGGAGATAACCAAGGGGTACTAGCCTCCTTCCTCCTGGTGCCTGCTGTGGTGATAACCGCGGGGCGCCTCTCTCTCCACTAGCACTCGCTGTGGAGATAACCGCGGGTTGCTAGCCTCCAACTTCCTGGCATCTGCTGTGGTGATAACCGCGGGACGCCTTCCTTTCTTCTACCACTCGCTGTGGCGATAACCGCACGATGCTAGCTTTCTCTTCCACTATCGCCTGCTGTGGTGATAACCATGGGGCGTTAGCGATCCGAATAGACTCCAAAGTAGCACATCTCTCCTATCCTTTACCCTGCCTAAACCTACCCAACCTTTAGGACTACCACAGCCCTAAGCCTGTTCTGTGCTAATAACAATAAAATGGTATTTTGGTTTATTATTCTCAATAATGAACCATAGGAATCGAGCATGAAAAAAAAATTACGCCGTACGGGCCACTTTTCTTAGTTACCATGAAAAAAAAATTGATGAAATTCGGGTTATAGGTTCCGTTCGGGGTCTAGTTGGTCCTCGAAGCTCGACGGTACTGTCAGTCATCTCTAAGGGGTTCAAAATAGGGGTTGCAATTTTCAGATCGCCGCAGCTCGAAAACTTCCGATAGAAGGGTATGGCTTTTTTTACGTTATTAAATTTGTCTTGAGCTAAACAATTTTTTGAGACCACCCGGAGCATCGTACGTCCAGCCGTTCGTGTGCACCAAAAAGCTTCGTCTACAGTGTCTACACGATCGTGAATCAAACGGTATAAATCCGGCCCGGATATCATAACTACGGAGCATCTGGTTATAATCAAGGATGGCTGTATGGTCGAGTTGTTTGCTCTGCGATATTATTTCATTTGACAAGTGATGGACTATTGGATTTTGTTGGTAGCACTTCTGAAACTTGAACAAACGTTGAAGTATTATTGATGGGTAAATTATTACACAATGGCAAATTATTACACACAGGCAAATTATCACACAACGGTAAATTATTACACAAAGGTAAATTATTACACCACGGTAAATATTTCACAACGGTAAATTATTACACAACGGCTCATCTACCCAGAACGAGCTGGATTTTGTTGGTAGGTACTTTTGCAACTTGAACAACCGTTGAAGTATTATTGATGGGTAAATTATTACACCACGGTAAATATTTCACAACGGTAAATTATTACACAACGGCTCATCTACCCAGAAGGGGCTGGATTTTGTTGATAGGTACTTTTGCAACTTGATCAACCGTTGAAGTATTATTGATGGGTAAATTATTACACAATGGCAAATTATTACAGAACGGCAAATTATTACACAACTGTAAATTGTTACACAAAGGTAAATTATTACACCACGGTAAATTATTACACAACGGTGAATTATTACACAACGGTAAATTATTACACAACGGCTCATCTACCAAGAAGGGGCTGGATTTTGTCGATAGGTACTTTTGCAACTTGAACAACCGTTGAAGCGTTATTGATGGGCAAATTATTACACAACGGTTCATTATTCTATCTCCTCAGAAGGGGAACCTATACAGGTATTTCTCTCTTTATTCACCCTTCCATACCACTCTCATTGGTTTGATATCAATTGTTGGCAATTTTAGCCGTTGTTAACCGATTTCGATCACTACAAACTCAAATTTGACCCTCTTAGAATTTTTGAAAATTTCTCATCTTCGAACTCATCCTTTCGTTTGGCAGTAGACCATTTTGGCGAAATTTGAAATTTTTCATCATGTACCCAAGGTTAGATTGTCTGGAGTGACACATAAAAAATAAATAGGTACATAAAAACATATAAATTTTTATTAATATATGGGGATGAATTCAGGATGCTGGGATTTGACTATTAAAAAAATTAAACAATTTATTTTCTGAAACTTTGGACCCGTTGCAATAGCTTAATTTTCTTTGATAGTTCGCTAATTGTTTATCGATTTGTGTGGCTCTGATTCGACTTGGGTGACCGGCTGGTTTTGTTTTCGGTATCGACAACGAGGACGCAAGAGATATCCGTTTGAAATCCCTGCGTGCGTAACGGGGAATGCTGACATTTCCGTTCATTCGTTACGAAGTTCGTATGTTTAGCTCATTCCGTGAATCTCTTGTCCCTAAACTACAATCATCGGTGTATAATTCGATGCAACTGACCTCCGAGTAGAACTCGAGTTTTCCATGAAATGCGAAACAATAACGATAATTATTGTTAGCAGTGTTATTATTAGGTGAGGACTCAGATGAGGACACCGCTACACGCTTTCGCTAACACCCATAGTAATTACATCCATGTTCTTACTGCTACAGGAATGGAAGTAGGTCCGGTGAAACCGTAAAAAATATGTGTTCAAGAAAACCATGAAATCTTGTTCAAAAGTGCTCAAAACGAGTTTCTAGACGGTTTTCCGCTTGAGGTCGCTCCGTACGTATGCTGGAATTTTAAATGGTCATAAAATCCTCAAATAACGGTCTTCTTCGTATTTTCTTTTTGGATTTTGTTCAGCTCGTTGAACTCTTCAATTTGAACGAGCTTTGTAGGTGGAAAAATGAGGAATCCTCAATTTTTACCACTTTCCGACACCTCACCAACGTCATTTAGCCAGTAAACGTAGAAAATGTTGGACCCATTGACATATTTTTTGCTGTCAATTAGCCAAATCGAATGCGATGGACCTCAAAATCAATAAGCGTGATCCAGTCACCCTAACGGACATTGGGTATCAACCGCACCAACTTCGTTCATTTTTACGGCATTTATCTTTGAAAAATTAGAAAACCCGTCCATGACTCCCACATTTTAGTTTATTATTTTCAATAATGAACCTTTGGAATCGAACATGAAGAAAAGATTTTAACCCCCCTCAAAATTTGATGCTTTACGTTTCCAGGTATGTAGAATCCGAAAATGCAATTTAAAAAAATTCTGTTTGCAAGGAACCAAAATTGATGAAATTTTGTTTGCAGGTCCCGTTCGGGCTCTACTTGGTCCTCGAAGCTCGTCGATACTGTCAGTCAATCTTTAAGTGGTGAAAAAAAATACGGGTTGCAATTTTCAGAACGCCGTAGCTCGACAGCTCTCAGTGGCAGGGTATAGCTTTTTTAACGTTTATAAATTGATCTCAAACTCCAGTAGGTATTTTAGGCTTCCTACTTTCTTCTTTTTTTTTAAATAGCATGTTGTTATATAGTATTACGAACAAAAATATAGTAAGGTACTATAAAGAAAAAATTACAGTAGATCTGGCAACCCTAGGGCCATTAAAATTGGCAGCGAGGTTTTGGTTTATTATTCTGTGAATAGTAACCGCAGCTGTGCATTCCGCGCTCCTATGTATTCGCTCGGTAACAAATTTTTATAACACCCCCTCAAAATTTTTTCTTTTACCTCTCAAGGTGCGCAGATTCCAAAAATGCAATGTTCGTCCGCCTAACGCCGTACACCGTACACCGTACGCCGTCCGCCATATCTCCGTATCTACTTTATTTTTGGTCTAAAAAATTGGTTCTTTCGCACGCAGGCTTCATTTGGGCCCAATAATAGCTATTTCAATTATTGCACATGAAAGAAACAATAAATGAACAGCCAACATTTCTGTAGATAAGTCCAGTAGAAGAATAAACCCATGTGACAAGGACTATGCAGCGTTTTTCCATTTCATTTCGTAGTCTTCCGAAGTCCGCTTATCAGGGCATTGTGAAGGCGCCCCCCTGTGACGACCGTAGCCTCCTGCTGGGGACGTCCCTAACTCAGTTGTCTTGCGATGAGTAATAGCAGATGGAGTTGGAAGCGGTAACTCATGAAGTCGGAGGTGGTGTGGTGCGTGGAGGTGTTGGTGAGGGGGGGGAGGAACACGGGATTATGTTAAACAAAGCATTTGAACACCCCTCCACCTACACCACCGCTGATCGAAACTTCAACAGACGCTGTTCACTTCGCTCGGATGCGTTAAATCAACCGGTGACCCGTCGGTCGTGTGTTCAGATAACTTGACGACAGCTCATATGAGGATGAAGGGAAACAGCTGCGTCGCGTCACGACACAGCGAACGCGGACGCTGAGAAAAATCAAAAATCACTCCGCAGCTCGACAGCGAGTTTTCCTTCGTACGGAGTGAACGCGGGCGCGTGAGCGAGAAAGTTGTGCGGATTCTCGATTCTTTCTACCACAACGCATCGGCGGGTCCTCCACTGGAAGCGATACCGAGCGACCAAGCGATCAGGCGATGAGAGGCGACTTACAGGAAGCAACAGAAGGCGACTGGGGTCCTCCATAATTGTGGTCCTCCACTGGAAGCGATACCGAGCGACCAAGCGATCAGGGGATGCGAGGCCACTTCGAGGAAGCAGCATGAGGCGACTGGGGTCCTCCATTACTGTGGTCGTCCACTGGAAGCTTTACAGAGCGACCATGCGACCAGGTGATGGGAGGGAACTTTATAGAAGCCACACGAGGCGACTGGGGTCCTCGATTACTGTGGTCCTCCACTGGAAGCGATACCGAGCTACCAAGCGATCAGGCGATGAGAGGCGACTTACAGGAAGCGACAGAAGGCGACTGGGGTCCTCCATAATTGTGGTCCTCCACTGGAAGCGATACCGAGCGACCAAGCGATCAGGCGATGAGAGGCGACTTACAGGAAGCGACAGAAGGCGACTGGGGTCCTCCATAAGAGTGGTCATCCAGTGGAAGGGATAAGGAGCGACTAAGGGATCAGGTGATGTTAGGAGACCTTGAGGAAAGAACAGAAGGTGACTGGGGTCCTCCATTAGTTTGGTCGAACACTGGAAGCGTTACAGAGCGACCAAGCGATCAGGCAATGAGAGGCGACTTACAAGAAGCGACATGAGGTGACTGCAGTCCTCCATTATTGTGGTCCTGTACTGGAAGCAATACCGAGCGACCAAGGGATCAGGTTATGTGAGGAGACCTTGAGGAAAGGACAGAAGGTGACTGGGATCCTTCATTATTGTGGTCGTCCACTGGAAGCGATACCGAGTGACCAAGCTTTCAGGCGATGGGAGGCTACTGTGAGGAAGTCACACGAGGCAACTGGGATCCTTCATTAGTTTGGTCGAACACTGGAAGCGATACAGAGCGACCAAGCGATCAGGCGATGAGAGCCGACATTGAGGAAGCGACAGAAGGCGACTGAGGTCCTCCATTAGTGTGGTCATCCAGTGGAAGGGATAAGGAGCGACCAAGGGATCAGGTGATGTTAGGAGACCTTGAGGAAGCGACAGAAGGGGACTGGGGTCCTCCATTATTGTGGTCATCCACTGTAAGCGATACAGAGCAACCAAGCAATCAGGCGATGAGAGGCGACTTTGGGAAGCGACACGAGGCAACTGTGGTCTTCTATTAGTGTGGTCGACCACTGGAAGCGATACCGAGCGACCAACTGATCAGGCGATGAGAGGCGACTTTGAGGAAGCGACATGAGGCAACTGTGGTCTTCTATTAGTGTGGTCGACCACTGGAAGCGATACCGAGTGACCAAGTGATTGGGCGATGTGAGACGACTTTGAGGAAGCGACACGAGGCAACTGTGGTCTTCTATTAGTGTGGTCGACCACTGGAAGCGATACCTCCATTATTGTGGTCGCCCACTGGAAGCTATACAGAGCTACCAAGCGATCAGGCGATGAGAGGCGACTTACAGGAAGCGACAGAAGGCGACTGGGGTCCTCCATAATTGTGGTCCTCCACTGGAAGCGATACCGAGCGACCAAGCGATCAGGCGATGAGAGGCGACTTACAGGAAGCGACAGAAGGCGACTGGGGTCCTCCATAAGAGTGGTCATCCAGTGGAAGGGATAAGGAGCGACCAAGCAATCAGGGGATGGGAGGCAACTTCGAGGAAGCGACATGAGGGGACTGGGGTCCTCCATTAT